>CM019179.2:21750902-22950902 GCA_009739505.2 Apolygus lucorum
GAGAGAGAGAGAGAGGGAGGGAGATAGAAAATGTTCTTATTTTTGAAATTACTAGAATTTGATATAACACCAACACCGCCTGATGGATTCGGCAACGTATCTGAATGCAAGTCACTATAAATGTTTAAACTTTTTATAACGAAACAACAAAAAAACCTGAGAGGTATTGCAATCAAAGACGAGAAAGAGGAACGAAACACCAGACAACCAACAACAAGTGGGTGTGGCACATAGCTTCATCGTATTCTTAACCCGATTGTGTAGATGATCCGAAGCATAGTAGTTAATCTCGAAACATCAATCTCAAAATACCTTGCACTACCCTCATAGGGGACCATCTAAACGTCAAACCGCACAAGCTCTGAATATTGTTCGTAAAGTAGAAGTTATGGATGTTACAAGGATTTTACGTTTGCTAAAATTATATTGAAAAGAACAGAGTTGGGACGTGGAAATATATTTTAGGAGGTTTTCGGGTTTTCTGGTCAAGGTTCTTTCTAGATATACATCTATAAATACTTGAAATACTTTTTTTGTATACTAGAAATAGCTCTTAAGGGGGTCTCAGTCGGTCGCCGTTCGTTCCGTATAAATTAAAGGAACAAAAACTTTTAAAATGTAGCTAAATTTAAAATTTTAAAGGATTTTAGAAATTTATAAGTGCATTGGCCTAGGGCATTGAAAAACTGAAATATTGCCGCTGGAATCATCAAAATTGAACATAATTTCGAGAAAAATATGGAAAACAGTTTATTCAGTTATGTTTTGACAACTCATTTTTCATGATTTATTGGATTGCATCCTTTCTGATGAATGGTGACCAAAGGGGTGATGAATAGGTGTTATAGGTATTATAGGTGTTATAAATGACACTCTCAGTCAAATTTCAATTATTTAATTTTATTGCAGGAGCCTACCGGTATGAGGGATTGGTATATGTCTACCATGCCTGGAGTGCTGGACCCCTTCATCCGTTGGCACCACGACGCGCATTTTCACCACTAC
The DNA here is from genome assembly GCA_009739505.2 of Apolygus lucorum. NCBI lineage: Eukaryota > Metazoa > Arthropoda > Insecta > Hemiptera > Miridae > Apolygus > Apolygus lucorum. The sequence goes on from CM019179.2 coordinate 21,751,908, forward strand.
GTACTCCGCGTCGTGTATGTGTCTTCTTTCACTTTTATTTTTTTAAACGATTTTTTCAGTTTTATTCATAGTTGGTGTCATCAAGTTTCACTTACTGAATTACATCTAAGTAGCTCTGCAAACATACATTTTGCCATAGATCCTGCTTTTGGTTCACAGCCTTCTTTTCATCTTCTGTAAAGTTTAATTTTCAAGTTGGAGGTGATTTTCTAAAATTATTCAAGTACTAAAAATAATATTTTAATCACGTCTTTGGACTAAGATAATAATCATCTTGGACCTCTTGTTTAGACATTGAATTAGGCGCATGTGTTATAAAGTACTTGTAAGGTATTAAATGGCACTGCATTAATTCATAATAACTATTATAAATTTCTTCTCTCAAAGGTGTCCCCATCAAGAGGCCAACCTTGTGCGACGACGTAAGTGTGTCTTGAAAAACCTGATATGTCATAATGAAACTCCTGAACCTCCTATAGGTACCTGATGATGATTCTTATATTTCCAATTACAGGAATTATCTACGGCAGCGCCTCCGCCAGGTAGAGGATTGGCCGTAAGTATCCATTTCGCTTAATTTATAATTATTCTACTCCTTATAACATTCAATTGACTTTTTACAAATAAACATAAATATATATGTATCTATAACTTTAAGACACATAGAAATGTATCATATGACTGGGGTATTATTGACCAATACTAGACTTGCTGTTTTGTATGCTCTTTATTCTTCCATGACGTTTCCACCCAGGAACTGGGTCCTATTCATATGGTAGGTATCTACGAATAAAAATAAAGAAAATGATATCAAATAATGTGTATATCAACAATTGTACTAGGTGGGTGGCTTTAGAAAACAGGGGGTGACTATTATTAGTTATAGAATCTATAACTATGACAGTATAACAGTATAATCTCTAACTATAACAGTATCTGATACTGTTACTTACATGTATGTATGTGACCTATACACTCAGAGAGAATATACTTTATTACATAACTTTACTTTATTACATACTCTATTCATAGACTCCTATCAAAGTTAGATCACCATTTTCCATTTTTTCGTTTTTCCCTTGTTTTTTTTTCTTCTCTTGTCTTCATTATTTTAAACAATGAACGATTAAAATAAAAAAAGTCTGCCAAGTGGGTGTGGCACATATCTATAACCCGATTTATAAATGATCCGATGTACAATAGCTAATCTCAAAACTTCAATCTCTGAACATCAAGTTTCTACTACTATCACCACACTCATTACAAAGATTTCACGTTTAAGAATGCGCACAGAATAATTTCAGTTCAGGGTCCTTGATTTTCATTGGGGACCATCTTCACCCCAACTCGCTTAATTCTTGAGAATTCCATCGAAATCAGATGGGAAATGTAGAAGTTATGGCTGTAAAAAAAGGAAACACGTTTGCACATGCGCAGTGGCTACTATCAGTGTTGGGGCAAAGATTTTCATAGCGGACCGTCTAAACGCCAAACCGCACAATCCCTGTATATTTCATCAGAATCGGGTTAGAAATTCAGAAGTTATGGCTGTGACAAGAATTTCACGTTTGCGCATGGGCAACGGCTACTACCAGTTCTGGGTGATGATTTTCTTCATTAGGAGACCATCCACACGTACACCCACATAATCCCTGAAAATTTCATCGAAAACGAATGAGAATTGTAGAGTAAACGAGAGTAACGTAAAACGAGAAACGAACGAGATGAACGTAAAACGAGAGTGGAATTTTTGATTTTGGACAACATTGATTTGATTTGATTTGGACAATGACTAGGAAGCAAAACACATCTCTCAAAATTTGATAATGGCTTACGTTTTAAAGTGCGAGTTTTTAGAATCCAAAAATCGAAAAAAAAATTGTCCAGTCCGTCCACCGTATGACCCTCGAGGACCAATTTTAATGACATTTGGGATACCGGCTCCATTTGAGGTTTCATTGTGACCAAAGGTCTTTAGTTATTGGTTGTGGGAGAAAATATTATCAAATCGCTCTAGCTTGAAAACTTTCGGCATACAGGTATTATGTTTTCATTGATTTTAAATAGCGAGGATTTCAAAGAATTCTCTGACACCACCCACAGCTCTATGGAGCCAACCGTTTGCCAATGAGAATAATTAATTATCTAATTAGTAAATAAATAATTGGAGATTTTTACATCAATTTAGAAGCCAATGAAACCATCTCAAGCTCTGAACGACGAATCATTGATTGTGAAATGGACCCCCCCCCCCCCCCCGCTCACCATGCTAACCGAACGACCTCAGAATCCTTTGATGAGTATGTCATTGCTTGATCCACTAAGGTGCCTGGACCCGAAATTGCGAAGTTTTTGTTTCTTCGAATAGAATTTCAAGTCACTCAGAAGTGTTTTCTCAACTACTCAAAGCCAAATTTCGTTATTAAGGCACCCTCAGCTTCGGAATTATGATGTTCTGCTGCAGTTCTTGCATAGTGCACCAGGACCCCAAAAAGTATTGCACACTGCACCCAGCCGCGTCTTTTGGTTTATTATTTTCAATAACATACCTTTGGAATCGACCAAGAAATTTTTTTTTAAAACCCCCTCAAGATTTGATGGTTTACGTTTCAAGGTACGTAGAATCCAAAAATTGAATAAAATGCTGCAAATTATAACACAATGGTTTATTTTTTTTACTTTTCTATATAGATCACTCGTCTGCAAAGCCACCAACCATCCAACATGAAGAAAAACATCGATCGCATTCGGTCAGCTTCAATTTGAACGGAGGTTAGGCCTCGTTTCTGATCAGAAACACTCGTGTTTCTGATTTATCGTACGTAAAACCCTTAAATTCTCATGGGGAGCGAACGGCTTGTCCTACAGGGCTCCGCGTGGTTACAAAAAATTCTATAGAATCTTAAATTGAAGGAAAAACAATACCTTTATTTTTTGAGTTAGGACGTTTTCAAAATTTCAAAATTTATTATGGAACCCTTAGAAGTGACATAAATCAACCAAAATCTTCGGGGCACAACTAGACCCAAAATGGAGCCTACAAACCAAATTTCATCAAAATCGGTCAATGCTAAGTGGCAAAAGTGCGGCGTACGGCGGACGGACGGCCAAATTTTTATTCGATTTTTGGATTCTACGTACCTTGAAACGTAAACCATCAAATTTTGAGGGGGTGTTAACATTTTTTTTTTCTTGGTCGATTCCAAAGGTTCATTATTGAAAATAATAAACCAAAATTTGGCCGTCCGTCCGCCGTACGCGGCACTTTCCCCACTTAGCATTAACCGATTTTGATGAAATTTGGTATGTAGGCACCATTTGGGGTCTAGTTGTACCCCGAAGATTTTGGTTGATGTAGGTCACTTCTAAGGGTTCAAAAATGAATTTTGCAATTTTGAAAACGCCCTTACTCAAAAAATTTTGATGTGAAGGTGTTGTTTTTCCTTTAATTCAAGGTGGTATAGAATTTTTAGAATTTTTGGAGACCTCGCGGAGCACGGTAGGACAAACCGTTCGCTCCCTACGAGAATTTGAAGGTTGGACGTACGATAAATCAGAAACACGAGTGTGAATCGCAAAAGAGGCATAATCTCCGTTCAAATTATAGCTGACCGAAATGCGATCGATGTTTTTCTTCATGTTGGATGGTTGGTGGCTTTGCAGACGAGTGATCAATATAGAAAAAGTGGTAAAAGTGCGTACGGCGGACGGACGGCCAAATTTTATTCGATTTTTGGATTCTTCGTACCTTGAAACGTAAACCATCAAAATTTGAGGGGGTGTTAAAAAAAAATTTCTTGGTCGATTCCAAAGGTTCATTATTGAAAATAATAAACCATTAAACCATTGTGTAATAATTTGCAGCGTTTTTAAGCAAAACCGTATGCAGTAATTTCTCCATTCATCTTCCTATCAATTGTTTTTCTAACCCACGCTCGCTTCTGCCGATTTTGTTGCATATGTTTTTATATTTCGCCTGGGTGCACAGTGCAAGGGCCTGTTGACAGAAACCGACTGCCCGGGTGCACTGTGCAATACTCATTTCTCTTTCGCCTCTCGACTTTCGACCGCTGGGTGCACTATGCCCGTCCCCCGTTTCGCTGGTGGGTACTTTCTCTCAAAAGGTAGGTATCAGCAGAAAAATAATAAACCGTTGCTTAACAATTTGCAGAGTTTTTTCTTCACCCATGGTTTACCTGTATGTATGCTCTTTTGCTATGTTATCCCTCCTGTTTTTGTATACAATGAGTGCAAATATGTGATGATCTAAAGAATTAGAACTCTAAGTCCGTAGAAAATTAAAATGGATTCGTGTTCACTGGAAGCCCGTGCAGATGGTAGAAAGAAAGGACTCACAAGTTTCAAGGAGAAACTTATATTAACAAGAATTACACTTTTCAAGTTGAAAGTCAAGACCGTCTTAATTCTATGCTACAACATACTATTATAGACATCAAGACGTAGAGGGGGTTACATTATGTGGTGGGGTGAAATGATAATTTCGGGAAAGGTCGATGTGGCGGTTGAGCTATCGGTTTGACCTCCTGGGGCCCAACGGCTTTACAATAGGGGAGGATAAGATAGTATGTGATTCCCTAGGAAACTAGGTTTTGAGCTTCAGTTTGATGACAAATACGTCAAGATAAAGATACCGACCCATTCGTACAGAATTGAGCTGGAACCAATGACCGCAACTTAGTTTGTTAAAGCAGATATAGACAAGGCTGACATACTTTTCGTATTGAGTCATCGATATGAAAATACCGTCTGGAAAAATCCTCAAGTTGATCAGGCTTGTAGGAAATTATTCAGAAAGGCTTTCCATTGGAAACAATTAATTATTAATAAATCCCAAGTATATCACAAATAGACAAAATATTGATAAGTGAAAAACTGAAGGGAACAAACGAAGAAATTGATGGTGGTGCTCTAATTTCGAGTAGGGGTATAGTAGACCAACCATTAAACACTATTAAACAATAGGAGACTTACATTCTTTAATCGATATTTTTTTTGTCTTTTAGATGTCTCCACCTGGTCAAGTAAGAAAATCCCACGTCTCTAGATATTTACTTGTCAGAAGAGCTTGTTAAGTAGTAGTCAAGTAGTTATCACTTATGTGGCCCTTGTAGTGAAAGGTAGCTACCGACATACCACCGACAACAGTACCTTGTATTTTAGAAACTTCATAAACATTAATATTTCCACACTTCAAATCACAGGACTTATATATGGCAGCACCCCCGGCGGGAAGGGGATTGGCTGTAAGTATCCATGGTACACCAACAGCTATTAAGTTTTCTTTATTATTGATTGTAGGAAAGGTGAAGTAGGTCATATAATGATAAGGTTTCAAAAGTTCAACTTCATCAATACCTCAATACTCATTGAGGTATTGATATTCTCTCTCTGGATACTTCATAGCCAAATGAAGACAACAGGGGAAGAACGCACCAAGTCGATTTTTTGCGAAAAATAGGTTATGACAGTTCCTTATAGATTTTTTCACGGCGGACTCGATGGTGACAATCAAAATGGGCAAAAACGATCCAATATAAGAGATAAATGCGAGAAACGAAACACCGTACAGGGGAAGAACGCACCAAGCCGAGCGCAACTGGGAAAGAACGTGCCAACTTTCAGGCTCCCTCCCCCAGGTCGTATTCTCCTACCTGATGGATCTTTGTGATTCACGCATACATGCGGTTTTCCTGGGTTTCACAGTATTATTTTCGATTGTTAGCGGCGATAAATATTATTTTCTTCATACCAATAAGTTTATTTGAGATAGATACTAGTGTTTGTTTTCTTGAAAACGGTGAAACTGTTTTTGTTTTGTTGGCGAAAAATGTTTTGTTTTCGAGGAAGTGAATATGGAACAGGAAAGCGAGGAAGATGGGATTAATCTTGTTACCACCAAGAAGAGAAAATCTACTGGAAGGATGCGGAATGTGGCTCATTCCTATTTCAAAAAGTTGAAGATCAAAAAAAAAAAAAAAAAAAAAAACACGTGTTTTTAGTTTTTCGGTAATTTTTTCAGAACAAAGGGTTTTTCTTGATTTTTAAAAATACAAACACCAGTTTCCTCAAATTTTATTAAATGAACAATTTTTTCAAAATCAATGTTAATGTCCTTAATTTTTTTTTGTAATACCTACTCCTTTTTTGCAAGATCAAAAATGAATTTCCTGGATTTTATTCTATTAAAATATTTTGCAAAACTTCTTCGTGAGTGAACTTTTGAAAATACCAAATCATTATATATACTATTAAAATGTCACGAAACTTATGCCCTGATAAAGAGAGAAATCTTATGGCAGGATACTATGAATAAAACCAGCAATACACGTTCATGGTGCGTTCTTCCTCTGTACAGATGGACCTTTGCAACTTTGGATAGCAATAAGGAGTTTTAAAATACTTTTTTCAGTAGTTTTGATTGTACCACCGCATTCTACAGTACGCTGAGATACAAATCCCATTTTTTTAAAAATTGTATCGACCAAATTCGAACTAATATTGGGTTTTTGCCGGAAAAAATTATTTCCTGAAAAGTTTACAAAATGGGACATGGTGCGTTCTTCCCTTGTAGTCTTCAATTGTTCTCAAATGTACAATAATTGTTTCTCTCGAAACTTTGAAACGATCACCATTAACATCAAAAAGGCTTGTCGAGTCCGACTCACTTGCCCATGCATAACCAACTTGTAAATAACATCGACTGGCCTTTTTAAAATACTGTCATATTTTAATTTGTCTCTCTAAATGTCCAAATAATTGGACGAAAAGTCACCAAGGTACTAAGGTTTTTATGGCTCATACATGTACAACTTTAAATCTGGAAATCATCTGGTGACGTATTCATTGGCATAGTATTAATTCTAATGCATGAAAGATACAAGGCAATATCCTCAACAAAGCCACTGAACGGTGTTTGTTGATATCAATAGTTATGACCGAATCAGGAATTTACTCTGTTTGATTACCTATTGTAGTTACTCTTGCATGGTAGAACCTTAGGGGAAAAGAGCAAAAACAGTACCTAAGACAGATTGAAAGACACTGAGGCATTTACATTCTGGCAAAAAATGATTCATCATTATGAATTGATCTAAATATTTCAAATCTGCACAAAATATTTATTGCATCCATCAGAGAAGAGATGAGATAGTCTAGATCTTGTGGCGATGCTTCCTGGCGTATCAGTGCTATCCATCGAAGGTTCTTCTGAAGGATCCATGGATGCTATGGATCCCTCGTGCCAAGTCCTCATCAACCTCAATTAGATTTTATGTATCAGATAGCAAACATAATTAACGCAGACATGAGCAGTTCATTATTATTATTATTTTTTTTTTGTCTTTTAGTTGTCTCCACCTGGTCGAGTAAGTATCTTGGCATAATTTAACCTCTTTTACTATGGGCTCACAACTACATCTCAGATTATTTCTTATTCTCAAGTTTTAGGTTACCGTCAGATGGGGAGAGTTGGGACCATTTTCACTACATTTTCCTCTGCCCTGCCTGGACTCAGTATTGTAAAATAATAATGAAGGGCGATTTGGAAAGATTGGACCTCAGGCTATCCCCTCATGGTATCAAAATCGAAAAACCTCCACAGGGGAGGGTGTATAATTTTTTTTTCAAGGTAGGTAACTCTCCTCATTGGGACCGCTTTGAGACTACTCACGTTTTCATTCTCTTAACCAGTCTAAATGTCATGGAGGAGACTTAAGACCATTTTGTAAGTTTAAAAATAGAAAGTGAGTGGCACAGAGTAAAATGAAATGGAAAAGTATCGTTCAAAATGATCTGTTTTAATTAAATCTTGACTCATAGTGGTTTTGAGTGAAATGGTAGAATAACATGGTACAATTACATTGCACAAAGCCGTTGTACGTATCAAAATAAGTCTTGGTTTCTCTAATGGTAAATCATTTTACACTTTTATGCTAAGAAAAACCAAGTAAACTGGCCCAATCTTATAAACAAAACTCAACTTGAGACTTAGATACTCTGGTACCGAGTAAACTGATTTTATTTCACCCGAACAAAACAAGCTTATGACTTGAAAAACTGAGACACGACCACCTTGAGAATTGAAATTTTAAAGAAAAGGAACTCATTGAAAAAATTTAACAATTAGAAAATTGGAATTAAGAAAAATTGAATTCCGTGCAACTCTAGCGCCTTTTTTGTCTTCGCTGTAGAAGCCTACGGCCAGTGGGGCTTAAACGATATCCCTTTCGGAAGTTTGAGAACTTACGGCATCAAAAAACCTTTCCTCGGCATCTAAAAACCAGAAAAAGAACAGAGAAAGTCACAAATCGCCAAGTCTCAACTCTTCCCAAACTGAGGTCTCAACTCTCCCCATCGAACAAAACCTCTGATAACAGTCAAATGATGGAAGGAAACGATGTAAAATTTTCAGAATATTTTCGCAGACTAATCTAAAATACGTCTAAAAAACAAAAACTTACGGCTGGTGATCGATGACCGCTGTGGGGATGGAAGTATGACTGGTATCTGCTGAGCGCCGAAAACAACTGATGAAAACAAACGTTGAGGGGATGGAGAACTTGGCGCGCTTTGAACTTATAACAGTGATAACTATTTTCTGAAATTTCGATTAAAAAAAAGGCTGCCAAGTGGGTGTGGCTCATAGCTTCCTCGTATCCATAACCCGATTATATAGATAATCCGATGCATAGTAGTTAATCTCAAAACACCAATCTCTAAATACCTTCCACTACCGTCATAGGGGACCTCTACACGCTAATCTGGACAATCCTAGAAAATGTCTTCAAATTCGGATGAAAAATGTAAGTGTTATGGCTGTTACAAGAATTTTACGTTTGCGCATGCGCAGAGGCTTCTGTAAATTTTAAGGCCTTGCTTTTCATTGGGGACCATTCACAACCTAATCCGCGGAATCCCTGAAAATGTCATCGTAATCGAGAGGAAAATGTGGGAGTTATGGCCGTTACAAGGAAATTACCGTTTGTGCATGCGCAGTGGCTACTGTCATTCCGAAGGTGGTGATTTTTATAGGGGACCATTTATATACTAATCTGTAAGATTCCTGAAAATTTCATTGAAATCGGATGGAAAATGTGGAAGTTATGGGTGTTAAAAGGAATTCACGTTTGCGCATGCGCAGTCGCTTCTATCAGTCCGGGGATGATGATTTTCATAGGAGATCGTCTACACACCAACCCGCACAATCCCTGAAAATTTCATAGAAATCGGACAATAACTTCGTATATTTATGCCCGTTACAAGGAATTCATGGCAGACTCACAGACACGGAACCAAAATTGTTCAGAAAGGTCTAAAACGCAAAACGCGAGTGAAAATTTTGATTTTGGAGAAAATTTTTTCTATCAACCTTGAAAATTGAAAAAAAGCTTCCGCTACCTTGGTAGACTCGGAAGCAAAACGTTTCCGAGGAGGTGTAGGATTAGTGCTATAAGCACAGTTTTTGAAAAATTGGAAATGCTTTTCAAAATTTGAAATTTAAAATTTTAAATAAAATCGAAATTACAATTTCATTTTGAAAATGTTAGCAGAGCGTCATTTGGAAACTAATAGTGAGTAGGTACATTCCCGTTTTCAAAATTAAAATCACTTGAACTGGTAGAGAGAGAAAAACTACGACTGCCTCTCCTGTTACAATCGTCGGTGCTGCCATCTAGTGAAAACAAATCTTATGAAAATTGGGTTTGATTGGCCGTGGAGTTTCTACGAGAACCAGGTCGCTAACTCGACATCAGCTCTCCTGGTGACCCTATTCATAACATTTTTCGAGAAGTCTCAAGTCTCCCCTCAAGTCTCAAGTCTCTCCATCTGACAAAATGTTCCTCTTTGTCAGTAATGCCCAAGTAACTTTTGTAAGTTTTTACAATAATTGTATGTTGTTCCGCGAGTACCAGGTAGGCTCCTAAGTACCTACTCGAAATACCGAATATTTTACAGGAATTATTCGAGTTATATGCTCCCATGTTTCAAATTACAGAGCTTATCAATGGCAACGCCTCCTGCTGGAAGAGGATTGGCCGTGAGTACAAGATCCCACCTTACAATACCAATATATTCCCAACATCTTACCATTTTTGTTTCATAATCACGTGATCATAATTTATACCATTTGGCTATAACATTTTACTTAGAATATAGAAATGACACATGATTATAATTATAGGTAACCTAATAGTTTCTGTGTATGTCTGTAGTTGTCTCCACCACAAGGTCGAGCTCCAGTAAGTATACCCTCCTGAAGTGAGTGTTTTATACGTCCACCATGCATTCTTACTCACCCATTGTTGTTATTCTGGTGCCAGTTAGTTGCAGTGAATGAATGAATGAATGAAAAATAAGATATATTTCGAAAAATAAAATAAACAATTCTTCTCTTATTATTCTCATGTTGACCTTGGTCGTCCATGGGAGTTATTGTGCCACTTTCATTTTATTATAATATAATAAAGTTATATAGTTTATTATATAGGTAAATATTATTTACTTATATAATAAACTATATAACTTTAGTACCTACCTATTTTTAATTTTTCCTCAAACTAACTTTTATTTTGTATCAAAGCGCACCATCTATCGTTTTTTAATTTATTTTTTACAATTTGGTTTCTTCTTAGATGCATTTCTTAATAATTAAATGGTTCTATTAGGAAATACCTGTAGTGCCACGGTTCCTTGGCGAATCCTGCCAGCCTCCCGTCTGGAATCCTGAGCAGCTGTAGACATTCTTCCTTCTCCATTCTCTCCGATCCAAACCATTTTTTCCTCCAGTCTGCCAGCACTGGACAACGACCAATAAAGTGCAATACGTCCTCAACTTCATCTGTGTTGTATAATGAGCACTTCCATTGCGGCTCTGTACGCCATGGCTGGAAGTTGAGGAACAACAGGCCTCCTCTCATCTTCATTTTCCACCTGACTTGGTGAACCTTTTCGCTCAAGTATGGCATCTGCACGGGTTCTCCATTCTTCATGACTATTTCTCTGTAATGGGTATGGAACTGCGACAGCTGGGCTTTTGCAAGGTACTCATTTTTTCTTTGGGAGTCCCCCATTTCTTCTTGAGCTGCTTTGAGCCCTCCTCGAGGCTCTTCTCCAGAACATGCTCTCCAGCAATTCTGAGCCACTCTGCCGCCCAGCCAGCCCTCCTCCCGACCATCTCACGTGAGATGACACCGGGCAGTCGCGTGTCTGCAAGCGTCATGGTATGCTGGATGTATCTGACATGAAGTCATTGTAATCTTTAGAATTTGGGTATCTAACTTGGAGTTAAGGTTATGAGAAATTATTAATCTAATGATTTGGGATTTATGAATTTAAAAGGGTTTATGATTTTGATTCTTAAACTTGAATTATCTTACCCCAGTAAACATATATATTTGTACAACAAGGGATTAGGTGATTCTGCTTACCTGAGTCTACGACTGCTTCGAGATCTCCGAAGGTGAAAATGGCTTTACTATTATGGTAGTGCGTGATGACCAAAGCAAAAAGGCGAAAGGTTTACTTGAAAACTTTGTGATGCTAAATTAAATATTGACTTCAGAATGAAGAGTTACTTTATGAACTGATCCTAATCCTTTAAAAGCTGGTACAAAAATCCCAACTAAGTGAGGCTAGGAAATTCTAGGTAGAAAGGTATCTTGAACTAGAGCCCAGAGGATAAAAGATTCTACCTGAGAAGTTCCTAGGGTTGCTGCCACCACCTGGGTCGATTATTGACCTCAGGAAAAACCCAAATTATTTAAGTGCAAAATACCTGAGTCCAACGGAATTGGAAAGGGTCAAAACTCTGAAATAAGTACTGCAAAGGTTAAAAACACGTAGGGTTTTTATTCAGAAAATTATAAGTTGATTACCGTGAAGCGGATTTACGAGGGTTCTGATGGAACCGTCGACAAGAATAATCAGTAATATATTCGAAAAGATACTTGAAAATATATCAATATGATTGAGAATGTATTTGATAACGATCAATGAAATCACACTTGGCTTTAAGAAATTATGCACGAAATTCGCAATAAGTATGCTTCTAAAATAAATGTACTTTGTTGTTACTTGCAATATTATGCTTATAAGAAAATAATAATTATGTAGGAACTTGATTCTACTTATACAGAATATGACTTAGTCTTCTGACTTTACTACTGAAAATACAATTGCTCTTCACAACAAAAAAACTTCTTAGGTTACGGTTTCTCGTTACAACTGAACTATCTTTACAATATGCGTTTCTCTTTACTTTCCTATTTCTTTTACAGGACGTTAAATTATGAGGGGGAGGTTTTGCCAGATTTTGAGTAATTTGTAAGCGCTTACAGAAATTATGAGGGAATGTTGCTCACCCTTGGCCTAGCTTGGATCAGTGTCGATCTCCGTGGCGGTATATTGCTTCAGGGCCTCTTCTTCCTGCAGTGCTGAAGGGGGATGCCTGGGACCGGGGCAAACTTGCCTCGTTCCGGGGTTCGAACGGCGTACCAGTTCGGGTCGGCGAAAATGGAGAGTTGGCGGCAACGTCTTGAGTCCGGGCCTTGGCTTGCGGATGTCTCAAGAACGAAGACTGGCGGGATTCTTGGAACGGCTATTGGAAATGTCCCGTGGGTTGCACTTCACTACGATTCTCAGTTCGTTCCGCGACACTACGATTAGAGGGGATTGAGTACTGGAGCTGGGTTCGACAACTGCGAGACGCGTGACTTCAGACTGAAGGTCGAGGGAGGGGGCAGGCCCCTATATCCCCTCGGCCATCTTGCGGCTGGTTGCTGGAAGGGCCGCGATGGTGGCGCACTCGCGTGTCCTCATCGGTGGTGGCGGACAGCTGTTGGCGGTTGCTGTATGGAAGGCGCATGGAAGAAGTTTGTGTGAAGAGTAGAGATTTTCAGCTAATTACACCCCCTCCTTCTCTCTCGGCCGATGCCCTCATCGGCTACTTTTCAACTCTGGTAACGGAAGGAATCGGCAGCTTGGTCTCCGGGGTGACGGTCAGCAGTGCCACCTCGTAGCGCCAACGTCTGCAGCCTGGACACTTTGGTGGTCGGGATTCCTCGTGTTCCTTACGGAGACACGGCTGTGGGTACGAGGGATGGTCGACGGCGTATTTCTGGCAGGAGGCGACTAGACGATTCCAGAAACTTTTACAGCTTGAGCACCGGAATTTGAGGAACTCCTTCGGAATGCGATCACAGACGGGGCAGGGTGCAGCTCCTGAGGTTGTCGGCTCAGCTGGCTCCTCTTTGCGTGCTGGAGTAACAGGAGAGAATGCTGGTGAAGGTTCCTCCTCTACGAGCCGTTTTGCTGCCGGTTTCTTTGTGTCGCCCTTCGTCTTCTCGTCGTCGTCAGAATCAGACGAGGAGGATGATGAGGAAGAGGACTGACGAGCTCGGCGTTTCGGAGTGGAAGTTTCTCCAGTTGCGGACTCCCAAGCGTTCTCCAGGGAAGCAGTGGATTGGTTGAGCTCGTTGCTGCTCTGGATGGCCATGACGCGTTGCTGTAGCCCACGCAATTCGCATCGCAGTTCCTCCACGGGGTTGGGCGTCCCAGCTGGGGCGAGATTTGCTGCGCTGGAGCGAACCGCTTTGCTCATGTTGTGCGACAGGTTTGCGATGCAGGTCATGATCTCCTTACGTTGCTCCGGCATCTCCCCGAATTTGACCAGCCACGTATGTAGCTGTGCAATGCAGGTTACCGTGCGTTCTACCCATTCGTCGCTTCCTACCTCAATATCGGGTACTGGCTCTAGTCGGGGTTTCGGAAACGCCATCGTCCTGAAACAAAAGAACCAGCCGTCTTACTGACTACTCCGACCTCGCATGCTCTCACTCCACAACTCCGCCCAACCGTGCGCGTTCGCGACATCGTTAGCAACCTCCTAGATGTTAAGGGCTCAACAGTTCTCGACCCCCCTCCTACGGTAGGTATTGGATGGATCAAGCGCCTTGGTTTCCCCTAGACGTCCGGATTCAGGTTTTGAGGTAAGTGAAAGAAGAATGCTAAGTCGGTATGAGATATCTTTTGATTTACTAATGACACTGTTAAACTATAAATAACTGAATAATGACCCTTTTGTTTTTTTTTTTTTTTTTTTTTTTTTTTTTTTTTTTTTTTTTTTTTTTTTTTTTTTTTTTTTTTTTATTATAGGTATAATAATTTCGTTAATTTTTACAGGTTATCCAGCCTCCTCTTCGGGACCAATGTCGACGACGGAGACTCTGCCGGTATGTAACCTTTTGTAGTCGACGATCTTTCGGGGTCGAAGGTTGTATGGTGTTGTTCCGGCAGTGGTGGTCGTGGGCAATGTGTTTCCCGTTGTAGGGTGCTCCTGTGATGGTGTACTGTCCTGCAGCAGGCGTTCGACGTCCGGAGTCACACAGGTGGTCTCGACGAGTTCCGGCTCATTCTCGTCGTCGGACTCTAACCAGGGATCCAGGCTGGGTTGAGAGGGTCCGGGCGACGGAGCTGGTGCGGGGGCCTCGCGCGAGTGCGGCTCCTCCCGGGTTATGGCTTCGTCCGGTATTCTCTCAACGAAGGCCGGTTTCAGACGGCTGAGGTGATACTTGGTTGTTTTCCCCGTGGCGTCTTCAACCTCATAGTTCACGTCTGTGAGCCGTCGGACGATTTTGAGGGGCCCTAACCATGGACTCCAAAACTTTCGGGCGACGTCTGTCGGGGAGACCATCTGGCGGGCGTATACTGGCTGGCCTACCTCGAACTCTCTCATGTGGCGTCTGTTGTTGATCGCCTTTTCTCTGGCGTGCCAAGCTCGCCTTATCTGACTCTCCGCAATTTTCCGGATTTGCTGGAAACAGGGCTCGGATGGTTTGTGCGTGGTGTCGTTGGTGGTGACTAGCTCGCTGGTGTTTGGGAGCCGTACTTCCCGACCATAAGTTAGCTGGTATGGTGAATAACCAGTGCTATGGTGGGGCAGGTTTCTGTAAGCTGCCAGGGCGAAAGGCAGGGCTGCTTCCCATCCTCGCACCTTATCCTGGAGCTTAGCAACGATGTTTGCCAGCGTACGATGGAATCGTTCGCAAACACCATTGCTCTGCGGATGGTATGATGATGTCTGGATGTGGCGGATGTTCCAGTTGTCACAAAGCTCCTTGATCACGCTGGAGATGAATGCGGCTCCCCTGTCCGATACAAGCACTTCTGGCGCTCCATGCGTCGGGAGATATCTCGTGGTCAGCAGTCTGGCCGTGGTCTCTGCCGTGCAGTTTGGGGTGACATAAACTTCGGCGTACTTGGAGAAATGGTCGACCACCGTTAGCAGGTACTTGGTAGTCTGAGCTCCTTTCAGAGGACCGACGTAGTCAATACCGACTATTTGTCCTACCCGGGTAGGAAGTTCGGGACGTTGTATCGGCGGAGTGAGGTTGCTTGGGGTGTTACGTCTTTGACATTGCGGACAGCTTTGTACAAAGTTCTTGACGTCCCTAGCCATCTTTCGCCAGTATCCATAACGTCGCGCGATACTTTCCGTCACATCGATGCCCGGGTGACCTGCCCAAAGTTGTTCATGGCAATTCGTCAGGAACCATCGCCTCAAAGTCTGCGGTATTAGGGGCACCAATTCTTCGCGTCCGTTAACATCGGTGGCGAATTTCCAGAATTCCCCTTCTTTTCGTATTCGTGGGTTGGTGTTGGTGTTCTCCAGAGCTCGAATCCATGGATCCAGCGCCTGCGCTGCCAGAAGCAATTCTCGCGGCATGCTTAAGCTGGTGATGGCTCCAATCGGGATCCTGCTCAGTCCATCAACATGACTCATTTTTGAACCTGGTCTGTATCTAGCCTCGTACTCGTACTCGGTGAGTCGGAGAATCCATCTTCCAATGCGGGAGGTGGGGTCTCGGATGTTCATGGCGGCGGTGAGTGCGGCGTGGTCGGTTTGAAGTATAAATCGGCGGCCCAGGAGAAATTCCTGAAAGTGGCGTACCGCCCAGACCACAGCAAGCAACTCACGCTCGGTGGTTGAGTATCGAGTTTCAGCATCATTTAATACCCGGCTTGCATATGCTACTGGATGACTTTCTCCGTCCTTTTCTTGGGACAAAACAGCACCGACGGCTTTTCCAGAGGCGTCAGTGGACAGTACGAAGGGTAGATCGAAATCCGGATATGCGAGTACCGGCTTGGTCATCAGTGCATTCTTCAAAGTTTCAAAGGCGGACTGCTGCGCTTCGGTCCAGGTGAACGGCGCGTTCTTCCTCAAGAGCTGGTTCAGCGGGACTACAATTTCAGAGAAGTTCTCGATGAAACGTCGGTAGAATCCGGCTAGACCGAGAAAAGAACGGACGTCGCGGGCAGTGGCCGGCACTGGATGATCACGGATTGTACTTATCTTCTCGGGATCCATTTCGACTCCTTCAGCCATCACCACGTGTCCGAGGAAACTGACACGATCCTTCAAAAACTCGCATTTTCGCAAATTCAATTTGAACCCCGTTTCTTCAAAGCGTTTCAACACTGTCTGCAACAACTCCAAGTGAGAGTCCACGTCTTCAGTGAAGAGAATGACATCGTCCAAATAGATCAGACATCCATTTCCGATGATTCCGTCCAGGACGTCATTCATGGCTGCTTGGAAGGTTGCTGGCGCGTTCTTTAACCCAAACGGCATGCGCGTGTATTCGAAGTGTCGATTCAAAGCAGTGAAGGCGGTCTTTTCCTGAGACTCGGCGGCGACGGGTATCTGGTGGTAACCCATTGTCAGGTCAAGGGTTGTGAACCACTTACTGTTTCCCATCAAGGAAAGGGTCTCCAGCAGTCTTGGTAAGGGGTATTTGTTTCCCTTCGTGATTGAATTCAATTCTCTATAGTCGGTACAGAATCTCCAACGTTGGGGTTCTCCAGGAGGGGTCTTTTTCTTAGCCACAACGATTGGCGCGTTCCACGGGCTTCGTGATGGCCTGATGACCCCCTCCGCCAGCATGTCGTGAACTTGTTCTTCGACGAATCCTCTCAGAGCATGGGGTACCGGGTAGGGTTTCCGGCAGGTTGGTCCAGCCTCTCCCGTTTCGATCTCATGAGACACAGCCATAGTGCAGCCTTCCCTTCCAGGTTTATCAAAAAGGTGGATATTTCGCAGGAGACAATTTTCGACTCTTCTTTGGTCGTTACTGACCAGATGACTCAGTTGCTGACGGATGTGCGTTAATGTATCTTCATGTGAGGGCTGATCGTCCCAAACCTCCGTGGGAAGTTCCTCCAAATTCTGCATACCCTCGGGTACCACCGCTCCCACTGCCGTGGTTCTCACGGGGGTTGGTCGGAACTTCTTGGGTGTGGGTTCACGTGGATCGAACAGCTGGGGATCGGGATTAGTTGAAGGTCGTCTCTTTGCGGATGGACTCGCGTGGCATGAAGATCGGGAAGGTTCAACCTTCTTGGTCTTTATCTTCAGGTGACGTAGATGCTTCAGCATCTTGGAGCTTTCCCAAACGGCGCCAAGAACCAGTTGTCCGCCGGTCTCGCTATTCATCATGGTGACAAGTCCTGTGTCCGTACGTATCTCGATGGGAAACTTTCCCAATAAGTCTAGGCCCATCAGGTCCAGGTGTGAATCTGGCCTTTCGAAAACGTAGAACCGATGCGAGGTTCGCTTGTCGCCAAGGCGCACGGGTAGTTCCTGCGTTCCCATCAGGGGTAGTCTCTGACCATCTGCTCCCCAAAGTTCAGTGGTTGTGGGTTTAACTGGAACTCCCGGTACAGGGTGTGACAAAGCGGAGACGGCGGCGCCGGTATCCAGGATGACATCGCGGTTGTATTTGCCTAATCCAATTTTCATCCGGATCATCGGGCGTGTGGTACAGTTGACGGTGGCTTGGAAGGCTACTATCTCATCCCCGCGGATTTCTTCCTCCGGAATGTCTTCGGGCGGTAGTGTTACTACGGCGGCTGTGGGACTGGTGACACTTCCTCGAGGTTGCGACACTGGCATCATCTTCTTTTTTCGCAGGCACTCGTTCTCCAGATGTTCTCGAGCTCCGCAAAAATCACAGAAAATCGCACTCTGTATGCCGTGCGGGCAGTTTACAGGGAAATGACTATAGTCTCCACAGTACAGACACGGGTATCGGGGGCTCGGTGAGGGTTGCTTCCAGCCGGGTCTACTTTGTCCGGTATGAGGCGGCGTCGTCATCTGACTCCTACTTGGTCCCTGCGGTGTTGTCTTCTGAGGGCACTTTCCGGCGAAATGTCCGGCTTCTCCGCACGTATAGCATTTGAGGGAATCTTTGTTAAGAACTCCGGCTATATCCCATTTGAAGTCGGCAGCCTTCTCGCTTTGGTGGTCATCGTCGAGGTCTTCCGCACGCTTGACCGCTTCTTCCAGTGTGTCGGGTAGGTTACTCTGGAGGAAAGGACTAATTTCCTTATTTATTCCTCGTACGAAAGCTCGAAGGGTCTTCGTCTTCACCCACTCCCGTTGTTGTGCTGCGGTAAGGTTAACCTCGTTGCGGACTGCGGTCTTCGCGGTTGCGATGAGCTTCTCGGCGAATCGTCGTATGCTTTCCTCAGGTTGTCGTTTAGTGGTCCATAGGCGTATCATGGCTTTTTCAGGGTCTTCACTCTCGTACCACTGGAGAATAGCGTCGCGGAGGTTGGTATACGGTTGGGCTCCTAAATCTTCTTGAAGGAATCGCTTAGCCCCTCCACGGAGTCGGGTACGAAGAAATCTGAGTTTCTGCTCCTGATCCAAATCATGGGTGGCTTGGTCTACCTCGGCGAAAAATGAGGCTGCTGAGATGGCATCGGAGTCGTCCGGATTCCAAGGTTCTATTTCTAGAAACAAGGATCGTGGTAGGTCTCGTGGTTGTTGGTTTTGACCTTGAGCTGGGGTTTGTGCGGTTCGGAAGAATTCTCCCATCCTGTTCATAGCCTCCGTCATGGCATCGGCCAATTCTGCAGTTATTTTGTCATCTCCAGGAGCCATGATGTCGTTGTTTGAATTCGTCACAGTTAAAGAGTATACAAGAAAAGCCCGGTAATATATATAAAAAAAAAATTCACTTCAATTTCCCGCAACGCTGAATCGGTAGTCGAGGGGGTTTGGCGAATTTGATCCAATCCTTTTTACCCAAAAAAAAACTTTTATTCAGGAAAAGTTTTTATGTCAACATGTAGGGTAATCGACGAATTTTACTATTAACTTTTCTAATGAAGTTTACTATGCAAGAAAAAAAAATGTGGTTAATTGCTCAAAGTTTTATTTAAATTTACTTAAATGTGTAGGTTCGAACCGTGACTGGGTCGACCTACGTACCACTGGGATACTGAATTTAGTTCGAACCGTGAAGCGGTTCGTTCCCTATACTAAGTTACAAAACAAACTAATGGTTCGGGTCGCGAATCGGTACGAAATTCGATTCGGTACGAACGGAGACTTGGTTCGAACCGTGAAGCGGTTCGTTCTACGATTGGTCAGGTCTGGTTCTGGTCCGCGTACTGACTCGGTTCGAACTAGGAACTGGTTCGAACGAGGTACGGTTATGGTTTGAAGTCGCTCAAGTATGGCATCTGCACGGGTTCTCCATTCTTCATGACTATTTCTCTGTAATGGGTATGGAACTGCGACAGCTGGGCTTTTGCAAGGTACTCATTTTTTCTTTGGGAGTCCCCCATTTCTTCTTGAGCTGCTTTGAGCCCTCCTCGAGGCTCTTCTCCAGAACATGCTCTCCAGCAATTCTGAGCCACTCTGCCGCCCAGCCAGCCCTCCTCCCGACCATCTCACGTGAGATGACACCGGGCAGTCGCGTGTCTGCAAGCGTCATGGTATGCTGGATGTATCTGACATGAAGTCATTGTAATCTTTAGAATTTGGGTATCTAACTTGGAGTTAAGGTTATGAGAAATTATTAATCTAATGATTTGGGATTTATGAATTTAAAAGGGTTTATGATTTTGATTCTTAAACTTGAATTATCTTACCCCAGTAAACATATATATTTGTACAACAAGGGATTAGGTGATTCTGCTTACCTGAGTCTACGACTGCTTCGAGATCTCCGAAGGTGAAAATGGCTTTACTATTATGGTAGTGCGTGATGACCAAAGCAAAAAGGCGAAAGGTTTACTTGAAAACTTTGTGATGCTAAATTAAATATTGACTTCAGAATGAAGAGTTACTTTATGAACTGATCCTAATCCTTTAAAAGCTGGTACAAAAATCCCAACTAAGTGAGGCTAGGAAATTCTAGGTAGAAAGGTATCTTGAACTAGAGCCCAGAGGATAAAAGATTCTACCTGAGAAGTTCCTAGGGTTGCTGCCACCACCTGGGTCGATTATTGACCTCAGGAAAAACCCAAATTATTTAAGTGCAAAATACCTGAGTCCAACGGAATTGGAAAGGGTCAAAACTCTGAAATAAGTACTGCAAAGGTTAAAAACACGTAGGGTTTTTATTCAGAAAATTATAAGTTGATTACCGTGAAGCGGATTTACGAGGGTTCTGATGGAACCGTCGACAAGAATAATCAGTAATATATTCGAAAAGATACTTGAAAATATATCAATATGATTGAGAATGTATTTGATAACGATCAATGAAATCACACTTGGCTTTAAGAAATTATGCACGAAATTCGCAATAAGTATGCTTCTAAAATAAATGTACTTTGTTGTTACTTGCAATATTATGCTTATAAGAAAATAATAATTATGTAGGAACTTGATTCTACTTATACAGAATATGACTTAGTCTTCTGACTTTACTACTGAAAATACAATTGCTCTTCACAACAAAAAAACTTCTTAGGTTACGGTTTCTCGTTACAACTGAACTATCTTTACAATATGCGTTTCTCTTTACTTTCCTATTTCTTTTACAGGACGTTAAATTATGAGGGGGAGGTTTTGCCAGATTTTGAGTAATTTGTAAGCGCTTACAGAAATTATGAGGGAATGTTGCTCACCCTTGGCCTAGCTTGGATCAGTGTCGATCTCCGTGGCGGTATATTGCTTCAGGGCCTCTTCTTCCTGCAGTGCTGAAGGGGGATGCCTGGGACCGGGGCAAACTTGCCTCGTTCCGGGGTTCGAACGGCGTACCAGTTCGGGTCGGCGAAAATGGAGAGTTGGCGGCAACGTCTTGAGTCCGGGCCTTGGCTTGCGGATGTCTCAAGAACGAAGACTGGCGGGATTCTTGGAACGGCTATTGGAAATGTCCCGTGGGTTGCACTTCACTACGATTCTCAGTTCGTTCCGCGACACTACGATTAGAGGGGATTGAGTACTGGAGCTGGGTTCGACAACTGCGAGACGCGTGACTTCAGACTGAAGGTCGAGGGAGGGGGCAGGCCCCTATATCCCCTCGGCCATCTTGCGGCTGGTTGCTGGAAGGGCCGCGATGGTGGCGCACTCGCGTGTCCTCATCGGTGGTGGCGGACAGCTGTTGGCGGTTGCTGTATGGAAGGCGCATGGAAGAAGTTTGTGTGAAGAGTAGAGATTTTCAGCTAATTACATCATAATGACCTTAAGTACAGCGACCGTCTACCTATCTCCATGTACAACACATACAAGGATGAGTGTTTAGGCAAACTGAAAATGAGTCTTATGAATGCATGCTGGCACCTCCAACTGATCATATTTTTGGTAGCCCCAAGATTGAGCGCCATAACATATTGTTGAGCTCACCGTGGCATCAAATATTTGACATTTTCTGCTGTTAGTTGAAGTGAAGGCCGCTTTCAGCAGAGACTGGTAGAGTCAAGGGCCTGTAGCAACGTTTTACGTTAATATAACGCAAGTTTTAGGCTCAATATAAAAAGTTTGTGTCTATACCCTAGCACCCACGAATACTTAGTACGAGTAATCCCAACTTACTTAGTTATATTTACAAATACGAATCTCAATTCCACAGAGCATGCCCGTTGAAGCTCCCCCACCAGGAAGAGGGCTAGCCGTAAGTACCAGCTTTGATAGTGAATTGCCAAAATCCAATACCTCCATGGTATTATAGGTATCATATATTTCGTAAACAATTCATAATATAATCATGATGGTTAAGTTATATTACCGTTCTAACATAAATTATGCTTCACCTACATTGAACTGGGTTATACTGAGTGAATAGGACGAACATAGCACCAACTGTGCATCGTGCTAAATCTTGATTTACTCGAAATTCCCACGCAAAATGGTGAAACCTTGTGTTTCAGACAACGCCGCCAGCAGGCACGAGAGCTGTAAGTTATATACGATGTATAAAAATAAAAATGATGAAATAATAGAAAAACCACGAGCTATTTTTCAAAAGGCAACCCTATTTTCCTGGATACAATCTATTTAGCCGTAGACTAGTTATCTACTAAAGATCCATTTGCGAAGCATGCCGTTTGGTTTTACGACAGTTTTCGATGTTATGATTATGATTATTCAAGTTATTTTCAGATGTTGCATCAGTAATTTGCTTAATCGTAAAAAATGTTGCAGCCTTCACCTTGCAGACCTCCTTCTCCTACTCGTACCAGAGCACCAGCACCAGCCCCCGCGCGAGGACTACCGGCAAACCTGCAGCAGTTCAAGGTCGCTCCACCGGCTCCCTGGCCAACTGGTGACATCGATATGGACTATGTGAGTATAAAATAACTCATTTTGGACAAGACTCACTAAAAACTATATAATGCGGAAAAATGCATTTATCTTTGAATATCAACACTAATTTCGCACCTGTTTCTGCCTAACATACATAACATACATATTATACATACATAACATACATAACAGCGCAACGGCGCCATGTTCAAAAACGCAGTTTAGAGAAATACGCAAAAGAAATTATCATCAGTGCAAAAATCCTAAAACAATGGCTTATTACACCAAACTCTTCAATTTCTTCAAAGGATTTTCATGCTAAAATCGTCAAGAAGGTCGATAATAGTTTTGTTGAATTTGAGTTTTTCTGAAATTTAAAAACAAAATTGCATAGATGATCCGACGCAAAAAACATCAATCTCTACAAAACAAAACAACATACAAAACAACAAACATCAATCTCTTAGTACCTTCCACTATCCTCATAGATTCTCTGAATTGTTGGAAAATGAAGAAGTTTAAGCTATCCCCCCAACTACTATAAGTCTGGGGGGGGATGATTTTCATAGGGGACCTTCAACATGCCAATCTGAACAATTCTAAAAAATTTCTTCAAATTCGGATGAAAAATGTAATGTTATGGCTGTAATAAGGATTTTACGGTTGCGCATGCGCAGAGGCTACTGTCTATTTTAAGGTCTTGATTTGCATTGGGGACCATCTACAAACTAATCCGCATAATCCCTGTAAATTTCATCGAAATCGGATAGCAAATGTGGAAGTTATGGCTGTTACAAGGAAGTCACGTTCGCGCATGCGCAGCGGCTGCTATCAGTCCGGGGGTGATGATTTTTATAGGGGACCCTCTTCACGTCTACCCTCACAATCTCTGAAAATTTCATCAAAATAGAGAAATGTAGAAGTTATGGCTGTGGCAAGGATTTCATGACAGTCACACAGACACACGGACACACAGACAGACGGAATCATGACAGTCACACAGTCACACAGACACGCGGACACACAGACAGTTCAGAATGGTCTGAAACGTAAAACGTGAGTGAAAATTTTTGATTTTGGAAAACTTTTTTTTCAACCTTGAAAAGTGAAGACGAAGCTTCCGCTACCTTGGTAGACTCAAAAGCAATAATAAAAAATGTGGAAGATGGATGGACATAGCGCCTTTGTGCTTTAAGGTATCGATATATACAGGCACACTCAGTTGAGTGCAAGTTAGCGCGTCTGACCAAGGTGCCAAATCGAATTTTACATCCATTAACTTGGACCAAAGCTACTGGGGGCGAGAACTACTGAAACTTTGTAAAAACTTGAATAAAAAACATTTGATGGAAACCCCATAACAAGCGCATTCACAATCAGGGGACCTCACTCGAGTCCAGCTTTTAGGTTAACATAAACTTTACTAACCGAAGTGGTGTCAGAACATGCAATTGCCAGGCTAAAAAAACAATAAATCCCCCGGTTCAGATGGAATACCGGGTGAGCTGTTCAAGAAAGGAGGAGAGGGAATGTCAAAATTCCTCCACAGTATGATAGTTGAGATATGGAAGACAGAAACCATGCCAACTGACTGGTCACATGCTGTTGTTTGCCCCATCCACAAGAAGGGTGATGTGCTCAGTTGCGCCAAATATAGAGGCATCTCGCTACTTTCCAGTGCATATAAAATCCTCTCAAACATTTTATTTCAAAGACTCCTACCCCATGCTAATCGGATCATAGGTGTTCATCAGGCGGGGTTCATGAAGGGCAAAAGTACCATCGACCAGAAATTCTCTTTGCGGGTGCTGCTTGAAAGGGCAAGGGAATATAAACTGCAGACGCATCACTTTTTTATAGACTTCAAGTCCGCTAATGACAATGTCCTGAGAGAAGAGCTCTACAAAGGTCTCCAAGAGATAGAAGTCCCACCTAAATTAGTAAGCCTAATCAGGATGACCATGAAGGAAATAACCTGTGTCGTGCGGGTGCAGTCTGACTGCTCCGATCAGTTTAGCACACACAGAGGCCTCAGGCAGGGGGATGGATTGGCGTGCCTTCTCTTCAACATGGCATTGGAGAGGGCAGTAAAAAAGTCCAAAATACAGGTTGGCGGCACAATTGCCAACCGGTCAGTGCAACTGCTGACCTATGCAGACGATATAGACCTTGTGGGTCGTTCACTAGGAGCGATAAGAGAGGCATATGGGGATTTGGTCAGAGAAGCAACTGCCATGGGACTTGAAATAAACCGACACAAGACAAAGTACATGCGAACCAATGCTCCAGTAAACCATGACCAAAGTATTAGCATCAGTGAACACAGATTTGAGTGGGTCGACGAATTCATATATCTGGGAACCCAAATCAATGCAGATAATCGAATGAAACCCGAAATAAGAAGAAGAATCCTTGCAGTAAACCGAGCATATTTTGGTCTCCTGAAGCACATGAAGAGCAGACTCCTCACTCGTTGTACTAAGCTGCGACTGTACAAAACGCTAATTAGACCTGTGTTAACATACGGATCAGAGTGCTGGACACTCTCCGTGCATGACGAGGCAGCGCTGCAGCGGTTTGAGCGTAGTGTTCTGCGAAGGATTTTTGGAGCCGTACGAGATGGACCGATCTGGAGGAAACGAACCAACCGCGAAATAATGCTGTTATACGGGGAAAGAGACGTGGTTCACTTTATTCGGATTGGTCGGCTTCGTTGGGCAAGGCATGTGGTTCGTATGGACCAACAGCAAATTCCTAAAAGAATAATGAACGAGGAGCTTCATCGGACTCGACGGCTGGGAAGGCCGAGGTTGAGATGTCTCGATGGCGTGGCACAGGATGCTCACAGCATTCTGGGCGTACGCGACTGGAAGACGACTGCGCAGAACCGAGACGCATGGAAGAAACTGTTGAAGGAGGCCATGATCCCGCGAGGATTGTAGCGCCAATAAAGAAGAAGAAGTGGTATCAGAACAAACACGAAGTTAGAAATGTATTTTTTCTGAAAAAAAAAATCAATTTCCTTAAATAGTAATAGGTTAAATTGACCTTATGATTATCCAATGGGACGCATTGCATGCATTACTAAACAATATGTTTTAAATTTATTTTCCTTTCAAATAAAATTCTGTATGATTGTTTCAGTTTGACGCTTGTGCGGTGCAATACGGACCATTCGGTCTACCTGTGAGTATACGTAGTGATTAATAAATACCTACCTAAAAGAAAATTTGAATATAGCTAGAAAAATTAAAAATATTGACTCATTATTTCTCAGACATCAAACCAACCGAACTGACAACTTAATACAATTTTTACAGAGCTCATCATATTGGTTTCAAGGAGGTGATGGTCGTCAAGTAAGCCTAGTGACTGACTATTTTGACCCCGTTCTTATTTAATTTCTTGTTATGAGTTTGTAGCAATTAACAGACTTGGAAGAATAATAATACGAAAGAAAATTTTTAAAGTTTTTTTAAAACTACAATTATTATAGTTTTACCTCAATATATTGTAGGTTTATTTAGGTTTACAGTTCATTTAAACGACACTCATGTCCCTTCAAAATTTTAGTGAGATTGCTAGAAATTCACCTAATAATACGAGGGGTGTCTCAAAAGTAACGATCCTTATGTTAGTTCTTCTTGTGAGGAGATGCGTGAGCGATGGGGCTGTAGTATGTGATGGAGAAAGGGTCTGAGGACACTCCGTACCTACCATTCCTATAGGTCTACCAAAAAAACTTTGCATCCGTCTGGCGCCCCATAGATGGCGGATCCGCGAACTAACGATCGAGTTAATCTCCGATGATGAAAACTTGACAGGGAAATTGGCGTGGTGAGAAATTTGAAGTTCGTGTACTACATGACTTTTGTAGCAAGTAAGTAAATAGTAGAACCAGTTTCTAACAACATTTGAATTTTATCTAATAATGCATCAAGAAAATCGTGCAGCAATCTTCTTACACGCACTGGGATAATACGAGAGTGGAGTTACTTCTATTATTATTATATCTACACTTCGAGGCATATCTACACCGAATCGGACAGCGCCTCACTCCAGAATGCAGCAGCTGCCATGATGGCTCCATAGGAACCTTGCAGCACATCCTCATGGATTGTCCCACCCACGAGCATGCGAGGAAAAAGATGATGGACGAAGTTTCACCCCACTTGGACAACCCCCTGCATTACCATCAGATGATCCATTCAAGATGCAGTATTATATATAAAGCAATTAATTTTTTTATACACACGATCGATGTAAAAATTTAATTTTCTTTTTTTCTCGTTTTCAATTTTATTAATATTATTTTTTCTTAATTTTATTTCGTTTTACAATTTATAAATAAACGAACTTCATGGCTATGGCCAAACGCTGATGCCAATTGAAGGGGAAAAAAAAAAAATTATTATTATTATTTTCCAATTATTAACAGTTTTCCATTTTATCCCACGAATTATTCGTTTACGTACCTACCTATTAATGAAATATACTGGAATTAGGCTTCAAAACAGAATCCGAAATGCACGAATTTCAATCTGCAGTAGGAGGGAAATCATGTCACTTCTGAGGGGAGAAATTCCCGAAAAATTATCTTACGCACGGGAATTTGCTTGATGATAAGAGATAAGGAGTTCTATGTTCTCCAGTAGAATGCAGCAAAGGTTTGCAAAGTTTCTCTGGTAGACCTATAGCCCTTTCCGAACACTTTTCCTGTCAGTGCGCTTCGTCTCTCTCGGTTCACCTCGGGGCGCCAATCTCTACTCCCATCTTACCTCGGAGTTGTCTTCCCAACTAGCACAAGGTGAATGTACCTCCTCCCTTCAGTCTGCGGCTATCGCGCCGAGGAAAGCGGCGGAGCAAATCTCCAATGCACTCCTGCAAACGATGAGCAGAAACGACCCGGGCAGATAGTGCTTCTCCATCCTGCATCCTTGTTGAGCAGGGACCAATATAAATCCTCAAGCCGTCGAGAAGACATCTGCCTTCACTCGACAACTCGCTGACATAACAATTAAAAAACAACTTTATAGGATACACTTTGTTGGAAATTTGTTGTAGAACACGTGGTTAAAGTTTTTTCACAAAAAACGTGAGGTGTAATGAGTGTATAATTATGCTTTTTTTTAGATTGACCCTTGGGCAACAGTGGGCGGACCATCAACTGCAAGTACATCACGGGTAAAACTACTTTAAAAAAACATTTTAATGACATAATTTTAATGATGGTAATTAATAGGTATCATAAGTGTTTTCAAATCGTATATATCATTGTCAGGATATATACATGAATATGTTAACAACCAATGAATTGTATTGTAGTCTATAGTCAATCCTCGCTACCTGAAAACAGAGATGTTTATGTCTATTAGGGGGGGGGGGGGGCGAAAAACCATTTTTTGTTTGCTCTATATTCTAATAGTGCAGAAATGATGCAAAATGGTCCCAAATGAAGGGAAAATTATTTAAAAATTTGTTTTTTCTCTCTCAAGTCTTCCATTATCCAAAGCCGTTGAAATTGAACAAAAACCGTGAAAATCGCTTATTTTCCAAAATGTTTAAACCATCATTAAAATGGTCTTTTGTTGTTTGGGATTAACACTATGGACCCTCATGTGTTCAAATCTGTCAAAAAATTGTCAATACGATGATGTTTTCATCTCGCGCAATGAGCCAATAATATTACATTTTCAGCTGGGTCAGCTGTGGCCGAGCGAGCTACGGCATGTGTCTCTGGGGACGAGACTCGGACCGGTTGCAGGGGCCGTGAGTTCGGGGCTCGCCTCAGGAGCATATTTTCGGGCAAGTTGGTCATGTGAACCAAGTGTTTGCATTTAATTAATTTTTTTTTTTCAGACGAGCCCTCGAAAAGTAAGCTCTTTCTTTCACTCTAAAATGTGTTCTACATACATTTTATTCATACTTCTTCATACTTCACAAAATCTTGGTAATTTATTGGAGCTTTGTGTTTTATTGCTAACGTTTCCCAACGTCACTGAAGTCCCTTTGACAACTAGGAGATTTAGATAATATTTCACTATTCTTATGTGAAGACGTGTGTCAGACAGGGTTACAATTTGTCCCCACTCCTCTTTAACATTTACATGGAACACCATTTACTTGGAATGCATTACTAAACTTATCTATGCTCGTTTACTTGTATGTTCGCTCTGATCCAAATTGATACCTGTCTGTCCCATTTCAGAAAACCCCTTCGAAAAAAGTAAGTTAGTTCGTGAATCTTGTATTATACTTGGAATTTCCGAGGTTTTGCATATTTCGGGCCGCAAAATTCTTTTTCTGATCTTAGAACGCGGTTCAGCGAGTTCGGAACACTGAGATTTTTCAGAAAGTTGATCTTCAGGATTATAGTGAAAAGTTGTTGAAATAGACATTTTCATCGGTATGCGCATACGCGACTGTTATCAATGAGCCACCAGAATGGTGGACACATTCGGACCACCGTCTTTGTTTTTACTCTTGTTTTCAGAAGAAGAATGTCAGTTTTCAGCGTATATTCAATATTTTAAGCGTGCATTCGGGTTTTTGTCGGTTCTGTCATGTCTGGGGCAAACAAAAACAGTTGTTTCGGGGACAATAATTCGTGCAGTCGACCGAGAAGAGGGGGGTTGTTCTCAAAAATTACTTTCTTCCAGCTCCCATAGACTTGCCTGAACTCCCGTAAGTCGAACATTTCAAAATATAGCAATCATCTTCGCGTTGTCTCCAATCTTTCTGATTGCATCTAAAACCGTGTTTCCTCTAGCAAGGTTGGTTGGAAGCGTGAGACGAGGGTGTGAAATGCAGGTGGAGTGATAGAAAGTTCGTCTCAATTGCCGACAATAGTAAGTACAATCCTATTTATCGTATTGTATCGAGTAGAACATGATTATATGTACTCTCAACGTCTTCAAAACATACCCTGTGCATGCAGTATGTTGGTCAAATTATATTTACTGAAAAAAAAAACAAGAAAATAAGTGTGGGTACTCAAAGTTTGGGGTAACTAAAAAATATTTTATTTGTAGAAGTTTTTAAAAACATTTTAAGCAAGGGGGAGAGTAGTCAGCCTTGTGGGTGTGGCACCAGTCGTTAAAATTTTATTATACTTAATTTATAATTATAATAAAAATTATAATAAATAAAAATTATATTATAATTTTAACGAATGGTGCTGTGCCACACCCACAAGGCTGACTACTCTCCCACAAATAGCTAATTTTTCAATTTTCTTTACAGATGCTTTAAAGATTTCTTTGAAAATTCACTCATTAGCCCATACTTCATGAATGAACTTTTTTGAACACACTCTGACTCAGGTTCTAACAACACCAAGAGCGATATTGGTAAGGCAAATGAGGGTTTCAAGGATTTTCAGGGAATGGTCACTTGAGAACTTCCATGATTCCTATTAAGTTAAAAGGGAACGAGAACTAAGACAAATTGCGGTTTAGAATACAATCATTGGTAAAATTTCCAGGGTTTGAGGTGGAGAACTTTATCTCATCGAACATCGAGTAATACGAGAAGTGCCCCTGACACGCTATTTATATTCAAAATGAACGGAGAAGTATGCTCCTACTCCCAACATTTTAACAACTTGTTTTAACTGGAAATAAAAAACTTGGAGTAGGAAAATAAGGGTATTGATGCTCATGAACGACTGGAAAAGTGAGGCGAGAATGTATGACAAGCGGGTTTGCCAAGCGAGTTGGTCCGAAGATTGATAACGCGTGATGTCGTTGATAAGTGGCAGCGCATGCGCAATGCGTGCTGATGAAAACGTCTATTGAATCCACTGAATCTACTCCGTCACTTGCAATACCAAACTAATGACTATGCTTGTTTACTTGTAAGTTAGCATACGCTCTGATCCAAATCAATACATGTCTGTCCCGTTTCAGAAAAGCCCTGCGAAAACAGTAAGTTCATTCCGTGAATCTTGTATTATACTTGGAATTTCCGAAATTTTGCATATTTCGGGTTGCAAAATTATTTTTCTGATCTTAGAACGCGGACGTTTCATCACGAATCAAAATAACATCACGCACTTTTCCTCACTTTACGTCCTTTCTGGCTCATTATTAGTAATTTCGATTATTATACATGTACTATTATACCTTTAATATAGAAGAATGTAATTGAAACACGAAAATTCCACATTAAATAGACAACACATAGAAAAATTCATTAGTGCAAATATTCAAAAATAAATTAAATTTAGAGTTTTTCAAAAATTATTCATTGATTTTTCTTCTTTTCAGAGAAGCCCTCCAGTAAGTTGAATAATGTTGCATTTCAACTATTTGACAGACAATTTCAATTAGCCGATGATCCACAAACTGTAGTCGGAATGTTACTAAGACGGATGTATAATTGGCTCCTGTTTGTATGCTGATGAATGGATTCATACCTACATCATACCTATATTTAAATATTCGTTTGTTTATTTCAGAGAAGCCCACCCATTGCAGTGAGTCTGTTTTCGATCAATTAGTCTAATTTTAAGGGCCTGAAGGGCAAAAATAGGTATTAAGTTTGAACGTTAACATCAACTAAAGGCTTTGATTAAAACAGCGGGTTTTTCGTTGAAAGGGATGAGGAATAAAATTTTATCGACCGACGCACTCGATCGAATGACAATTCTGGCAAAAATTCAAAAAACCGACTGTTCAAGTTTTTCTGAGTTCTGTGTAGAAAAAATCCTTTAAATATATAATTTTTTAAGACCATTATCAGAAATTTTCTCGAGTATTTATTTGTTTATCCCAAAAGCCTCAAATTTCCACTATTTACGCGCAGGTGTGAAATTCTGTCAATTCTGCTAGTAAAATTAAATTGGTGAAAGTCATTTCGAGGGTATGAAAATACTGAAAACAAATTTGACATGCTCCAAGTTTAAGGCCTTTATTAATCCAGATCTCACCAGGACTCACCAGATCGGAAAAAACATGCTTTTTTGAAAATTGAGATAATCCTCCTCATTCTTATAGGAGAGCATAAAATGTGTTAGATTTACTCAATTATCTACGGAAATTTAAATTTAAATTATCTACGGAATAGGAAGTAATGACTGAAGAACTTGGGACAGTTCAGTATAAACTTAAATTTAATTTTTCTCAGGCCTCGCGAGGAGGTTTCACTGTACCTGAATTTGCACCAGTGAGTAATACAAATTATTTGTTTAAGTCTTTGTATTAAACTTGATATAATGGAAAACTCAAACAATCTATACCTAGTAGGTATAATGTATTTGTAGGCTGACTACGTTATTATTGGTTTTATCCCTCTTTCAGTCGAGTCCTCCAATTTCGGTAAGTCCTCCATATTATTTTGAAATCAAGGGAATATAAACTCAGTGAATCACTGTTCGGTATTTCTTTTTCAACATTGTGCACAAAATATATCTCGTTCACCACCAATTGCCACAAACCTGATTTCTTGTAGGCCGCGCGAGGAGGCTTCAACGTTCCTGAATTTGCGGAAGCTCCTTGTCCTCCCGTAAGTGATTTAAAATTTATGTATCCTACACTAACGACCTAGGGCATGGTAGAATGAATACTTGCATTCTAAATTCATAACTATACATACTAAAACCTAAATGCTATAGAGTGGTGCATAACAATTATAATTACGAATCATCAGCAGGACGACAAAGTACGGGGAGTGTCCAAAAAATAAGTTCCGTTTTGGTCTGTAGGATGGTAGGAGTGGAATTTGCCGGAATTGGAATTAAAACCGCTCGAAATAGGGGAGCTTAGTGGATATATTGATAGGTGAAGGACCTCAGTAGGTAGTTCGAAAAATAAGGTCTGGGCTAGTCAGTAGGCAGTACCTACCTAATTTATTGGTTCTAAATGTCTTTCAGACGAGTCCTCCAATTTCAGTAAGTCTATCCGATCGTATTCTTGGGGACGCTTGGTATTGAATCTGATTGTGGAAGAACTTTTTTACTCCTTAGACAAAACGCTGCAAATTATTACACAAAGGTTTATTATTTTTCTGTGAAGATCACTGGCCTGCAAAGAACACACCTTTGCCATTTTCATTACCATGTATCAACCATATTTTCGCCTCACAATCAAGTTTATTTTGAAGAAATGGGGATTGTGGGTTCCTTCATTATAAAATTTGATTATTGGTTGCTGAGGGCGCAAAGCTGAGTACAACTCGAAGAAACAAACAACGATCGCGTGTGTAGCTCGTGTTTCTGATTTATCGTAAGACCAACCCTAAAGTTCTCATAGGAAGCGATGCTTTGGACCTACAGCCCTGGGTGGTCTCAATCGATTGTAAAAATCAATACTATTTTGAATAGATGAAATGCAGTAGCCGTGTGGGTACTCTATGAGTTTGTGGAGACGAGTAGAACATGAATAACTCCTAACTAATAACTCCTAACTAATAACTCCTAAGATCTTCAAAGCATACCCAGTGCATACAGTATGTTGGTATGGTTGTCACGTCCGAAATTTCATACATTAATGTAAAAGAGAGAGTAGTAACTCCCGGTGACAGATGACTCTACTAGAGGGTCTAAAAGTTTCGATGGCCTATCGAGAGATAGCGCTGCAAGATGAATCTCTCCTCTCAACTGTCACCGGGAGTCCAGTCTGTCTTTACCTTTTGTGCGCGCGACAACCTCCTTTTAAAACAAACCCAGCATTTGGTGAGCTGTATCATTTTCTTTAATTTGAATCTCTGTTTCTTTTTATTTCGAGTTACTCAAAACATTCGAGTAATAAATATAATATATTTGAACTATATTATAGTTCATTATCTTCAAGATAATCCCCTTTTTTTACCCCGCAATAATTCCATCATCACGGGTAAATCTTTTGTAAGAGAACCTTACAAAGTGGTAGCAGAGCAAACAAGATCCAAGCAACATTCATTAAATTTAAAATCGTGAAACGTGCTTTCATCCACATAAAAATAGCCAAGATA
The DNA here is from genome assembly GCA_009739505.2 of Apolygus lucorum. NCBI lineage: Eukaryota > Metazoa > Arthropoda > Insecta > Hemiptera > Miridae > Apolygus > Apolygus lucorum. Next base: position 21,785,419 of record CM019179.2, read on the forward strand.
ACTTTGGAACACAAGTTCAAGGACAAGCAAAGACAAGTACAATCTCATTGTAAGGGCCTAACTTCATTGTTTTCTGGACACCGAACTTGTTGTCAAGATTTCACTCGGTCAAATCCACCCATCAGTATCTGAACAATCTAACCGAGCAATCTGAACTGACCTTGACCGAGAATCATGGATTGTTTTGCATGCAAACTTTCCGACCCGCCCGCAGATCCTGTAGTATGTGCGAATTGTAAACAAAACTTTCACGCAAAATGCACAAGACTCGGAAATTTAGAATCGTGGACAAAAAAGAGCTATGATCGTCGCACAGCTTGGAAATGTGACACTTGTAAAGTAAGTGCAACCCTGGTACCTACAGAAACCGCCAAGGTCACTGATATTCCTCCAACGACTCCGCCGGTTTGGTATTCGCGATTAATCGAGGATTTAAAAATAATTTCGAGCGATTTACAAGGACTCCGACAGCAAAACGACGAATTAGTCCAAATGAATTCCGATCTACAGGATAAGTATGCCACACTATGTACAGAAAACGAAAATCTAAAACATGAACAATCATCTTTACGCCAAAAAGATGTAGCACTTCGACAGGAACTGGAGGATCTTCGCGAACAAGTCCGCAACCAATCCGAACAAACCCAACCTCTGGATATAAATTTATTGGAATACCGCAATAATCGTCTACTTGGTCAAACTGAAGATAAACTTCCAAAATACGTTGAAAACGAGATAGGAAAAATACCAAGATTATACACTGATAATCCTTGGAGTCTCATCAAATTTTTGGAAAAACTGTTTTTGCTAAACGAAGTGAATGCTTGTTTTTTCAACCAAATTTATCGTCGAGTGGCCACTTATCAGCACAATACTATTCTACAACGTCTTGCAACAGAGCCAAATTTGACATTTCGGCGAGTAGCAGACAGATTGTTGGATGAACTGACGACGCCTCAAACTAAATTGAATCTTGTTCAAGAAAAAATATTACGCGGTCAAAATCAATTTGAAAATTTCCGAACTTACGTTGAAGAAATAACTAAATTCAACAAGATTTTACTGCAATATAACGAACAGGAACTCGTGAAAAGCATATTACAAGGCACGAATTCGCAAACCCGTTCGAAATTCCAATTTAGTACTCGACCGAACACTAACGGCGAACTTCAAATACTTGTTGCTGATGTGGAAAAGCTCGAGTTAAACGAAAATTTACAAAAAACTCGTGAATACAAGCATAAACAAAAACAAACATCAATTGATAACAAGTGGAAAGGAAATGGAAATAAATTTGGTCAAAACTATCAGCAAAAACAGGTGTGGGAATCAAAGTTGGAAAAATTTACTCCAAAATCAGATTTTCATCATAAAAACCATTCGTACCATCACAATGGTCCGAAGAACGAAATAAAAGCAGAAAGGAACACTAACCAGCAAGTGAATAAAAATGAAATTGCACCAACGTCAAATTACAGAAAAAATGGATTTCAACAGAAAAATCCAAATTTCAATAAACCCTTTAAACAAGCGCATTTCCAACCATTGGTACAACATCCCTTTCAATATGTTGAATACCAACCTGAATCACAATTTGCGTATATGAAACCGTGGCAGAATCCACCCCAGAAAGGTAGATCACACGGCGAAGCTTCTCAAAATCGCTCAGAATCTTCAGAGACTTCTGGATCATCATATTCGCCAACAGGGAATAAACAACTCGCAAATACAGGCGCACATAACAAATCAAAACAATCAAAAAAATACTCAAAAAACTAAATAATTGGGTCCTTGACACAAACAAAAATGGAATAAATGACGAATTATTAAAAATTAATGAAGGTACATTTACAAACAATTTGGCACAAATATCAATTAATAACATATTTACAACTGCAATGATAGACAGTGGTGCGAGTTTTTCTTGTATCAGCGATAATATGTTAGAAAAACTAAAAACTCAAACCCAAAGAATACAAATATTGAGTGCAAATTTAGCAGCAACATTAGGTGATTCATCAATAATCAAAATTTATCAGAAAACTCCACTGAAGGTACGAATTGGAAAAAATACGTGGACGCATGTATTTTATGTATGTCCGAATCTCCCACAGGACGCTGTGCTGGGGATCGACTTCATAAAACAATCAACATTGATTATGGACCCTTCGACAAACAGTTTTTCTTTTAAATTTGATTCGAACCAAACGTATTCCTTACACAATAGGAATACTGTAACACCAATCGTTGCTAATTTGCACTGCTTGCAGAAAGGGAAATTACTCGACTATTTGAAAACAAAATTTCCCACAGTTTTGACAAAACAGCTAGGGACAACAAATAAGTTGTATTGTCACCTCCAAGTCAAACCTGGTACCAAATTGAATAGAACCAAAGTCATTTATTCCCAAGGACCCAACAGGCAACAAGCAATGAAGCAAATTTTAGACAACCTTCTAGAACAGGGAGTGATCGAACCAATTGACACATCGACAGCGTCACCGTGCTTTCTCGTACCGAAAAAAGGAAATGAGGCAGCTGATGCCTGGAGATTAGTGGTGGACTATCGTAAACTGAACTCGATTTTGGAATTTCAGCAGTATCCACTATGTTCAATGGAAAATGCTTTCTTAAATTTGAAAAAAGCAAAATTTTTCACCACAATTGACCTTAACTCAGCCTATCATCAAATAAAACTCACAAAGGAATCTCAACGACTCACAGCTTTCCAATGTGAATTTGGAGTTTATGCTTACACTAAACTTCCTTTCGGCGTCTCCACAGGAGGACAACATTTGTCGAAACTCATGGACATTCTCTTCAGTGACCTAAGATACAAGTATTGCTATTACTTTTTAGATGACATTTTAATATATAGTAACACGTATCAGCAACACGTCGAGCACATTGTTTCAGTACTCGAACGTTTACGTGAAGCTGGTCTGACTGTAAACCCAGACAAATTAAAATTGGCACAACCACAAGTCGAATACTTAGGTCATCAGATTTCAGAAGGGAAAATGTCTATCAACCCTGAAAGAGTGAGGGCACTATTAGAAATACCCAGACCTAAAACGCCAAAACAAATTGCTTCTTTCCTGGGGAGTATAAACTTTTTTGCTAAATTCTTGCCGAACGCAGCAAAACTTGCTAAACCATTGAATGATCTCAGAAAGAAAGAAACTACAATGATTTGGGATAAAAAAGCTGAGAATGCTTGGCAAGCTCTCAGGAAACTGATAACTGAACCTCCCACCCTCGCAACACCAGATTTCTCCAAACGCTTCCAGCTTTACACCGATGGGTCGAAAGCAGGTGTTTCTGCAGTGCTAGCTCAAGAGAACTTAGGAATATTGAGCCCTGTCTACTTCGCCAGTCGGAAGTTGAACAAGCACGAAGAAAACTACACAGCATATGAGCTAGAAGTGTGACGAGTCGTCACAGGGGCTTCCGCCACCGACGATCCCCAAATTGAAAATTCGGCGGAATCCTCCATGCGAGACCGAAAGCATGGAGGTGGAGGTCGGGAGCGCGCCACCAGGCGGCAGCACCGGACGGGTCAGCGCCAGGAAGTGAACGGGTGGGGGAAGGATCCGGAGGGGGAGGACGCGACTGGGGGAGAACGGCCGCCTACCCCTCAGACGTGTCTTGATCGAGCCTCTCACCCCATCTCTCTGTGTGAAAAGTCTGTGTGGAAACTCTGTGTGGAAATTCTGTGTGAAAACTCTGTGTGGAAAAGTCTGTGTGACATCTGTAACTGAACATTTGGAAACCTGAAGTTAACTGCGAGTCTATCAGTGTACGATTGCGCCCTCCTGAAGATTCAAGTAACCAACGGCCGACCCTAGCATCTCAAACGGACCAAGCCCAACGGATTCTCTCTCAAAACCCAGTACTGGTAAATCTAAAAACTTGTAAAATTCTCTTTCTTAAATTGTTCCTCCTAGGTAATTTGATTCTAGTGATTTTCTTTCGTCCAAAGGACTTATTCCCTTTCATGTTACGAAACACCACGTGTTAGATTTTCATGTTCCGTAACATCATACGCATCAAGTTCATGTTCCGTAACACCACGTGCGAATGTTCACCTTCCCTCTCTTTTTAGTTTCGAAACACCACGTGGATTGTAAGCTTGGAGGTTATCCCCATCAGGGCCCTCGGTAATTAAAGTCAGCATAATATCATTATTAGAAAGGGTATCTTAGTCCCGAGTTATATTGTTCCTTTATTATTACTATTTTCTTGTCTTTGAATACTTACCTGAAAATTATACAGGATTCATTTTGTTTACTTACCTTGTGGTTATCATTGGTACATTCCCCGATCAATTTCCTGGTGCAGAGTAGAATCATAAAAGGTACTTACCTGAGAATACTTACCTTGCGAATCGTAGTGAGAACCAAAGTAGAGTCATTAACGTAGAAACAGAACTTGAAAGTACTTACCTTAGACTTGCTGAGATCTCGAAGAACCTGAAAAAGAAAGAAAAGTTATTAAATATAAAAAGTACAAATTATTACACAATAACGGAAAAGATAAAAGAAGTCGTAAAGGAAAATATTTACTAAAGCTCAAGTTGGACAAAGATAGGCATTTTTCGGTAATCCCCAAAAGGATACCTATTCAACACCATCTTCGTCGTTTTCTGCTGACTGGTTCCGCTGCTCATAGAAATCACGGTAAGTGAAATTTGGATACTCCTAGTATAAGTGCAGGGGCATTGTAGTGGCGAGTTTTAAAATCAAGTTAATAACCTTGCTCGGTCACCGTAGTGTTCACGAAAATTCACCATTACAATTTGGTGGCAGCGGTGGGATTTTGATAAGTTTCGACTATCACGAACCTTCAGTTCGCCCTGCACTTAACTAGTAGAGGACCGCCCAGGAGATTGATCAAAGTACCATAGGAATATCATTTCTATTGACTCAAATCCACATTGCATAGGTATTGATCTTGTTGTCTTGTATATATTGGAAGGAAATTACGAGCCTAGTACGTTGTTTTTCTGTAAAAACAAGGAATACGGCCGTAGACATAAAACCACCCGTGAGCGGAGTGACAAGAGTGTGAGTGAACGAGCGAGAAATCAGGTTGTTCCCGCGGCATTCTCCCGCGAAACTTTCGGGCGAACCGTCGCGTTCCGGATCCTCACTGTTCGGACGATCCGGGTCGATCTTCTCGTAGGTTCCAGAAGTTCTGGACCAAACCGTTTCAGAACGACTCTCGGGCGGATCGCTGGGTTTCGGATCAACGACCCGTAACACCGGGTTTCGAGTCGGCGGGTTTCGTAACGTAAACACGTTCCGAGAACCGTCGTTCCTGAGTCAAAGGAACGATTCGAAACGAACTGGTACCGAAACTCGGACAAGTACAAAAACTTGTTCCTGGGTCGGAACAGTCCAACCCCAAGTCTTGTTATCGGTTCGGAACCACCGTTCCGGGTCCGTGAACTGTTACGGAACAACTGTTCCTCACACACTCGTATATCCTAGACCAATCGCGAAACCAAACGTTTCGTAAACACCGACCTGTGACAAGTGAACTGTTCTTTTGTTCATATCCAACCAATTTTTCCGCGTTACCAATTCACATCCATTGAAATTGTACACCATGGCCAACGGAGGAGACGCAACAACGATATCCCTCGAGATGATGGAAGCCGTCACCACTGCAATGGCGCAGATGGGGAATTTCTTTGCCTCACAAAAGGGAGTCCCAAAACCCGAAGAGCAGGGTGCCGGACTTCCGAGATCGTTATTCATGGAGGTGGACGTATGGAATCCCGACGAAACGGGATGCATTTCGGCGCAACAGTTCTTTTCCGAGGTAGAGCAGGCCACCACCAACCTATCCCAGGCACAAAAGGTTCAGTTCCTGAGAGCACGACTGAAGGGAGGAGTCAAACGGTTCCTGACGGAAGCCACAGGCGAGGAGCCCTACGACCGCCTGAAAGCTCGAATCCTCCGGTGGTACGGAAAAGAAAACCCCGAACAAGCAAACATCAAACTCTGGACCACAAAGAGACAAGCAGGTGAGCCCCTCCGGAAATACGCGGAACGCTTGTTGACGCTCGCGGCATGCGCGGTCGAGGCAGAGGAGAACCTCCCTCTAGAACAGCGACCCGAATGGGTACAACAGAAAACCCTACGAGCGTTTATCCGGGGGGTGGATAAAGAAATCAGCCTGTTCCTAAGGGGAGGAACCGTCGAGACCCTAGAGGACGCGATCGAGAAGGCCGAAGAGTGGGAGGAGACGGACCGGGAGGATCGTGAACCGGAACTCAGGTGGGACGTAGCGGGGATTCTGAATCAGGAACCCAGAAAGTGCTACGGATGCGGAGAGGTGGGGCATTTTGCGGCCAGGTGCCCGAACCGCAGCAATTCCGGAGGGAATCGAACGCCACCGAGGAGTCCGGCGCAAGGAGGAGGGCTTCCGCGGAGGTCCCACTTCCGGAGTCCACCTTTACCAAAGCCGCGGTTCCCTTGTTGTTTCTGCGGTGACCCGAACCACTACCCGGCGGATTGCCCTTATGGACCCGCCAACGACGACTTGTGTGGATTCTGCGGGAAGCTGGGGCACATCGAGGCTGAGTGCTTCAGAATGAAGATGATGATGGGCGTGCCCCGTCGAGCGGTGACCTCCGCACCCGCCGCGGCGATCACCGCCCCGATACCTGATCAGCAGGAGGAGGAAGTGAAGGGCGATGAATTGATCGCATTCCAAACGACAGTGGCGCTCGCCACAGAACCAATGATGTCGGTTCTCGTAAGGTTGGCGGATGTGGACCGCCGGATGGTGCTGGATACCGGCGCTGCTGTGTCGACGTTATCAGAGCCCATCCCCGGGGTGAAACTCCAACCGACCACCGCGAAATTGTGGGGGGCCGACGGACAATGGTTGTCACTCCGTGGGGAGCAGGAGGTCTCGGTGGAGATCGGGCCGGTGCAAACGAACCACGTATTTTTCATTCTTGATAGACCTGATTCCGGCCTAAATTTGTTAGGACTGGACCTTCTCCAAAAATTTCCAATTAGCATCCAGACCGACACAGGGGCAGTAATAATGGATCACCCTGAAACCGGGGAACGCTTAAATGTCGGGGAAATGATCCGGGACCCCGGCGCCCTGCAGAGCCTGGAACAGCCGTCGGCCGATTGGCAGGCGGAGAAATTGGAGAGGGAAACGGACAAACCCCAGCAAGGACCAACCCACATGCCAGAGGACGTTCCTTTGGAGACTCCAAGAATGCCTGGAAGCGGACGAACCACCGAGGACGGGGAGTCCTATAACTCAAACGACCAGGAGCATTTTCAGACCAAGGAACGAGAGGAAGCTGCGGATGCCGACCAGCCGCAGCGACAGGAGGATCTCCCAGTAGCTCCTTTGGTGAGCCCTGAATGGATACTACCTGAGGAATGCCGAGAGCCCCACTACACAAACGATCGGGAACGCTTCCAGACCGAGGAGCGGGAAGAAGCCGCAGGTGCCGACCAACCGCAGCAACAGGAGCACCCTCAAGCAGCCCCTTCGGCGAGCCCTGAATGGACACAACCTGGGGAGTGCCTGGAGGGAAATCGCGAATTGTCCGGCGACCCAGGGGAAGGTGAACGCGACCTACCGGTTCCGCGTGAGGTAGACGTTGGAGCGGCACCCACCGTGGTCGGACGACCATACCCTATGATCCCCCTGCTGCCGGATTCCGAAGAGGAACCAGCCAGTGAGGCGCCAGCCTGCGGGGCGACCAACAATGGAGCGGCGAGAGGCGAGGTTGGAGTTGGAGCCGGTGCTGTTCCGCTGATCGTTGTTCGCCGATGGGTGGGGGCCCTGCGAAGGCTCTGGCGGTCGCGCGATCGGTTAATTGGCCGACGACGGCGCCGCTCGCGGCCCCCGAATGGGCGAAGAGCGTACGCGAGTCGGGCGGCAGTTCCGCCGGACAAAGGGAGAAGATTTTGGAAAGGACCACGGACCAGACAAGGACAAAACCAAGACATCAACGGCAATGTAGAGAACTCGCCGGGAACAGCAACATGTTACCACCGGAGCAGACTGAAACCTGCAGTCCTTAATGATGCACCGGACGAAGGTACGACCCTCGATCCCGTGACTGAGGTGCCGACAGTTGCTGACAAGGCGAGTCCAGGAAGGAAGACGCACGACGAGTCAGAATGGATGGACTTGGTGGACGAAGAGACGTTCCTCGACGTTGTTCCGGGAACAACCAGGCGACCATGGAGACGACGGAACCCAGGGGTGGCGAGTCAAGCCGAAACTAAAAACAGTGAACCCCGGGTCCCGATCCGACCGACCGAACCGGAACGCGATTCGTAACCAGGACCACGCGCGGACCATGTGCGAGTACATCCTGGGTCGATATAGGCTCGGTGTTGTGAAGTTCACCTGTAAATAAAAATAGTTAATGAGTTAATACAATAAATGTTACAAATGTTAAATAATATGCATACTTAAATATAAATGTTAATAAAAAAAAAAAAAAAAAAAAAAAAAAAAAAAAAAAAAAAGGGGAGATATACTTACCTGAAGAGTTGACTGATTACCTGTGATCCGTACTGGGGAAGGGAGCCATGACGATGGTTGAGTCGTTTCGGGCCGGATGGGGGGGAGGTCTGGATTCGGACGGCAACCGCCAAAGTTGGGGGTATCGAACCCAACCGAGGGTTTCCGGGCGGGCCGGGGAACAGCCTGAGGGGAGAGAGAGTGGACTTGGATGAGTTTGTAACAAAGGTGGTGAATATGGCCGTATTCTGTTTCAGGAGGAGGAACCAGGTTAGGCCACTATGTCCACAACAAAGCAGGAGGAACAGGTAGGGCAGATAGGAGACTGGGCCGAGGAACACCGCCAGACTGTGGAGGCTATGATCACCATCGGGGAGGCTGCGCAACTAGTCAGGGGAAGACCGCGACAGTTGGCGATTGTCACCAGCTGCGTTACGCAACTGGCAAGCTGCTTAAGGGACATAATACCACCACTGGAGCAACACTCACTGACGGCGACACGAGATACGGCCATGCTGAGGTACCAGGTCCAAATGCTACAGGAAAGGCTTGATGCAGCAAACAACGAAAGTAATGTCGAGGACCTCAACGAGTCTCATTATACCGAGGGACCACCGCCGACAGGGGATGACGACGCAACCCCAGAGCATTCGGAGCGGGAATCGGGAATGGACTTTGGAGACGAGGATCCTCCACATTCCAAGAAGAAGTACGCTGACACCAAAGGAGAGGCGGCACCACCGTTTTCGCCGCTGTCACAGAAGGATAATACAGCAACGCCGGAGGTCGCACCGAGACTACTCCTGAGTGACTGCCCAATTTGTGGGAAACACGAGCGGATCATCACGGGCTTCAGATGCCAAAGCTGCAAGACGTTCTGGAATCGACTGATTACCAAGTGCCGGAAATTTCCAATGGGACATCCAGACCACCCAATGCCTTGCAAGCTGCGCGAACATCGAGACACACGGCCTGCCGACTGTACCGGTTGCCGACGATGGAGGAACGAATGCGCATTGATCGAGGCAAGGCCAGACCTGCCGCTGCCACTGCCACCCGTGACCCCCGGGGGACGTCGTAAAGCCGATGAGGGCATCGGCCTCCGGGGAAAGGAGGAGTGTGACGAGTCGTCACAGGGGCTTCCGCCACCGACGATCCCCAAATTGAAAATTCGGCGGAATCCTCCATGCGAGACCGAAAGCATGGAGGTGGAGGTCGGGAGCGCGCCACCAGGCGGCAGCACCGGACGGGTCAGCGCCAGGAAGTGAACGGGTGGGGGAAGGATCCGGAGGGGGAGGACGCGACTGGGGGAGAACGGCCGCCTACCCCTCAGACGTGTCTTGATCGAGCCTCTCACCCCATCTCTCTGTGTGAAAAGTCTGTGTGGAAACTCTGTGTGGAAATTCTGTGTGAAAACTCTGTGTGGAAAAGTCTGTGTGACATCTGTAACTGAACATTTGGAAACCTGAAGTTAACTGCGAGTCTATCAGTGTACGATTGCGCCCTCCTGAAGATTCAAGTAACCAACGGCCGACCCTAGCATCTCAAACGGACCAAGCCCAACGGATTCTCTCTCAAAACCCAGTACTGGTAAATCTAAAAACTTGTAAAATTCTCTTTCTTAAATTGTTCCTCCTAGGTAATTTGATTCTAGTGATTTTCTTTCGTCCAAAGGACTTATTCCCTTTCATGTTACGAAACACCACGTGTTAGATTTTCATGTTCCGTAACATCATACGCATCAAGTTCATGTTCCGTAACACCACGTGCGAATGTTCACCTTCCCTCTCTTTTTAGTTTCGAAACACCACGTGGATTGTAAGCTTGGAGGTTATCCCCATCAGGGCCCTCGGTAATTAAAGTCAGCATAATATCATTATTAGAAAGGGTATCTTAGTCCCGAGTTATATTGTTCCTTTATTATTACTATTTTCTTGTCTTTGAATACTTACCTGAAAATTATACAGGATTCATTTTGTTTACTTACCTTGTGGTTATCATTGGTACATTCCCCGATCAATTTCCTGGTGCAGAGTAGAATCATAAAAGGTACTTACCTGAGAATACTTACCTTGCGAATCGTAGTGAGAACCAAAGTAGAGTCATTAACGTAGAAACAGAACTTGAAAGTACTTACCTTAGACTTGCTGAGATCTCGAAGAACCTGAAAAAGAAAGAAAAGTTATTAAATATAAAAAGTACAAATTATTACACAATAACGGAAAAGATAAAAGAAGTCGTAAAGGAAAATATTTACTAAAGCTCAAGTTGGACAAAGATAGGCATTTTTCGGTAATCCCCAAAAGGATACCTATTCAACACCATCTTCGTCGTTTTCTGCTGACTGGTTCCGCTGCTCATAGAAATCACGGTAAGTGAAATTTGGATACTCCTAGTATAAGTGCAGGGGCATTGTAGTGGCGAGTTTTAAAATCAAGTTAATAACCTTGCTCGGTCACCGTAGTGTTCACGAAAATTCACCATTACAGAAGCGCTAGCAGTTTCTTTTGCATTCAAAAAACTGAGAATTTACCTAGAACACAACGAGTTTGACTTGTATACCGACCATAAAGCGTTAACAGCAATTTCAGATCTCGCCAAGAATGGTGGTCGTCTTGCTCGATGGGTGCTGAATTTCATGCTTTTCAGGTATACAGTGCATCATATTAAAGGTATTCACAACACCATGACAGACTACCTATCACGCAATCCTATTTCAGACAACCCAGAAACACTCCATAATGGTCCACATGTCGAAGCAAGTCTATCTGTTCTGAAAGATTTCCCCCAGATTTTCACAGATTTCAATGCAGAACAAGAAAAAGATCAAAATTTAAAAATTATAATAAACAATATAAAAAATGGAACAAACAATAATAACAAATATTGTATTATCAACAAACGTTTAATGTTTAAAGGTAATGAAACTACAAAGAAAGCAGTGGTACCAAATCAACTGATTGACCTTATTTTCCGCTATTACCATGATTCGCACATTGGATCCCATTGGGGAATTAAAAGAACAATACATGCCATAAAACAAAACTTTTATTGGAAAAACATGTACGAAGATATTCGAAGCAAAATCAACACATGCCACACATGTCTGACCACCAAAGTCGAGAGGAAACAGCCCAAGGGACAATTATCTTCGAAAATGGACGAAAAAGTGGGACAAACTCTTTATATTGACATCGCTGGTCCGTTGCCGAATTCATATGGGTACACTCAACTTCTAATTGCTGTGGATGGCATGTCAAGGTATTCAATTCTAATACCGTTAACCCAAGCAACATCAACATCCATCATAAATGCTCTTTCAAATCATGTATTTAAGCATTTTGGTTTCTGGCAGAGGATTGTATCTGACAACGCCACAGTTTTCACCTCTAAGAAATTCAAGGATTTCATATTTACCACAGGGATGAAACACACCTTTCTAATCCCATATTACCCGTGCCCAAATATGGCGGAACGTCAGATTCAAAACCTAAAATCAAGCATCAGAGCGAGATGCCATGATGACCATTCAGCATGGGCAAAAGATCTCTACCTCACTCAGATTGCACTGAATTCAGCCTACAACGAGTCTACAAAGTACAGCCCAGCCGATCTATTCTTTGGAAGACACCTGCTAACTCCGATAAACTTAATTTGGGACATCACCAACGACCAACTCGACCTGCAGACTACATGGGAGACAGCTCTTCAGAACATCAAATCAGCTCACAAGAAACACGCAGCAGCCTACAACAAAAAGCATACTCCAACGCAGTATTCCGTAGGAAACAAAGTTTATCTGAAAACTTTCATTATCTCTGATCAACAAAAGTCAATTAATCAAAAACTGGCCCCCAAATATCGTGGCCCATTTGAAATTACTAAAATACTTTCCAATGTATCATACATAATTAAAGACTTAAATGATACTAATGTTGAAAAAATTGCACATGTTTCGCAGTTAAAATTGTTTCGTGACCAGAGATCACACTGAAAATTAGAAAATTAAGTAAATATGTACCTTTGGAAACGTAAACAACATAAATTTTGGAGATGTCATACATATAGAAATAAAATGTAAAAAAAAAAACTGTGAACTGAAATCACGTAAGGAAATAATTTTAATTTAAAGACAAAGGGAATATATAAATAAGAGGAATAAGTATTCATTTCTAAAACCAAAAAAAAAAAAAAAAAACGTAGTTCTCAATAATGAAAATAATAATAATGTGAACAATATATTTAATTACTAAAAGCAAAGTGAAACAAGTAGCATTAAGAATATGGAATTGAATGTATTCAAGTGAAAAGTGAAATTAATTTAACCAAAATAAGAAACATGTATTTAGTCCGTAAATTTTAAGTGCCTGCTATACTGTGTCATAGCAACCATAGGTACACCACCTACTACGCAAATTTAAATTTGCCCAGAAAATTTTAATTGTCCATTTTCAAATTCATCTTATAAGTATATGTAACTAATGTAACAGGTAGGAAACATCTTTCGATTCGATAATAGGTCACTTGACTGGACCATTAAATTTCGACCATGACATAGTTTTAATTTCACTAAAACTTATTTTTCGTTCTACTTATATTTTAATGGTGTTTGAATTTTCCTGAAATTATTTAGTTTTCTACGAGGTCTCACTGTACCTACTTTCATTCAAATACTAGGTAATTTCTTGTCAATCACTACAATTAGGTCCATAAAGTCTTATTACTGTTATTATCAAATTTCATTTCTTTCCATGGGAGGAGGCAGATGTCACGTCCGAAATTTCATACATTAATGTAAAAGAGAGAGTAGTAACTCCCGGTGACAGATGACTCTACTAGAGGGTCTAAAAGTTTCGATGGCCTATCGAGAGATAGCGCTGCAAGATGAATCTCTCCTCTCAACTGTCACCGGGAGTCCAGTCTGTCTTTACCTTTTGTGCGCGCGACAACCTCCTTTTAAAACAAACCCAGCATTTGGTGAGCTGTATCATTTTCTTTAATTTGAATCTCTGTTTCTTTTTATTTCGAGTTACTCAAAACATTCGAGTAATAAATATAATATATTTGAACTATATTATACTTCATTATCTTCAAGATAATCCCCTTTTTTTACCCCGCAATAATTCCATCATCACGGGTAAATCTTTTGTAAGAGAACCTTACATGGTATACTGAAAATCGAAAAAACCAACAATAGCCGTGTGGGTAATCTATGAGTTTGTGGAGACGAGTTACTCGTTCTACTGTAGAACGTCAATATGAACTCCTAACATCTTAAAAGCATACCCGGAGCATAAAGTATGTTGGTATGGTATACTAAAAATCGAAAAAGCCAAGAATCGTCGAAAAATACTTTCTAAAAGAAATTGCAACACCATTGCTCCTTTTCTTAACCAAACCTTCAACTGAAAGATTTCTATGAAAATTCGCTCATCAATTCATGCTGCATGAAAGGACTTTCTTAGTTATCATGGACCAATTTTGATGAAATTTGGTACACGGGTTCCATTTGGAGTATAGTTGTGCTGCGAAGCTTTTGGTTGATGTCGGTCACTTCTAAGGGGTGAAAAATTATGGTTGAAATGTTCAAAAGTGCCCTAGCTCGAAAACTCTCGAAATAAAGGTATAGTTTTTTCACCAATTTTAAATAGTATTTCATTTTGGTTTATTATTTTCAATAATGAACCTTTGGAATCGACCAAGAAAAAAAAATTTTAACACCCCCTCAAAATTTGATGGTTTACGTTTCAAGGTACGTAGAATCCAAAAATCGAATAAAAATTTGGCCGTCCGTCCGCCGTACGCCGTACGCGGCACTTTTGCCACTTAGCATTGACCGATTTTGATGAAATTTGGTATGTAGGCTCCATTTGGGGTCTAGTTGTGCCCCGAAGCTTTTGGTTGATGTAGGTCACTCCTAAGGGTTCCAAAATCAATTTTGAAATTTTGAAAACGCCCTAACTCAAAAAATTTCGATATAAAGGTATTGTTTTTCCTTCAATTTAAGATTCTATAGAATTTTTAGAATTTTTTGAGACCACGCGGAGCTCTGTAGGACAAACCGTTCGCTCCCTACGGAAATTTGAGGGTTTATATTGAAATATATATATACATCAAAACACGAGTGTGAATCGCAAAAGAGGCCTAATCTCCGATCAAATTAGAGCTGACCGAAATGCGATCGATGGTTGGTGATTTTGATTTTTTGTTGTTGATTTTTTTGATTTTTTTTGATTTTTTATTTGATTTTTTTTTCTTTTTTTTTCATATTGGATGGTTGGTGATTTTGTAGACGAGTGATCTATATAAAAATAATAAACCGTTGTGTAATAATTTGCAGCGTTTTTAGAATCGAATGAGACCATCCTGAGCTCTGTAGGACATACCATTCGCTCCTTACGAGAACTTGTGGGTTGGACTTAAGATAACTCAGAAACAAGAGGGAGAATCGCGAAAGAGGCCTAATCTCCGTTAAAATTTTATTTTACCAAAATGCGGTCGTTGTTCGTTTATTCGAGTTGTATTCAGTTTTGCGTCCTCAGCAACCAGTATTCAAATTTCCCATATCAAACTCCCTATTTCTTCAAATCGAGTATGAAGCTTCTATTTCTTCCCAATAAACTTTATTGTGAAGTTGGTAATTAGTAGGTAGGTAGTAACTATGGCTTGTACGGCAAGCGGTAGCAGAGCTGTGAGGAGTGGCACCCAAGTACATCAGGGTGATGGCAGCAACCTGGTCATGGAGCGGAGTGTGGTGCGGGAGAAGTGCCACGGAGTTCCGCGAGTTGGGCATCTCGGTAGGTTTACTCTGTGGTATCACCACCCGTGTCCTGCTCGGCTCATATTTGAATGGTCTTTTTATAGAGGCACTTCCCTTCATCACTCTCTCCCACCTCCACCTTCCTCATCCCTTGGGCCAGCGCGGCGTCGGGTGAATCCTGAGCGTCCTCCCCATTGATATTTGATTTTAATTTATTTTTCATTAATGGCGTCATTGACGATTCCATTAATTCTTCATTAATTCCCCTTCGTCTTTGAGGGGAGTTTATTATTGGAAAAAGAGGCAAGGATGTATTCTTTACAGTCGAGTGATCCAGACAGAAAAAAATAAACCTTTGAGAAATAATTTGCAGCGTTTTATTAGATTTTTGGATTCTACGTACCTTGAAATGTAAACCAACAAATTTTTCTTGGTCGATTCCAAAGGTAAATATTAAACCAAAAGTGGACTATTAAAAGATTTTTCAATGTTATCTTAGGCCACGCGAGGAGGCTTCAACGTTCCTGAATTTGAGGAAGATCCTTGTCCTTCCGTGAGTGGTTCATGATTTAAATATCCTAGACCCATGAACTAGGCCATGGTAGAATGAATACTTGTATACCAAATATATAACTTTAATGACGAGAAATCATGAGTATGAAACCACTACGGGCTGACTATGTGTGTGTAATTTATTGGTTTAAATGTTTTTCCAGCCGAGTCCTCCTATTCCAGTAAGTCCTCAGTATACCAAGTTTTGAATCAACAGACCTAAAACTTAAATAATAATAATATTTACTGGTAATATAAATACTGGCAATATGCCACATGATTACCACAGGTGATTACATGATTACCACAGGTCAAAACAAAAATGAGTAATGAAATAAAATAACAATTCCAGATATTGTTTAGTCACTATTTTTATTAACTGCTTAGTTTTACCGTCCATAGTTGCTTCCAATCACGGATGCAGGCATGTTTAAAAGTTCCAAATGAGTCATAAAAATGTGTAACTCAGTATGCTGGCCAATAGCTCTTGTGAATCTGTTCCACCTTGTATAAGGCCAGATCCGCCCATTGGCTACGAACAACCGAGGGAACCAAATAATAATTTCTGCATAGAATAGCATAATTTTTCCTGGAATTATACGTGCCAGAGACCTTGTATTTCTGGTACCTCGCGTACCGTTTTTGGATTTTCCCAAGTTGAAAAATATATTTCTCTTGTGACGGACACCATATTTCACTTGAGAACTCCAACTGAGTTTGCACAAGCGCATAGTACGAACATTTAATCGTCAGTTGTCTCGAGTTCCGAACTACGAAGCCCGGGCTAACTGGATGACATGATCTTCAAAGGTAAGGGCTGAGTCGAGTATCACCCCCAGATTGCACACTTTACGGACTCTAGCCAGCGAATGGTCCTCGATGTCGTAGTATATTAGGTCCATGATGTCGTAGAGGTAGGTGATCGTGGTCAGTTTCCGAGTAAATGACATTGCCATGAATTTGTCAATTTTCGTGGGAAGTCGGTTTTTCCTACTCCAATCACGAATCCGTTCCAGATCTTCCTATAGAAGCAGCTGGGACAACAAAACCATTATTCCTCTGAAAATGTTCAGATCATCAGCATATATGAGGATGTTCGAATGATGGATGCCATTTGTATTTTCGTCTATAAAGACCAGAAAAAGTAAGGGTCCAACATACGAGCCATGCGGTAGTAAAGACGAACAATCAAATAATTGCGACGATCTGCACGAACTGTCACTTGCCGTTCAGATAGGATCCAAAGAGCGACACCAGCTCATTAGAAAAACCAAACCGACACAATTCGTGGAGCAACAATTCGTGATCTACTCGATCAAACGCTCTACTAAAATCAATGTAGATTGTGTCTGCTTGATGTCCGAGGTCCGTACTGTCAGAGACACTATTTGGAATATTCTGAGAGATTTGAACCCATGAAACCATGTTGGTTCGCCGATATTCTGGAGCATATGAATAAAGATAAGTGCACAAATAACACGCGATCAAATATGACGGCAGAAATTGATAAGATGGCTTCGGTTTTTTGTTTCCAGAGTTAGGGATTGCGACTACCTATAATTTAATTGCTCTAGTTCGTGCACTTCCGTACAACCAAAATGTTGGTGTCTCGACTTTCTCCAAGCTTCATTACCTTTTCCAATAAAGCAAGGGCGAGGAGACAACCTTACTCGGGTAAATGACTAAGTGTCTTCTCCCACTCTCATTGTGAACCCTGGGTAAGGATGGGTGTCGTGACAAAAGTATCTATATTTTGTGTCGATACTGTATCTATATCCCATTTATCGTTTGGCATGAGTAACGATATTTCAAAATATCGCGTAACGATACTTTAGTGTCACAAAATGTCAACATGTCCAATATTCTCAAAACAAATATTTTTCTCAACAATGTTTGTTCATTTCTTACTATCAAGAGTCCAAGCTGAGTATATTTACACAACATACCGTGAACTGTGAACATATTATTAAATATTTTCTCCATAATATTAATTAATTTTATTCGAGTAATGATCCAACCTTACCTTCTCTATCTTTTCATTTTTTAGCCATTGTCCACGAGAACGGTATTGATATTGTAGGGAATTCGCCTACTGATTATTAAGAGGCTACTTTTTATACATCTGTTGTCTGTACTGTTTGATTGTTGATTCGTTACCAAGGAGAGTTGTAGATAGAAAATTGAGAGAATAAAAAGTGGTTCGTTCGTTTTGTGATTCTAGCCGAATACTGTCTTATAATTTCTACGTTAAGTGAAATCGTTAAAGTGGTGGCAGCGGTTACGGTTCGTGTACCTACGTTTTCGGTTTCGGTTGACGTTTTTTTTCGCGATGACGACGCGTTCGGGTATGCCTATACGTCCTTTGTATCCAGTTGAGGGCGAAGTGGGTGGTAGTTTTCCTCCCGCGGGGAGGATGGATGGTATGAACTCTATACAAGTGGAGGCTACAGTTCACCAAGAGGAAGGAACTGATCAGAGGGTATCACAGTCGCCGCCGGGGTTGACTGTTGATGAGATGCGGAGCCATGTAGTGGAGGAAGTGGGGATTCAGCTCAACGAATGTTTCACTGAAATGCGTGATATGATGCTAACGGAATTCAAGGCCTTGCCCCAAAACATCAGGGAGTGATTCAACGTCGCCAGGTGGTGTGCTGGCGCTGTGATGGAGTTGGTCATATGCTGCGTAACTGTCCTACACGTCGCCAAGCTACTGCCTCAAAGACGGGAAACGAGCCTCGGTCAGAGTGAAGGGGCAAACACTGACCTTGAGACAGGCCCCAGCTACCAAGTCGACCAGCGTTCAGGTGGATATTCCAGAACCACCTATTCTCCGAGCTTCCCCGTATTCATCTCTGGTGTTGTGTGGAACAGCAAATGGAGTGCGATGCGAGTTTGTTGTTGACACTGGGGCTTCAAGAACCATCATGAATGAAAGCTTCATGGAGTACCTTCCCTTGACAGCATCAGGCCCTGCATACATCCGTTCGATTTCAGGGGAGCGAATACCCGTCAAGGGAGAGGCTGTGGTATCATTTGATATTAGGGATGATATTTCTCGGGAACAGTTGGTCCTGGTTGCTGGTATCAGTGAGGATTGCGTCCTGGGATTGGATTTTCTGTGTGCCAATCGATGTTTGATTGATCCAGCTGAGCAAGCAGTTGTCATAGATGGCCGTAGAGTTGGTCCTGCCTTTTGGGATGCATCTCTTGCCATTCAGGATGCCCTTATGCCTGATGAGAGGGATATCCCGGATTTTCAGACCCTACCTGATTTGAAATGTGAGCAAGGCTTGCATAAGGTATGGGTTGATGAAGAGTCATTTCCACAACATATTGGTCAGCTCATTCATGATGCAGTGATCAATCTCTCACGTGAGAAAAGCCAGGTGATAGAGGATCTGTTATGCGAATTTTCTGATGTGTTTGCACGCCATGGATCTGATTTTGGTCAAATAAAAGGATGTTTCCATTCCATCAATGTTGGGAATAGTACACCCATAAGGCAGGCTCCTCGTCGTTTGCCACCCTTTCGTTTGGGTGAGGTGGATTCCCTGGTAACGGAGATGGAGAAGAATGGGATAGTGGAACCATCGCAAAGTCCATGGGCCAGTCCTATTGTCCTTGTAAAGAAAAAAGACGGCAGCACCAGATTTTGTGTGGACTACAGGAAGTTGAATGAGGTCACCACTAAGGATTCGCACCCGCTACCAAAAATAGACGAATTGATGAGTTCCTTGAGTGGTAGTTCCTGGTTCTCCACTTTGGACCTACAGTCTGGCTATTGGCAGGTTCCCTTGGCCGATGGTGATCGAGAAAAAACTGCTTTCTGCACTCCTTGGGGCCTGTGGCAATTTCGGGTAATGCCTTTTGGGCTTTGCAATGCCCCGGCAACCTTTCAGAGGGCCATGGGACAGCTTTTCCGTGCAGAGATTCGAGAGGGTCGCATCAAGGTGTACTTGGATGACGTTCTGTTGGATACACCCTCGTTTGAAGAGCATGTGAACTGGCTGCGTCGTGTTTTTGACGTCCTTCGAGGAGCCGGGGTAAAGCTAAACCCCAAGAAGTGTCGTCTATTCAGCCGACAAGTGTCCTACCTGGGATACAGCATCTCTGAGAAAGGAATTGCAGCTGATCCCTTGAAGTGTGACAAAGTGAGTAACTGGCCTGTTCCAAGGGATCGGAAAGAGCTCAAGTCATTTTTAGCCTTTAGTTCCTATTATCGATGTTTTGCTCCGAAGTTTGCTCAGAGGGCAGCGCCCCTGTATGTCTTGCAAGACGGCAAAGGAGACTACCATTGGTCAACGGAATGTCAACTGGCTTTTGATGATGTGAAGTCCGCATTGACTAAACCCCCTGTCCTTGGCCATGTTATGTCAGGAGCACCATTCATTCTTGACACTGATGCTAGTGACCGGGCAGTGGGGGCAGTTTTGTCCCAAATTCAGGATGAACAAGAGAAGGTCATAGCCTACTTCAGTAAATGCCTGTCCCGTGCTGAACGAAATTACTGTGCAACAAGGAGAGAGCTTCTCAGCATTGTTATGGCTGTTAAGCATTTTCGCTCATACGGATTAGAATGTGGCCCAGTTACTGTACGCACTGATCATTCTTCTCTTCAGTGGCTAAGAAGTTTTCGTGAGTTGGACGGTCAGTTGGCAAGATGGATGGAAATAATGGCTCCTTACAACGTACAGGTTGTCCATCGTGCAGGAAAACTTCATCAAAACGCTGATGGTTTGTCCCGGCGACCCAGCGTGGACTCAAACTGTCGTTATTGTGCCAGGCAAGAGGAGAGATTGGCAACAGTAGAAGCTCGGTTGACTGAAGTCGTGGAATCAGTTGCTGAATGGGTAAATGGACAACTGGAAGACCCTGACTTGAATGTTGTTCATCAGTGGGTCAACTCAGCAGTTTGACCTTCCAGGCAGGACGTAGTGTCCTTTAGCAGTGTCACCAAATCTTTGTGGGCGATGTTTGACTCACTGAAGATCAAAAATGGTCTATTAGTACGCACCTGGGATGACGAAAGAAAAGGAGTCGTTAATCAGATTCTAGTACCCAGGAAATGGCGGAGTAAAGTGGCTCTTAAGGCTCATGAGTTTGGGCATTTTGGACGTCGACGCAGCCTTCAAGCAGTACGAATGACCCACTACTGGCCAGGTATGACACGCGATGTAAAACTCGCCGTTGCAAGCTGTGAAATTTGTGGACGTAGGGGTAAGAGAGGAACAACTCCAAAAGCCCCTTTACAGTCGTACATCACTGGTGCCCCATTTGAGCGGTTGTGCATGGACGTCATTGGCCCTCTGCCCGTCACCCCTAGAGGAAATCGCCACTTGGTAGTGGTTGTTGATGCGTTCACCAAATGGCCAGAAGCATACGCTGTGCCGGATCTGTGTTCGGAAACAGTTGCCCAAGGCCTTGTGGATAATGTAATTGCACGGTATGGTGTTCCACGTGAACTGCACACAGATCAAGGTCGATGCTTCGAGTCAGCAGTTTTTGGAGAAGTAATGGCCCTTCTAGGTATCCACAAGACTCGCACAACACCAATGCATCCTCGCAGTGATGGAAAAGTTGAAAGATTCAATCGTACCCTGATTGAAATGCTTTCAAAGGTGATTGATGCTGGGCAACCGTCTGCCATTGGCTCTGCTCGCATTTCGCGCATCTGAACATTCCTCAACCATGTTCTCCCCTGCTCAGTTGACATTTGGAAGGGAACTGACCCTCCCCATGCACTTGGTCACAGGGGTTGGGCCCAATGTCCACTTTGAGACTGAGTATGGTCAGATTCTCCAGGACCGGATGCAAGTTATTCACAATTTTGCACGGAATCGTCTAATAAAAGCGGGAGAAGAAGGAAAAAGAAGGTACGACGTCCACGCCAAGGCACCACGATTTGCGGAAGGCGATGAAGTTTGGTACTTCTGGCCCAGAAGGACCAAAGGCAGATGTCAGAAGCTGCAGTCAAACTGGATTGGTCCTTGTCGCGTAGTGAAGAAGATTTCGGATGTGGTCGTTCAGTTGAGCACCCCTAACCGAAAGTCCCGTAATGTGCACGTCGATAAACTTGCGAAATACACGAGAAGGAACCCATCAGGCTCTTTGAATGGGGAGGGGGGTGGTGTAGGGAATTCGCCTGCTGATTATTAAGAGGCTACTTTTTATACATCTGTTGTCTGTACTGTTTGATTGTTGATTCGTTACCAAGGAGAGTTGTAGATAGAAAATTGAGAGAATAAAAAGTGGTTCGTTCGTTTTGTGATTCTAGCCGAATACTGTCTTATAATTTCTACGTTAAGTGAAATCGTTAAAATATACAAAATCATCGATATTTTAAAATATCGGGCATCGATACCCATCCCTGACACTGAGTCCCACTCCGTAATTTTTGTTAAAGACTAAGCACGGAGGCTTCAGCGTACCTGAATTTGCGGAATAGACCAGAGTTTCTGTGAATAACATACATCAAAATCTTCAATCTATAGGTACCCCAGAATACCTGTATTTCAAAGTTAATCCAATTATACATTAAAATACGAAGCTTTACAAAGCATCTTCTGGCCGACTAATATAATTGTGGATTCCATCCTCATTTCAGTCAAGTCCTCCTATTTCAGTAAGTCCTTAATTTCTATATTTCAATAAAGTGAACAACAAAACGTTGCAAATTATTACAAAAAGGTTTATTATTTTTCTATGTAGATCACTCGTCTACAAAGAACTGGGCTTTGCCATTGTCTCATCCTACCAACCATATTCACTACCTAACTACCACGTACCTACAGCAATCGCATTTTGGTCCGCAAAAATTCGAACGGAGATTAGGCCTCTTTTGCGATTCACATTCGTGTTTCTGATTTATCGTAAGTCCAACCCTCAAGTTCTCGTAGGGAGCGAACGGTTTGTCCTAAAGAGTTCCTTAATCTTAAATAGATGGAAAAACAATACCTTCATATACAAATTTTTGAGCTGTTTTCAAAATTTCAACCCTTATTTGTCAACCCCTAGAAGTGACCTACATCAACCAAAACCTTCGAATCACAACTAGATCCCAAATGGAGCCCATATACCAAATTTCAACCAAATTGGTCGCGTACGGCGGACTGACGGTCAAATTTTTATTCGATTTTTTAATTCTACGTAACCTTGAAACGTAAACCAACGAATATTGAGTGTGGGTTTAAATTTTGTTTTCTTGTTCATTCCAAATTTGTATTATTAAAAATAAAAAAATAAAACGAAAAACGACTGAGCGTGGCTAGCAATCTATTAGAGACATATTGTGGACCTTGTTTTATAGTGCCTACTTCGATTTATTTCCAAATACAAGGAGACGATCCGGAACATGTATAACGGTTTTTATATTAATATCTTGAGTTTTAAGTTTTCTTGTATTTAGGACGTAATTTTTGGGTTTTGTTTCAGTCTATGAAAGGAGGTTTCAACGTTCCTGAATATGCGGAAGAATGTGGTCCAGTGAGTCTCCTTTTATAATCAATCGATAGTAGTTGTAACAGGTCAATAAGTAAGACCGATCAGTAAGTAAGGAATCAATAAGTACCAATCATTCGTGCCAAACCCCATTAGATAATAACTTCGGGTAGTTTGTGCCATATTTTATAGTAGGTACAACGTGTTTTGTACCTCATACGTAGGCATCACACCCATGTATTCATACATGTATCTTTTCTTTAAGAAAAGCCCTCCAATTTCAATAAGTTTGACCTCTTGAAAAAGTATCCGCGACACCCAAGTACGGAATGGAAAAAGATACTGAATAGGTCAAATTTAACATGGACTAGGTCACAATAATTGTGACCTAGTCCATGTTAAATTTGACCTATTTTAGTTTTTTTTTAGTTTTTATTAAATATTTACCTATTTTAGTTAGTTTAGTTAAAGTTAATTATTAACTCTGAATAGGCCAAAGATAACACTGAAAAGGCCAAAGTTAACCCATTAGTGGACTCTTTTCGGTACTCCGTACCGCCCCTGGCTTAAGGCTAAATGTCACGAGGTTTTAGTCAGATTCTGAAATAAGAGATGGCAGCACCATTGGGGCCAAATTTTGTTTATTACTCATTTGAGAACGGATCGAGATATTTTAATTCAGCAAACGGATTTCTCTTCAGGATCACCGTAGAATTGCGGGTAATTGGTTTAGAAAGTGTGCAAATTTTTTCTTCACACTGCCTCAACAAAAATGTGTGCAAATTTTGAACATTTTAAAAAAGTGGCCTTATAACCATTTGCAGAACCTAATTAAGAATACGAATCCTTTTGCGGAATTTTTCTAACTTGATCATAGCTGTCGGATTCTCGTTTTTAGGATATGGAGCGGGGGTGAGGGGGCAGCGGCGGCATTCAAACGCCTGCCACTCGCCCAACCTTCACCTTCCCTCCATCATTCATGTTTTGATAGTTTGCACCCCTTGGTCACTATTCTTTTTTACCTGGCCACCTAATAGGTACCATCAACCTTCCCATTTCCAACTTCTCTTCCTTGAGGTTGAACGAATTTGGTGAAATTGGCATAAAAAGCAAGATTCTTATATAACTAATTCTGTTTTAATTTGATACAGATGCCTAATGGTTATCATTAGCTTCTTATGCAGAGGCTACTTGATTGATCTCGGGGCGATGGTTTTCATGGGGGATCATCAACACGTCAACCCACATAATATCCCCGAGTTTTTTTTTAAATCGAAATTGGACAATAACTTCGTACCGTTTTGGTACAGTTTCGCGCGTTACAAGGATTTCATGACAGACGGGCACAGAACCAAAATTGTTCGGGAAGGTCTAGAACGTAAAACTTGAGTAAAAATTTTGATTCTGGATAACATTTTTTTAATGTTGAAAAGTAATAACAATACTTCCGCTACCCTGGTAGACCCGGAAGCGAAATTAAATTTATGATTTCCCAAACATTGCACAGAGCACCAAAAAAGGTACGCATTTCTTACTTCCGATTCTACCAATATAGTGGAAGTATTGTTTTCACTTTTGAAGGTTGAAAAAAATTTTCTAAAAAAAAAAAAAATTCCGATCGCATCTAATAATAATATTACAGTATTCTAGTGACCTTGCTTCATAGCTACCGATTATGTAGCTATGATTTTGTTTACTGGTATCTCGTTGCATTTTTTAGGGCAAGAAAAAGTGTCATGAAAAATTCCTTGACCCCCAGCCAAAAGACAAATTAGTACAATTAGCAATATGGTTTTTATTCTGAATGTTTGTGGCGATTTGAGATTGAACTGTGTCTTTACTTCTACACTGGTTTGTCCTATATCATTGGCCAATGTAAGATTAATAGTTGTGCACTAACGTTTCTCAGGGCCCTCTAGGTAACTGTCAAAGGTGATGTGGCTAAGATGATTCTAGGCTGATGTCACAGGGTCGTAGAGTGTGGTGGTTTGTGGCGAAGATAGGGGGGTAGATCAAGTTCACAGGCAGATGGGCTCACAATGACTGCCTCTAATGAAAGCTGGGAGGGGACTCAAGTGGGGATTCGGGATTTGGGTCCTGCAGGGGAGGTTCCCCCTCCACTCCACCAGAGAATGGGTAGGGCAGCTTGTAGGTGGGGGAAGCAGCTGGCTTTCCAACTCCAATGGAGCGACACTCGAGGTGGAGGTGGCGTCTGTGGAGCGAGGGGGGGTGACGTCATCTTCGAGCTGTACCACGTGACCTCAGGATCAGAAATTATCGCCGCCTGTGGCTATGCTGATCCTGTGTCAGGAAGGAAATTGGTAATTCAATTTAGCTCCGTCACTGGGAAGAGACCACCAGTGAGGGGGAGCTCAAACCAGGATAGAAGAAATTAGATATTTTTAAAAAACCACAAAGATAACAATCATGTCCCAACTATTGCAACAAAAATCTGAATATTGCAGAAACTTATTGAAATAACAAAACTCCCCATTAGGAGTTCCTTCTTGGGAAAAGGTTCCTGTCTGAATTTACTCAGGTAAAGTGGGGAGGCCTACTTTGCTTAATTTCCTACTTTCTGCTAAGCTAGTGAGAACTTACAAATTGTTCATTTATTTCGATTGAGCGGAAAATGGTCTAATTTGTTACAGTTGGACGAAACACTGTACGACTCACCAGCTGGTCCAGTAAGTATGACAAGCTTGGTACTAACGATATAATATTTAACTGATGTGAACATAATCATAAATCTCCACATCAGAACTACTCTTCCTTGATAACACGAAGGAATGACATTTGAGTGATTGAATGAAGGATTCACATTATCACTACTTCATACTCAGTGAAGAGCCACTCCCTTGCCTTTATTCCTTTCTTATTTTGGCAAAGAGGGCGATAATTTATACATTTTTTAATGATTAATCTACGGTTATTTGATTATTTATTTCGATTGAACGGATTATGACTTATTTTGCAACAGTTTATGGAAGATGATACGCTGTACGACTCACCTGCTGGTCCAGTAAGTATGATAAGCTCGAAACTAACGATATAATATGTAGAGATCGATTGTGTCCACATGGATGGATCGGGACATTTAATTATTCGCTGTTGTTCAGTACTTGATTTAGATAGATTGAGTTGGCTACCCTGGACTAGTTCGAGAGAAAGTTTCTTCCTAATAAAAAGTGTCGTTATTGAATCGAAATACGAGATTTATCTGTTTAAAACCCAAGATATTACAGTGGCGACGAGATTTTAATTAAGTACCTACGTGTCCGCGACGTGAGTTATTTCCGTGCGACGGTATCAGGCCTTAATTATCAGTGACGGAAAGTGCGAAACAACGTCGTTTTGTTTCGAGCATTTCGCGATCATTGGCGGAAATGGTGACCTCGTGCGAGTGGTCAATTTTTGGCGTTCTTCCCTTCGAAAATTTCGAAATGCCCGAGACCGATACGAGCGAAACCACTAGTTTGGTAGGTCGTTTAAGCGAGTTCACACCGGCAAACGACTGGGCTATCGCCAAGCCACGGATGAAGAATTTTTTCGAAGCTAATGGCATAAAAAAGGACGAGAGAATGCGGGCCTTGATGTTAAATTCACTGGATGAAGCTGCTTATAAGTTGATCACAGGTCTTTCATGTCCTAAAAAGCCTGAAGAGCTGAAGTACACAGAACTTGTGGACCTGTTTGATAAGCATTTTCTACCTTGCGAGTCTATTTTTTCTCACAGATTCAAATTTTATAACGCTGTGAGGGAACCCAACGAGTCCGTCAACGATTGGATTGCAAGATTGCGGACGATTGCAGGTGATTGCTGTTTCGGTGAGCATCTTACAGTAATGCTGAAAGATAGATTCGTGATGGGGATGAGTAAGGGCCCGATTCGGAGTCGATTATTCGAAGAGGAAGCCACTACTGTTACTCTCGATCAACTTATCAAATTGGCGACTTGCAAAGAAGCAGCATCCAAAAATTCAAGAACCGAAAATTTACTAGAAATAAAAAAAGAACAAATAAATTATTTTTCGAAATCTAGAAAAGGTCCTCAATCTAATCAAACGTCCACCAAGAAAACTGCAGATAAGTGCCAGGTATGTGGCGGGATAAACCACCGATCGGATTTATGCAGATACAAAGAATATAAATGCAACTTTTGTAAAGATAAAGGTCATTTAGCGAAAGTGTGTTCGAAAAAATTGAACCAAAAGGGCAAATTTTCGTCGGAAAACCGTAAAAGCAAATCAGATAATAGGGTGGAAAAGGCACATTTTGTCGAAGAGAAGGTGAATGGAAGTGACAGTGACGAACCACTAGTATTCAATATTGTTCAACAAGGGAACCCTGGATCTGGACATAAAGTTGTTTTGAAACTAAATTCAACTGAGATCAAATTCGACTTGGATACGGGGTGCTACAGCACAATTGTACCTCTTAAGCTTTTTGAAGAAAAATTCCCTAGCACCCAGCTGTCACCTAGTAGCAAGGCGTTCGTCACATACCTCCAGGAAAAAACATACCCTATTGGTTCAGCCACAGTGAATGTTGAATATGAAGGTAAATGCTTTCCGAATTTAACCTTTTATGTGGTGGATACTAGAGGTCCTCCTCTGCTTGGACGATCATGGTTTGAGGCTCTACATTTCAAAATTTTTGATTCTGTTTGTAGTCAACCAATATTCTTCAATGAAGAAGGCATGTCACTGGGTGAAGAGCTAGCCCGTCTCTACCCTGAAGTTTTCACAGACAAATTGGGAAAATTTTCGAAGGGTACAATTAAATTGGAATTGTTACCCAATGCAGTGCCAAAATTTTTCTAGGCTCGTGTTGGATTTCTTCATCCACTCTTGGCTTCTTTGTGTCTACACCGCCGTCTCATAATATCCTATGTAACACTAGCGTCACTCTATGCTCTTATGTACTTTCTAACGTATTCTGTAGATGTCCAGTAATAATGTTTATTATACGCCTTTATTCAAAGTAAATTCAATTATTCCTCCTAGAATCACAATAGGTAATGAGCCCAGAATAACGCAAAAGTGAAATATTCCGCGAAGTGAAAATAGTTGTGATCGTTTGTCTCTGGTACAACCCCGGCGTACTAGCAAGCTCCCGATTCGGCGCTCCAATCTTTTCGAGAATATTTTCATTAGTAATTTCGCATCAACCCGTAAAATGACGAACAGCACAGTGAATAGTTACAGAATAGAACCTTTACGTAAAGACAATTACGACACATGGGTCATTCAAGCACAAGCCATCCTTATCAAAAGTGGACTATGGGGCTATGTGAACGGCGATATTCCGCCTCCAGACGAAAACACTGCTGCCGATGTGAAAACCAAATGGATGCAGGAGGATCTCAGCGCAAGGTCAGATCTTTTTCTTGTTATTTCGCCAAGTGAACTTAAACAAGTTAAAAATTGTGCTACTTCCAAATCAGTATGGGACACACTCAAAAATGTTTACCAGAGTGATGGTCCAGCCCGTAAAGCTACCTTGTTAAAGCGGTTAGTCCTTCACAAAATGCGGGAAGGTGATGATGTGAGAGAGCATTTGGCCAGTTTTATGGATGCCGTGGACAAACTAAATGACATGAACATCGAAATTAATTCTGATCTCTTGAGCATCATGATGCTGTATAGCCTTTCGCCCACCTTTGAGAATTTCCGTGTCGCCATAGAGACTAGGGACACCCTTCCAAAACCGCAAGATCTAAAAGTAAAAATTTTAGAGGAAGCAGAAGCTAGAAAAAACGATTGTTCGAATCAAGAAGACGCTTTTTATGGCTCAAAATTCAAAAATCAAACAGGAAAAACCAAATTTAAGAACAAGAAGAAACAAACCTTCAACAAAACTGATAACAATTCAAAAACTAAATGCCAGTTTTGCTCTAAAGAAAATCATACATCAGAAAAATGTTGGTTCAAAGACAAAAATAAATCTGAAAATACAAAGGAAAAAACCTTTATTACAGAGGAATGTCATTCAATTTTACCTTGTCGTCCAAAACCATCAACATGGTTCTGCCTTGACTCAGGAAGTACCTCCCATATGTGTTCTAATCAAAATATGTTCTCAGACTTATCTAAAACTGATAATGGGTATCTTCAACTGGCATCAGCAGAGCACACTGCTTCGATTGATGGAAAAGGACTGGTAAAAGTTGATTTTGACAAAAATAATACCATAAATTTGACCAACACCCTTTTCGTTCCGAATTTGTCTGCCAATCTATTGTCAGTGGCAAAAATCACAGACCGCGGATTCAGTGTCACATTTTCAAAGAATAAAGCTGACATAAACGATGATGGAGGAAATACCATTCTTCGAGCTGTACGGACAAATGGGTTGTATTATCTAAAAGCTGATAATTCTGAATCAACAAAATTTTCGTCAGACAGCAATTCAAATTCTTCATTTAAAATTGAGGAGTGGCATCGCAAACTAGGCCACATGAACGAACATGATTTAAAAACTGCTCTGAAAAATCGAAATATGGTTGGTCTTAAATTTAATCCTTCTGAATCTGTCAAGGATTGTGAGGTTTGTATTAAAGGGAAAATGTCTAGCCTACCTTACAAAACAAACAATGAGAACAAGAGCTTGGAACCGCTTCACATCGTTCATTCAGATGTTGTAGGACCAATGCGTACATCTTCTCATGGAGGATGTAGGTATTTTGTGACTTTTATAGACGAGTACAGTCGCTATACCAAAATTTATTTCCTGAAGAAGAAAAATGAAGTTCCAAATTATTTCAAGGAATTCAAATGTGAGGTTGAGAATTTCACAGGTAAAAACATTAAATTTCTCCAAAGTGACAATGGAGTTGCAGAATACAAAAGTAACGAATTCAACCAGTACTTGATTGGCCATGGTATTCAGCGAAGGTTCTCTGCACCTTTCTGCCCTCAACAAAATGGCCTCGCAGAGAGGAAAAATCGTACTGTTCTTGATAAAGCTCGTTGTCTCCTCTTGGAAGCCCATCTTCCAAACTCTTTCTGGGCTGAAGCGATTTTTTGCGCTAATTATCTGGTAAATCGCTCTCCCTCAAGAAGTTTAAATGGAAAAACTCCTTTTGAATTATGGTTTGGTCACCCACCATCAGTAAAACACTTGAAAATATTCGGTTCAAAAGCCTTCTTTTTGGATAAAAACCAGAATAAATCAAAATTTGATAGCAGGGCTACTGAAGGAATTTTCGTTGGCTACTCTGAACAGTCCAAAGCTTATCGAATATGGGATCCAGTCAAAAAGAAAATAATTGTAACTAGAGATGTCAGGACCATTGCCAAATTCTTCTATGACACTTCCAGATCTTATGATGAACCAGACTTGCTCGAAGATCATGGAAACCTGAACTCTGATTTCTCTTCAAATGACTTGGTTAATGTCAACATCATTTCGGAAAACTCACCCGAGAAACCAGACAGTGAAACAAGTGAGACATCTGACTCAGGAAGTGAGACATCTGATGATGACAACAATGATGATCAGCCATTTCCGGATAATGAAAATGGACCTAGAACTTCCGATCAAGGGATGAGACTACGGAGTCGAGATAATCTAAATCCCCCTCAATGGACATTTGATTACGTCATGACAGCTACTTCTAAAAATGATGAACTACATGGACCAGAAACCAATGCTTGGAATGCTGCAGTAAAAGACGAACTCCGAGCACATCTAAAGAATGACACTTGGAAAATTGTTCAAAGGAAGGAGGGATCCAATGTAATAGGATCGAAAATGATCTTAAAATGCAAGTATAAACCAACTGGTGAACTGGAACGGAGAAAAGCTCGCTTGGTTGCGCGTGGTTTCGCCCAACGCCCAGGATTGGACTTTACTGAGACTTATGCTCCAGTAACAAAATTGAGCTCAATACGTCTCCTACTTGCTCTCGCCGTTGAAGAAGACCTTCACATAAATCAACTAGATGTGTCCACAGCGTTCTTAAATGGAGAGATTACTGAAGAGATCTTCATGGAAAAGCCTGCAAACCTTGAACAAATTCTGACAGAGATTATGCTTGATGAAAGTGATGTGGAAAATTCCATAATTTTTCAACGCGCAAAGCAGATGCTCCAAGATTTGAGACAGACAGATGGTAAGACGGTGTGTCGCCTAAATAAGGCGCTATATGGTTTGAAACAGGCCGGCCGCAACTGGTTTCAAAAATTGGACTCCAAACTTAAGCATCTTGGCTTTTTAGCATCTCCAGCAGATCCTTGTGTCTACTTATCTTTTCAAGGAGGAGATAAGATTCTAATTGCAATTTATGTCGATGATATAATTTTGGCATCGAATAACTTGGCAAAACTCAATATTGTCAAAAAGTTGTTGATGAGTATCTTTGAGATGAGGGACCTAGGTGACTTGCAGCATTGCTTGGGAATCGAATTTTCGCGAAAGGAGGGAAAGATCTACGCGTCACAATCAAAGTATGTAGATGAAATCCTCGAGAAATTCAACATGACCACTTGCAAACCCGTTAGAACTCCACTCGCACCAGGTACCCAACTCATCAAGAATCCTTCCGATAATCTACCAAACTACCCTTATCAGAACCTTATAGGAGCTCTTATGTATTTGTCAATGGGAACAAGACCCGACATTAGTCACTGTGTCAGCTACCTCAGCCAATATAACATGTGTTTCGAGAAATCACACTGGCTTGCCGCCAAACGGGTGCTACGCTACCTGAAAGGTACTAGAGACCTCGCACTAGTCTACCAGAAGACAGGAGAGCCACTACATGGATTTGCTGATGCAAACTGGGGCTCTTGTACCGAAGATAGGAAGTCCTACACTGGCTACCTCTTCAAATTCGCTGGTGCTGCTATCAGTTGGGAGAGCCGCAAGCAAAGAACAGTTGCTCTATCCACTCAAGAGGCAGAGTATATGTCCTTAACAGACGCTGCAAAAGAGGCCATGCATTTAAAACAACTCATCTCAGATATGGGAATTAAGCATGACGCTATTGAAGTATTCAATGACAATCTCTCAGCGCAGGACTTGACAAAAAATCCAATTGTTAGTACACGTTCCAAGCACATTAGCATTCGAGAACACTTTATTAGAGAAAAAGTTCAAGCTGGAGATATTGTCGTCTCATACAAACCCACCGAAATAATGGAAGCCGACATTCTCACGAAAGGACTCGCAGGACCTCGCCACCAGATGCTCCAAAAGGCGATGGGACTTCAACCGAAGCCTACTGAG
This sequence comes from Apolygus lucorum, assembly GCA_009739505.2. Classification (NCBI taxonomy): domain Eukaryota; kingdom Metazoa; phylum Arthropoda; class Insecta; order Hemiptera; family Miridae; genus Apolygus; species Apolygus lucorum. The sequence goes on from CM019179.2 coordinate 21,817,913, forward strand.
TGAGGAGGAGTGTTGGATTTCTTCATCCACTCTTGGCTTCTTTGTGTCTACACCGCCGTCTCATAATATCCTATGTAACACTAGCGTCACTCTATGCTCTTATGTACTTTCTAACGTATTCTGTAGATGTCCAGTAATAATGTTTATTATACGCCTTTATTCAAAGTAAATTCAATTATTCCTCCTAGAATCACAATAGCTCGACCTGTGCCACATGCTCTCCAAGCCAAAGTGAGCCAGGAAATCGATCGACTGTTGAGTCAGGGAATTTTAGAGCCTGTGGACTACAGCGAATTCGGTTCACCAATTGTGCCTGTGCTGAAGAAGGACGGTAGCATCAGGATTTGTGGTGACTACAAGTTGACCTTAAACCCTTCTCTAAGGATCGATCCATATCCTCTTCCAAGGATCGAGGACCTGTACCAGCGTGTTGGAGGCAACCAATTGTTCGCCAAGATGGACCTATCTCAGGCTTATCAGCAATGCGAGCTTGATGATGAGTCACGCAACTATGTTGCTATTACTACGCAGAGAGGCCTATTTAGGTATACCCGTATGCCCTATGGTATCTCATCGGCACCTGGAATTTTCCAGAAATTGATTGATACATTACTGACAGGCATTGACGGAGTGTCAGCTCTACTCGATGATGTAGTAATTGGTGCAAAAACCTATGAAGAGTTGAGGAAGCGAACCATGCTTGTTCTGGATCGATTGAAGAGTGCAGGTTTAACCTTGTCTACGAAGAATTGCGAATTTGGGTAAGAATCGATCGAGTATCTTGGATTCCGGATTGACAAGCAAGGACTTCATTCAACTGACGCCAAAGTGAGAGCTATTCTGGAGGCACCAAGCCCAACAAACGTGAAGGAGCTTCAGTCCTTCTTGGGATTTGTGAATTACTTATCCAGGTTCCTGCCTTCTCTAGCCTCCACTCTTAGCCCTCTCTACAATCTTCTGAAGGAGGAAACTGGGTCAAGGGAACAGTGAAGAAAGTTCTGGGACCCCGAAGGATCCAGGTTTGGGTGCCTGCGCTGCGGCTTCTTTGGACAAGGCATGCTGACCAGACTCGAAGGGCTGAACCTGAAAACTAGGATGATACCAGCATCACGCCATTTGATCCAAAAACACCGCAGAACAAAGTGGGATCCTCACTGGAGAACGAAGTGGCATCCTCACCTCCTTTTCTGGGATTTTCATCTCCAAGGGCTCAGAGTGAACCAAAGACTCAACGACTCACTCACCAAACTACTCCGGTAACCTCAGCACCTAATGGGACTTCACGACATGGTCGACCAATCAGGAATCGGAAGCCAGTTAGGAGACTAATTGATGAACTTCTAAATGAAAAATGTGACAAATAAATCAATGGCTAGAATGTTACCTACTTATTTAATTTATATTATGAGGTAATTTGTGAAAATCTTGTTGTGTTCCTAAAAAATTAGCATGTGTTTACTTGTTTACTAGAATTAATTTAACAATTGGTGATAATATTCAATAATAATTATTGAATATTATCACCAATTGTTAAATTAATTCTAGTAAACAAGTAAACACAAATTATTTGTGTTATCCATTGTAATTATTGTCCAGGGATAGCAGATAGTTTCTGTAAAATTGTATAAAAAATTTGGTCTTCTTAAATTTGAGGGGGGGGGGGGGGAAGTGTAGAGATCGATTGTGTCCACATGGATGGATCGGGACATTTAATTATTCGCTGTTGTCCAGTTCTTGATTTAGATAGATTGAGTTGGCTACCCTGGACTAGTTCGAGAGAAAGTTTCTTCCTAATAAAAAGTGTCGTTATTGAATCGAAATACGAGATTTATCTGTTTAAAACCCAAGATATTACATAACATTTCATTGGTGTGGACATAATTAACTCCCCATCAGAATTATTCCTGGATAACATGAAGGAATCAAATTTTTGGAATAGGAATCTAATTTATACACAAGTGAGGAGTCACTACCTCTGTTTTTCATTTCCTACTTTCTGCTAAGCTAGTGGGAATTTACAAATTGTTTATTTATTTCGATTGATCAGAACATGATCTAATTTGTTACAGTTTATGGACGAAACACTGTACGACTCACCTGCTGGTCCAGTAAGTATGATAAGCTTGGAACTAACGATATAATATTTAATTGTTGAGAACATAATAATAAATCTCCACATCAGAATTATTCCTGGATAACACGATGGAATGACATTTGAATGATTAAATGAAGAATTCACATTACCACTACTTCATACTCAGTGAGGACTCACTCCCCTGCCTTTTTTTCTTTTCTTATTTTTGGCAAAGATAGTAAAAATTTAGATGTTTATTTTTTATTTTATTTTTATTTTTTCGTATTATGTATATATTTTCTTCATCCGTAACAATAGAGTTACTATAAATAACAACGGGGATTTTTTTTTCTTGGGGGGGGGGGGGGGTCATAGGTTTTCTTCCAACAGTGGAATGGCTGCCCCGTCCTCCAATTCAAGTGGCCGCACTTTCCTTCGGGAACCTCGTATTCGCTGAGACACTGCTCGAATGATGGCGAATTGGATTTTTGTCTTTATCCATCCAACAAGTTGTGAAAACGGCTTTCTCCATTTATTTGCTAGTGAGTGGGATGCCCGTTTCATGAATATTATGAATTCTTTTTGCATGGCCCCATCACATGAGCAAACCAATGGTGTGAAAGACCCGCGGCAGTCTTTGGCGGCTTGATCATACTTCACGTGCTTTGCATTGGCAGCTATTCGAGCGGTCGTTTCCCAGTCCTGGGAGAGGTAGGAGACAGCGTCGGCATTCACAATGCGATTATCAAAAAACGCTGGTCTCCCACTTTCCCAGACTCCGTTTACCATTATATCTCCTATCAGAGCTGGTTGACTGCTGCTTGCCTCTCGCATTACTGGTTCTGTCACGGCCCCTCCCCAAGCTAGGTTGGCTATTCCAGCTACCGCGTCCCTCAAATCGTCGTGTCCTCTTTTCACCAACCCGCCCTTTTTGCAATTAAGTGCGTGAGAGACATCGAACGCCGCTCCACAGCCATCGCAGCACATAGGGAGGCCTTGAGGGATATGGCCGTATCGAAGGGCGATTGCGTCTCTGAACTGTGTCGCTGACGAATCGAAACCGTCCGCAGCTGTGGGCAGAACCGATAGCCATTGCGAAGCTCCTACCACACGTCGGAGAACTCTCTGCTGATTCGGCTACATTTCTTGGATGAGATCCGTACTCCGTTGGCTAAGAAGATTTTCCCGCTCCGTCCTCTCTTCTCTCTGAACTGCCCCAACTTCATTGTAGTGCTCAATGAAATTTAGGGGATCTCCAGAGCAAATTGAAGCACACAGGAGTTGGCAAGATCTCTGAGAGATTTGACATGCTTGGGTTGATTCCGTGGGGTTTGATATCCCTAACCCCCCTAGTCGCGCTGGTAGACTCATGAGGTTAATTTCCACTTCTCCAATCTCGCTACCCGTTATGGCTGGCATCAAACGCTGTCGAATTTCCTTCCAAAGTGGATAATATTCATCTGCGCTTATGTTTATTAGATGTTTATTGGTTATTCTACTGTGATTTAATTATTTATTTCGATTGAAAAGATTATTATTTATTTTGTTCCAGTATATGGATGAAATGATGTACAACGCACCTCCAGTAAGTATAAAAAGCTTGAAATAAATTATCTATCTAATTGATGTTCAATAATCTCCACATCAGAATTATTCCTGGAAAACATGAAAATTCGTATTGATTGCAACAATGGCTCAATTTAGACTGCTTGCAACCTTTCATTTTTTCTGTTTTCAACATTCATTTTGTTTTTTCTTTTATTTATTCATTTTCGAGAATTTTTTTTTACTCCCTTGCCTTTATTCCTTTTTTATTTTGGCAAAGAAGGTGAGAATTTAGAATTTTTTAATTGATTAATCTACGCTTATTTGATGACTTATTACGATTGAATGGATTATATTTATTTTGTAACAGTTTATGAACGATACGCTATACGACTCACCTGCTGGTCCAGTAAGTACGATAAGCTTGAAACAAACAATTATGCGATTGGTTTATAGGTATGCACGATAATATCCAGAGCAGAATAATCCTGGATAACATGAGGGAATGGAATTTGAATGTTTGAGTGAAGGATTCAAATTATCACTACTTCATACCCAGTGAGGACTCACTCCCCTGCCTTTCTTTCTTTTCTTATTTTTGGCAAAAAAAGTGAGAATTTAGAAAATGTTTATTGGTTATTCTACTGTGATTTGATTATTAATTTCGATTGAAAGGATAATATTTTGTTCCAGTATATGGATGAAATGATGTACAACGCACCTCCAGTAAGTATAAAAAGCTTGAAATAAATTATCTATCTAATTGATGTTTAATAATCTCCACATCAGAATTGAGGCCTGCCGTTCCAAAATCCTATAGATCCACTCTTCTGAATTTTACAGGAGAGCAAAAAACCTAAAAATTTCAAATTGCAGCTCTCCACTTTTTTTTTTATCGCAAAACCAATAAACGTCACTTGGCAGGTAGTAATGTCAGGCATTATATACTGCAGTGATATACTGCTGGGTTAATAACACCCTGAGATAATCATATTTTAATATTGGATCTATCGGGTTTTGACCTAAAATTTTGCAAAATAATAACTGAATAATTTTTTTCCCACTTATCGCTATTATTTCCAAATAAAATTCACACAAGTAGCTACCTAGTAAGTACCATGTAAACCATTAACACTTAGTTTTTTAAAGCAAACATATTGGAAATAAGGAGAAGTATTGTGGACTTTCAAGTTACTAAAAATACTTTAGGACAACGATTCCATGTACATAAAAATTGTACAAAACCACTGAAAAACTGAAGAAGGAGCTGCAACATTGGTTATGCTTGCAATTTGTTCCCAAGCGGCAAATCACCGAAACATGGATCTATCGGATTTTGGCGTGGCACCCGCACTTTATGACCATTTTTCTCAGGGATCTAACGGGTTTTGACTTGCATCCAACTAAACACTGATAGATGGCCGTACGGACTTGTGATTTCCACGAAAAACTCATTTTGGAAAATATTGGATCTATCGGATTTTAAAACGGCAGGCCTCAATTATTCCTGGAAAACATGAAAATTCGTATCGAATGCAACAATGGCTCAATTTGAACTGCTTTGCAACCTTTCAGTTTTTCTATTTTTAACATTCAGTTTTAGTTTTTTTCTTTTACTTATTTATCTTCGAGATTATTATTTAAAAAGTTCTTGGTTTTGAGATTGTAGGTATACCTATTCTAAGTGGTAGTTGGATTTAAAAGTTATTTTCTCGGTAATTGGATTCAAAACAATTCTAGAAGGTTTTAATATTTGCAAAATTTTAGTTTCAGCCTGGAAATAGAACTAAGGTAAGACTGGTTACTTCCTGAAAACGCTGCAAATGATTACACAGCGATTTTAATATTTCTGTGTAGGTCACCAGTCTGGAAACATCCAACTGCGAGCACTCAAACATGTACAAACATAATCGCCTTTAGGCTTGGAGTGCCTAGAATCCTTGGAATACCTACCTTCTTGATAGTTTTACATAGTTTTAATTATGTTCCATTTCTATGACACCAGATGGGTCTGATGGATTGGTTGAAGACCGTGAAGCCTTCAGCTGCAGATCCTTTTGGCGATTTCTGCGTAAGTAATGTTATTTCATATCAATGGGGAATTTGCTTCACATTAAAAAAAAAAATTTCAAAAGAGGGTTCACTGATATGGAAAAAAAACCAGTGTGCTGCTCGAAAAAGCATCCAAAAATTTAGAGAATTTAAGGAAGAAGGAAATTTTGAATGTAGCGGCAATATGTTTAGGGGGGCAGCCATGTTTAACGTATCCAGCCTTCTAACCAATCTGACTTCATAGAGGGATCTGTGCTTCATAGGGATAGTGCTACCTGTGGAAGTGTAAAGGAAACTATTCGCTTACAATGTAATTAATCTGGGTTAAAGGTGGACAACACTCAACGGAAAACAAAATAACCAGATACTAATCCGTTTTAGTCCCTTCAAAACCCAAATCCACGGAAGAAAATCCATCAGTCTGTGTCTCTTGTGTTTGTCCAGGCCTTATTCCCCAACCGATTCGCGTGGTTCCTCCATTGTTCAACGCTAAAATTTATCTAGCGCTGTGAACTACGTCATCCACATTAAATTTTGCCTTGAAGGAGGGGGGGAGTAGAAACTGTTACATTTTTTTTTAAAGCATAATCTTGTTTATTTCGCCCAAACCTCAATTTCCCACTGATTTGAGTGTTTCTTTTTTGTTCGACGTGGTAATCTATCTAGTTTTGCTCTACATTGCTGGAATTTTGAGATTGGAGTAAACGGCGGATGAACGAGGGGTTATTTAGTGAAAGTAAGGCTCATTATTACAGCACGTTGAGCGCGCTACCTACTCCTCAATTTCAACCGATTCTCGTGTTTCTTTTTTTCGACTCAGATAACTAACTGACTAACATTAAGTCGCCAGAGTACTGAAATTCTCATTAGGATGAGGCAAGTGGAGGGATAATATTAAAAAAATTGCGATTTTTAGATATTTTGGTTCATTTAAGGCTCATTACTGGTACCCAAGCGTTGAATCTTCATGAATAAACCTTTGTATTTTCATGAAATATAAATTTGACACCATAGAATAAATTAGTGGTGCCACTGGTGTGTTTCACCTTGAATATCTACTCCTACGGACTACCTACCGAAACTACCGATGAAAGTTGTACTGGTTGTACTGAAACCGTTGAAGAAGGAATGGTGTGAGGGGGGGATTGAACTCGAAATCACACGTTGGTTATCTTTGATTATAGATTTTAAGAAGCTGTTTCAATTACTTAAGAATATTTTTGGAGACAGAATTATAAATCGATACCTTAGAGCACAAAGGAGCTATGTCCAAAAACAAAGTTTTGAGACAAACTCAAAAGAAGTTTTCACCAGTGCACAATTCCTAAAAAAAAATAGCTTATTACACTAAACACTTCAATTTCTTCAATAAATTTTCAAGCTACACTCATCAAGAAAGTCAATAATAGTTTTGTTGAATATAAGTTTTTCTAAAATTAAAAAGAAATTAAAAATTTTGAAGATGGATGGACATAGCTCCTTTGCGCTTTAACACGTATCGAAATATCTTCCGTTTTCAATCTGTTTTATTTTTCCGACAACTCCCAATCTAATAAATTCTCGTTTTATACACCTCAAGTCATCATTATTCTCATTTAAAACCAAATTAATCATTTGGGAAAGAATAAAAATCGTCCATGAAAAAAAGTGACATCTCTGAAATAAAGAAATATTGTCCACGAAAAAAGGGAACAACACCAAAAATCGAAGAAATTGGACAAACATATTCCCCCCACTCCTTCCTCACTAGCGAAAAGAATAATTTCGGTTCATGAGCTGTAGAAGCATTAGTACGGGAACATTTTCCCCAAATATCATTAACATTAAACGTGTTGTCATGGAGATATAGCTATTTGTTTGAGTGTAAAACTTTGAACGCGATTTCCCGAAAATCACATTTTTGGACTTGTACCCCTCTTCTAGGATATGAGCGACATGGTCAACGCAAGAGTGCGTGACTGGGGGAGGGAAAAATGCAGACGCAAAAGTGACCAAAAGAACCAATTTTATTCACTCTTTTTTACAATACGATTCAACCTATTAGTTTATCAAGCATTATTATTCTTCATCTTCTCTTATTTAGTTCCTATAATATAGGAAAATCATATTATGATTTAGTTTTGTTGTTAGAATCACATTATTTGAGTGGATCTTTTCGTGTGGTCACTAGGGCGCCTACAACGCTACCTGTTGTCATTCTTTGGTATATTAATTACTACAACAAATTATGTCGTGACTTCTTTTACGCTTCGCCAGAGCACACCAGTATGAATTCGGTCAGTTTTGCATCGTTTTGCGGTAGGGACCCCAGGGCGTGACGTGCTCAGCCTCCCTCGATTTTCGCCTCAGTTGGTCGCCATTTGTTCCTCGTTCCGGGTAGTATTTCCGTAAACTACAGGCACTCAAACTTTAAAAATTGTACCTAGATTTGATATTTTCGAGGATTTTCGAAATTCATTAGTGCAACAGCAGAGAATTGAAAAACTAAAAGATTGTCGCTGGAATCATCAAATTGAACTACCTATAATTGCCAGAGAAAAATGGGATAAACCTAACTGAATATACGGGTTTTAAAGTATAAGCGCCTGTAATTTACGGAAATAAAAACCCGGAACGAGGAACGAACGGCGACCGACTAAGACCCCCTTAACTTGTTTAGGCATTTGTTATACGCTAATTTTTTCCCTTTGGGTATTCCTGATGTAAACGTTATTCTAGGGTCCTTTTATAGGATTTGACTTAAAAATTCCTCAATCTAAAATTGAGATAAATTCACCATTTATTCTCGGGTATCTAGATTATACCTACTACATGTAGTGTCAAGGAATAAGTAGATGGTAGAATGAAATCTAGTACCAACTTTATATTCAGTAAGAACTTTAAAAATATAAATTACTTTTTGTGTAATGTAGGTAATTTGCACCAATCTAGAATGACTTTAGTCATAGATAAAATTATATTCATCATGCCAAATTGAAAAAAAATCATAGAAAATTAATTTTTTTTTACGTAATATAAAATTTTTTTATACTCATTTGTTATTGAGACTTAGAAACATAAAATTTATTATTGCAGATGTGATCATCGAAAAAATAAACCTAAAGTTGAAAGTAGCATCTTCGTGTTTGTGCATGTTTCGACGTCCAAGGTAAATATGATTTTGGATTTATGAATCTAGTAATCATAACATTGTAGGAATAATAATCATTACGATTTCCTCCCAGATAGAAGTGCGAATAATAGACTCAATAAAGAAAACAAAATAAAGATAGGAAAGAGTTAGTTCGAGTTGACCACATGTGCGCCTGCTGAATGACAGGAATGGAGACAACCGGAACTCCAAATCTCTCCACTCTAGGGCAGTTGTATAGATATCCAGCTCAAGAAACTTCCTTATCAAGTCACATCCATTCTTCCTACAAAATCTGACATGATCATTTCGCTCTCGCCTTCCACTTTCTCAATCAAACACACCTTCAACTTATGATTGCTATAGATTTTACATGCCGTATAATTTATGGTTTATTATTTTCAATAATAAGCCTTTGGAATCGAGCAAAAAAAAAATTTTTAACCCCCCCTCAAAATTTGATGTTTTACGTTTCAAGGTACGTAGAATACGAAAATCGAATAAAAAATTTCCGTCCGTCCGCCGTACGTGGCACTTTTCTTAGCAACACTGGACCGATTTGGTTCAAATTTGGTATATGGGCTCCATTTGGGGTCTAGTTGTGCCGCGAAGCTTTTGGTTGATGTCAGTCACTTCTAAGGGGTGAAAATTAAGGGTTGAAATTTTCAAGAGTGCCCTAGCTCGAAAACTCTCGAAATAAAGGTATCGTTTTTTCACCAATTTTAAATAGTATTGAATTTTTAAAAATTTTTGAGACCACCCGGAGCTCTGTAGGACAAACCGTTCGGTCCCTACGAGTACTTGAAGGTTTTCCTTCGATAAAACAGAATCATGAGTGTGAATCGCAAAAGAGGTCTAATCTCCATTCAAATTTTATCGGACTAAAATGCGATCGCTGTTCATTTCTTCGATTTGTATACAGTTTTGCCTTCTGCGTAACCAGTAATCAAATTTCCATACGAAGCTCTCTATTTTTCCAATCGAGTGTGAAGCGTTTAGTTCTTTCTAATAAACTTGATTGTGAAGGTGTGAAGCCAGTATAGTGTGGTAGGTAGTACCTAGCTGGTAGGTAAAAAAAAGTTGGTAGGTAAAAAAAAATGTTGGTGGGTAAAAAACGCTGCAAATCATTGCTCAAAGGCTTCTTCACTCTTCAGATCACTGATCAGCTGAGTGAGCTCCGAAGCCATTTTCAATCCTATTGAATGGAAGTGCTCTTCCAGGCGTCTCCAGCATTCGAGGAGATCTTCTTCACTCTTCAGAGCACTGATCAGCTGAGTGAGCTCCAAAGCCATTTTTACTCCTATTGAATGGAAGTGCTCTTCCAGGCGTCTCCAGCATTCGAGAAGATCTACTTCACTCTTCAGATCACTGATCAGCTGAGTGAGCTCCGAGGCCATTTTCAATACTATTGAACGCAGGAAGCTGAAATTTGAGAGGGAAGGTCAAGGGAGAATACAGATGGTGGTAGGTGCTATTGATGGAGAACCAGTGATCTATACAGAAGGGTGATCTATGCAGAAAATAATAAACCTTTGAGCAATGATTTGCAGCGTTTTTAGTATCTATCTCGACAAGATCTTAATTTTCGATAGGGCATGCGCATAAATCTGAAAAACAGTTTGTTTTTTTTAAAATCTAAACTAGACTTCATTCTGAGAATTTTGACACCAACTGCGACCTTCTAAGGTAAGAAGACCTTTTTCTATGATTTTTCATATTTTCGAATTATTATGATGTCACAGTTGACTGGGGGGTCCCGCCCAGACGGGAGAGGCGCGTGACGTCAGAATAATTTGAAACTTTGAAAAATCACAGAGAAAGATCTACTGATCCAAAAAGAGAACGGCCGGTGTCAACTTTTTCAGGATGAGGTCTACTTTTGATTAAAAATCAAAAAAAAAAATGTGGAGTCTTTGGCAATAATAAAATAAATAATTGTTGGACATTTGATTTGGTCTAAAACCCTATAAATGTTATATAAATAAGTATGTAACTACAAGAAAAATACTATATAAATTGAGAGCTTTCCAACGAATGGTGAACAATTTCAGTGCAATGAACACTGCGGGAGTTCTATTTCCTTACCAACGGCTTGGTTGCACGTGAAAATCATTGTAAAAGGCGCGTAACGGTTTTTTCTGTCGCTTTTTCGTGACGATTTTTTTTCGGTAGGTCATCGCAAAAACACATTCTGTGTTAAAATCATGCACACACATAATTGCGATCGATTCTTCGTAATATCCCCTAACCACCTCACCCTCATCTATTTTCTGGTTCTGCGTGCCGGCCAATCAATCCTTTCTTCCATTATACTCACCTGAGTAGGTTCTAAGGAAAAGTCAGTTTAGAAAGTTTAAATCGTTGAATAGTTTGATATAATGATTTTATAAATTGTTAACCCAGAAGAAATTGTTAGCCAGAAATACAGTTCTAACAATAATTATTGTACTTGTTCGGAATCTCGTTTATTATAGTAATTTAACCCAGATATTACAAATTCATTGTTCGTGTAACACTCCCTTTCCTATTGCAGGGTTGGTTGTGTCCGAGACGATTTGAAGACCAGCCTTCGTTCTCAGTGGAATACTCCAAGTGTTATTCTCCAAAATCCAATTCACAGTCCCACGTCTACGTACTGTCAACAAATAATATAAATAAAACACCCAAATGCATAAAGTGGAGAGTTGAAATTTATTATTGCATTTGTAAGCTGCCAACCCTGAAGGGGATCGGCAAAATAACGTTGTGTAGGGAAAAGAGAGGGGGAAATGACAAAAAAAAGTGAATGGTTGCAACTTAAAGTTAGGTATGAAATTTATACTTAGCTTCGTTGCGCAACGGTAGAGCGGAAGCGGCAGATGCGGTAGGCGTTTCTTGTATAACCTGAAAATGGAGCACTTCCCTGAAGGGGCTTCACCACGTTGCTCAAAAAAAAAGAATAAAAGGATTGCAATGCGACGTGGCGCAATTTAACTATGTAATGCCTAGGGGTGAAGGTATGATATTGTACTATTACTGTGATTTCAGTATTTACCACTTTGAGAAATTTCAGGTGTTGCTTGGACAAAGAACTCAAGAAAATACGTTGTAGCGAAATATAATGAACTCGAAGGTGCAATGCAAAACAAACATATGAATGTACAACTTTGAATGGTACCTACAAATAAAATCAATTGAAACAGAAGCAATTCGTTGTTGGTTATTTTCAATCCCAGATCATATCTTATACGAAAGAAAAGGTAAGTATGAGGTTGGTATGACAAGATTAAGATGGTTATTTTAGTGTAATCAACAATATGTTTTACGAATAGCTGCTTAAAGGCAACTATGCAGAAAATGGTAAGCCTATCACGGTAGATTTCGGAATAAGTCTCTGTCTCAACCCTACCTATGATTATTGGCCAATAAGGAAAACAGTTCGCACTCACGTTGCTGAAACTCGTTGAGGCGGGTTCCGGTGTGATGCAAGGTATTCCGTTGTCCAGAGGGGTAGTCAGAAGAATGCAGAGGTCGACCAAACAGGAGAGGGGAATCACTACTACGACTGTTTGGCTTGAAAAGAGGTTTTCGGTATAAGAGAGCAATGTTGAATTTTAAAGGGTACTTGAGTATTAAACGGAGGCCACCATTACGAAACGCGCCGCGGCACTTATAGAAGGTTAAATTGTTATAGATGTTGTAGTAGAACTATTCTAGTATTTCGTTCATCGACTTCCATCTCCGTTTCGTTCATCGACTTCCATCTCCGTTTCTTCTTCGTCTACACGTCGATTTCCCTCAGAAATCGTCGAAAATCCGGGTACTTGAGTATTAAACGGAGGCCACCTAACCTATAGAAATATTTCGTACCGGATACGAAAATAGAAATATTTCGTACCGTACGAAATACTAGAATATTCTACTACAACATCTATAACAATTTAACCTTCTATAAGTGCCGCGGCGCGTTTCGTAATGGTGGCCTCCGTTTAATACTCAAGTACCTTTTAAAGTTGCGCAATAAATTGCAGAACGAAAGGGGGCAGTTGCAGTTAATGTCTATGGGAGTCTTATAACTGTGAACTGAAGGGATGGTAGCAGAGAGCAGGCAGGAAGTGAAGTGGGGAGGCCGGCGCGCAGCCTTATATACGCTCCCCTCCACGCTTGGTGGCTCCCTCGAAGCCCACTGGTGGGAGGCCCCTCCCGGCGCTGTGATGTGCTTGACTCCCGATCCCTGTAGTCAGTGTGATTCCCGATCCTTCCTCTTTTCTCAATCTTTCCGTTTTTCTCCTAGTTTTTTCGTTCCTTTCCCAATCTTTTCGTCCTCTTTCCTCTATCCTGGTCCTGATGCTTGAATAGCAGATCCTGTGAGCTGCGGCTCACACATTGTAGAGTGATAGCTTTACTCTTGCTTGATGTATAATGCTTGGATGCTTCAAATGAATATTAACTACAAGCTACGTTAGGGTCGATACGACTCGGGTTGGGTCCTCATAAAGTAAAAGGCTCTTGGATTTTTTCGTTTTTAATTAGCAACAGTTTCGCAGAACAGCTTGTCTGCATCTTCAGGCTAAAAATATTTATAAAACAAAACAACGAACTTAATTAACTATAAAATGGAACAGACTTTAACACTTTCAATGCGGGAGCCTCTAGCCGTCCAACGCCACCCACTGCACGCTACCTGCCCGACCGAGCGTCAACGTACAAGGGTTGCCTCGAAGGTACGACTGAAACTTGTGTTCAAACCTTCCAATCTGCTTCCGACGCTATCTAGCGTGAAGCCAGGAAGGTATTGAAGGAATTTTCCGCCCAACTGGCGCTTGTAACGGTTATTTCGGTAACTTACTAACCTTGGAATGCGATGAGTCAATGCAACGGGCTCAGTCTACCCGAGTAGACGGCAGTGGGCTGGGGAAGACTCTCCGTCTACCCGGGTAGACGCCCGCACTGAAAGTGTTAACAGTGTAATATAAAACAAAATTTTCAGACAGTTCAACAAACTTATGTACTATACTAATACTTTATATTTACCTTATATTCTCTAGTGTAGTATTCATACATGTGGGTATACAATTTTTATCAGTCTTATCAGTTTTATCAACCTCTCTTTCATCTGCTTCAGGCACTATTAATCGAAAACGTCTGCCAGCAGGCTGGAAGGAAAAAAGGGGGTAGGTATTTGTGAACAACAGGTGTTCCAAAATAAGTAATAGTAGTGTAGGTAGCTGGTATTCACTTTGAAATATAGTATGTATTACCTAATGGTTGGCTTAGGGATGCCCAGACCACCACCACCTCCTCTGAGGGCATTCAAAGAGAGATAAACTAGATGGATAAACTAGATAACTTCAAGCAAATCTTCACGACTGAAAAACAATTATTAGCTACTTAATAACAACATATTGGCATATTTCAAGTTAAATATGCAACCACATGAGAGAAACAAAAGTAACCCAGGTAGGTTTAACCTTAGGCTGAGTCAGCTATGACAAGTACCTACAGCAAATGTACAGGTACATACCTTGTCCAGTTTAAAATTGTTGTTCTATGTCAAAAATATAATATATAAAGACACAGTTCAGTGGGGAAATTCGAATACTACTGAGGCTACAGAGCACATAAAATGAAAAAAAAAAAAACTTTTGACAAAGGAGAATGAGAAAACACCATTTTGAAATGGAGAGGCAGTGTTGTCCCTACTACTGCTAAGCACAGGACATCCACGTGGCAGTATAAAACTTATTTTTAGAGCATTTTGCAGTATTTTATATTATAAACAATATTATTTGGTATGAGAAACCGTGTATTCCACTAGGAACAAAACCGTTATTATTACATAAACTTAAATATATCTCACCATGGAGTCACTCCATGACTGGGAGAAAAAAACTTTGTGCATGGAAGAACCTGGAGGAACCTCCATCAGGTACATTCCCACGTCTCTTAGGTGGGAGAATAGACTAAGCACTGGTTCATAGTAGGACACGCCCAGTTGTTACAAATAAATTATATTACTTTGTTATCACAGTTCTAAAGGCTTCTTTGTTGATTCCTACCCCACTATATTATGATGCTTCACTACTCTATCCATATGCTTGTCTGATGTACTTATCCCTTCATTTTGCATGTATGTCTTCACTTTATAACTAGTAACACTTAACAGTTTATGTATTAATCACAGTATAGTTTCTTTATATCTCATTATTTTACCTAATTACTAATATCACTGGTACATATCTCTATTAATCACAGTTAGGTTTCCTTATATATAAGTAGGCATCTATTGCTATATTTGTCCTAAACATATTATAGGTATTATTGGTCTTAGTATTATTAGTCCTCAGTATTATTAGTCCTTAGTAATGTTAGTCATACCTATACATCTCATATTATAGTTATCTCAGTTCTTTATAAATAAGTATTGTATCACCGTTATTCGCTCTTTGCCTTTTGTCCCTTATCACTCTGATTCAGATAGAACTGCTGCTTGCATATCTCCTATCCGGCGAAGGGGGCCTAAGCAGGCTGTTGTATGATGTATGAATTGAGTCAGACTCACTTTGTGCATTAATGCATTCTTTATCCTGCTTGATTTTAATTGCTTCCATTAATCTAAGTTTTCTAGTGTTGGAGTGTGACCCTAAAATTCTTGGATTATTGAAATCAAAATTACGGTTCGGGTTACCTAATATATGTTTTGTTAATGCAGTGCCCTGCTTTTCATTCCTTATATCACTGTTATGTCCCTGGAACCTTTTCTTAACTTTTTGAACAGTGCTACCAATGTAGGGTTTGTTACACTCACAACAATTAACCTGGTAGACTACACCGCTCTTGTCCTGTTTCCCCGTAACAGGTTTGGGGTTGGGAAGAATGCATGAAAGCTTATTATTGCTTGATAATGCCAATTTGTTATTAGGGGGTAGCCTTGGCTCTAAAGTTTTCCTAAGTCTGTTGGACACTAAGGGAACGTAGGTAAAAGAATGGTAGGTTATTGGTTGTTGGATGCCAGCAATACAAGCTTGTACGTCATCAGTAGGTGTATCAGTAGGGTTTAGGTTCAGCAAAACCTCTTTATGAATATTACTTATGATACCTACAGGGTAATTGTTCTTCCTTAGAAGGGAAACAATCAGTTTCACGTTTTTCCTGTGGTACTGTTTATCACTCAACCGGTACATTCTCTGAAACATATTATAAACAACATTCCTTTTGTGGCTGTGGAGAGCAAACGAATCATAATTCAGTACTCTATCGCTAGCAATTTCTTTCCGGCTCAAATTAGGTATCAGAATTCCCCCTTCCTCGCGATGGACATTCACATCAAGGAACTTCAGACAATGGCATTTCTCCATCTCAAATGTAAATTTAATATTAGGGCTATACGAATTAAGTATGTCAAGGAAACCCTGGACCTGGTTTGTGCTAATCACGGCCCAGGTATCATCGACATAAGATCGCAGTGCCCATATCTCATAGTGCGGGTGAGTATGTAGAGCCCACTGGAGAAGTTAATAGTAATGAATTTGAGGTATCAGAGAGGCAGAGTGCCAAATCTGAGAGCTCTGAAGAGTGGTTAGCTTAATCGCTCATCTTTGCACAAACAATTTAAATCGAAAGAAGTTAACTTAGTTACTCACACAGCTGATCCAACTTCTCTGAGTTCCAATGAGCCTTTGTAGTTTGTACCATATTTCAGGGCTTCTATGTATTCAGGAGAGGAGTTAGCTTTGATTCTCACACTTTTCTGAGTTTCTTCAAATCACTTCCAGCGGTCTCCAAGAGGTCCATGAGGTCTCCTATGGTCTCCAAGGTACAATATTTTTGTGCTCCTAGATGAACTATATTGAAGTCATTTTTGATGCTCTCACTTCCCTTAGTTCCATCCTATCACATCCAGAAGTGTCCAAGAGGCTGCGTACCAAATTTCTCACTAATCTTTGCACAAACAATAAATTCTGAATGGGAGAAGTTAAGTTTATTACTCGCACAGCTGATCCAACTTCTCTGAGTTCCGATGAGGCTTTATACCATATTTCAGTGCTTCAATGAGACAATGCTTCACTTTGAGATGATGGTGGTAGCGGAATGCGGCTTCCTCGGCGTTGCTGCAACGGCAACTCACGGAATGGTGAGATTGGCCTTGTGGGTGAGCGTCGTGGTACCGGACTCGGTGTGGTGGACCTTGCTCGTGAGGTAGATGCCACCGGAGATCTATGGGCAATGACGGTCTCTCTCGCATCTCTTGGTCCCCTCTCCGACGATTGCGACTGGGAAGAGGTACTTGGAGTGATTGGCGGGTTGACATTGGTGGGCGGTAAGGAAACGACAATCCCTGCCGCAAGTGGCTCTGCGGTTTCCAAGCCCAATGCCCTCTTCAGCTCCTGTATGTTCTTCCTTGCCTACCGCTCCACCCAATTGCCATAGAGCAATCCTGCAAACATACAAGGAATTGCGCCAAGCATCCCTGCCCTAGGAAAAGTGCATGTGATTTCAATTGGGCCATCATTAACGGGTTTGGGTCAGAGAGCATGAAATATTAGTTGACCTGATGGGTCCAAGTGTTTTGTGTATCTTGAAGAGACCTAGTTAAATTCGATGACTTGAAGAGTCCTAATTAAATTGGTTGACTTGAAGAGTCCTAATTAAATTGGTTGACTTGAAGAGTCCTAATTAAATTGGTTGACTTGAAGAGTCCTAAAGGAATATGTTAATCAGTCAGTCGGTATAGTGTCGTCCCTATTAGTCAGTAAGTTAGTTGTAGCTTGTGTAATTGCTCCCATGTGTAGCTTGCGATAATTCACTGGTTCTCGCTGCCTCAATTTGTAGGGTGGAGCAGTTACTTCGTGTTCCTGGGTTGTAGGCGGAACCGCTTCGGTGGCCTCGACATTGCTGACAGGTTGGTGGTCGTTGCTCCGTTCCTCTTTACTGGGGACTGGAACGGTGAACGGCTCCTGTGGTGGGAATGTCATTGCATCAATGAACTGTTCGTCCTCATCGTCCGATGGCTCTTCCGGTGCGCTGGTACTGGATCCTGGATTGAACGGTTTCAGCGGGCCAACGGATGCCTGGGTTGGTTCAATCCGATGGATCACCCCAAGACTACAATTTTCCGCCGAGGGTGGTCGGAATAACGCCTCAAATTGCTTTAGAACTGCTCGGGTCGGTGCGATGTCTTCAATGTCAAGGTGGCTCTGCTTTTCCACTACTACCTCGTCAAACTCGGGGCTTGGTTCGTCCCATGGGTCTGTCAGGATAAGTTCCCATTCTTCTGGATGTTCTAGTATGGGATGTGAAGTTTCCCATTCCTCCAGGTTGACATCCTCCTTGAAGGACTCATCAGTAGTGGTTGCAGTGCTGACTGGTTGGTGAATTTCTGGGTTCAATGTGGTCTGCAAGTGGGCTATGGTGTTTTTGATGATTTTAGGTGGCATTGCTGGTGGCAACATTGCAGGTAACGTTGCTGGCATTGCTGGCATTGCGGGGTCAGCAATGGTCGGCTCCACTGATATTAGTGTTTGGGGCGTTGTAGTCAACATTTCAGGCGTTGCAGGGTCAGCAACGGTTACTTCCACGGGTGTGGTTGCAGCCAGAGTTGCTGGAGTTGCGGTCAGGATTGCTGGGGTTCCAGTATCCACGACGGCAGGTCTCAGCGATGTTGTTCCAACATCGGTCAGTGAATTTGCGGTTTGCATTGCCGGGGTTGCTGGGTCTGCAATGTCCTGTTTGAAGGGTACAGGGGTGGTCAGAGTCGTGTGAGTTGCGGAGTCTGCAACGGCATGTTCCCATAGTGAGGTCTTGGTCAATACTGCTGGAGTTGTGGAGTCTGCAACGGCTTGCTCCCATGGTGCAGTTGCGGTCATAGTTTTTGGAGTTGTTGGGTACACAACGGTTCTGGGTTGGTCACACTTGACTTCGTTCACCAAAACTGTCGGAGGTGGAACAACAGTGATACCCGGAGAGGTGCTGGGAAACGTTGTGATTGTTGCAGTTGCGCAACTTTCGTCATTTTTCACAACTGGTTTCCTCCTCTCGGATACCATAACCATCCCCACAGTCAATGGTTCGTCGAATTCTTCTCGTTTGGACATCTTAGCGCCGCATGGTCCGTAATGTTGGTATTCCATACGTGGTCCGGTAGTCAAGGTGATAGGGATTTTTCGCAAGATGTCCAACCCCAACAAGTCCAAAGACGCCTCGCGTCTAGCGAAAATCGCAAAGGTATGCATAAATTTATGCTCCCCGATCTGTGTAAGCACTCGTTGCTCTCCCGCAAAAGGCAGTGAATGCCCGTCAGCTCCCCATGCCATTGCTTTGGTAGGTAGAAGGGGAATTCCCTTTATCGGACTTGAGAGTACCGACAACGCTGCTCCCGTATCAATGGTCATATTTCGGGTCTCAGGACCCAGTCCGACCTTCATTCTAATGGTTCTGACCATGGGTTGCTCTACCGCGGGGATATAATTTACAATTTTAGGAGGGGTATAACGTGCACTCTCACTGGCCCCACTAGGTTTCCCCCCATGACGCGCCGGCGGACTTGATATTTGCAGCAACCTTCGTTTCCGGAAGCAATCTTCTTCAAGATGTTCGCGAACACCACAAAAATCGCAAAAAATAGTGCGTTGCGGGCTGTCCGGACACTCAACCGGAAAGTGATGCCTACTGGCGCAGAACATGCACGGAAAACGAGGCGAAGGCGGCTCGAGGGTTTTAGGGTTCGAAGTTTCCGGACGGTGGTTGTCCCGACGTTCGGTTTCTCGTGAAATTCGATCCGAAGGGTAGCGGGAACGCTCCCTCCGAGGCTCGTCCTCCGAATGGCCTTTGTTTTGGTCGGTTTCCCGCCGCGTGCATTTGGCGGCAAAATGCTCTAGGCTCCCGCATTTATAACACTGACGATCGTTGACCGCGGCCAAGTCCCACTTTTCTTCCACGTCCTCGGGATTTTCGAGCGTCTCCTCTATTTCTTCCGCCCTTTTTAATGCAGTCCGAATTGATATGGGTCTATTTGCAACAAGAAAAGAGCTCAGCCGCCCCCCGACACCTCGAATGAACGCGCTTAGTGTTTTACGATCCACCCAACTGTTCTTGTCGTGAGCATCCATGTTGGCTCCCTCTTCGATGATCGCACAACGCGCGAGGCCCCGTACGCGGTCCGCAAACTGCCGAAGCGTTTCCGACGGATTTCTTTTTACCGTCCACAGCAAGGCGGCCGCATGCTGAGGGTTTTCTTTCCTAAACCAAATCAACATTTCCTCTCGGGCGATCCTATACGCTTGTTCACTGTTGAGATTGTCTTGACGGTCGATGAGAAACTGTTTGGCTGTTCCGCGCGCTTTAGCTCGCAGAAGGCGGATTTTCTGGGTCGCGGAAAGGTTCACAGCTACCGCGTCAAAATTTGCAAAAAACGAGGTCACATTTAGCGCTACTATCGCGTCGGGGTCCCACGGGTCAATTTCAAGAAATAGGGATCTAGGAATATCGTCTGGATCTCCCCCCCGAGTTACTTGGTTATAATTTTTAAGCAATATGGTCATCTCTCGCATTGTTTGCGTCATGGAGTCAATGGAATCGGCCCCCACCGTAATAGGAGATGTGGAGCGGTCGTCGTCAAAACGGTTCTTCCCTGGACTCGACATTGTGCAGAATAATTTGCGTCACACAAAGCTAAAAATTAGTCAGTCTTGGTTTGGTCGTTGCGCAACGGCGCAATGTCAATTGAAACAACAGGTGGAAAATTTTAGCCGTATTGCACAACGGTGCGGCTCGTGGAATGCTACCGTCCTTTTCACAACGGTGCGTAAAACAATGAAATTTGGCACAACGGTGCGTAAAACAATTAAATTTGGCACAACGGTGCAACAAGAAATGAAATTTCGCACAATGGTGCAATGCACAAATCAAAACTATAGACGCAATTGGCGACAATGGCGCACTTTTCCTTTGGCGTACAACTTCGGATATGGGATGCACCCTACCTATCCTACAGCTAATCACCTGCTCAATAGTGGTTTTTCTGACTAAAATTGTTCGTACACAAGGCTCCGCCAAAGGTGTACCTGACCTTAAGTTGCTTTATGAATTTGAGGGGAATTGAATTTAAAATTGCGTTGCTTGTGCAACGGACAACGTTATATGTGATAAAAATGAATTTAAAATTGGCGTTACACCTGCAATGAAGTTGCGTTGTGGTGCAATGGTCAGCGTTGTTGTATATAAATTTGAATTTAAAATTGCATTGCTGAAGGCAATTACACAACGTTAAAGCGTTACAGAATAAAATTTGGGGTTCGTTACGAGGCTTGCCTCGTAAAAAATCCCGTTCGCTGCCACCAATTTGTAAGCTGCCAACCCTGAAGGGGATCGGCAAAATAACGTTGTGTAGGGAAAAGAGAGGGGGAAATGACAAAAAAAAGTGAATGGTTGCAACTTAAAGTTAGGTATGAAATTTATACTTAGCTTCGTTGCGCAACGGTAGAGCGGAAGCGGCAGATGCGGTAGGCGTTTCTTGTATAACCTGAAAATGGAGCACTTCCCTGAAGGGGCTTCACCACGTTGCTCAAAAAAAAAAGAATAAAAGGATTGCAATGCGACGTGGCGCAATTTAACTATGTAATGCCTAGGGGTGAAGGTATGATATTGTACTATTACTGTGATTTCAGTATTTACCACTTTGAGAAATTTCAGGTGTTGCTTGGACAAAGAACTCAAGAAAATACGTTGTAGCGAAATATAATGAACTCGAAGGTGCAATGCAAAACAAACATATGAATGTACAACTTTGAATGGTACAAATAAAATCAATTGAAACAGAAGCAATTCGTTGTTGGTTATTTTCAATCCCAGATCATATCTTATACGAAAGAAAAGGTAAGTATGAGGTTGGTATGACAAGATTAAGATGGTTATTTTAGTGTAATCAACAATATGTTTTACGAATAGCTGCTTAAAGGCAACTATGCAGAAAATGGTAAGCCTATCACGGTAGATTTCGGAATAAGTCTCTGTCTCAACCCTACCTATGATTATTGGCCAATAAGGAAAACAGTTCGCACTCACGTTGCTGAAACTCGTTGAGGCGGGTTCCGGTGTGATGCAAGGTATTCCGTTGTCCAGAGGGGTAGTCAGAAGAATGCAGAGGTCGACCAAACAGGAGAGGGGAATCACTACTACGACTGTTTGGCTTGAAAAGAGGTTTTCGGTATAAGAGAGCAATGTTGAATTTTAAAGTTGCGCAATAAATTGCAGAACGAAAGGGGGCAGTTGCAGTTAATGTCTATGGGAGTCTTATAACTGTGAACTGAAGGGATGGTAGCAGAGAGCAGGCAGGAAGTGAAGTGGGGAGGCCGGCGCGCAGCCTTATATACGCTCCCCTCCACGCTTGGTGGCTCCCTCGAAGCCCACTGGTGGGAGGCCCCTCCCGGCGCTGTGATGTGCTTGACTCCCGATCCCTGTAGTCAGTGTGATTCCCGATCCTTCCTCTTTTCTCAATCTTTCCGTTTTTCTCCTAGTTTTTTCGTTCCTTTCCCAATCTTTTCGTCCTCTTTCCTCTATCCTGGTCCTGATGCTTGAATAGCAGATCCTGTGAGCTGCGGCTCACACATTGTAGAGTGATAGCTTTACTCTTGCTTGATGTATAATGCTTGGATGCTTCAAATGAATATTAACTACAAGCTACGTTAGGGTCGATACGACTCGGGTTGGGTCCTCATAAAGTAAAAGGCTCTTGGATTTTTTCGTTTTTAATTAGCAACAGTTTCGCAGAACAGCTTGTCTGCATCTTCAGGCTAAAAATATTTATAAAACAAAACAACGAACTTAATTAACTATAAAATGGAACAGACTTTAACACTTTCAATGCGGGAGCCTCTAGCCGTCCAACGCCACCCACTGCACGCTACCTGCCCGACCGAGCGTCAACGTACAAGGGTTGCCTCGAAGGTACGACTGAAACTTGTGTTCAAACCTTCCAATCTGCTTCCGACGCTATCTAGCGTGAAGCCAGGAAGGTATTGAAGGAATTTTCCGCCCAACTGGCGCTTGTAACGGTTATTTCGGTAACTTACTAACCTTGGAATGCGATGAGTCAATGCAACGGGCTCAGTCTACCCGAGTAGACGGCAGTGGGCTGGGGAAGACTCTCCGTCTACCCGGGTAGACGCCCGCACTGAAAGTGTTAACAGTGTAATATAAAACAAAATTTTCAGACAGTTCAACAAACTTATGTACTATACTAATACTTTATATTTACCTTATATTCTCTAGTGTAGTATTCATACATGTGGGTATACAATTTTTATCAGTCTTATCAGTTTTATCAACCTCTCTTTCATCTGCTTCAGGCACTATTAATCGAAAACGTCTGCCAGCAGGCTGGAAGGAAAAAAGGGGGTAGGTATTTGTGAACAACAGGTGTTCCAAAATAAGTAATAGTAGTGTAGGTAGCTGGTATTCACTTTGAAATATAGTATGTATTACCTAATGGTTGGCTTAGGGATGCCCAGACCACCACCACCTCCTCTGAGGGCATTCAAAGAGAGATAAACTAGATGGATAAACTAGATAACTTCAAGCAAATCTTCACGACTGAAAAACAATTATTAGCTACTTAATAACAACATATTGGCATATTTCAAGTTAAATATGCAACCACATGAGAGAAACAAAAGTAACCCAGGTAGGTTTAACCTTAGGCTGAGTCAGCTATGACAAGTACCTACAGCAAATGTACAGGTACATACCTTGTCCAGTTTAAAATTGTTGTTCTATGTCAAAAATATAATATATAAAGACACAGTTCAGTGGGGAAATTCGAATACTACTGAGGCTACAGAGCACATAAAATGAAAAAAAAAAAAACTTTTGACAAAGGAGAATGAGAAAACACCATTTTGAAATGGAGAGGCAGTGTTGTCCCTACTACTGCTAAGCACAGGACATCCACGTGGCAGTATAAAACTTATTTTTAGAGCATTTTGCAGTATTTTATATTATAAACAATATTATTTGGTATGAGAAACCGTGTATTCCACTAGGAACAAAACCGTTATTATTACATAAACTTAAATATATCTCACCATGGAGTCACTCCATGACTGGGAGAAAAAAACTTTGTGCATGGAAGAACCTGGAGGAACCTCCATCAGGTACATTCCCACGTCTCTTAGGTGGGAGAATAGACTAAGCACTGGTTCATAGTAGGACACGCCCAGTTGTTACAAATAAATTATATTACTTTGTTATCACAGTTCTAAAGGCTTCTTTGTTGATTCCTACCCCACTATATTATGATGCTTCACTACTCTATCCATATGCTTGTCTGATGTACTTATCCCTTCATTTTGCATGTATGTCTTCACTTTATAACTAGTAACACTTAACAGTTTATGTATTAATCACAGTATAGTTTCTTTATATCTCATTATTTTACCTAATTACTAATATCACTGGTACATATCTCTATTAATCACAGTTAGGTTTCCTTATATATAAGTAGGCATCTATTGCTATATTTGTCCTAAACATATTATAGGTATTATTGGTCTTAGTATTATTAGTCCTCAGTATTATTAGTCCTTAGTAATGTTAGTCATACCTATACATCTCATATTATAGTTATCTCAGTTCTTTATAAATAAGTATTGTATCACCGTTATTCGCTCTTTGCCTTTTGTCCCTTATCACTCTGATTCAGATAGAACTGCTGCTTGCATATCTCCTATCCGGCGAAGGGGGCCTAAGCAGGCTGTTGTATGATGTATGAATTGAGTCAGACTCACTTTGTGCATTAATGCATTCTTTATCCTGCTTGATTTTAATTGCTTCCATTAATCTAAGTTTTCTAGTGTTGGAGTGTGACCCTAAAATTCTTGGATTATTGAAATCAAAATTACGGTTCGGGTTACCTAATATATGTTTTGTTAATGCAGTGCCCTGCTTTTCATTCCTTATATCACTGTTATGTCCCTGGAACCTTTTCTTAACTTTTTGAACAGTGCTACCAATGTAGGGTTTGTTACACTCACAACAATTAACCTGGTAGACTACACCGCTCTTGTCCTGTTTCCCCGTAACAGGTTTGGGGTTGGGAAGAATGCATGAAAGCTTATTATTGCTTGATAATGCCAATTTGTTATTAGGGGGTAGCCTTGGCTCTAAAGTTTTCCTAAGTCTGTTGGACACTAAGGGAACGTAGGTAAAAGAATGGTAGGTTATTGGTTGTTGGATGCCAGCAATACAAGCTTGTACGTCATCAGTAGGTGTATCAGTAGGGTTTAGGTTCAGCAAAACCTCTTTATGAATATTACTTATGATACCTACAGGGTAATTGTTCTTCCTTAGAAGGGAAACAATCAGTTTCACGTTTTTCCTGTGGTACTGTTTATCACTCAACCGGTACATTCTCTGAAACATATTATAAACAACATTCCTTTTGTGGCTGTGGAGAGCAAACGAATCATAATTCAGTACTCTATCGCTAGCAATTTCTTTCCGGCTCAAATTAGGTATCAGAATTCCCCCTTCCTCGCGATGGACATTCACATCAAGGAACTTCAGACAATGGCATTTCTCCATCTCAAATGTAAATTTAATATTAGGGCTATACGAATTAAGTATGTCAAGGAAACCCTGGACCTGGTTTGTGCTAATCACGGCCCAGGTATCATCGACATAAGATCGCAGTGCCCATATCTCATAGTGCGGGTGAGTATGTAGAGCCCACTGGAGAAGTTAATAGTAATGACTTTGAGGTATCAGAGAGGCAGAGTGCCAAATCTGAGAGCTCTGAAGAGTGGTTAGCTTAATCGCTCATCTTTGCACAAACAATTTAAATCGAAAGAAGTTAACTTAGTTACTCACACAGCTGATCCAACTTCTCTGAGTTCCAATGAGCCTTTGTAGTTTGTACCATATTTCAGGGCTTCTATGTATTCAGGAGAGGAGTTAGCTTTGATTCTCACACTTTTCTGAGTTTCTTCAAATCACTTCCAGCGGTCTCCAAGAGGTCCATGAGGTCTCCTATGGTCTCCAAGGTACAATATTTTTGTGCTCCTAGATGAACTATATTGAAGTCATTTTTGATGCTCTCACTTCCCTTAGTTCCATCCTATCACATCCAGAAGTGTCCAAGAGGCTGCGTACCAAATTTCTCACTAATCTTTGCACAAACAATAAATTCTGAATGGGAGAAGTTAAGTTTATTACTCGCACAGCTGATCCAACTTCTCTGAGTTCCGATGAGGCTTTATACCATATTTCAGTGCTTCAATGAGAAATGACTTGGTCCAATCCAGATCATAGAATCATATATTTTACAAGTGTTATCAACCTACACCTGTTGGTTACGTTTAACAACCATAAACTGTTCCGTAGTTGACTCCATTACATCACCTTCCCACTTCCTCAGTTGGTCAGCATGCACTCTATGTTCTTGACCATCGACGATCACTATGTAAGAGAGTGGACCTTTCTTAATTTTGACAGCTGCTATCCGAAATCCTGATTCCTCTTTCCTTCTTCTCACCCACACGATCTCCCCCGGTACAAACTCCTTGAAGTATCCTCGAGCATGTTTCTGTTGTTCCAATTTTTGTTCCATGTGTCCTGCTTTAAGAGAGATAATTTCGACCTTAGCTGTCTCCCAAACATCATGAGTGCTGGTGTTCTTCCCGTGGTACTATGAACTGAGTTCCGATAAGAAGTTAGACATTGGGCGAGTCTGGATTATGTGTCAATTTTCCATATAACAGAGCGATAAAGATACATCAAATCGCCTGGAGGTCGGTTTCATAGACTGGAGTGTGGTTTTTAGGGGTATGCGTAAAAAGGCACATTTGCTAAAACGGACCACGTTTTGAGATGGGAAAAGCTGAATAACATAAAATCTATAGCATGTAGCGAAAAAGTTATGTGAGTAAAAGTTGAAGGAAATAAAATTTTAAATAAAATGAGACCAATTTCAAGTCTCTAGGACAAATAGTTACTATGTTATGAGGAAAAAAAGAATATCTTTATGAAAGAAGTGAGTTTTTCTGAACTTCAACCTCGATGCGGCACGGGTTAATGTTATCCGATCGACCTAAAACTTTGGGAATCTCATTTTCTAGTCATTTTCTAGTCAAATGGCACCTTTGAGGGGGTTGCCACGATTGAATTTCGGAAGTTGATTTTTTGTGACCACCCTAATACACAAGGCAATAGGGAAATTTTTTTTTTTTTAGAAAATCACTTGTGGCAACACCCTAAAAGGTGCCAATTGACTAGAAAATGAGATTCCCAAAGTTTTAGGTCGATCAGATAGCATTAACCCGTGCCGCATCGAGGTTGAAGTTCAGAAAAACTCACTTTTTTTCATAAAAATATTCTTTTTTTCCTCATAACATTGTAACCATTTGTCCTGGAGACTTGAGATTCAAATGTATTAATTTTCCATATAACAGAGTGATAAATACACATCAAATCGCCTGGAGGTCGGTTTCATAAACTGGAGTGTGGTTTTTAGAGGTATACGTAAAAAGGCACATTTGCTAGAACGGACCTCGTTTTGAGATGGGAAAAGCTGAATAACATAAAATCTATAGCATGTAGCGAAAAAAATATGTGAGTAAAAGTTGAAGAAAATAACATTTTAAATAAAATGAGACCAACTTCAAGTCTCTAGGACAAATAGTTACTATGTTATGAGGAAAAAAAGAATATCTTTATGAAAAAAAGTGAGTTTTTCTGAACTTCAACCTCGATGCGGCACGGGTTAATGTTATCCGATCGACCTAAAACTTTGGGAATCTCATTTTCTAGTCAAATGGCATCTTTTAGGGGGTTTGCCACGATTGAATTTCGGTAGTTGATTTTTTGTGACAACCCTAATGCACAAGGCAATAGGGAAATTTTTTTATTTAGAAAATCACTTGTGGCAACCCCCTAAAAGGTGCCAATTGACTAGAAAATGAGACTCCCAAAGTTTTAGGTTGATCGGATAGCATTAACCCGTGCCGCATCGAGGTTGAAGTTCAGAAAAACTCACTTTTTTTCATAAAAATATTCTTTTTTCCCTCATAACATTGTAACTATTTGTCCTGGAGACTTGAGATTCAAATGTATCAATTTTCCATATAACAGAGTGATAAAGATACATAAAATCGCCTGGAGGTCGGTTTCATAGACTGGAGTGTGGTTTTTAGGGGTATGCGTAGAAAGGCACATTTGCTAAAACGGACCACGTTGTGAGATGGGAAAAGCTGAATAACATAAAATCTGTAGCATGTATCGAAAGCATTATGCGAGTAAAAGTTGAAGAAAATAACATTCTAAGTAAAATGAGACCAATTTCAAGTCTCTAGGACAAATAGTTACTATGTTATGAGGGAAAAAAGAATATCGTTATGAAAAAAAGTGAGTTTTTCAGAACTTCAACCTCGATGCGGCACAAGTTAATGTTATCCGATCGACCTAAAACTTTGGGAATCTCATTTTCTAGTCAAATGGCACCTTTTAGGGGGTTGCCACGATTGAATTTCGGAAGTTGATTTTTCGTGACCACCCTAATACACAAGGCAATAGGGAATTTTTTTTTTTTAGAAAATCACTATATCAATCAATCAATATTCTTTTTTATCAATATCAATCAATATTCTTTTTTCCTCATAACATTGTAACCATTTGTCCTGGAGACTTGAGATTCAAATGTATTAATTTTCCATATAACAGAGTGATAAAGACACATCAAATCCCCTGGAGGTCGGTTTCATAAACTGGAGTGTGGTTTTTAGAGGTATGCGTAAAAAGGCACATTTGCTAAAACGGACCACGTTGTGAGATGGGAAAAGCTGAATAACATAAAATCTGTAGCATGTATCGAAAGCATTATGCCAGTAAAAGTTGAAGAAAATAACATTCTAAGTAAAATGAGACCAATTTCAAGTCTCTAGGACAAATAGTTACTATGTTATGAGGGAAAAAAGAATATCGTTATGAAAAAAAGTGAGTTTTTCAGAACTTCAACCTCGATGCGGCACAAGTTAATGTTATCCGATCGACCTAAAACTTTGGGAATCTCATTTTCTAGTCAAATGGCACCTTTTAGGGGGTTGCCACGATTGAATTTCGGAAGTTGATTTTTCGTGACCACCCTAATACACAAGGCAATAGGGAATTTTTTTTTTTTAGAAAATCACTATATCAATCAATCAATATTCTTTTTTATCAATATCAATCAATATTCTTTTTTCCTCATAACATTGTAACCATTTGTCCTGGAGACTTGAGATTCAAATGTATTAATTTTCCATATAACAGAGTGATAAAGACACATCAAATCCCCTGGAGGTCGGTTTCATAAACTGGAGTGTGGTTTTTAGAGGTATGCGTAAAAAGGCACATTTGCTAAAACGGACCTCGTTTTGAGATGGGAAAAGCTGAATAACATAAAATCTATAGCATGTAGCGAAAAAAATATGTGAGTAAAAGTTGAAGAAAATAACATTTTAAATAAAATGAGGCCAATTTCAAGTCTCTAGGACAAATAGTTACTATGTTATGAGGAAAAAAAGAATATCTTTATGAAAAAAAGTGAGTTTTTCTGAACTTCAGCCTCGATGCGGCACGGGTTAATGTTATCCGATCGACCTAAAACTTTGGGAATCTCATTTTCTAGCCAAATGGCACCTTTTAGGGGGTTTGCCACGATTGAATTTCGGTAGTTGATTTTTTTTACCACCCTGATGCACAAGGCAATAGGGAAAATTTTTTTATTTAGAAAATCACTTGTGGCAACCCCCTAAAAGGTGCCAATTGACTAGAAAATGAGACTCCCAAAGTTTTAGGTCGATCGGATAGCATTAACCCGTGCCGCATCGAGGTTGAAGTTCAGAAAAACTAACTTTTTTTCATAAAAATATTTTTTTTTTCCTCATAACATTGTAACCATTTGTCCTGAAGACTTGAGATTCAAATGTATGAATTTTAAATATAACGGAGTGATAAAGATACATCAAATCGCCTGGAGGTCGGTTTCATAGACTGGAGTGTGGTTTTTAAGGGTATGCGTAAAAAGGCACATTTGCTAAAACGGACCACGTTTTGAGATGGGAAAAGCTGAATAACATAAAATCTATAGCATGTAGCGAAAAAATATGTGAGTAAAAGTTGAAAATAACATTTTAAATAAAATGAGACCAATTTCAAGTCTCTAGGACAAATAGTTACTATGTTATGAGGAAAAAAAGAATATCTTTATGAAAAAAAGTGAGTTTTTCTGAACTTCAACCTCGATGCGGCACGGGTTAATGTTATCCGATCGACCTAAAACTTTGGGAATCTCATTTTCTAGTCAAATGGCACCTTTGAGGGGGTTGCCACGATTGAATTTCGGAAGTTGATTTTTTGTGACCACCCTAATACACAAGGCAATAGGGAAATTTTTTTTAAATAGAAAATCACTTGTGGCAACCCCCTAAAAGGTGAGCTACCTGTGAAAACCCAGTGGACGTGTGCACGGTACCCCGGTATGCTAAGAGCACACAAGACATGTTCAGGTCCCAGTCTCTTTGGTGGTTTTCCCCAACAGTCGATAGCATCTGCCACAGCGTTCGATTGAAGCGTTCCACTTCTCCGTCACTCTGAGGTCTCATTGGGCTTGTACGTGTTTTGCTTATTCCTAACATTGTGAGCACTTCCTTGAATACATCCGATTCGAAATTGGTCCCCTGATCGGTGTGTAGTTTCCTAGGAACACCAAACCGCGAGAACACGAAATCTACTAACCCTCTTGCGACTGTTGCAGCTTTTATGACTGGGACAGGAAAAGCTTCAGGCCATTTTGTAAATGGGTCTATAGCAACCACAATGTGGCGATTCCCTCTTTCAGTGATAGGCAGTGGGCCAATCGTATCCACACAAATCCGTTCGAAGGGTGACCCGTTTACATAAACTTGCATGGGTGCCTTTGCATTAGGTTTCCCCTTTCCTCTTCTGCCACAAATTTCGCAAGTTGCGCAGATCATCCTAACGTCTTTTGTCATTCCAGGCCAATAGTACCGAAGTCGGACCTCGCTCAATGTTCTCCTTCTCCCAAAATGGCCAAAGTCATGGGCTCTCTTCAAAACCTCTTGACGTTGTTCCTTTGATACTATGACTTGTTCTCTCACCCGAGTGCCTGAGTCATTCTCCCATTTCCGAACCAACAAGCCCTTGGACAACGCCAGTGTGTCAAACATGGCCCATAGTCCTTTAGTCACATGGCCATAGCTAACTACCTCTTGCCATGATGGTTTCCTACCTCTTTCAACCCAACCATATTTAGGACAAATATCCACGTCCTTCTTTTGGAGGGTCCGCCAGTTCTCATTCTCCATCACTCGACTCAATCTAATCTCTACATCCTTGGTTTTTTCCTCCTGTCGTAGACAATATTTGCACCCAACATCTGCACATGGTCGCCGTGACAGTGCATCTGCATTTTGATGTTGTTGTCCAGGCCTGTGGTGAACTTTGAAGTTGTAAGGAGCAATAATGTTCGACCACCTTGCCAGCTGACCATCAGGTTCTCGGAAATTTTGCAACCATTGTAGTGAGGCGTGATCCGTCCGAACAATAAACGATTCCCGCTCTGCTCAATCCAAAGGAGTCAAAATGACGCAAGGCATTTACAAGGCTTAAAAGTTCTTTTCTTGTCACACAGTAGTTTCTCTCAGCTTTCGAGAGGCATTTGCTGTAGTAGGCCAATACCACTTCT
This sequence comes from Apolygus lucorum, assembly GCA_009739505.2. Classification (NCBI taxonomy): domain Eukaryota; kingdom Metazoa; phylum Arthropoda; class Insecta; order Hemiptera; family Miridae; genus Apolygus; species Apolygus lucorum. Next base: position 21,849,428 of record CM019179.2, read on the forward strand.
CGTCCATCCTGGATTTGAGAAAACACAGCTCCCAGTGCTTTGTCACTGGCATCTGTATCAAGCACAAACTTGGCTCCAGGAACAGGATGCCCCAACACTGGTGGCTGTGTAAGTGCGGCCTTGATGTCAGCAAACGCATACTCAGCATCTGGTCCCCAAAGAAACTCTGTCTTTTGATTCTGTCTGGCATACAACGCTGCTGCCCTCTTTGCAAACTGGGGAATGAACGAGCGATAGTATGAACATAATGACAAGAATGATTGCAGTTCTTTCACGTTGGTAGGTTGGGGCCAATCCAACACACGTTTTGTTGTTGCTGGATCAGTGGTGATCCCATTCTTTGATACCACTACCCCCAGGTAACCAACTTCTCTTTGAAATAATTTGCATTTCTTCGGATTCAACTTAATGCCTGCTTCTCTGATCACTGTGAAAACTCTCTTCAGCCATGCCACATGGTCTCCAAACTTAGCATTGTCCACCAGTACATCATCAAGGTAAACCTTGACTCTTCCCAAGCGTATTTCATCCCGAAGAATTCCCCCCCATAGCCCTCTGAAAAGTACTAGGAGCGTTGCATAGCCCAAAAGGCATTACTTTAAACTGCCATAGGCCTCTTGGGGTGCAAAATGCTGTCTTCTCCTTGTCCTGTGGTAGCATTGGCACCTGCCAGTATCCACTTTGTAGGTCGAGGGTGGAGAACCATGAACTGCCTTCTAGTGCCCCAACCAAATCTGATATCCTAGGCATAGGATGTGAATCTCGCTTTGTCACCGAATTTAGCTTCCTATAATCAATGCAAAATCGTGTGCTTCCATCTTTCTTTTTTACCAGAACAATGGGACTAGCCCAAGGACTACTGGAGGGTTCAATCACTCCGTTTAATCCCATTTCAGTCACCATCTTCTCCACCTCTTCCAACCTATGGGGTGGAATCCTTCTTGGCGACTGTCAAATTGGAGCACTTGTTCCAACATCAATGACATGCATACAGTTCTTGATTCTTCCAATGTCCGCACTGTTCTCTGCAAAGATATCCCCAAAGTCTACGAAAATGTCACCCACTAACCTAATCTCCTCTTCAGACAACTCTTGGATTGTTTCCTCCCAGAGTGCTTGAAGGTGTGGTGGACATTCCTCTCTTACAGTACCGTCATGAACAGCTCTATCCATATTCCAGAATTCTTGAAACTCTTCACAGCTTTCATCAACCAGTTCTGCCACTGCTGTCTCCCATACTTTTATAGTATTTACCTGCTTCCCATCAATCATGACTGACTGGTTCGACAAATCAATTAAGCAGTGTTGTGACATCAGGAAATCCAATCCTAGAATACAATCATCCTGAATACAGGCTACTAGGACGTTTTGAGTTCGACTCTTGCCATCTCCAATATCTAACAACATAGATGCTTCCCCTTCAACTGGTAGACGCTCCCCAGATATTGATCGAATGTAGGCAGGTCTAGTGGCATTCAATTTCATTCCACTGCGGTTAAGGATCTCAAGGCTCATCAGCGTCCGTGTTGCTCCCGTATCTACTATGAATTCACAGTCTACTCCATTTACACTACCCTGTAACACAAGTGATGGAGTTGGAGTCGCACGGTACGTTGGGAGATCATCAACTGTAGTGGTCTGGGTAGCAACACTTCTATGAGCCCTGTACTGTATGGTCTGGCCTGGGCCCTTCAGTCTGACCGTCTCACATTTCCCGAATTCATTCTTCGGCGTTCAGGACAGCTGTAAGCAATGTGGCCTGACTTGTCGCATCGCCAGCAGATGATTTCTGGCCTCTGGTCTTCTCTGGAGTACCGACGCCTGGAAGTCACAGCCTGTAACCCAGGTATTTCATCCGTTATCTCCCCTTGTCGCACCCTTCCTCTCTCTGGTCTAGCAATTTGCAACACTGCCTCCATTCGAACTGCATCCTGCAGTGCTTGTGCCATCGTTTTCGGACCTGCTCCAAGCACAAGCTCATATAGACGAGAATCCTTTAAGCCCCTGGCAAAGTGGAATACAGCAGTGTCTTCAGCAGCACCTCCCCTCGCATCAGGCCACGCTTGTCTTGCGAGATTTTTTATGGACTGATGGAAATCTCTCACATCCTCATTCACTCCTGGTGTCCTGGTTTGTAACAGTGCTAGGTTACGAGTTGTCTGATTTCTGCTGCCAAATCGGAGTTCGAGTGCCTCAATCAGATCACCATAACTCATGTCAGGCTCCATCTCAGTCAATAACGTCAGTGCTTGGCCTTTCAGTGAAGCTCCTAACATTGCTGCCTTCTGACTGTCATCCCAGTGCTCTTTTCGTGCAATGAGTTCGAACTGTGCCCGATAAGGTTCCCATTCTTCTTTGCCATCGTTGCGCCTGAAATTCTCTTGCCTGTACCGTTGCGGATAGGTTCAGCATGAGAACAGATAGCTTTTCATTTATGTCAGCCAGCTCACTCTGCAATATGCCTTGCATTTCAGCTCTACATAAGTTGAGAACCTCACCTGGCAGTAAACTTGGCTGGAGACCTTCATTAGATCCTTCACCAACATCATCTCCTCTCTCCTCCTCGTCCTCCCCATGCCGACGTCGTGGTCGTGGGCGTGTAGACATTTCTGACACCAAATATTGTGAACAGAACACAAATCGATCGGTTTCCAGAATAGAACTGAACTTTTATTTGACAACAACAAAACATTTATAGTTATTATATCAAAGTGGTGATGGTAACCTAAGAAGTCACTACAATATGTTCTTAACCCTTCTTCCAGAGCTTCTTTTCGTGCCCAAGTTTTCCAAAAGTGGATCTGCTGACGTTCTCGCAGCCGATGGCCTTCTAGATATAACAACGTTTCTCAATGTTGTATGTGCTACTTTCAATCCAAAATCAATTCCAGTTGGATCCGAACCCCCTCCAGGTAACCGCGCGAGCACGTCGGCTGGGCTATTTTGTGACGCCGGTATATATCCCATTTCAAAATCAAATTCACTGAGCATTAGTGCCCACCTGCTCACTCGGCTCATCGCAAGAGTCGGCAGCTCAGCTTTTTCGCCAAAAAATGAACGTCAACGGTCTATGATCCGTTCTTAACATAAATTTTCTTCCATACAGATAACGTTCAAATTTTCGCACCCCACTTACAATGGCAAGTGCCTCGCGATCTATTACTGAATATTTCTTTTCAGAACTATTCAAACATCTCGAGGAATACGCGATCGATTGGTCAACTGTTTTTGAAAATCTATGACACAAAACAGCGCCCACTCCTGTTTCACTCGCATCTGCAGAAGTTAGGATATTTTTTAATCGTTCAATGTATTCAGGAGAGGAGTCAGCTTTGATGCTCTCACTTCCTAAGTTCCATCCTATCAATTCCAGAGGTGTCCAAGAGGCTGTGTAACAAAGTTCTCACTAATCTTTGCACAAACAACAAATTCTGATTGGGAGAAGTTAAGTTTGTTACTCGCACAGCTGAACCAACTTAGCTCCTTCCAATTACTTCTACTGGTGCCCATGAGGATAAATGCCAAATTTCAATGCTATAAGATGGACAAGAGAAGAGTTAGATTACTATCTAACCCTTGAAATGAAGTAAAACGTAGGAAGTATCGGATCATAATATATAATTGTTATTATAGCAATATCTCTACTACTCGCGATCCGAATCGTGTACGAAAACGGAACAATTAATAGGTCAAGTAAAATAAATCGTTTCGACAGGAAGTATTGATTTTTTTCTATCTCATCTTCCGTCTTACTGAAAAGATAAAATCCCGAATGAAATAAACGGTCGGCGTCCGAATATCGACGAAGGTCCTGTTTATCTGTCGCACAAGATGATGCAAGGCAATCGGTGGAAAAACGCTTCAAAACAAAAATTTCCTCCCTCCGACACGACCCACCGACGAAATCCTGGCTGATAAGACTTCCTATCAATACCCCTCAGTAATCCCATCAGTAAACAACATTTTTGTGACCTTTGCCTCTCAAGAAGATCATAACTTTCATACGCGAGCGAACTGTCCAGTATTCACGACACAACTGCGCCCGTCTCATCATTTTTTATTGGGGATTTTATTAGTTCAGATAAATTATTTATAGTCCAATTGATTGTTATATCGCATTAATAATAATTTTACGTCAACCTAGTCTGAAATTTGCAATCAACTCAAAATATTAATTTCGCAGGAGTTGCGTAAATTTTTTCTGGTCGGTAGGTATGGAATATTGTTATACTTCGTCTAAATTCGAAAAAACGTGATTATTCCCCCAAAATTTTCAGTTCATCGAGGCACAGATTGAGTTTCTCCAACATAACATCCGATTGTTCATCCAACAACCACCAAGGTAAGTTTTTTTATTAATAAATTATCAGGTATGAAAACACCATATTGATGTCACAACACCTCACAAATTTGTACTTAGTCAGAAGATACCTAGTTGATTATCTCTAGGAACCGTAGGAGGAATATTTCGCCCTCAAACTATAATTTTGTTTACTGGTATCGCGTTTGTCGCTTGTGGTAAAACAAAAGTGTCCCGAAAAATTCCTTGACCCCCAGCCAAACGGCATATCTATGTCAAAATGAGAAGGACTTGAATTGAGGGTTCCACAGTACGGTTTTCAAAATTTGAAATCGGTTTTCAGTGATACCCTTTTATCACTCTAGATATGAGAAATAGCACTGACATTGTTAGTTTTTCATTTTTAAATAACTTCTGGCTGGGAGGGTAGGAAGTATTGTAGCTTTCTGATATCATAGACTGATTGAGGAGTTTGATTACAAAAGGTACTAAAGACCATTTTTATCGAAATTGAGTTAACACTTTCCCAGGGTTTTAGGGAGGTAGTTCTTCACAAAAATGCGATCGTTCTGGAGCAAAAGATATTCTATTCCCTTGAAAACGAGGGTGAATATTCTGTTTAATTTCAAAAGGTACTATATCCAGCACAATGGCAGTCTCTTATTCGTTTCGTTTCAAAAAGTACTTTGTCCATTTCGTTTGATTTCAAAAAGTACTTTATCCACTTCGTTTGATACCAAAAAGTACTAAACGCCACGTTTTGTTTCAAAAAGTACTATATCCATGAATTTGATATTTCAAATCTCGTTCAAAATTATTTTAAACTTTGAACTAATTTATCTTTTTTTCCAAAAACATTCATTATAATTTAGAAATATGTAAAAAATAACATCAGGTCGCTATGGGTTTTTGCGTTTTCTCGCGTTTGACCAAAATGGATCTTTTGGAATCAAACTCCTCAATTATAATCATAATATATTTATTCGTATACTTATGTTATAAGATTCGGCGTAAAATAACGCAAAAAAAGTTCGGTATTTCACAATCATATTAACAGTTTTATGGATTGACAAAACATCAACACGATTGAGAAGTTATTCGCGATAAAATTGAAGATGATGATTGATTGATTGATTTGATTGGTTTTCTTTATGTACTATGGTGAATTCAATAAGCATATTTCTGAGCGGGTTATTTCACAATATAATGTATTTATACTTATACTTATGTTATAAGTTTGGCGTAAAATAAAACATATTTCATTCATTCATATGATTCACAATCATATTAATAGTTTTGATATTTTAAAACCATTATTATAATATTTATATATTATATTATAAATATAAAATATATATGTAATGTAAAAAATAAATATAATATAAATAAATAGAATATATTTTTTTATTTAATTAATTAATTATTTATTTATTTAATGTAAAAAATAAATATAATATAAATAAATAAAATATATTATATTTATAAATATCAATCCTTATATTTCTCTTCTTAATCTCACTAGAACTCTTTCTATTTCTTTCTTATTTCCTCTTATTTTTCGTCTCTTATCTCTTCTATCTTTCTCTCCGATCTTATCTATTCTCTTCTCTCTCTTCTATTCTCTTCTATCTTTATCTCTTCTCTTCTCTCTTCTCTCTCTTCTCTTTCTCTTATTTATATTATTATTCGTATATTATTTATATTATTAATATAAATATAAAATATGTATTATAAATATATATTTTATATTATATTAATATTACATGTTATAAAACTATTATTATATTTTTTTCTGATGGAGCCATCGTTTCAAAAATGAATAATTGTTCAAAAGTGGTTGAAATTTTGTATTTTGGGGTTCAGCGAAGTACGATTATTATTTGTCTTACTCAAAACCTAATAACTGAATCATAGCCGAGTGGGTACTCATCGAGTTCGTGGAGACGAGTAGGTACAACATGAAAATGGATCAATCAAATTTTCAAAACATTCCCCGTGAGATGGTATATCGAATGTACATCGAATATACAACAATTTACTTGTGGTTACTCTATGAGTTCGGGGTGACAAAAATAGTATTGACATTTTATGTCTTTACTATGGCACATAAATGAAAAATCGTCACGCGGGCATTGTAACGAGGGGAGCGTCACGAGGGGAGCATCACGAGGGGAGCGTCACGCGGAAATTTTCTGATGATTTTCACGTACAACCAATCGTTCCTAGGGAAAACTAACTTCCTCATTTTCCACCCCACAAAAATCGTTCACCACTCATTGGAAAGCTCTCAATTTATCAATCATGGTACACGGTCCCTAATATGAATGCACCTGTACGGAAAGCTGAATTATGCGCATGATCAGCTGAGTGAGCTCCAAGGCCATTTCCTCTCCTGTTGAACGCAGGAAGCTGACATTTGAGAGGCAGGGTCAATGGAGAATGCTGAAGGCGCCTGAGTGGTCACTGATCAGCTGAGTGAGCTCCAAGGCCATTTCCTCTCCTGTTGAACGCAGGAAGCTGACATTGAGAGGCAGGGTCAATGGAGAATGCTGAAGGCGCCTGAGTGGTCACTGATCAGCTGAGTGAGTTCCAAGGCCATTTCCTCTCCTGTTGAACGCAGGGAGCTGACATTTGAGAGGCAGGGTCAATGGAGAATGCTGAAGGCGCCTGAGTGGTCACTGATCAGCTGAGTGAGCTCCAAGGCCATTTCCTCTCCTGTTGAACGAAGGAAGCTGACATTTGAGAGGCAGGGTCAATGGAGAATGCTGAAGGCGCCTGAGTGGTCACTGATCAGCTGAGTGAGCTCCAAGGCCATTTCCTCTCCTGTTGAACGTAGGAAGCTGACATTTGAGAGGCAGGGTCAATGGAGAATGCTGAAGGCGCCTGATTGTGCACTGATCACCTGAGTGAGCTCCAAAGCCTTTTTCTCTCCTGTTGAACGCAGGAAGCTACATTCGATTCATTTAAATTGCCCAATCGTATTACGTAAAACACTCCGTTGTGCTTGGCCAACAAGCTGCGGTATGAGCGTGATTGTTTAAATGAATGTTTACGTACATTACATCGCAACCATCAACGAGCACAATCAAATTTCCACAAACAAAAGTACAATACGAGGTTTTATTTGAAGGGGAAAGGGGGCGCAAAGACATAAAATGTCTCTCGTGGTTGCGTACTTGTACGAAAGCTGTATCCACCGTTTGTGTTTTTTCGTTGTTGTAATGATTTTCACTTACAACCGACCCGTTTCTAGGGAATTGTATCGCAGTTAGTTATCATCCCACGAAAATCGTTCGCCATTCGTTGAAAAGTCCTCAATTTATGCGTAAATTATATACTGCCAAAACAGCTGTAAATATGGACGAAGCTGAGATATACCTCTGATTTAAAAGAACTGTAAACAACATTCGCGGTAAAAACCAACATCGATTAATTTTTAAAAGAATTTTGAAGATTGAAAAATGCAAACTGAAAATTCGCTCATTCACTCATGCTACATGAATGGGAGTTTTCTAATTTAATTTATTTATCATTCGTATGATTTAACCCTTAGTTGCCCACTAAGTAGTTCAAACAATTTGTTTTTTCATCAAATTTAGACATATTTTGATAAATCTATAGATTATTTGAGCAGAAGGTACCTAAAAGGCCCTATTGCAGTATGTGAGCTCAAGAACGGTCTTTCCAAAGGCCACACTAGCGCTTTCTGAGTCTGCACAATCTGTCTTTAATCCCTATTTTGTTGGAGTAGAAGAACGAGACTTGGAAAAATCCTAGGTGGGATGTTGTTGTCTGTTATTTCACATAAAGTGATAGAATCAAGGAATAAGGGGGACAAGTTCACTTCATAGAGGGATCTGCGTTGCCTTTGACAGTGGCGCCATCTCTGACGAGAAAACCCAACTAATAACCTACAACATGAGAAATGAGGGCAGAAGGTACCTCGAAGGCCCTATTACAATCTGTAAACTCGAGAATTATATTGTTTATTTCGTTTTTTTACACAGTCGATAGTTGAAGTATCAAGATAGCCAACAGAAACCTATCAGTGTTGGTTTAAAAGTGTATAAACTAAACTAGGTAACTAACTAGGTAAAAACGGACTTCCTAAAAGATTCCTCTGGATATTAAGGGTTAATTCAAAACCGAAAGTATTCACCTACCCACTATAACCATCAATCAATCCAAATTTGATTATTGATCATCGGAAAAAAATTAATAAATGATTCAAGCATTATTTTATTGACTTCAGGTAGTTCTGGTGGTTTCCACGATCGATCTTATAAAATATGTGTCATCAACGAAGCTCCTATTAAATTTTTTAATTTTTTTGAAATTCTTCTTTCCAGGTGTGCTATGGCAAAATGGATATTACCTTTTTCAATAATCGTTTTTTTAATCGAACGAACTGAAAGCAAGAAGCACAATACTACCAGCAACGCTACAAAAAGTAAGTTTTAAAATTACTATACTTATAAATACCGCCATGTTAAGCTACGCCTGTAAGCCAAATAATTTATTATATATTAAAATAAGCATTTTTCAATCGACTAGATCGTTAGTTGAAAATGAATCTGACGTCAAGAATGTTTTGAAGAAAAGAAATTCAAATAAACATAGATCAAGCGAGAATTCGTTGCTGAAGAATAGTGTAGTAGAATTATAATAATTTTATAACAAATAAAACCAGATATGTTGAAGACTTTCAAAATAGATCGGTTTAGTGTCTTTCAAACTTCTTGAACTATTAATGAAATTATAGTATCAGTATAGTCTAATGGAAACATTTTGAGGGAATGGAATGAGGGGGAATGACGTATACCTTTAATGACGTACCTTAGTACCTTTATGGAAATCATAGTATCAATATAGTCTAATGGGAACATTTTGAGGGTATGGAATGAAGGGAAATGACGTATTTTGGTACCTTTACACCTTAATAGAAATTATAACTAAATACCTTTATAACTTTAAGGAAAATATAACTAAATACCTTTATAACTTCATGGAAATAATAACTAAATAACTTCATAACTTTATGGAAATTATAGTATCAATATGGTCTAATGGAAACATCTTGAGGAAATTAAATGAGGGAATGACGTATTTTGGCCAGCAGATGAGGAGATTCATGTGCAACTCTTCCTGTCCTGCCTTCCTGGATGCACAAATTGATATTGTATTTCACAATAATTTGATTCAGTCTGTATATTTGAAGAAAGGGATATCTTTGGGATGGATTCCAAAACTCCTACTCACCCACATTCTCTTGTATGCTGGACTATGGTAGGCACTATTACTTTACCATGTTGGTTGATTTGCAGTTATACAAGAAATACACCATGAAGAAGGATGCGCTGCGTCCTCAGTTGAGCACTTCCCGTCTCTGCCTCTGCCTGGAGGTCCCTTATTGTCGACTTCCATCACTCTTGTTGCCGTGGGCTGCTTGTTCGTCTTCCTTGTACGAGTTTGCGACAAACACTTCGTATCTTGTATCAAAACCATCGGCAAAGGTAAGATATAACCGCCACACATATTGATCTTTTATTTGAGAGATCCTGAATGATATATAATGATATAATCTATCTATGTACCTACTCATCACGTAACTTATACATGAAAAAGTGCTATTGACCAAATCCATGTCTTCAATGCAACTGAATACACCTTGAGGTTGAGGAACAATCTACCAGATCGAATACGGTCTAATCTAATCTAACGGTCTACCAGACTTAGATAGGGTCTTTGTGTCTAGGCCTAATATATCTTGAGGCCAAATAGCTGCCACGCTTGATCCACTTCTTCCAGGACTGACGAAAGCTAAGATGACGAGTTTACAAGCACCACAGTAATTTTAGAAACTCTATCACCTGAATATACAGGGTGTCTACAAAATAGGTCTCATTCCTTCAGGTTCGATTCTTCAACTGATTTGCAACAAGAAATGTTTCGCGCAATTTTTTTTAGAGACTTCTTTTCCGAGTTATTTCAATTTGGAGTTTGTTTTCTCGCGATTTTGACCTTATGCCATTAAATTGGTAATAAATCCTTTAATTTGCTGTGATAATTACAATTTGAGGATACCGTTGGAAAGAGCATTAAATTTTCTATCTCCCTGATACCAAATACATGTTTTTTCAGTTGAATTTTACGGGGAATCAAGCAACTTAAAAAGTGAACTTAGTAACTTTTTGAATCTTATCGTTTTTCAACGCCCGTAATGTCCAAATAATTCGAGATAATGAACTATTTCCGGTAAGCCCAAAAACTACGCTAGGATCTCAGCTTTCCAACGGTGTTATCGGAAAATATTTTACAATTTTGATGATAATATTTTGATTTTGATGAAATTTGGTATATGGGCTCCATTTGGGGTCTAGTTGTTCCCTGAAGATTTTGGTTGATGTAGGTCACTTCTAAGGTTTCAAAAATGAATTTTGAAATTTTGAAAACGCCCTAACTCAAAAAATTTCGATATAAAGGTATTGTTTTTCCTTCAATTTAAGATAGTATAGAATTTTCAGAATTTTTTGAGACCACGCGGAGCTCTGTAGAACAAACCGATCGCTCCCTACGAGAATTGATGGGTTTTACGTACTATAAATGAGAAACACGAGTGTGAATCGCAAAAGAGGCCTAATCTCCGTTCAAATTAAAGCTGACCGTCTTACAGATTTGAAGCACATGTTTCTACTTTCAAAGCTCCATCCGCTGACCCATCCATGTAGACATTCAGCCAGTCTCCAAGAATGTTGCTTTTAGTTCATCTGGAGGTGCAGGATTCTTTAGCCCCCCTCCCAAACACACGCACACACATGATCGAGGTGGCAAGAGAATGGCTTCTGATTTGAACTGTGCACATTAGGCTCAGGATTTTCAAGATTCAGACTCAGATACCTCAACTTATTTGCAACAGCAATGCAATTTAACTGGGATATTAGCCTTGTATGCGGTGCTTTATAGTTTCTCCAGTATGGGATTTTAGTTCGCCTAAACTTTTTATTAAGCATTATCGATGCAGCATCAATTCTGTCTTGAATAGTCTTAAATTCTGTCTGAGCTACATTGCTGCAACAGGAGTAGATTTTGCTGCTCTAGTGACAACCTATTTTCTAAATGCAATATTTTAGTAACCTTTTGGGGGTCCGATATACCTTGCTATTTATCCAACATATCGAGGGTGAAGAACCAACCTAAGTAACTGTTTTTTTGGTTTTGAGATAAGGTCATAACCTTATAGAAAAAAGTATGCTGGATCCAATGGTGTGGTCAGATAAACAGTTTAGCCAACGGAAACGGGAGAAAAATGGTTTAAGACAACAGTTCTCAAGTTAAAGTGGAAGATCACAACTGACTAAGTCAGTGTTTCCTCCAGCCTCCTCCATGAAATTGTGAGTTATTTGTGGTAATTTTTGTGTTCTGAGCATGTGGAAATTATTATTAGTGGAGTCAGTAAACCCATTGCACAAATTAATATTGAAAAGGGATAGATTGTGATCATTTTACCAAGGTAAATGATGCCAGAAAATCTTGCTTGACTTTGGTCATTATTTTTCTGCCCAATTGTGTGACTCAGGCTATTATTGCTAAGTTTTGGGGACTTGAGCTAAAATGGTTCTGTCTCGTTTATTGACTTGGGCATTTTTGGAAGGAGTTGAGGAAGTAACACTCAAGTGATTCCACTTAGCCAATAATTTCTCAAAAAAGCTATAAGTTACTTGTTGGAGTCATATGGGAACACAATGATGTCAAAAAAATTACCAAAAGAGACGTGGTTAAGCCATGAAGCAGTTTTTTGAGCCTCCTGAAAAGTTGACAAAAGTGAGTTAGGCTATGTTGGTTCTTCACCCTCGATATTTCACCAGATATAAACTTTTCACGATCATTTCAGCTTCAAAACTCTCATCGGACGTTGCTGGTGCGACTCTGATGGCGGCCGCCGTCTCTTGCCCTGACCTCTTCATCAACTTGATCGGAACGTTCGTCACGCAAGGCGATATCGGCATAGGCACCATCGTCGGCTGTGGTATCGTCAACACACTTGCAGTTCCCGCTCTTTGTATTCTCATGTCCCCAAACAAGGCAAGCTATCGAAAATTTCAGTATAAATTCCGATGTTATATTAAAACTTGTGATGAATTATATTGTACATTTGATGAATGAACATACTACAAAACTATTGAAATACTGACAACTTGGGTTTCCAGTACCCAGCAGTACTTATTAGTCAGAACATGCCTTCAACATGTAATTTACTGGAGAGGTTCAGTATTACAAGAAGAATTCATAGTCGTATAATACATGTCACAGTTGATCCTTTAATTTGCATTTTACTCAACTTTTAAATATTTTCAAAATTAACAGAGCATCAGGTTGAAAGGCTGGTCACTTTCAAGAGACTGTACATTTTACTGTGCTGCACTGATCACCCTGTCTGTGGCTCTGATTGACAACATCATCGAATGGTACGAGGCCCTAGCTCTCGTTCTCATTTACCTTTTTTATATACTAGGTAAGTGAAATATAGATATTCAGAATTTAATAGTCCATTCTCGTAAACAAAATTCTTCAAAAACCACTGTTTACTAGTATATTCACCTCTTGACGTTTTTCAGTACTCTGCATCAATTCCTGGCTCAGAAACAAGACTGAGACAGCAATCAATTTCTGTATAAAAGTTGATGGAAAATACGAAAGAACTCCGCTACTATTGAAGTCCTGTGAGTATCTATCTAACATGATTTTTAGTATAATGTATACAGGGTGATACACTTTACAACGATCACAAAAAATGTCTCCTCGTAAATTTTTTCAGAGGCTTCGTTTTCGAGTTATTTCACTTTTAAGATTGTCTTTTGTGTTTTCGACCTTATCTCAGTTAAACGGCTAACTCCCTGTATGAACGTGAAATTCCCTAACTCTTTGATGGAAAAAAATCCATATTTCAAATGGGAAAAACGGGTAAAAATTGGATTTGAAACGAGAAATTGGTCAAATCTTGGGAATCTTAACTTTATTCAAACGCTTATAGGTTCCGTAATCCAGCACGTGAATTTTTATCTGTAGGCCTAGAAGATGCGCTAAAATCTCAGCTTTACGGTTTACCAACGGTTTAGTTATTTTCATTTTTAAAGTTGAGTTTATCACAGAAATTTGCGTTTGGAAAAACGTGATTTTTGGTTTATTATTTTCAATAATGAACCTTTGGAATCGACCAAGAAAAAAAAATTTTAACACCCCCTCAAAATTTGATGGTTTACGTTTCAAGGTACATAGAATCCAAAAATCGAATAAAAATTTGGCCGTCCGTCCGCCGTACGCCGTACGCGGCACTTTTGCCACTTAGCATTGACCGATTTTGATGAAATTTGGTATGTAGGCTCCATTTGGGATCTAGTTGTGCCCCGAAGCTTTTGGTTGATGTAGGTCACTCCTAAGGGTTCCAAAATCAATTTTGAAATTTTGAAAACGCCCTAACTCAAAAAATTTTGATATAAAGGTATTGTTTTTCCTTCAAATTAAGATTCTATAGAATTTTTAGAATTTTTTGAGACCACGCGGAGCTCTGTAGGACAAACCGTTCGCTCCCTACGAAAATTTAAGGGTTTATATTGAAATATATATATAAATCCAAACACGAGTGTGAATCGCAAAAGAGGCCTAATCTCCGTTCAAATTAGAGCTGACCGAAATGCGATCAATGGTTGATGATTTTGATTTTTTTTTGTTTTTTGTTTTTATTTTTTTCTTCATATTGGATGGTTGGTGATTTTGTAGACGAGTGATCTATATACAAATAATAAACCGTTGTGTAATAATTTGCAGCGTTTTTTCGCCGGAATCAGCGCTACTCCTAAGGCGATCTGTGGGTTTCGAGAGGCCTCGCTGTTTCCTGCGCCTCCCGCCCGCCCAACCCATCGGAACGCTGATTCCGTTGAGAAACTTCACGTTTTTCCGCGTTCAAACACACATTTCTGTGATAAATCCTAGTTCAAAAATGAAAATGACTAAACCGTTAGAAAGCTGAGATTTTGGCGCATCTTTCAGGCCTACTGGTTAAAATTCACGGTCCGGTTTACGGAACCTATGAGTGAAAAAAGTTGAGATACTCAAGATTTGACCAATTCTTCGTTTCAAGTCCAATTTTCACCCGTTTTTTTAATTTTAAATGTGGATTTTTTCCATCAAGGAGTTAGGAAATTTTACTCTCTTCCCAAAGGTGCAATCATACATAAATTTCCATGAAATTTCGGGGAGTTAGGTATATCCGCTTTACTGAGATAATGTCGAAAACACAAATAAAATCTTTAAAGTATAATAACTCAAAAATGAAGCATCTAAAAAAAAAAAACGCTGCAAATTATTACACAAAGGTTTATTTTTTTTCTATATAGATCACTCGTCTGCAAAGCCACCAACCATCCTACATGAAGAAAAACATCGATCGCATTTCGCTCAGCTAAAATTTGAACGGGGATTAGGCCTCTTTTGCGATTCACACTCGTGTTTCTGATTTATCGTAAGTCCAACCCTTAAATTCTCGTAGGGAGCGAACGATTTGTCCTACAGGGCTCCGCGGATTCCTGGCCTATGACCGTTTCAAAATGTAACCCCCTGTATATACACAGGTGACTTGGGACATTCAGAATCTGGGCACCGAATTCTTGGATTCCCATCATGTTCTTTGACATTTTGATCACCCCGATTTGATCAATTTGACTGTCTACGTCAGGATATGGGGGTTCCAAAATACTAAGGACACAAGTAGCAAACTGAGCAAATTTGAAGAGAGTGTTGGGGTTGGCTTCCAAGAGCTGTCAAACACGTACAGTCTTTAGGCCTTTGTAAACTAGGTGGATGTATATATCGCGAGAACTAGCAAGGAACTGATGGTGTCTTCTTGGTTTCCACTGGGTCTTCCCCCACCTTGGAAGGGCAGCTCGCACTGGCTGGAAGATTAGAGGGCCTTGAGGACTCAGCCATATGAAGTTGGCGTGGTGGTTGGCGATGGTTGCTGAGTACCCTGCAAGCTGGAGCTGCGGTACTCCTGCTTCCCTGTGATGGGGAACACGACTGGGAGACTTGGAGGCTCACAACTAAATTAATATATACCTAGTATTTACCACTTTTCACTAGAATAATCGCGACGAACCCTTTTAGCCGACTCTTCGTCCATTCTGTTTTCATCTTTTGATCGCTCTGATTTGAATTGCAGATTCGATTCTATCATACGGGGTGGACGAGGATGAAGATTCTTTGAGCGATTTTGAAGGTAAGCTAATTCTAGTTCGGACCAGCAAATCGATATTAAAAGTTGAAAAATCGAAGTTTATAATGCAAATTTCAATAAATAAAGAAAAATTCAATAACAATAATTGATAATGTAGTAATAGTAATAATAAGTATAAATTGGAGTTTACTACAGCACAATATCATAGCATAATATTAATTATCGCGTAAGCAAAAAGGGGTTTTGTTTTAGGAAATATCAAAGTCAATTTGAAGCATACAAGTTTTTTTAGGACTTGCCAGATCTAAATATACGCCTATGAGCCTGTTTATACAACAGTAGTAGAAAAGTTTTTTAACTGGCAATCACATGAAAACATGAACTAAATTTCAATCAATATTGCCATGAAGTTTAGACATCAAAGTCAACGGAGTGTGGGATAGGGAGCGAGCGTCGTTTTTCGATCTCCGCGTTGTCAACGCTGACGCTGAGTCCTATTCCACCCGAGAGTGGGACAATGTAGCAAAAGAAGCAGCAAGGGCCAAGCATCGTAAGTACGACTTAGCTGCAGAAGACCTCCATGGCTTTTTTTCGCCTCTGATCATTTCTTTCGAAGGGGTCCGAATATTCCACGCATTTTGCAGAAGGCTGGTGGATCGACTGGTGGAGAGATGGGACAAACCCCGATCAGTTGTCACAGAGTTCGTTCGGACAGAATTACATGTCGCGACGATCCGAGCTGTTTCCTTGAGGCTACGAGGCTCACGAAGGCCCCTGAGGTCTCTGGGTTGTGGGGAAAACTGGCAGGCGGATCGCGAGGAAGATGCTCTGGGGCTAGAAGACGGCGCCGCACTGCCCCTGCAGACCAGCTAGTACGGAAGAGTCAGCTCCATCATCCTAGGGAGAGAAGCTGGATTGTCCGCTCCACCGAGGTGTCTTAGGGTTATAAGTACTGCTGCGCGATTGTCACCCTGCTGCCAGATAGCTTTTTGAACGGCGGCTTTTGTTCTTTTTTGTTGTTATTTGTTATTAAATATTACAATTTAGAAAAAATATTGCTTAGCATACAAGATATACCAACATGTTGATTGTTCTCTCGTTTGTTATTGCAGCTAGATCTTTTCCGAGACGGGTGTGGTATTTTGTGACGATCCCAATCGATTTGGTGCTTGAACTGACGATTCCAAAATCGACGAGCACTTTCCGGGGGTTCAAGTTGTACCCTCTCACCTTCATCATCTGCCTGATCTGGATAGCTGTGGTGTCCTACGTCATTGCCTGGTTCATTACGATTACAGGTCAGCTATTCTTCGTTTGAATCATATTTTCAATTTTCTTGCGCCTACTAATGTGACGTTCGACGTCATCTGCATCACATGAATTCAAAAATCGCTGAAATAATTACACAAAGGTTTATTAATAGAAATAATAAGATCACTTTTCTGCAAAGAATTCGGCTTTGCCATTGTCACTACCTACCTACTGCATGCCTTCTTCACAATCAAGTTTATTTGGAAGAGATAAACGCTTCATTCTCAATTCGAAGAAATAGGGAGTTGGAATTCCTTCATGAGGAAATTTGAATACTGGTTGCTAAGGACGCAAAACTGAGTACAACTCGAAGGAACAGCAACGATCGAATTTTGGTCAGCTAAAATTTGAACGGAGATTAGGCCTCTTTCGCGATTCTCCCTCTTGTTTCTGATTTACCATAGGACCAACCCTTAAGTTCTCATAGGGACCAAAAGATTGGTCCTACGGAGCTCTGACGGTCTCATTCGATTCTAAAAATTCAATACTATTCCAAATCGATGAAAAAAACTATACCTTTATATCAAATTTTTTGAGCTGGGGCGTTTTCAAAATTGCAACCTTTATTTTTCACCCCTTGGAAGTAACTGACATCAACCAAAGGCTTCGGGCAAATGTCATCAAAATCGGTCTATGGAAATAAGGAAAGTGCCGCATACGGCGGACGGACGGGAACATTTTTATTCGATTTTCGGATTCTAGGTACGTACCTTGAAATGTAAACCAAAAACTTTTTTAAGGGGTTTAAAAAATTGACAGCCTCTGCAATTCTCATCCGATTTCGATGACATTCCAGGGATTGTGCGGGTTGGCGTGTAGATGGTCTCATATGAAAATCATCGCCCACAGACTGGTAGTAGCCACTACGTAAGCGTAAAAGTATATTTCCTTGTTACTGCCATAACTTCTACATTTTTCAACAATATTTAGAGATTGTGCGCATTGACGTGTAGATGGTCCATTATGAGGGTAGTGCAAGGTGTTTAGAGATTCATGTTTTGAGATCAACTACAATCGGGTGATGGATACGAGGAAGCTATGTGCCTCACCCACTTGGCAGACGTTTTTTCTGTATCATACAGAGTTCCTCCATTCTTCCATTCGTTTTTCGAATAACGGTCATAAATGCATTTAATCTGTTCCAGGATTTGAACTTCGCATACCGGATTCTCTCGTTGGACTCACATTTATCGCCATCGGCATGAGCGTTCCTCAGGCAGCATCGAGCATTATTATTGCTAAACAAGGTAAAATATACACGCAATAGGTTATTCCTTGAAAAAAGTACCTAGTTTCAAAATGGGAGAAAGTTAAATCAAGCCAATAAATGTAATGTCTTTTTCTTGGGGATGGAGGCAATCAGCCTCTGTGCGATTCTGGTTCCAATGAAATTGAAATGATAGAAGTTAGCAGATGAAAATGCTGTTATGAAAATTAGGCTCTGAATCAATGAAACGACTGAATAAATTCGCTGGCTGTTTCTTCTGCACATTTATTCCTAAAAGTGCCTTTTGACTTGCATTTCAAAATCTCAAAATTTAAATTGGTGGCCCACTTGCGTTGATGGAGTTCACACAGGTCGTGAACTCCGAAATTCTAAAAATGCGTGTACAATTCGGTCGGTGGTATGTTCTCCTCCAGGGGCAGAGAGACTGGACAGTTGGAAACAGCATTCGAAGTTTCCAAACAGGACGGTAGAAGCAATCAATTACCACACTTTCAATTTTGCTAGGTAAAACTTGACTTCCTAATGAGGTGATGCGTGACCTGGATGTTTCGCATCAAGCACCCAAATTAAAAGCATTAAGTATTAAAATAACGAGAGAGTAACTGATTTGTATGGCGTACTTTCATTTGTGTGAGCCCGAATTGGGGCGTTCAAGTGCAGGGTGTTCGTTCATGAGTTCATCCTTGAAGTACAATAATTATTTGTCTCAGGTAGTAGTGTAACGAGCTGAGAGCTGTTCCACTACAGTCTAGTGGGGTTATATCTTGCTACCATGGAGATGTGATGTAAATAGCAACAGATTTATATTTTATTTATAGAAATATATGACGCCATTCTGTGATTCGATTCCAATAGGGATGTCCGATATTTCAAAATTATCGATATAATATCGTATCGATACATCTAGAAAGTATCAAAAAGTATCGATACGATACTTAAAAAATATCGATACGATACTTTCAAAAAATATCGATATTTTGAAGCATCGATACTTTTCGATACTTTCATAAAAATGGGTGAAAATGTCGTTTACGTTTCCCTCCATCAGTGTGACATCTCTCCATCGCGAGGATAATAATTAATATAGAATGAACAAATCAATAAATCACTCATTTTTTTATTTAAAACTTTTTTTTGTTTAGGCATTTGTTTTCGTATTGCACTTGGTTGGGTTAACATTTTGGTGGTCCTTCCTAGATGATGGAGGACAGCAGGTTATCATGGTTGAAGTGGCTGGTCTCCCAACAATCTACGTAGAGATATGAATACTTCAAGTAGCTACCT
Organism: Apolygus lucorum; assembly: GCA_009739505.2. Classification (NCBI taxonomy): domain Eukaryota; kingdom Metazoa; phylum Arthropoda; class Insecta; order Hemiptera; family Miridae; genus Apolygus; species Apolygus lucorum. The sequence continues at coordinate 21,868,781 of CM019179.2, forward strand.
TCATGTCGTAGGTGTTGAGACAATAAAATGTGAGAGATGAAAAAGTATCGCCTCTAATACTGGAAAAAAGTATCGATACTATGATATTTATCAGAGGAAAAAGTATCGATACTACGATATATATCAGGGAAAAAAATTATCGATATGTATTGATACTTTTGATACTTTTTTATCAACTTTTTTCATCGATACTTTTTTCAAGATATGTATCAATACTTTTTTCAAGTATATGTATCGATACTTTTTCAAGATTCGTTCGATACTTTTCTGATACATTTTTTGACACTTTTTTCAAGATACTTTTTTTCAAAAAAGTATCGATACTACGACATATATCAGGGAAAAAACTATCGATATGTATTGATGCTTTTTGATACTTTTTTATCAACTTTTTTCATCGATACTTTTTTCAAGAAATGTATCAATACTTTTTTCGAGTTTATGTATCGATACTTTTTTTCAAAAAAGCATCGATACTACGAAATATATCAGGGAAAAAATTTATCGATATGTATGTATTGATACTTTTTTCAAGATACTTTTTTCAAATGTATTGTAATAAACAGCAACAAACACGTAACAAACAGTCAGGTATATTTTAGAACGACTTTCAAAACTCGACAACAACTTTTTAGAATCAACAACTCGTAACCATTAACACAACACACATGCTAATTGTGTGGGTTTACCACACTACCCCCCCTCTCGTTTTGGCCCGTCCGCGGGCTTCACATCTGCCCTTGATAGCCTGTTAGCGTGGAGCAGTCTTCTTCATCTTCACCTGGAATAATACGTCACTCTTCTTTTGTGACACTACCCATGGTCCTGTCCACTGTGGCTGAAGTTTGGGGCACTTACCACGTACCCGTTTCGGATCATGTACCCACACCCAGTCTCCTTCTTTAAATGGAGGCTGCTTGGCTCTACGATCAAAGAACTCCTTTTGTGCTCTCATCTTCAATCCAGCATTATTTTGAGCAAAATCCCGTACTTTTGCCAGATTAGTTCTAAGCTGGAGAGCGTAAGATGTGGTTAGCATTGCAGGGTTTGTCGCAGGAGGTCTAACAAGAGTATCTGGTAGGTGTAGGTCCCTTCCAAAGAGAAGTTGTGCGGGCGTGTAACCAGTAGTAGCATGGGGAGCGGACCGATATGCCAGAAGAAAAAGCGGAAGTTTGTCATCCCAGTTTGCTTGGTGTTCATCCACAAACATTGCTAGGAACTTGGTGATTGAACGGTTCATTCTTTCTACCAATCCTGCAGACTGAGGATGAAGAGGCGTAGTTCGGGTCCTTCGGGCTCCCAAAATAGTGGTCACCTCCTCCATGAGCTTTGCTTCAAAATTCCGGCCCTGATCAGTGTGAATTTCCCATGGCACACAAAACATGCTCAACTAGAGCAGATGCTACCGTATGTGCCTCTTGGTTAGGAACTGCTATCGCCTCAGGCCATTTGGTGAAATAGTCCACAGCAACTAGTACATAACGGTTTCCTCTCGTGGATACGGGAAAAGGGCCAAGAATATCCAAACCCATCCGTTCAAAAGGTCCCCCTACTGTAGTTTGTTGGAGTGGTGCTGGAAATCGTCTACTTGGACCTTTAGTTTTCTGGCATTGCTCGCAGGTTTTACACCAAACTTTGACATCATTGGTCATTCCTGGCCAGAAGTAGGTCAACCTCACTTTAGCCAACGTTTTCCAAAACCCAAAGTGTCCACCAGTAGGACTGCTGTGGCATTCGATCAAGACATTCTCAACTTCAGCTGGAGGTACTACCCATTGCATACGAAATCCTCCATTCGAGTCTTCCCATTTGTGGTACAACTGATCATCAATTACGTCAATAGATTCCCAACGAGCCATGAGCTGACGGACAAAAGGGCTTAAACTCGCTATTGCCGAAGGTGCTGGTTTCCTTCCACTCCGTATTAACTCAATAGTAGCTTTGATGTTTACGTCCTGGGCTTGAGCTTGGTTTCTACTGTTGGGAGGGTAAAACTGTAGGGCACTCACTTCATTTTCAACTTCCTCTCGCTTGTTGCAGTACTTACAGTCTTTTTCACAGGGCCTCCGTGATAACCCATCGGCATTAGCATGCGACTTTCCTGCTCTATGGACGATCGTACAGTTGTAGGTCTGTAATGTCTCCAACCATCTTGCTAATTGGCCTTCTGGGTTGCGAAGAGTGGTAAGCCAAGTCAGAGCAGCGTGGTCAGTCCTCAGCGTAAAATGTGTTCCATAAAGGTATTGATGGAATTGCCCCACACTACATACAGCTGCCAGGAGTTCTCGTCTTGTTGCACAGTAGTTCTGTTCCGATTTGCTCAAGGCTTTACTATAATAAGCAACAACCTTTTCATAACCATCGACTTCTTGTGACAAGACAGCTCCAATCGTATGGGCACTGGCATCGCAATCGAGAATGAATGGTTTTTGCAAATCGGGATATGTTAATACTGATCATAGCTGTTTTCAGCTTTGAGAAACTTTCTTGGCAATCATTTGTCCAGATAAATGGAGTGTAGGCTTCAGTCAATCGGTAAAGAGGGCGAGCAATTCCCGAAAATGCTTTTACAAACCGTCTGTAATAGGAACACATGCCCAAGAAGGAACGTAATTGCTTTTTGTCTAAGGGTATCGGCCATTCTTTTACTGCCTTTGTTTTTTTTGGGTCAGTACGAATGCCTTCCCCAGAAATGATGTGTCCAAGGTAATTAGTTTCTCTGGCAAAGAATGTGCATTTGTTGGGTCTTATTTGAAGCCCTGCATTTGCCAACCGTTCCAATACCAAATCAAGTTTCTTTAGGACTTCGTCAAAACCTGATCCATGAACAATGATATCGTCAAGATAGACCAATGCTAGATTCGATGGTATGACAATTTCCACCAAGCGTTGGAAAGTTGCAGGAGCATTGCAAAGCCCAAAGGGTAACACTTTAAACTGCCATAGACCCTTTTGATACAATGTGAATGCAGTTTTCTCTCTATCTTCTTCCTTCAATGCCACTTGCCAGTATCCACTGCGAAGATCCAGTGTGCAGAACCAACTGGACCCCCCTAGAGTATCAAGTAGGCCTTGGACACATGGTAATGCGTATGAATCCTTTTTCGTGACAGCATTGAGTTTTCTGTAATCGATACAAAAACGTGTCTTTCCATCCTTTTTAGGCACAAGTACGATTGGAGATGCCCGGGACTTTTGGATGGCTCGATCACATCTTGTTCAATCATGTCCTGCAGCATTTTGTCCACTTCCTTTAATTGCGCAAAAGGAATTCGCCTTGGGGCCTGTTTGATTGGGCAAGCATTACCAGTATCAATAGCATGTTCTACTACATTTGTTCTGCCCAGACATTGTCCTGCATCTGCAAAAATGTGCTTGTACTTCAAAAATACGGCTTTTGCGGAATCGTAGTCTTTGGTCCCCTCCTTCAGCGCTGAAGTTTCAAGTGCTTTTTGAATCCACTGGGTCTCATGACCATTGATGGATGCTTGGAGTACCCTTACAAAGCATTGCCATCGTTTTTTCAGAGCAATTGATTCCTCATCTACAACCATCACGGCTTTAGGAATGTTCAGCTGTGCTTGTAGTTTCTCTAGCACATCCAATCCCAAAATTCCTTTGTCCCTTATGCTAACTATGAGGAAATTGTGAGTTATAAATTTCCTCCCAATCTTCGCTTCCATACGGCATTCTCCTAATACCTTGATTTTTCCTTCACCAGCAGTGTAAAGAGATGTATAGGAAGAAGGTGAACAGCAAAGATTGAAAGTTTTGAGTATATCAGGTCTCACAATTGATACGGTTGCACCAGTGTCAACCAAGAATGAACACCATTTACCATTGACCTTGACATCGACAAACAGAGCCTCCTTTCCAGTCCTAGTAGCATTGAGAAATAAATTTGGACCTTGTCTAAAGTTTTGGGCTGAGGCATGGTCCTCTGCCTTAGCCTGACTCAGTTTTCCGAATTATTAATAGCATTCGCTGTTGGTTCATGTGGGCATCTTGCACGAATATGACCAGTGGCATTGCATCTCCAGCACTTAACTTGCTCCAATGGTGGTTTGGCAGTTGGCACATTACGAGGTTTTAACCCTTCAACCATTTGGGCCTTAGCAAGTGCTTCTTTGACAGTTAAGGGGGTAGCCATTGTCAGAGTACGGCTTAGGTCTTGATCTTTAATTTCTTGAATGAATGCTCGTACTCCTGCCCTATCTCTATAACCCTTGGTCTCTTCAGGATATGCTCCACGGACCAATCTCTCAATTTCTGTAGCTAAATCAGCAAGTTCTTCATTTTCTCCTTGACGTTTATCTTCTAACGCCATTTGTAGTTTGAATGCTCGATTTCGCTGTCCAAATCTACTGGATAGGGCTTGAACTAAATGTGTATAGTTAGTTCTCACACCTGCTGGCATATCAGTTAGAACTGTAAGAGCTGGTCCTCTCAACATACTTGCTAACTTTTTACCTTTCCGTGCGTCCGTCCATTCATTAGCTTCAGAAGTCACCTCCAAATGAACTAAGTATTCCTCCCAAGACAACTTCCCATCATAGGGCATCAGGCTCCCTTCATGTGCGAGAAGGTCACGTCGTGGCTCATGTTCTTCTCTTTGCAGTTCAGGACGTTGTCTGTCATGAGAGGACTCATTTTGTTGGGAACTCTGAGGTTGAATTATTTGAGTCAGCTGTTGATGGATACCTTCGAGAAGATTTTCCATAGTTGTAACTCGTTGGGTTAGTGTTGGTGCTCTGACAGGACGTACGGAGTCTGAAGTCGCAGATGAAGAGCGAGAATGAGTTGTAGTTGGCCGATTACTACGTGCACTTGCTCGTGTTTGGGGCATGATGTACTCTCTTTTTCCTCCAAACTTTAGACGGGCCCCCAGTTGTAATAAACAGCAACAAACACGTAACAAACAGTCAGGTATATTTTAGACCGACTTTCAAAACTCAACAACAACTTTTTAGAATCAACAACTCGTAACCATTAACACAACACACATGCTAATTGTGTGGGTTTACCACAGTATCATACTTTCTTCAAGTAAGATACTTACTTCAAGACTTTTTTCGATACTTTTTTCAACTTTGGGGACATCCCTAGATTCCAATGTGAATTATTATTATTTCTATAATGAATAGTTATAAGAATGTTCTGAGTTATTAAGTAGGGATCAACCTAACAAGTAGGGTCTTGTAGTAAAATCTATATTCAACGTCTACAGGCGACGGTGCGATGGCTCTTTCGAACGCAATCGGTTCCAACGTGTTCGACAACCTCCTCTGTCTGGGACTTCCGTGGCTGGTGAAGTGTCTCGTCTACCAGGACAACGTTGAGATCAGCAGCCGGAGTATCAGCTACTCCTTCGTCATCCTCATGTCCTCAACGCTTTTCCTCTACGCTGCAGCAGCAATTAATAAATTTCGACTCAACTGGACGGTAATTGGAATTTTAGTCAGTTAAACTACGAAAATAAATTTCCCAATTGTGAATCCTCAGAAAGTTTCCGTTTGTCTAAGCACGTATTTAAGACGTAAATATCACACTGAAATCATCAACAATAAAAAACGAGCTTCTCCTGCTTAAGAATCGATTTTGAGATATGAGTGAGATATTTGAGACTATATAATCGGGTTATGGATACGAGAATTCTATGTGCCTCACTCACCTGGCAGACTTTTTTTGTTTATCCAGATTTTTCATAATTTCGACATTGTCATTTTTTTATTCGTTTTTTGCAGGTTGGAATTCTCTTGTTGTGCCTCTACTTCGTCTTGGCGGTTCTCTCAGTTCTTTTAGAACTAAACATATTCTTCTTCGCAAATCTTCCTTTCTGCATGTAATCTCATCTCTAAGATGATGAGTGATCATCAAATTCGTGTAAAATATTCTGTGTAAACAATTTCTCTGTATATCGACGATTTCACTGAGCTCCCCTCCCATGTAAATATTTCTTGTTTCATTGATTCTATTATAGCGTTTTTAAGAGCGAATTCGATTAGCTTTTGAATTATTTGATTATGTTGTTGAAAACACTATTACTTCATCGAAAAATCTATTGAAAAATCGTCTTCGATCTGAAGTGCTAAAATTCAATTAGACAATCATCATTCCACTTTCGTGAAATATGTTGTGATGTTTATTGAATAAGATAAATTGAAAATTAATCAACTCATCAATGTAGTTCCCTTTCCGGGGCAGAAGGGCCAATATTACTTATCGCATATTTGTATTGGAATAACCATTCTCTTAATTTCTTGAGGTCGTATCTGAATTCACAAATATCAAATAAATTCCACCAATCAGATATCCAAACTGAAAAAAATAAATAAATAAATAAATTTCGGGCGATTGTGAAACTGCAATTGATTGTGGTGGCAGGGAGACGAATTACGCCAGCTTTAAAGTTCATAGAATGTGTAACATTAGCCCTTCTGTCCTCAAGGGGACGACATATTATACTTTCTGATATTACTGCATTTCATATTGTTCTTACCAAATTCATATAAATATCATAATGGTTTATATTTGTAGAACTGCAATTTTTACTCGTTTAGTCAATAGTATTCTGTTTTTGATCCGTTTATGAAGTTAATAATTTATGGCCCATTAATAAGTTTACACTCGTTTTGAACTCGTATGTTTGTACTTGCCCGATCTAGAGGTGACGCGAGGAACTTCCAGATCTACTTACTAGCCACCTGTATAGCTCTGGAAGTTTCTCGTACACACGAGTTTAAAACTAGCAACTCAATTATCATTTTGAAATTGGCTCGCTGTTGCCGCAGATTCTTCAATTATCTCGTCGAAATGTATTATCTACTTCATTCTTACTAAGTGAGTTACGTGAAACTTAACAACTCGCAAAGAATTTTATGTTACCGATATGCATACTACATTATAATGAATTTATTCCTATTTGTTATTAGTTTAATTTTAAGTTATGATTCGATTTTATGATTGTTATCTCCATTACAAGAATATAAAGTTCCTATGAAATTGTAAATATCTATGTTTTGCGTTTCCCTCTTGTAGTTATCTGAAGTATTGAAGGTAATAAGTCGAATGAGAATGTATTGTTGAGAGGTACAGGTACGAACCGACTAGGAACTAAGTTGGTTTGCTGGAGAACTTTTAGCTATTCGCGATTCGACCGACGGACTGACATGGCGGACCAGTTTGGTCCGACCAAACCTCAACCCCTAATGCGCATGCCCGCAGTGGTGGATGTCATTAAGCCTCCATGTCATTATCCAACACAACAAAGAAAATGAGTACCTGCCCAATTTTGGTTTATTATTTTCAATAATAAGCCTTTGGAATCGAGCAAGAAAAAAAAATTTTAACCCCCCTCAAAATTTGATGTTTTACGTTTCAAGGTACGTAGAATACGAAAATCGAATACAAAAATTTAATTTTTAGTACGCCGTCCGCCGTACGCGGCACTTTTCTTAGCAACACTGGACCGATTTGGTTCAAATTTGGTATATGGGCTCCATTTGGGGTCTAGTTGTGCCGCGAAGCTTTTGGTTGATGTAGGTCTGAAACCAAAAGTAGGTAGAAATTTTTTTGGTTGATGTAGGTAGAAATTTTCACTTCTACGGGGTGAAAATTAAGGGTTGAAATTTTCAAGAGTGCCCTAGCTCGAAAACTCTCGAAATAAAGGTATCGTTTTTTCACCAATTTTAAATAGTATTGAATTTTTAAAAGTTTTTGAGACCACCCGGAGCTCTGTAGGACAAACCGTTCGGTCCCTACGAGTACTTCGATAAAACAGAATCATGAGTGTGAATCGCAGAAGAGGTCTAATCTCCATTCAAATTGTATCGGACTAAAATGCGATCGCTGTTCATTTCTTCTACTTTTTTACTTTATTTTATTTAGGCGCATGCAACCTGTTCTGGTCATGGGCGCCAAATACAAAAGTTAACAATTATTATTTAAATTTCATAATATTTACAAGCGAATTTTTTTTAGTTTTTCAAAAATTGGTATCAAGAAGGAAGAATTGTTTCCTTACAACTGTCCAAGGTCCTGCGGAAGTACTGGAGGAATGCTACAAAAAACTGGACATTCCGTTAGCAGGTGGCAAACAGTCAGTTGACATCCACAGGTGTTGCAAACAGGAGGAGGAATCCGTATCCTGGACATGAGGTAGCCATGTGTCAGTCGTGTATGACCAATTCGCAGTCTTGTCAAGATGACCTCTTCTTTTCTTGAATGCGTTATCGTTCCATCTTCATTTACTCTTGTTCTGCTGGATGTTGACCATGGTGAGACATCTTTTTTTATTGCCCAAAGCTTTTGATGTTGCATAAAACCCCAGTCCGATTTCCAAGAATTCCAAACAGAAATTCTCAAAGTGGAAATGTAGTCGGAACGGATGTATAAGGGGGATGTTATGCTTTCTTCTGTGGCAGCTCTTGCTTGTCGGTCAGCTATCTCATTTCCAACTATTCCGTTATGGCCAGGTACCCAACAAATAATAACGGAAACGCCTTGAAGCCTAAGTCGCTGGACAGAGAAGAGAATATTTTTCTCATTCAGTTCATTTCTTCATATTCTTCATTTCTCATTTCTTCGATTTGTATACAGTTTTCCCTTCTGCGTAACCAGTAATCAAATTTCCATACGAAGCTTTCTATTTTTCCAATCGAGTGTGAAGCGTTTAGTTCTTTCTAATAAACTTGATTGTGAAGGTGTGAAGCCAGTATGGTGTGGTAGGTAGTACCTAGCTGGTAGGTAAAAACCCATCCAAACTAATTTCTCCCTTGCGAGGGAAAAACATTAAATCATGTTTAATGTTTTGCTTCCTCACTACCGAAGGTAGGGAAGCTTTGTATTCGTGAAAGAAGTGAAAAAAAAAATGTCCTCCAAAATCAAAATTTCCACTTGCTTTTTGCGTTTTAGAGCTTCCCGAACAATTTTGGTTCCGTGTCTGTCTGTCTGTCTGTCTGTCGGTCTGTCGGTCTGTCTGTCTGTCTGTGGTCAATCCTTGTCCCGGGCAAAACTATACTAACCTGTGGTCCGATTTTGATGAAATTTTCAGGGATTGTGCGGGTTAGGTCCTAGACGGTCCCCTATAAATTTCAGCACCTTCGGATCAGCTGAGTGAGCTCCAAGGCCATTTTCTCTCCTGTTGAACGCAGGAAGCTGAAATTTGAGAGGCAGGGTTAATGGAGAATGCTGAAGGTGCCTGAGTGGTCACTGATCAGCTGAGTGAGCTCCAAGGCCATTTCCTCTCCTGTTTTTCGCCAACTGATTCTATACGTCCATGTTACAATGAGTGAGGAAGCTATACTGCCCACCCAACTTGGCGGACGTTTTTCCCTCGCAAGGGAGAAATTAGATATAGTTTTTTAAGGTCAAAAAAAAAGAAAAGATTCTAATTAACCAAAACAATTTATTATATTTATATACATCTATTTACAGGAAATACTCAATAATGGCTTATGATCACTCAGCTGATCAGTGACCACTCAGGCGCCTTCAGCATTCTCCATTGACCCTGCCTCTCAAATTTCAGCTTCCTGCGTTCAACAGGAGAGAAAATGGCCTTGGAGCTCACTCAGCTGATCAGTGACCACTCAGGCGCCTTCAGCATTCTCCATTGACCCTGCCTCTCAAATTTCATCTTCCTGCGATGAATAGGAGAGAAAATGGCTTTGGAGCTCACTCAGCTGATAAGTCACCCTTCAGGCGCCTTCAGCATTCTCCATTGACCCTGCCTCTCAAATTTCAGCTTCCTGCGTTCAACAGGAGAGAAAATGGCCTTGGAGCTCACTCAGCTGATCAGTGACCACTCAGGCGCCTTCAGCATTCTCCATTGACCCTGCTTCTCAAATTTTAGCTTCCTGCGTTCAACAGGAGAGAAAATGGCCTTGGAGGTCACTCAGCTGATCAGTGACCACTCAGGCGCCTTCAGCATTCTCCATTGACCCTGCTTCTCAAATTTTAGCTTCCTGCGTTCAACAGGAGAGAAAATGGCCTTGGAGGTCACTCAGCTGATCAGTGACCACTCAGGCGCCTTCAGCATTCTCCATTGACCCTGCTTCTCAAATTTTAGCTTCCTGCGTTCAACAGGAGAGAAAATGGCCTTGGAGCTCACTCAGCTGATCAGTGATCTGTCAGGTGCCTTCATTACTGTCCTTTGACCCACCATCTCGAATTTCACCTTCCTGCGTTGAATAGGAGAGAAAATTGTTTCTATACAATGAACATTAATTTGTGATTCACACTCATATTTCTGATTTATCACTAGTCCAAACTGAAGGACCTCCGAGGGAGCGATCTGTTGGTCTGACAATAACCAAAAGCATCTTGGTACAACTAGACCCCAAATGGAGCCGATATAAAGTGGTAACTAAGAAATCGGTCCGTGGTAACTAAGAAAAAAAAACGTTGCAGATTTTCGTGTCGGAATTCACAGAATGACCCCCAGCCCTAAAACATTAAACATGTTAAAAAAAATTTGGTAGGTAAAAAAAATGTTGGTGGGTAAAAAACGCTGCAAATCATTGCTCAAAGGCTTCTTCACTCTTCAGATCACTGATCAGCTGAGTGAGCTCCAAAGCCATTTTCAATCCTATTGAATGGAAGTGCTCTTCCAGGCGTCTCCAGCATTCGAGGAGATCTTCTTCACTCCTCAGATCACTGATCAGCTGAGTGAGCTCCAAAGCCATTTTCAATCCTATTGAATAGAAGTGCTCTTCCAGGCGTCTCCAGCATTCGAGGAGATCTTCTTCACTCCTCAGATCACTGATCAGCTGAGTGAGCTCCGAAGCCATTTTCAATCCTATTGAATGGAAGTGCTCTTCCAGGCGTCTCTAGCATTCGAGGAGATCTTCTTCACTCCTCAGATCACAGATCAGCTGAGTGAGCTCCGAAGCCATTTTCAATCCTATTGAACGCAGGAAGCTGAAATTTGAGAGGGAAGGTCAAGGGAGAATACAGATGGTGGTAGGTGCTATTGATGGAGAACCAGTGATCTATACAGAAGGGTGATCTATACAGAAAATAATAAACCTTTGAGCAATGATTTGCAGCGTTTTAACCTAGTGTTTGTCAGGTCGGATTTACTATAAATCGTGACAAATCAAACAAATTTTACGAAAATTAGGGTACCATCTGTCTTTATGTGTGTCGTGACTCCAGCAACAGTATTGTCGTAGTTTTGAATAAATATGAGGTCAATGCGAGCTGGACGAAGAACAATCGTTTTAAGGGGTCTCAGTCGGTCGCCGTTTGTTCCTCGTTCCGGGTTAGTATTTCCCTGAATTACAGGGGCAAAAACTTTGAAAGTTGTACCTAAATTTAAAATTGTCAACGATTTTCGAAATGATATTCAGTTAGGTTTTGGCACCACAGCCGAAATTGTTTTTTGGTTTATTATTTTCAATAATGAACCTTTGGAATCGACCTAGGAAAAAAAGGTTAACCCTTTTTTAGAATTTTTAGAGACCACGTGGAGCTCTGTAAGACAAACCGTTAGCTAAGAACTTCTCCCTAAGAGAACTTAATGGTCGAACTTACGATGAATCAGAAACACGAGTGCGAATCGCAAAAATGGCCTAATCTCCGTTCAAATTTTAGCTGACCAAAATGCGATCTCTGTAGTCACGTGGTAGGTTGGTGGTGACAGTGGCAAAGCCGAGTTCTTTGCAGACGAGTGATCTATATAGTAAAATAATAAACCTTTGTGTAATAATTTGCGGCGTTTTTGGTTTATTATTTTCAATAATGAACCTTTGGAATCGACCAAGAAAAAAATTTCGTAACACCCCCTCAAAATTTGATGGTTTACGTTTCAAGGTAGGTACATAGAATCCAAAAATCGAATAAACATTTGGCCGTCCGTCCGCGGCACTTTCCCCACTTAGCATTGACCGATTTTGATGAAATTTTGTATGTGGGCTCCATTTGGGGTCTAGTTGTGCCCCGAAGATTTTGGTTGATGAATTTTCAAAAACGCACTAACTCAAAAAATTTTGATATAAAGGTATTGTTTTTCCTTCAATTTAAGATTCTATAGAATTTTTTGAGACCACGCGGAGCTCTGTAGGACAAACTGTTCGCTCACTATGAGAATTTAAGGTTTGGACGTACGATAAATCAGAAACACGAGTGTGATTCACAAAAGAGGCCTAATCTCCGTTCAAATTTTAGCTGACCGAAATATGATCGATGTTTTTCTTCGTGTTGGATGGTTGGTGGCTTTGCAGACGGGTCATCTATATAGAAAAATGATTAACCATTGTGTAATAATTGGCAGCGTTTTCAATTCCCTAGGGCCGTGCACTAATGAATTTCTAAAATCCTTTAAAATTTCAAATTTAGGTACAATTTCTCAAGTTTTTGCGCCTTCAATTTCGTGAAATACTGTCCCAAAATGTGGAGCGAACGGCGACCGACTGAGTCCCCCTTAAAACAGGGGCATTTTGAATCACCTCAACGGAAGCCTGAAGAACACTGAAAGCTGAAACCCCCCTCCTGGTGTAACTACACAGATCCTAGGAACATATTCTTGCAGGATTCAACAAGATTGGACTGAACCACGAATTCCCTGGAATATTTGAAGAATCTCAATACCTGGGTGCCGTTTGGTACCTGTGGGCGCAAATGGGGTTCTAAACGAAACTTCAAAAATACAAAGTTAAATATATATATATTTACAAAATAGGTTTCACAAATAACAAAACATTTACAACTAAAACTATGATGAATTATTATTTCATTATTCGTTTTATTTACTGAATGCGGTCGGTATAAATAAATTTTTACTTGAAATATTATATTTTCACGTTTTTATAAAGTAAATACGTATTTTTCCGAGTCTTCAACTCGTATCAAGTACATTTATAAGAGAAAAATTTTGAAGGTAAAAACTTAAATCCGTTACCTTCGATAAAACTTTTACAGACTTGAACGATCATAATACGGAATTTGTGGAGCTTAGAAAGACTCAGCAAATTATGATTATTAATTTGTATAAAGGCAAAGTAGCTCGTAATCACATTTTTAAACTGGTTACGAAGTTTAAAGGTACAGAAAAGTTTAAATGAACACTCGAATTTTATCCCTGCAGTGTTTTAGTAAAATTTATTCGTTTGGACTTGTTTATTTACTGGAAATATACATAAAAATACTAAATTTCAATAACTCCGGTTTAAATTTCGTAAAACTATCGCAGTCTTACGGAAATGTTTAAAAGTACGTACAGTAAATAGAAACATTTTGAAATACTTACATGTAATTAGGGTAAACGACTACCTCAACAATCATTATATAAATCTAAAACAATTTTCGTGATTTTTTGTGCATCGATTTTCACTTTAGTCTGCTTACAATAAACAGATCATACTACTATGATGGCTTCAGTTTTCTTCGAGACGTAATTGATTGTAGGAATGACCAAAAATATTTTGGTACTGGAACATCAAGTTCTTGATTTCTGGTGAAATATTGTGGCATGTTTAGGGAAATGCAGGTACATGTAGGTACCTCTGGAAGTAGACCTTACTTATGACCTTACATGATGATAGAACCAGTTTCACTGTGGATTTGAAGGAGGGCCTTATACTCGTAAGTTCACAGATAGTAGATCTATTCAGGAATCCACATTCTAAGGGTGTTGATTCAAATGATTCTCTTCAGTCAGTATGGAAACGTGATAACCATAGATTATTCCTTCATACTTCTTAGATTATTCCTCTATGTTACGACCCTTTTTAACTCAGCTTGCCTCAACAGTTCTTAACATTAGATACTATATAGATTTCAGGTATGTATTCACGGGAGGACCAGGTCGAGAATTGGTACTTTTTGATAGGTACGGCTATTCAATCAGGCTAGAGTTTTCAATTACGAGGCTAGATGCTCTACCCAGTAGGAATGGTCTCAGCGAAGAGAATATACCAAAATCTGGGGCACAAGGGCCAGCTGATGGTTAATCAAACGCACCATGTTTGATTTTCTAGCTACACTTTCTCTCCTGAAAGAGACACCATGTTGTAGTAGGAATGGTCGGGGAATCTCTGAAGTTCGATGTAGTCAGTCTCGGAAAGAAGCAGCTGGCCGAGGAGGTCGACCAGCTCAGTGAAGTCTGGACGCTTGATGGCTTCAGCGTCCCAGCAGTAGTACATAATGTTGTAGAGCTCCCGCCGGCAGTGCTCAGGTTTTTCGAGACGCTCTCCCTCCTGAAAAATCACGAATGTTGGAAAGTTACTTCAAAAAATATCGGCTGGCAACAAATTATCGGAAAAAACAGGAAGAATATATTTTTGCCTATGTTGCAAAAGCGGCCTTCTTTTATCTGGCGTCTTATCTTTTAAGCAAAAGTGCTTTAAATTTACAATATTTTGAATTAATATGTCACGATCTAAAATGACTGATGGGTGGGATGCAACAGTTACTGTACCAGATTGGTAAAATTTTAGTTCAAATTGGACGACCCAGTACACATGTGATCAGCAGATTAGTTTCAGAAGATTTACCAACCCTGTATTCAGCACCAAATTCTTATTCAAATTGAATCTTTAATAGACCATTACCTTGACGCGTTTCATGACTTCCATCGCAGAGAGACCTGGATAAGGGGTGGAGCCGAGAGTGACGATCTCCCAAATGAGAACGCCAAAGGACCAAACGTCAGACTTGACGCTGAAGACGTTGTCGTACAGAGATTCGGGTGCCATCCATCTGAATCGAGAATAAGAAAAAAAATTACGAACATGTTCAGTATATTCGAAGAGCTTGAATGGAAAGTATTATTAACCATAATACTGTTGGGATTTCCACATGAAACACTAAGTGTCTCATACAAGTCTTGTATGGGAAGATAATATATTATCAATAATATAGGTAAGATAATATTTTATCACCATGTTATGGAAATAGGAATTATAGTTTTTCCCCTCCACCATAGCAACTGAAGTAGATATTGACAGTTTCAAATTTGAATGTTTTATGGGGCCCATAGACGATCAATATTATTGTGCAATATTGTGGGCATCGGTGGTCTAGTGGACAGTGTACCCGACTGCGGTGATAGGATAAGAACCGTCTTGCGGGGACGCGCGTTCGAGTCTGGTCGCCAGCAGAAAGTTTTCTGTCTATTAGACGATCGGCAATCTCTCGTTCCAACCCAGGGCGGTGATGTTTGGGAAGCCATGAGCGAAATCATCAGAACAAATTCTGATCTCCCCTTAGGGAGACAGCTGATGACGTCCGCGACGCCAAGAATGGCAGTCGGACGAAAATTCAACCTGAAATGGTTGCTTACTTTACTATACTTTTACTTTACTTTATTGTGCAATATCCCGGGTTGTACAATAAAACTGATCGTGTGTAGACGACATTGAAAGGTTGTGCAATATATTGCGTGAAATTCAAATCCGTGAAAATATATTGTGCAAACGGGAAAGAATTGTGCCGTCTGTAGGCAACATAGCGCAATATCCCGTCAGTCTGTCTCATCTAGAAGTGGTGAACGCGTCGTCATGGTTGACAAGAGAGCGGATAAACAATTTATTTGTGAGTTTTTTGAAGTTTATCGCGGCCTTCCCGCTCTTTGGGATGCGAAGTGCAAAGATTATATTAATCGTACCAGAAAGGGGGAGCAGTACGATGTGTTGTTGGAACAATACATACAATACAAATACACAACTCAGTTTCACTCAACATCATCACCGAATGAAGTTCTGGCGAGGACTGTTTGTAGAAACTGTTGGCAAGCAAATTGATCGTCTGTGCTCGAGATTGTGCCAAATATTGTACAACCGTCAATATCACCCCCACACGATTCAATTTATTGCACAAACCAACTTATTGTACAATAATATTGAGCGTCTGTGGGCGGCAGTCAAAGTATTGTGCAATCCAAATTGCACAATAATATTGATCGTCTATGGGCCGCTGTAGAGTACCTCTCATGGTAATTTAGAACAGAGCTCGAATATAAGCTGAACGAATAGTGCCTTGTCAGCATAAAGAACGATTATGATAGAGAAAAACAGGAAATTCCAAACCCATGAGTAACTCTCAATGAAGACTAGTAGGTGTTAGTAGGTTGACTAGTAAATGGTAGTAGGTAGATTAGTAGGTGGTAGTAGGTAGACTAGTAAATGGTAGTAGGTAGACTAGTAGGTGGTAGTAGGTAGACTAGTAGGTGGTAGTGGCCGGACTAGTAGGTATGGTAGGTAGACTAGTAAGCGATTTTTCACGCCATCCGCATGGCAACTTTGCCAACTGCGGTGCGGTGTTCGAGAGGTAGTTGTGGGACAACTCTACCAGTTTGCCGCGCCTGTCGGAGTAGAAATGAGCACCTGCATCATGTAGTGCAGCAGTGTCCTCGGACTCATGGGGGCCGCATTCTACGTCATGATGCAGTCGCCAAGCAGATAGCTGGTGCTTTGTCATCCTGTGGCTGGGATGTTGAGAGGGAGAGGTTGTATCACATGCCAAGTGACCGGGATAAGAAGCCCGACATCATTGCCATCAACCCCGACTATTCTTGCATTATCCTGGATGTCCAAGTTGTCAATGGCAGCTTGGACATGGAGCAGACTTGGCGGGCTAAGATAAGGGAATTTGACACAAATGATTTACCGCAAGCGGTGTCAGAGCTAAAAGGAGTGGCACCCAATAACATTGGGGTGATGGCTGCAACCTTGTCGCGGCGAGGGGTGTGGTGCGGGAAAAGTGCCACGGAGTTGCGCGAGTTGGGCATATACTCCGTGGTATCACTACCCGTGTCCTGCTTGGCTCATATTTGAACTAGTGGTCGTTTTATAGAGACACTTCCCTTCATCCCTTTCTCCCACCCTCACCTTCCTCATGTTCCCTCAGCCCTAGGGCCAGCGTCGGGTGAGTCCTGGGCGTCCTCCCCATTATATTTGATTTATTTATTTATTTAACTTCATGGCGTGCCCCCTGCGTCTTTCAGGGGTGTTTATTTATTTTAAAAAAATAATAATGATAGGTGGTATTGGTAGACCAGTAGGTATACTAGTGGGTGGTAGTAGGTGGTAGTAGGTAGAGTAGTAGGTGGTATTGGTAGACCAGTAGGTAGACTAGTAGGTGGTAGTAGGAAGAATGAAGCTCGAAAATATTGGTTACCAGTAGTTTCTTATCGTACTTGGCAAAATCATAATTTTATGCACTACTAATTGTAAGTGGTGCTAATCAACTCAGTAAATTTATCTTCACCCATCTCCTGTGATTTATTGAGGGTACAGAATTTATATCGGTCAAAAAATAGGTAAGATCCAGGGACAACTTTTACTGAATAGCATATTTTTTTACAGCAAAAGTGGATGTGGTCGTTGAATAAGAATTTTACTGACCTTATGGGCAATCGACCCTCGGATTTTCTTTCATATACGTGACTCGCAACGACGTCTCTTGCGAAACCAAAATCAGCCACTTTACATGTGTGATCCGTGTCCACTAGAACGTTCCTAGCGGCCAGATCTCGATGAATTATCTGTAAGAGAACAGAATATGGTGAAATGCGAAAACATGTAACTATAATTTTAAGCTGATCTTGGGGGCATCCACCTAATAAAGCCAAGTCAAAGGTCGACCTATATTTTATCTCAGTACTTACACGAATTAAATCACTCTCGACAAAGTTGTGGAAACCGTTTTAATAAAACACTAATATGAGAAACGTTATCTATTTGCACGAAAAGAAAACGAAAAAAATAATAATAAAACAATAATATTGTTTATAGAATAAAATGTGGAAATTCTTAGAACATAATATTATTATGTTCTAAGAAATTCCACATTTTTGCTCGAAGGGAAACTTTAAAAATTCGAAATAACTAAAAATGATTGGTCAAATAAGAGTCTGATTAGTGGTGAATATTTCACCACTAATAGGCTCATTCCAACAATAGCTTGTTTTTGTTTGCCCATCTTCACAATGTTACCCTCACCAATGGTTGAGCCCCTTTACTTTGTCTGGCTTGATTGGCATTAGTTAACCCCCCCCCCCGTCCATTTCACTCCCCTGAGATTACAGGAATTACATTAAAATTCCCACTTTGTCTTCCTTGATTGGCATTAGTTAATTCTCCCTGTCCCTCACCTAATCTTACCTAATGAAATTTAAAACAAAGACCTACTTGAACTCCGTTTTTTTTTGCAGCACGAACAGTGGACCATTTTTTCGTAATAACATAAGTTTCCTTATATTATTGATGAAATGTTCAGTTCTAGTAGGTAAGATAATATGACTCAATGAATGGCTAACCTACTGTAAATCCTGTGAAAGAACCCTCTACTGGACAAATTATCAACTAGACTGCCATTGCGTCTACATTGTCGAGTGGATCCAAGACAATTAATGTAATGGCATTATTTTTCGATCAGTAGTAGGCACAGCACTCAAATACGTACTGATTCGACACTTACAAAAACTGGCGTCTAAAAACAAGGTTTAAAGTAGACATCCTACTCGTGTAAAACATCTAGGGATGGCTGAATCAACTGCTTAAGGGAACCCAGCAGTGAAAAAAATATAAAAATTTCGATTTTTTGTTTTTGACATTACAAAATTCTTTATTGAAGTACGCACAATATGGTGTATTATTTTTTAATTTTGTTCAATTAGAACTGATAGGAAAATGCTCTTGAAGTTGGGAAAGCAACGAAAGACGAGAGAAATAAACGGGCGAAAAATCGAACTGACAATACCAAAACCGCCAAAAGGACTGTAAACCTGATTGAAATTGACCTTCTCCCTTATTCTTCTTCACTTTCTATCATTTTTTGCATGTTTGAAGTCGTTTTTTCTCATTGGGAGTTACTTTTTACTTTGTTTGAGGTGCGTTTTGCGAAGTTCTCAGAAAAAGTGCTCTGCTGTGAAATCACGTTTTTGGACCTTCTTGCCCCTGATTCTCTGTAATGGTTGGAGTTGTGGTGGTTCCCCTATTTTCCCTCAAAACTACTATAGTTGAACTCCACTTTTGTTGGATGGGTTCTCGGAATTTCAACTATAAGGTTTAAAAATAATTTTTTGAAGTTGAAAAAATTCAGACGAAAAACGGAATTTAGAAAAAATCATACATAAGCAATAAATTGATATTTTCAAAATCCATCCGACTGAATTAAAGACGACCATAAGTACAACCTACTGGAAAAAATTTCATGTCAATGGACTGAACCGTGTTCTAGATCCAGGGGCACGAAAATGGGTCTGCAGACCCAGTTTAGTACTAACGGCTGGGTTCCCCCCCCCCCCCTTAAAGCCGATTTAAGCCCCTAGGAGGTTTTTCTTCTTTATTTATGGTGGTACGCAGTTCCTCCCTGAGCCTAACACTATTAGAATATTTATGTCAGTGGCCCGCTTAAATTTGTTACTGGACTGTTTTTTGAAGAAGGTGTGAAGGATATCAACCACCTCCTACTGTTGTTATTATTCGACATTAGAAATGGAAGAATCGACTCACCCCTTTATTAGAAAGGAATTCCATCCCTCTGGCGACCTGATAGCAGAACGACGTGAGGTGTCGGGAAGTCAACGTGTCACTTTTGCCGTGCATGTTGTCGTAACTCCGAGTAGCTCTCGAGCTCCTGAGGAAACTTTGGAGCTTCCCATTGGAAACGTACTCCATTATCACAAATATTGGATCTAAAAAAACACAGAATAGTCATAATTAACCCTCGGGTGAGCGCGCCTCTGAGTGTAACAAGAGGGCCGCTCTTTGTTTTTTAGCGTTCCTAAGTGTAGGATTAGGGCCGTGAAAAGGAAAAAAATGTACTCAAAAACATGTGAGCATTTAAAAGTATTCATTTTTATCAACACAATATAGTTTCTTAATAGTACTGCAATATTCCCCTACATTGGTAATACATAAGTAGGTATCTCACTTTTTTCTCACTAAAAAAACTCAGGAACTCGTAACTTGCGAAAATGTATTTACTACCGTCTACCTCCATATATTTTATCCATCTCTTTTCTAGAGAAGATGAAAAAAATGATTATTTCTGACTTAGAATGAAAGTTAGGAAAATGTGTAATGGTAACATTTGATAAAACAATAGAAATAATAGAAAAAATAGAAGTAGAAAAGATAGATAAGAAGTAGAGAAAGACAGAGGGGTACCGGAAATGTTGGAGGGGGTCTTGTAGAAGGATTACCGGGAGTGGGGGTTCAAAATTTCCCGATAGTTTTCGATTCTGAATAAAAAAACAGCAACGGCGGACCTGAGGTCCGCCCCGCGCCCGCCGCTGGGTTAAGAATAATACGAATAACTTGAATCGAAATACGAGCGGCCGAACACAGGTAAGTGTGCTTATCCTTGAAAAATGACAGGAACCTACGTCTGAGTAGAGGAAGTTTTAAATGGGCACCTTAAAAAAAACTCTTTTTTACTACTGGTTTAGGTCCCTAATGAGGAATTTCACCGAATTCTGTTTGTATTTTTCTAGAATAGTTAACCCTAATTGGACCAAGGTATCACTAGTCACCAGAAAACATCTCAGGAACTCCCCAACTGTCCCAAGGTGTCACCAGAGTAACCAAAATAAAATTGCATTTTGAAATTTAATGTACCTTTGGAATTTTTTGTGGGCAACTGAAAGTCTCAAAATAGAGTTATCCAAACATTTCCAAAAAATACTTGAATTAAGTACCTACATAATATTTAATAAATAAAAAAATTTTCAAAATTTTTGTCATATCATTTTTTGATTTTTAATAATTTACAAAAAATTCAGCTTTGTCCATTAATTTTTAAATTGCGATTTAAATCTAGTTAATCTGGTGACACCTTGGGACAGCTGTGGAATTCCTAAGATGTTTTCAGTGACACTAGTGACACCATGGTCCAATTAGGGTTAATGGTGTGGGATAGATGAAATAAATCGGGCTGATTTTGAAAAATAAGTCTCTAGTTATTTTTGGAAGACATTCAAAATTTGTGATTTCAAAAAATAACCGGGAAATTGACCCTTTCAACGTGAAGAAGAAACGCTCGTTCAGATCGCTGTTTGATTTTTGAACCTTCATAATTCCTGTAAATTAAATCAAAATATAGTACTTGATATGAGGTGATGAACATGATCATTAAAATGTACCTTTTTCTGTACAACATCCGAGGAGGCGGACGACGTTGGGATGAGGTTCCAGCATCTTCATCACAGCCAGTTCGGACACCAAGTCTGTTCGCTCCCGCTCTCCAGCATTTTCCTTGAGTGTCTTCACTGCCACTATTTTCGGGCCCGGTTCACCTGAGGAAATCGCTCGATTAGAAAAACATATGAGCAGCCGATGTTTTGTTGGTGGTACCTAATTAAAAATCTTTCTTTGGTTTCAGCATGTTTTTGAAAAAATGAAGCTGTTGCATTGAGCTAAGTAATAGTTTTAACATGAACGTTTTGAATTTTTGTTCCTAAAGTTTTTCCAAAAATTATAGGAATGTATAGTAAATTTTACCTAGGTACATAATTGTTATGTATGTGTGATGTGTGTGTGTCACTCGGGACGACCACTTTAACTATTATTTTGCAAAAATTTCAAGTTCATGCCAAAATATTGAAAAAAAAACAAGTTCGTTAACCAAAAAGTTTAGACAACTCTAAGAAGTCAAAATTTAAAAAATAAAATACAGTCAAACAACGTGTCTTTAAGGAATTTGTATGCTTGGACCTAAGCATCATAATCACAATATTATGGTATACTCGCTATCAACACAACGTTTACAAAGAGGTACAATTTCAAAAATTAAATATGTCCAAAACTTATATACTACATAATTATACTATTTATACAATTAGTTATGACACCCTGCGTATATCCGTTGCACCCCAAAATTAAATTAGCCGAAAGGGTACTACTCCAATACGAGTAGTAAAGGGGTACTAAGGGTACTACTCCAATGCAGGAGTAATACTCAAGTACGAAAGGGTAACTCTATGGGTTAGTGGACTTCTATGAGCAGAACATGAATATCGACTTACATATGGTAGCATGGTACCTACATGGTGTACCTACTATTGAAAATCGAAAAAATTATCTATTTACTAACGTGTTCTCTGGGTTCGGAGTGACGAGGAAAACTTTATGAAGTAAAAAACGTCTGCTAAGTTGGTTTGGCACATAGCTTCCTCGTATCCATAACCCGATTGTATAGATCAATCTCAAAACATCAATCTCTAAGTACCTTACTCCATCCCTCAAAATTTGTTGGTTTACGTTTCAAGGTATGTACGTAGAATCCAAAAATCGAAAAAAAAAACTGGGCAAATTTCACATCCGTCCGCCGTACGCCGTACGAGGCTCTTTCCTCACTTAGCATTGACCGATTTTGATGAAATTTGGTATGTAGGCTCTATTTGGGGTCTAGTTGTGCCCCGAAGATTTTGGTTGATTTAGGTCACTTCTAAGGCTTCAAAAATAAGGTTTGAAATTTTGAAAACGCCCTAACTCAAACAATTTTGATATAAAGGTATTGTTTTTTCATCAATTCGAGATATTATAGAATTTTTTGATACCACGCGGTGTCCTGTAGGACAAACCGTTCGCTCCCTACGAGAATTTAAGGGTTGGAAGTACGATGAGTCAGAAACACGAGTGTGAATCGCCAAAGAGGCCGAATGTCCGTTCAAATTGTAGCTGACCGAAATGTGATCGATGTTTTTCTTCAAGTTGATTGGTGGTAACAATGGCAAAGCCGTGTTCTTTGCAGACGAGTGATCTATTTAGAAAAAATATACCTTTGTGTAATAATTTGCAGCGTTTTTCAAACGTGTGATCTCTTTATTTAATTTTTCTACCACATATTCCTCAAAGGGCAAAAAGTTAGAGTATAGAGGTTTCAATGGTGCTGAATCCAAATTTGAGGTCAAAAACCTGAATTTCCGACCCACCGAAATAACCTATTGTAGAATTTATGGCTGTGGCAAAGATTTCAAGACAGACAGACACGGAACCAAAATTGTTCAGAATGGGCTGAAACGTAAAACGCGAGTGTAAATCT
Organism: Apolygus lucorum; assembly: GCA_009739505.2. Classification (NCBI taxonomy): domain Eukaryota; kingdom Metazoa; phylum Arthropoda; class Insecta; order Hemiptera; family Miridae; genus Apolygus; species Apolygus lucorum. Next base: position 21,891,770 of record CM019179.2, read on the forward strand.
CGGTTTTGGAGAACTTTCTTTTCAACCTTCACTTACTCGTGCTGCACGAATAGGGGTTTTTCATGCTAATTTTTGTCCCATTTTGTTTCTCCAATAAATTTATCTTCACAATCAAATATGTACATATATTATATTACTCTTTGTGTTACTCTTGCAACAGTGATGTTGACGGATTGTAGGCATGGTGGAGTAAAGAGGCTAACGAACTTGGAACGGTTCAATAGAGCGCACGGTTAGCAGAACGGACTGCTACTCAACGAACTGGTCGGAACCGATATGAGTTGATGCCCAAACATTCACGAGCAAACCAAAGTGAGGAAATCGTGAGGTACCACAAATTTCGCCAATACTTTTTAATTTTGAAAATTTGATCTACCCACAAAGTTCTTGAGAACTTTTTGGTTTTGTTCAAGTTTTGGAGCTGAAGGTGTCGATTTGTAAAAGTTTATTTTTTATGTTTATCAGTTACAGTTAATCTTATTGGGTCATGTACCTTCAGGTATAATTTCTAAGGATAAGTTATAAGAATGCAAGTATCCTACGCAGTATTGCTTCGTTTTATTGGCGCTCTAAGTACACCACAACCAAAACCAACAGGGAAAGAAGTAGTTTAAAATGTTCAAACATAAAAAAAAATTGTGAGCTGGTGTCAGAGCCGTTGCAGGGAGGGATTAAAGGGGACTTGAAATGAAATGAAGGGAAATAAAAAGAGGAGAAAGCGGCAAAAAGGTTATAAAATCTAGTTGAAAAAAAATTTTTTTTTTATTAAGAATGAATTATTAATGATAATGCGTTTGAAAAGTTGAATTATTGAGTTTCTAAACGTCCTATGTGCCACACTTGAAGGCATAAATCTACTTTCACTAGAATGTTCTTCTTCATTCAGGATCTCAGTCAGTCGCCGTTCGTTTCTCGTTCCGGGTCAGTATTTTGCGAAATTGAAGGCGCAAAAACTTAAAAAGTTGTACCTAAGTTTGAAATTTTCAAGGATTTCAGAAATTCATTAGTGCATGGGCCGTAGAAATTTAAAAACTGAAAGATTTCCGCTGGAATCATCAAAATTGAACAATAATTGCCAGAGAAATATGGGATTTGAGTCTGCTTAGAGAGATTGTCTGATGGACAGTATTTCGTGGATACCTTGGTACCCAAATTTACAAGGGATAAAAGAATACCACGCTCCCCTGATTTCGGACTGCTGGATGAAATAATTTTACTTGATAATAATCATATTCAGTTATGCAAAACAAATTACCTATGTTTTCTTCAATATATACTCCGAGTTTGGATCTTAAGGTAGGTTAGTTAAGGGAGTCTCAGTCGGTCGCCGTTCGTTCCTAGTATTTCGCGAAATTGAAGGCGCAAAACTTAAAAAGTTGTTCCTAAATTTGAAATTTTAAAGGGAGTTTAGAAATTCATTAGTACACAGCCCCAGGGAATTGAAAAACTGAATCATCAAAACCGAACAATAATTGCCATATTTCTCTGGCAATTATTGTTCAATTTTGATGATTCCAGCAGAAATCTTTCAGTTTTTCAATTTCTAAGGCCCATGCACTAATGAATTTCTGAAATCCTTGAAAATTTCAAACTTAGGTACAACTTTTCAAGTTTTTGCGCCTCCAATTTCGCAAAACACTGACCCGGAACGAGAAACGAACGGCGACTGAATGAGACCCTCTTAATGAAGAAGAACATTCTAGTGAAAGTAGATGTATGCTTTCAAGTGTGGCACATAGGACGTTTAGAAACTCAATAATTCAAATTTTCGTACTATAATGATCGTTATACAAACGGTTGGCCCTATTGAGCTATGGGTGGTGTCAAAAATTCTCAAAAATTGTTGAGATTTTGAATCGATGAAAAATATACGTGTATACCAAAAGCTTTCGACCTAGGGTGTTTTGAAAATACTTTCCACCACTTTTTACCCCTTAGTTGTGACTGACAATAACCAAAAGCATCGGGGCACAACTAGACCCCTAAAGGAGCCAAAAATCAAATTTCATCAAAATTGGTCGAAGGGAACTGAAAAAAGTGCCGCGTTCTGCTAAGGGAAAATATGAAATTTGGTGTTTGGACTCAACGTACCTTGTAGTAAACCACCAAAAAATGTTGAAGAGGGTTACAATGTTTTATTTTAGCTCTATTACAATGGTTCATTATTGAAAATAAAAAACCAAATTTGGTAATGGAACAATAAATTTATAATGAATTTAGGTAATCATCCTATAAATTTCTTTTCTACCCTGACTAGACTGAGACTCAGGAGTAGATTATCAATCCAAATTCACCAATTTGCTACCATCACACAGTACTGTGAGTTTATAGGTCGAGTGATCAAAAATCAATTCGTGGAGAGTTCTGTTAAGGAAGGTTGCTCTGATCGTGGATTTCATACTACTTCATATTTCAAGGAAAGAAAATTGCACAATAAATAATATTAAAAAAAGTTTATGAAAAATACTGAAATTTTAAATTCAAAACAAAAGTAACATTTCACCAATTTTACAAAAGTTTAGGTACCGAATCGTAGGTAATAATTAGATGTCTTTAGAAGTGCATTACACTGACTGATGAATCTAAATCTTCACTATCATTAGCGCTGCTGATGCTGAAGAGAGCGCTTCCACAACTCAGTTCCATAGCGTTAGATGTGCTTGGTACAGCATTAAGCATCAGTTTTGTGGATGGTGGTCGTGTCAATGAAGTTATCCCTAATCAGATACTGGTTGATGACTTCATCATCTTTTCTGTTCTATTCTGTTGATATGAAAAATGCGAGGATGTGGTTCTTTTTCCTCTCCACACTTTGCTGCGACTTTAATTTTTCAAAAAGCTTTCTATTAGGATTGAAAATTTCATAGAAAAAAAAGTCGCGGCTAGTCGCGGCAAATTCCAACGGAATTGAGTCAAGGGATAGTGCCAGAAAACATTCATCAAATGATCTAATTCCTCATTTCTCCTCTTTTTGAGAAATTCACAAATTAATGTTAAGGTTCAAGAAGAAAACGCTGCAAATCATTGCTCAAAGGTTTATTATTTTCTGCACAGATCACCCTTCTGTATAGATCACTGGTTCTCCATCAATAGCACCTACCACCATCTGTATTCTCCCTTGACCTTCCCTCTCAAATTTCAGCTTCCTGCGTTCAATAGGATTGAAAATGACTTCGGAGCTCACTCAGCTGATCAGTGATCTGAAGAGTGAAGAAGATCTCCTCGAATGCTGGAGACGCCTGGAAGAGCACTTCCATTCAATAGGATTGAAAATGGCTTCGGAGCTCACTCAGCTGATCAGTGATCTGAGGAGTGAAGAAGATTTCCTCGAATGCTGGAGACGCCTGGAAGAGCACTTCCATTCAATAGGATTAAAAATGGCTTCGGAGCTTACTCAGCTGATCAGTGATCTGAGGAGTGAAGAAGATCTCCTCGAATGCTGAAGACGCCTGGAAGAGCACTTCCATTCAATAGGATTGAAAATGGCTTCGGAGCTCACTCAGCTGATCAGTGATCTGAGGAGTGAAGAAGATCTCCTCGAATGCTGGAGACGCCTGGAAGAGCACTTCCATTCAATAGGATTGAAAATGGCTTCGGAGCTCACTCAGCTGATCAGTGATCTGAGGAGTGAAGAAGATTTCCTCGAATGCTGGAGACGCCTGGAAGAGCACTTCCATTCAATAGGATTGAAAATGGCTTCGGAGCTCACTCAACTGATCAGTGATCTGAAGAGTGAAGAAGCCTTTGAGCAATGATTTGCAGCGTTTTTTACCCACCAACATTTTTTTTACCTACCAACTTTTTTTACCTACCAGCTAGGTACTACCTACTACACCATACTGGCTTCACACCTTCACAATCAAGTTTATAGAGAGAACTAAACGCTTCACACTCGATTGGAAAAATAGAAAGCTTCATATGGAAATTTGATTACTGGTTACGCTGAAGGCAAAACTGTATACAAATCGAAGAAATGAACAGCGATCGCATTTTAGTCCGATAGAATTTGAATGGAGATTAGACCTCTTTTGCGATTCACACTCATGATTCTGTTTTATCGAAGGAAAACCTTCAAGTACTCGTAGGGACCGAACGGTTTGTCCTACAGAGCTCCGGGTGGTCTCAAAAATTTTTAAAAATTCAATACTATTTAAAATTGGTGAAAAAACGATACCTTTATTTCGAGAGTTTTCGAGCTAGGGCACTCTTGAAAATTTCAACCCTTAATTTTCACCCCTTAGAAGTGACCTACATCAACCAAAAGCTTCGCGGCACAACTAGACCCCAAATGGAGCCCATATACCAAATTTGAACCAAATCGGTCCAGTGTTGCTAAGAAAAGTGCCGCGTACGGCGTACGGCGTACGGCGGACGGCGTACGGCGGACGGACGGAAATTTTTTTATTCGATTTTCGTATTCTACGTACCTTGAAACGTAAAACATCAAATTTTGAGGGGGGGTTAAAATTTTTTTTTCTTGCTCGATTCCAAAGGCTTATTATTGAAAATAATAAACCAAAATTGGTAATTATTATTGTGACGATTTTACCGAGTGCTTAGGGGTAATTCATACTTCAAAAATTATTAAATAACGTGAATAAGGCACATACTTATGCCATGACTCGTCATGAAGAGCAATAAGACCCAAATTGTTGATATGACGGTATCCGCACTCATAATGAGCAGGTAGTTCATCGTCAGCGTTTTGGGTGAAATGAGTTATTAACATAAATGATCGCGGAACTTGCCCTCTGGTGATCCGTAAGAGGCTTGTGAGGTCAGGAAACCTATTTAAACGTGCTCAAAGACTATCTGGGGATAGGTTCTTGCACTCCTTTCCAATTATTGGAAATCATTAGTATTTATTATAATTATTATAGTTTATATATTATTATAGTATATATATAATTATTATTATTAGTATTATACTAATAGACGTTCGTTTTTCCGATTTTGGTTTATTATTTTCAATAATAAGCCTTTGGAATCGAGCAAGAAAAAAAAAATTTTAACCCCCCCTCAAAATTTGATGTTTTACGTTTCAAGGTACGTAGAATACGAAAATCGAATAAAAAAATTTCCGTCCGTCCGCCGTACGCCGTACGCCGTACGCCGTACGCGGCACTTTTCTTAGCAACACTGGACCGATTTGGTTCAAATTTGGTATATGGGCTCCATTTGGGGTCTAGTTGTGCCGCGAAGCTTTTGGTTGATGTAGGTCACTTCTAAGGGGTGAAAATTAAGGGTTGAAATTTTCAAGAGTGCCCTAGCTCGAAAACTCTCGAAATAAAGGTATCGTTTTTTCACCAATTTTAAATAGTATTAAATTTTTAAAAATTTTTGAGACCACCCGGAGCTCTGTAGGACAAACCGTTCGGTCCCTACGAGTACTTGAAGGTTTTCCTTCGATAAAACAGAATCATGATTGTGAATCGCAAAAGAGGTCTAATCTCCATTCAAATTTTATCGGACTAAAATGCGATCGCTGTTCATTTCTTCGATTTGTATACAGTTTTGCCTTCTGCGTAACCAGTAATCAAATTTTCATATGAAGCTTTCTATTTTTCCAATCGAGTGTGAAGCGTTTAGTTCTTTCTAATAAACTTGATTGTGAAGGTGTGAAGCCAGTGTGGTGTGGTAGGTAGTACCTAGCTGGTAGGTAAAAAAAGTTGGTAGGTAAAAAAAATGTTGGTGGGTAAAAACCGCTGCAAATTATTGCTCAAAGGCTCTTCAGATCACTGATCAGCTGAGTGAGCTCCGAAGCCATTTTCAATCCTTTTGAATGGAAGTGCTCTTCCAGGCGTCTCCAGCATTCGAGGAGATCTTCTTCACTCTTCAGATCACTGATCTGCTGAGTGAGCTCCAAAGCCAATTTTTACTCCTATTGTATGGAAGTGCTCTTCCAGGCTTCTCCAGCATTCGAGAAGATCTTCTTCACTCTTCAGATCGATGATCAGCTGAGTGAGCTCCGAAGCCATTTTCAATCCTATTGAACGCAGGAAGCTGAAATTTGAGAGGGAAGGTCAAGGGAGAATACAGATGGTGGTAGGTGCTATTGATGGAGAACCAGTGATCTATACAGAAGGGTGATTATACAGAAAATAATAAACCTTTGAGCAATGATTTGCAGCGTTTTTACACATACTCACAGTACTGTGTATCGTGAATACTATAAATTACTCTAGCGAGAAATAACTCGGTCAATTCACGAAACACGAATGAATATTTTATTGGAAATAGGTAAACATTTTTGGTATCCAAGTTAACCGTTTTGACTGTCTGTAGTGGCAACCACTACAGGAGTCCCCTTCATACTTCTGCGAGATAGGCAGGTTTCAGTCTATCAATCGATACCGTCTGGACCCCGGCTGCAGTCTCGATGTCGAAGGTCTTCTCTCGAGCCTCAATAACCTTGAATGGACCCTCATACGGACGTTGAAGGGAGGTCCTTGGCCTATCCACTCTTAAGAACACGTACTTAGCCGTTGGCAGGTCCTTAGGTACGTAGACTCTCAATGACTGGTTTCTAGTTGGGGGCATCACCTGTCTACCGACATGTGCTTTGAGCAATTTTGCATAGGTCGCTGGGTCCGTATTGCAAGCTTCCTGAAAAAAATCTCCTGGAAGTCTAATTGAGGATCCGTAGACCAAATTGGCCGAAGAAGCTCCAAAATCCTCGTGCACCGTGGTTCTTAGTCCCAGAAGGATTTTTGGGAGACTGTCGACCCAGTTCTTGGCATTGAGGCATTTCACTCTTTCTTTCAGGGTTCGATGCCATCTCTCCAAAAGTCCGTCTGATTGTGGGTGGTAGGCTGTCGTGTGGATTCGTTGAGTCCCCATCTTTGTCCACAGAGCTGTCATCAGTTGGCTTTCAAATTGTGGTCCCTGGTCCGTCGTTACAGTGAGCGGGACACCGTATCGAGGGATCCAATTCTCTAGTACTAAAGCTGAGATGGCCTCTGCCCGAATATCGGCGACAGCAAACGCTTCTGGCCAGCGAGTGAACCTGTCTAAAAATGTGACACAAAAACGCTTCCCTCGTGCAGGAGGCAAAGGGCCTACTATGTCGATGTGAATGTGACTAAACTTTTCACTTGGCTCGGAAAATGCTCCCATTGGACTCTTCGTATGTCTAACAATCTTACTTTTCTGGCAATCCACACACTCTCTGGTCCACAGCCTTATGTCTTTCTTCATTCCACTCCAGACTGCCCGTTCTTGAATCAACCGTAAGGTTCCTTTGTACGCCGGGTGCGAAAGATTATGCAGCCTGTCGAATGTTCTTCTGCGAAAACAGCTGGGTAAGAATGGGCGAAATAGACCATTGCGCTCCTCTCCATAAATCTCCTTTCCATTTCGTTCCAATTTAACTAATTTCAGCGAAGCATGTTCATCTGCCAGAATCTGCACCAGCTCTGAATCTCCTTTCTGTACTTCAGCCAATTCCTCCTCGGGGATATCTGCGACCAACGTAAACGCAGCTACCCTTGAAAGAGCGTCAGCCACTACATTTTGTTGTCCCGCCATATGTGCTATGTCTGTGCTGAACTGGGAAATATAATTAAGATATCTTCTTTGTAATGGTGTTGCTCTGTCCACGTGTTGTTCGAAGGAAAATATCAATGGCTTGTGATCAGTAAGGATAGCCAATGGCAACCCTTCAATCTCCTGCCTGAAGTACTTCGCTGCTTCGTATATCGCCAAAAGTTCCCTATCGTATGCGCTATATTTTGTCTGGGCAGGACTCAACTTTTTTGAGAAAAAACCGAGTGGCTTGGGACCCTCTGGTGTTTCCTGCTGAAGTACTCCACCTATAGCTGTGTTTGATGCGTCAACTGCTAGAACCAACTTTGCGTTGTTGCTCCTGGGGTAGCAGAGAGTCACTGAATTCATGAGGGAATGCTTGCACCTATCAAAAGCTCTTATTGTTGCAGCATCCCACTTGATCGAGGAATTATCTTTTTTCCTATTTCCAGGAATTAGTTGTTGAAGTAGCATCTGGTCTTCTACTGCATGAGGGATGAAACGCCTATAAAAGTTAATCATACCCAAGAATCGCTTCAGCTGCTCCACAGTTTCTGGCAAGGTAAAACTTTGAATTGCCTCCACTTTTGTAGGTGGTGGCCGGTATCCGTTCTCATCGATCTCATGTCCCAAGAAATTAATTTTTGTCTGCCCAAAATTTGACTTTTCCTCGTTTATCACTAAACCATATGCCTTAAAACGCTTGAATATCTCCCGCAAATGCCTCTTGTGCTCCTCTAAATCCTTGGAGGCTACCAAAATGTCGTCTAAATATGCAAAACAGAAGTCAAAACCTTCTAAAACATTATGTATGAATCTTTGAAAGGTTTGAGCTGCATTTCGAAGACCAAATGGCATTGCTGGAAACTCAAATAAACCAAATGGAGTAGTGATGGCAGTTTTTTTCAACATCTTCGTCAGCTACAGGAATTTGATGGTAAGCCTTCTTCAGGTCAATTGTTGAAAACATGGTGCAACCATCCAATTTCTGCGCAAAATCCCTGACATGGGGTAAAGGGTAACGGTCTGGTATGGTTACCTTATTAAGTTCCCTGTAGTCTCCACAGGGACGCCATTCACCATTCTTTTTGGGAACCATGTGCAGTGGACTTGCCCATGAACTATCCGATCTCTGACAAATATTGGCCGCCATCATATCAGAAAACTCTTTCTTGGCCACTTCAAACTTCTCTGCCATCAATCGCCTTGGCCTGGCAAATATGGGTGGTCCTGTTGTCCTGATAACGTGCCTCACATTGTGCTTCGCTGTTCCAGACCTCCTATCTTCCCCAACAATCTCAGGAAATTCGTCCAAAATTGTTTTGAAAGGGCATTCTTTAGTTTGACTAGTCAATGCTGCTATGCTTTTCAGTGGGATTAGCATTTGTCTAACTAAGTCTGGCAATAACTCGTGGAATTTTAAGAAATCTGCCCCAATAACTGGTTCCGTAACGTCCGCCACTATAAACTCCCATTCAAACGTCGTTTGGCTCCCCAAGTTAAATTTCAGCAGCATAGTTCCAAAGGTTGGGATTGTGTTACCCCCTATGGTTCCTATCGTCCCCAATTGTTTTGTATTTTTCCGGTATCTTTTAGGTAATACCGAAACTTCTGCTCCTGTATCAATTAGGAACGTTATATCTAACGCTTGATCCTTGACGTATAGCCTGGGTGGCCGACCTCCTTTTGGGCTGCATCCTATTGGAAGCAGCCCTCCTAGAAGTTTTTTTGGAAAGTGCAGGGAGCCACGCACCTGTATGCTTTATTCTGATACTTCCTGTGGAATGAGCACCACCCAGCTCTATCAGAATTATTATGTTCTTGCGTCGGCCTAACTTGCGTCTTTAGTGCAGCTATCTGGTCTCTCAATATAGCAATTTGGTTTTCAAGATGCTCAGTATCTGTCAATTTATCTCTTCTCACGCTGCATACTTCACCTGAATTTTCTGAAAGGGACACTAGCTCATCTGCTTTACGAGCCAATATCTGTAACGGATCGGATGCTGCCGCTAGAACTGTCCTAACTGGGTCCGGTAACCGTTTGAGCCACAAGTTGCGTAGGTAGTCTTCCGATACCAAATCATGGCCCACGGCTTGCATTTGCGTCAACAAGAATGATGGTTTAGACGTACCTAGGACTAATCTGGATAACTTTTCTTGACGTTCACTTAAAGTGTCTGAAAACTTGAAAATCAATTCAGATTTGAACGTGTCATATTTGTTGTTATCTGGCGGATTAACTATTAGATGGTGAACTTGCTCTGCAACATCCATTTCTAGCGTACCTATTACACAACTAAACCTATCCTCATCATCGAACATCCTGGCAGTTCTAAATAATGCTTCACACTGTGAAAACCACAACTTCACGTTCTGCCTCGCGAATGGAGGCAATTTTGGAGGACGAGGACGCTCCTCATATTTATTTACTTCTGTTTGTCGTAAAGGACTACCTATTCTCACCATTGCAGCTTCTGATACTAGTGAGTTCATGCTTCCCCTCGGATCCTGGCGGTTCGGTCTGTCTCGTTTCGCTGCTGTCACTTTCTTCTTTGTCTCCTTCACCTTACGAATTGCTCCCTGTCTATAGGTTGACATGTTCAATCGAAAAAGAGGTCACCAATATCGTGAATACTATAAATTACTCTAGCGAGAAATAACTCGGTCAATTCACGAAACACGAATGAATATTTTATTGGAAATAGGTAAACATTTTTGGTATCCAAGTTAACCGTTTTGACTGTCTGTAGTGGCAACCACTACACTGTGCATCAGTCCGAAATGTGCGGATACTAAATTATTTTGACTCACCTTCGATGATGTCTCGAGCCTCGCACTTCCAGACTTGGCCGAAGCAGCCTTCGCCAAGGATGCTGAAGACTTTGAGCTGGTGACGGGGGAACTCCCACTTGTCCTTCGGCTTGAAGAGCGGTACCGAAGGTGCTTCCTGCAATAACGGGCGTTATTACTCTCATTCACTCAAAATCACTAACGAACTCTTTCCTCTAGTAGCAACGTAAGTGTTGAGTTATATTTTAAAACTATTTTGTTGGAGTCGGAGTACAAACAAATCTAAATATTATTTATCCATACCTTAAAATACAAATGCGCTATGTCCAAAAGAGGAGTTTTGAGTAATCACCAGTGCACAATTCCTAAAATAATGGCTTATTAGGTTTAACTCTTGAATTTCTTCACTAAATTTTCTAGCTATAGTCATCAAAAATGTCAATAATAGTTTTTTGAATTTGAGTTTTTCTGAAATTGAAAAAAAATTAAAAAATTGGAAGATGGATGGACATATCGTTTTTGCGTTTTGTCTAAATCACACCTACAGCATAAGTATTATACTCGTAGTATTAGCATTCATATTATGAACTAATGCTCATCCAAACTAATGCACCTCCCCCCCCCCCCCCCCGAACTAATGCTCATGCTTTGCATCTTCCAATTTTTCTATTTTTTTTTTAATTTCAGAAAAACTCAAATTCAAAAAACTATCATTGAAATTTTTTATGAATATAGCTAGAAAATTTATTGAAGAAATTAAAGAGTTAAGCCTAATAAGCCACCTGCATCGCATCATCTCAAGCTTTACCAAAATAGGTAACTAAGCTTATCTCATATGATTCAGAGGTAAAACGCTTTATTATCCCTAGCGGAGAATACATGAAATGCTAATGCTGTAGGTTTGGTTTAGAAGCTCGTGCGTTTTTGCGCTTTAAGGTATCGATATGGGAATGGTTTGAGTATGATGTATGATATAACTATAATGTATCATATACATGTAATAATAATGAGTGAAAATTCGGCCTTTCGGGCCTCGCCAGGGGGCAAGTCCTGGACCCTCATATGGTTACTACTTAGAGCCATCAGGTGAAACATGGAACATGGAACGTGCTTTAGCCGAGTTTTGTTTGTTTGCTGTTTCCTTTTACTTGGAATTTCTTGTCTGTTGTTTTAATTTAGCTCTTTATGGGCCTGCTTTTAAAATTGCTCATCATTTTATTCACCTCTTGATGTCCCAAAAGTACCTATTGTTCTTAATGAGAAATCGAAAACGTCGAAAAACGCATCGCAATTAAAAGCCTAGGTTGCAAGATCCTTTGATAACTTTGTGGTAAAACGCTGCGAATTATTACACAAAGGTTTATTATTTTTCTATATAGATCACTCGTCTGCCTAGAACACGGTTTGCCCTACAGGGCTCTGCGGGTCCCAAAAAATTCTAAAAATTGTATACTATCTTAAATTGATGGAAAAACGATACCTTTATATAAAATTTTTTGAGTTAGGGCGTTTTCAAAATTTCAAACTTTATTTTTCAACCCTTAGAAGTGACCTACATCAACCAAAATCTTCGGGGCACAACTAGACCCCAAATGGAGCCTACATACCAAATTTCATCAACATCGGTCAATGCTAAGTGGGCCAAATTTTTATTCGATTTTTGAATTCTACGTACCTTGAAACGTACTAAACCAACAATTTTTTTTTTTTTGGGGGGGGGGGGGTTAAACAAATTTTTTTCTTGGTCGATTCCAAAGGTTCATTATTGAAAATAATAAACCAAAACGATGCCAGCCAACTTCGAATAGCCAAACTAAATCACAGTTGGTATATCTCAGCTTCGAGATATACCAACGATTTTCGTGGGATGAAAACTAACGCCGATGCATTTTCCTAAAAACGGGTCGATTGTAAGTGAAAATAATTTTCATTTCATTTCATTGACAATTATTGTCAAGAAAATACGAATATCACTTCTCCATGGTACATCCGTGCTATTGTGTTGGCGGAACTGAAAAACAGTCCCGGGACGAACGTCCGATGGATTCGTGCTCTTCCCAAATCCTGGTTTATAATTCTACTCGAATTTATTCGTATTCCTATGATGTACGGATGTTGAACTGTATTTTATTCGTGAAGTTGATTAAATATGAAGCTTTATGTTCAAGATCTATAATTTTCCGTTTTTCACAATTAAGTGAGATAAACTACTGAGTCATGTAAGTGAGTTAGAAAGTCATTAGGTAAGTTGCATTTCATCCAATCGTCCTATACAAATTTTCACAAAATCCCGCGCGACTTTCGTTCAACGGTTGCGTCACGTTTTTGCTCAGTTAGGTGATGGCTAAAGCATGTTCCATGCTAAAAACACATCATAATCTACTACTATAATACTGAGACTCTGTCCATCCAATAACTCACTTCTTGATTTTATGAGCACATTGTTGTGCTCTCAACAAATTCTCTTGTAGAATAGGTGCAATAAACTGCCAAAAAACTGCAATAAAACCCCCATCCCCTATTTTTCAGAGGAGGCCAAGGTTCTTTAAAGGACTGTCGAGCCGTGGAAGAAGAAGAGGATCCGCTATTTTTGACCTCTTAAAATTTTCTGAAAGTAACCAAAAGTTCCAAAACACAACATGGCCTCAACTTGAGCCCAAAAACCGAAATCAATCAATCTTGGTCAACATCTTGTGTAATAGAAAGCAATTTTTTTAATTTTTTTTACGATTTTTGAATTTACTTACCTTGAAACGTAAAACATCAAATTTTGAACGTCACAGTTTTGAGTTTTCGTGAGTTATTTTGATGGCAAATGTCTTGGAGAGAATCTCACAACGTCGGAATAGTTGAAATGAATGCTCGGACAAGAAAATCGATTAGTTTTTATAGGCTCACCTGTTGAGGGATGGGCGCAGACGGGTCGGTGTCCCACGCCGTGTACCTGTTGCTCATCGCCCGCGGACCTCGCCAGTGCTGCAGAACCATCGGCTCTTCCCCTCCGATCCCGTTCGACGATTTTTTCGACTGAACGAAACCAACGGAATGAACGTTACAAATATTTCCTAATTTCCGAAGTAAGAAAAGTACCAATTATGTACGGAAAGTTCCGAACGTGGTAAACTTTACAATGCATCCAGAAAATCAAACTATCCTATACATTATAATTTCGAAGGTATCAAAATTTTCATCACATATCCAAATTTCTGATGTAAGAAAAGTACCAATTATGTACGGAAATTTCCGAACGGGGTAAACTTTACAATGCATTAAGAAAATGAAACTATCCTATGTATTACAATTTCGAAGGTATCAAAATTTTCATCGTATACCCAAATTTCCGATGTATCATCATTTCCATATGAAGCGTACAGGGGAAAAACGCCATCTTCGTCATAAAGATGATTTCGAGAAAAACGCAAGTGAAGAGCAGGTTTATCAGTCACATTTTACCCCCCCCGGTAAAGCAGATTTATCCGACGGCCGTCGGGTAACTCAATCGTACGCATTTATCAGTCCCCATATCCCCATATTGCCGTTACCCGTAGTTCAAAGTTACCTGGTCGTCTGAGGACCGGATATGTTTAACCGGAGGGTAACTCGATTTACCCAAGGCTTTTTAACCTCAAAGAGTCATTTCTCGCCATTGGTCTCATTACCACGTTGCCCCCTCCTTTCCTTCCTGATCCTTCCACCTCCCTTTCACCCAGACTATATAAATAGATCAACGGACTGACAAACTTTAGTACTCTCTCGACAGCCTGTAGATGATGTCCTCACATCGAAAGCGCTCGCCTCCTGTACTCGACTTGCTTGAACCAGCGTGACTGCTCAATAAAAACACCGAATTTTCTTGTAAAACACACGTTTTTTGACATTCAAATTTCATTAAATGAAGTTTTAAATGAAGAGTAAATTTTACTCTTCTAATTTGAATGTTAAAGAGAAAAATTGATAGACTGCTGGGAAGCTGACAATTTGAGCATGTTTCTTCCGAAGAGCACCTATCAAAATTGGCAAGGATTTAGAGTGAAAATTTTGGTCGAAGAAAGACGAGATTCGAATAATTTTTAAAGCTTGCTTTTTGACTTGATTTTTTGAAACTATTTTATTTCTGAAAGATTTTGATCTTGCAATAGGTAGCTTAGGAATTTAACGCTCTTTCTATCGGTGTAGTCAGATTTGAATTTTCAGAAGAAACAAGGGAGTTATGACTATATCAGTGCGGTAAGGTCGAAAACGCGAGAAAAAAAAACTTTAAAGTGAAAAAAAAAAAAGAATTTTGAGTAGGATAAAACAAAATTTTCAAGCGACATGTTTTGTTGGAAATACCTTGTAGAATCGAACCCTGAAGTTATGCCCATCTTAAGTGTAGACACTCTGTGTATTACCACAAGCTCCTGGTATCTGATGCCCCACTCAGATCCTGCTAGCCTGCACACTTTCATGAAGGCAGATATGGCCTTGTCACAGACTAGGCTGATATGGCTGTCCCCAAACATTCAAACATTCAATCCCCAGGTATTTGAATTGGTTCACGTATGTTAGGGATTCTCGCAACTGCTTGCTAATTGAAATTCGGTCCGAATGCTCAAGTGTGGACTGAGCTTAGGAATCTACGGGCGGTATTCATAGACATTACGCGAAGCCGAGTAAATACTCGAATGGGTCTTGGAATGATGGCGGACTCTCAAAGCTATTCACAGTCGTCATCTCGAGAAGTTATTCCATACTTCGAGTATCTGCTCTGCATGCGGTATTCATAAACAAAACTTGGCGTTTAGTCGAAACTAGCAAAAACTCGAGGCTCCTGGACAGGACACTTGAGCAGTTACTCATCTTGTTGTTCTCATCAAAAATGGATATATCCACGATTTTTTGCAATCGCAAAAATCTATAAAAATAATAATAGATTTGATATTAAAAATAAAAAAATTTTAAATTATTTAAAATTCCATCTAAACTTGCAACTTTGAAAACCCTTTGCTACTGACGTAGTGCGCCAAAAACCATGAAATGTTTGAACTTTTTCAGTTTTTTAACCATAACCCATTTCCGCCGACTGTGACATATATGTAACACGGTAAGAGGCTTCTTACAGTTCGGTTGATAGCTACCCTAAGTTTCCGAGTCGTTTGAATTACGCTTAGTTATCAAGGAGAAGTGCCTTACTACGGATTCCCGTCGAAATGTTTGTCCCCGCGTCAATTTTACAGCGTTTACAAGTGTTTGTATCGGACCAAGTGCGTAGCGAAGCAAATTTCGAGACCCCGCCATGTTGTAAGTACTCAATATCTATTGTTGTTGGTTATTTTGTACCCTTGTTGGTAGTAATTCCTTCCTTAGGTTTATAAAATATGATTTGAGTTTGCTAACCTCAGTTTTATGACAATGTTGCTTTCTGGTACAACTAGAAATAGTAGTGTGACAAATATGTCACAGTCGTCATACGAAGTTCAAAGATCTTCATACCATGCATCCGAAGTTTTCTCCCTCCGTTATTATATGTCAGGTAGTGGTTTGCATTTCAGTTTTCAATAATTTTCATCAAAATCTACTCACTTAAAACTCACGTTCACTCACAATTTTGACATTTTATGTGATTACTATGGCACATAAATGAAAAGAAATGGATGGTTGGTGATTTTGTAGACGAGTGATCTATATAGAACCCGCCCCCTGCTCCTTCCGCCCCCTGCTCCTCCTGCCCACTGCTCCTCCCGATCGGTGGCTACAGCTTTCGTACAAGTACGCAACCAGGAGAGACATTTTATGCCCTTTCCCCTTCATATTTCCCCTTTGCGTAACGCTCCCCGCGTGACGATTTTTGACATTTTATGTCTTTACTATGGCACATAAATGAAAAATCGTCACTTGGGGAGCGTCACGCGGGGAGCGTTATGAGGGGAGCGTTACGCGAAGGGGAAATATGAAGGGGAAAGGGCATAAAATGTCTCTCCTGGTTGCGTACTTGTACGAAAGCTGTAGCCACTGATCGGGAAGAGCAGTGGGCGGGAGGAGCAAGGGGTGGGAGGAGCAGGGGGCGGGAGGAGCAGGGGGCGTTAAGCTAGGGCACTTTACTGGACACTCACTACTTTCTTCAATTCATTTATGTGCCATAGTAAAGACATAAAATGTCAAAAATCGGGGAGCGTTATGAGGGGAGCGTTACGCGGTTACAATACGGGGATTTATATGAAGGGGAAAGGGGGCGCAAAGACATGAAATGTCTCTCGTGGTTGCGTACTTGTACGAAAGCTGTATCCACCGTTTACTATGATTTTCAATATAGATCACTCGTCTGCAAAGCCACCACCAACCATCTTTTTTTCCATTTTGACATTTTATGTCTTTACTATGGCACATAAATGAAAAATCGTCACGCGGGGAGCGTTATGCGAAGGGGAAATATGAAGGGGAAAGGGCATAAAATGTCTCTCCTGGTTGCGTACTTGTAAGAAAGCTGTAGCCACCGATTGGGAGGAGCAGTGGGCGGGAGGAGCAAGGGGTGGGAGGAGCAGGGGGCGGGAGGATTTCGGATTGATTTCTATATAGATCACTCGTCTACAAAATCACCAACCATCCAATATGAAGGAAAAAAATAAAAATAAGAAATAAAAATAAATAAAAAAATTCAAAAAAATTTTTTTTTTTGTAACGTCGTGCAACTAAGAGGAGGAGGGACAAATTCCTGGAATTTGCCAATACATAAATGAAGACTCGGATGGCACATTCAAGTCATGGTCACGAGGAATTCACGTTTGTTCATGTGCACTGACTACTATCAGTTCCGGGGCGATGATTTTAATAGGGGATCACCTACACCCTATTCCACACAATCCCTGAAAATTTCACCGAAATCAGATGGGAATTGTTTTCGATCGTACCATACTAAATAGTGGGCGAATTCATGCAGTATAACTAGACAAGTCTTTCTGTTGCCTACAATTATTCTGTGTGATACTGAAATAATGTAATACTGATCATGTTCCTTATATTTGAATTGAATTTATATGAAAATTGAACTACGAACTTCTAATATGAATTTTTTTGAAATTTTCGGCATTTATTTGAAAAATTGTTTTATTGACTTATTATGTTCTTTTCAATTGCCTTCATTGGTTCTAATTTTCAGGAAAAATTTCAAAATTTATTTGATTTAGAAAATTCTGATTCTATAACATTACTTGATTTAGCTGAATAATTGAATGACTGTATCTGATTGATCTCTGATTTAAACTTTATCATATGAGATTTGAAATTGTTTGATCACCAATTCGTTATTCGATTGTGTTTGAATAATAAAGTCATATTTTGTTCCGTTAAACATTGATAATTTATCTACCAAGATTCTCACTGCTTGTGGAAAAGTTCACTAAAATGTATGTCTGATGACGACTGTGACATACTGGGTGTTTCACGAAAAGGTTACCCCCCCCCCTTCATTTCCGCAAAATACAACGTAAAAAATTCCGACCAACGCAATTCTTCATGATTTTTTGTGAGGATCTCAGGAAAAATACTTTTGCGCAAAAAGTTGCGCGCAATCGTGCGCAATTGACACTAACTTCATTTTTTCAAATGGAACCCCCCCCCCTTTTTTTATTACAGATTCGGATTCTACGTCAAATTTCATGAAAATTTCATACCCACATCGATTTGTTTTATTGCGCGCAACCTGGCTTTTTGAACGCTCTAAGTTGCGCAACTCCGCAATTGCGTAAAAATTAGGTTTTGGAGAACCCTTAGTGTGGCACATGTTTTTTCATCATTTTTAGGACGTCCCACAGTAAGACTTGGGCGTCCTTATGCGATCGATCTGGGGTGAAGGAAGACAACACTCAACAGAAAAAAAAAATAACCACACAGTAATCCGTTTTAGACCATTCTGAATCCAAATCCGCGAAAAAAACCATAGGTGTATGTCTGTGTGTGTGTGTGTGTGTGTATGTGTGTGTGTATGTGTGTATGTGTGTGTGTATGTGTGTATGTGTGTGTGTAACAAAATCTTGTGTACTCTGCACAGGCCTTAGTTCTCAACCGATTTTCCTGGTTCTTTTTTTGTTCGTCGCGGAAAACTATCTAGTTGTGCACTACGTCGCCGGAATTTCGAATTTTGCCTTTTAAGGGGGGGAAAGGGGGGGTTAATGCTCGAAAAACGTGCGTTTTTGGGCATAATCTTGTGTACTCTGCCCAGGCCTTAGTTCTCAAACGATTTTCGTGGTTCTTTTTTCGTTTGACGCGTAATACTATCTAGTTGTGCACTACGGCGCCAGAATTTTGGATTTTGCTTTTTAAGAGGGGGAAAGGGGGGGTTAATGCTTAAAAAACGTGCGTTTGCGTGCATAATCTTGTAAACTCTGCCTAGGCCTCAATTTCCAACCGATTTGCGTGTTTCTTTTTTTGTTTGACTCAAATAACTTCCGAGTTGTACATGATTTTACCAGAGTACCAAAATTCGCAAGGGGAGGGGGTGAGTGGGGGGATAATATTCACAAAATATCCGATTTTTCAATATTTTGGTTCCTTTACTACTTACTAATTGTACCCTAGCTTTGAAATTGAGGAAAAATTCTCATTATACCTCCGAATTTTCATGAATTATTCTCTGTACCACCATGGAACTAATAGTGGTGCCACCATGGTGCCATGATGCCATAAACCGCTTATTTCGTGGTTTTTTTTTGTGTTTCACCTTGAATACGGATGTGAACTTCGACGGACTGCCTACCAAAACTAACAGATGAAAGTTCAATGTTACGACGTATTTCCGCTTTGGTGCCAGACTGGCACCATTGTTGGCGTTGGGGAGGTGGGGGGGGGTAACTCGAATTCGCATGTTGGGTATCGTAGATCATGGATTTTAAAATGCTCTTCAGATTCGAGGCTCCCATGCCGCTAGAAATGTTATGGTGGATAATGGTGGGGGGGGGGTCAGTATTTCTTGCCTAAAGTAATGAATAAATTACATCGAGTGAAACAGTTTTATCGCTTACCAACTGGTTTAACTGATCTAATGCTTATCCAATGGGACGTCACCTGGAATGCATGCATTACTAAACAATATGTTTCTACGCTGAATCACAGGGTGTCATCCGTTTTGAGAAAAACCAAGATTTAAGAGGAAAAATTAACATTTCTTTCACGAAAACGTCAGTTTTTGAGGTCGAAATCATGTTTATTTTTTATTTTCTCACCTCCTTTTGAACCACGGGCTTGGGGCCGTCTACGGTGGAGTTAAAAATAAAAACTGACAGCACGATCATGCTTGAACTGAATAAAATTACCTAAAAACTCATAACGATTTAAAAAGAGCGATTTTTTCACTAAAAACAACCGAATTTTTGCCGGCTATTTTGAAAAATTCCAGTCATATTGAAAAACGGATATCACCATGTGAATTAGCGTAAAACAATGATGAAAAAACATGTGCCACACTAAGGGTTCTCCAAAATCTAATTTTTGTGCAATTGCGGAGTTGCGCAACTTAGAGCGTTCAAAAAGCCAGGTTGCGCGCAATAAAACAAATCGATGTGGGTATGAATTTCTCATGAAATTTGACGTAGATTCCGAATTTTTAATAAAAAAGGGGGGTTCCATTTGAAAAAATGAAGTTAGTGTCAATTGCGCACGATTGCGCGCAACTTTTTGCGCAAAAGTATTTTTCCTGAGATCCTCACAAAAAATCATGAAGAATTGCGTTGGTCGGAATTTTTTACGCTGTATTTTGCGAAAATTAAGGGGGGTGTAACCTTTTCGTGAAACACCCTGTATATATACAGTGACATATATGTCACAGTAGATTCTCCCACTCCTTGGACCCATATAATTTTTTTGACATTTTTCTCAACTTAAGAGGGCCTAGTTAGACAAAACTAGGTAAGAGAATTTTGAATTTTCCAATTTTTTTATTCTCGGCGGAAATGGGATAAATTCTAAAATACAATTTCAATAATTTATTGTCTATAGTAGGTAGAATTAGAATTATAATTATAATTAGATATTTCAATGATAAAACAAAGGGGCTCACCATGTCCTCCTTCTTGGTCGCCTTGTTCTTCTTCTTCTTCTTAGAGATGCAGATCCGACGTCGGAAGAGGAAGGCGGCGATGAGGACGACGGAGAAGGCGATGGTGACCATCGTGATGGGAATCACAGTCAAAGCGATGTCGGTGATGTTGGCGTGAGGGATGCCGGGCGCCGCCGCCGTCGGGTGCTCCGGCGTTGGATGATCCGGCTTTGGATGATCCGGCGTTTGATGATTCGGCGTTGGATGATCCGGCGTAGGATGATCCTGCGTAGAATTCTTCGAAGGAGGAGGTCTCGTGGTGTTTGAAGGCACAGTAGACGGTTTACCTTGAAAAATTCATGTCAAAAAAATTATGTTTAAGATTTAGATTTTTCAATCAAATTCAAGTCTATTTTACTGCCTTGTTGTATTCGTGCGGTGGATCAAAAAAAAAAATCTCCAAAATCAATTTTTACTCGCTTTTAACGATTCAAAGCTTTTTGAACAAATTTTGGGTCGTCTATTTTTTCAATATGTAGTGCAAATTCAGCATTTTTAATTCATTTTGGAAGTGAGGATGCAAAATTCAATAATATCACTTCCTTGTAGTGTTTTGAAGCTCCTATCTCCAAAATGGAATTTTCTACTCACTAATGGCCGGAGCTGCAGTCGCGTTGTGTTCGAAATGGTCGCTGATTTCTACACTCTCTTCGGGCGACTCGTCCGACGCCGTCGGCACCACCGGCGGAGGAGGGCGCGGCGCCATCGGAGGCGGCGGAGGGCGAGACTGCTGGAAGATGGGAGGCGGCGGCGCCAAGGGGAATCCCGGAGGGCGGAGTTGAAGCGGGACGTCGAAATTGGGACGTCCGGCTTTGGAGTCGTCCGTCGGGTGCTTCGTGTCCTGGATGACGACCCACACGCCCGTCTTTTGGGTGTAGTTCTCATCCGACACCGTCACGTAGATGTTCAAGTTGGTGCCGCCCTACAACACAATTTATTGAATTAGAAATTAAATTAAATTTTTGAATTTCACAATTTTAATAAATCAATAATTAAGTGATATTTAAATTTCAAATTTTCAATCAAACAATTCAATTTTTTTTTAATTTTAGAATCTAAAGAGAATAATTAAATTTTTTGAGTTTGATAATTTAGTTGGACAATTCTTTTTTTCTTGTTTTTAAATTAAATTAAACGATCCAATTTTTTAAATTTAAGAAAATTAAGCTGAACAATTCAAGTTTATATATTTTAGAAGTATAAGTTTTACATAAATGTTGAAATTACAATTGGACAATTTAATTATATAGTGTAGATATATGTTTTAAAGTACCTACCTATAAAATGTTAATCAAGCAATTTAATTTTTTCTCATTTTTGAAAAATTGTAAAGAGAACAATAGAATATTTTGAGTTTTATCATTTCAGTTGATTTCAGTATAATTTTTAATTTGTTTTTAAATTCAATTTTTTAAATTGTAGAATTCAAGTTTAACAATTAAATGTCTGAATTTCAATTGAATCTTTCAATTTATGAATTTTACAATTTCAACTGAACAATTCAATGTTTAAATTTAAGAATTTTAATAGAATAAATCAATGTTTTGAATTTTATAATTTCATTGAAACATTTCAATTTTTAAAATTTCATGATTTATGATAAAAGAATTCAATTTTTTCGATTCAAACAAATTAAGATGAACAAATCAATTTTGGTTTATTATTTTCAATAATAAGCCTTTGGAATCGAGCAAGAAAAAAAAAATTTTAACACCCCCTCAAAATTTGATGTATTACGTTTCAAGGTACGTAGAATACGAAAATCGAATAAAAAAATTTCCGTCCGTCCGCCGTACGCCGTACGCGGCACTTTTCTTAGCAACACTGGACCGATTTGGACCCCATATGGGCTCCATTTGGGGTCTAGTTGTGCCGCGAAGCTTTTGGTTGATGTAGGTCACTTCTAAGGGGTGAAAATTAAGGGTTGAAATTTTCAAGAGTGCCCTAGCTCGAAAACTCTCGAAATAAAGGTATCGTTTTTTCACCAATTTTAAATAGTACAGAATTTTTAAAAATTTTTGAGACCACCCGGAGCTCTGTAGGACAAACCGTTCGGTCCCTACGAGTATTTGAAGGTTTTCCTTCGATAAAACAGAATCATGAGTGTGAATCGCAAAAGAGGTCTAATTGCCGTTCAAATTTTATCGGACTTAAATGCGATCGCTGTTCATTTCTTCGATTTGTATACAGTTTTGCCTTCTGCGTAACCAGTAATCAAATTTCCATATCAAGCTTTCTATTTTTCGAATCGAGTGTGAAGCGTTTAGTTCTTTCTAATAAACTTGATTGTGAAGGTGTGAAGCCAGTATAGTGTGGTAGGTAGTACCTACCAATAGTTGGTAGGTAAAAAAAATTGGTAGGTAAAACAATGTTTGTATGTAAAAAACGCTGCAAATCATTGCTCACTGATCAGATCACTGATCAGCTGAGTGAGCTCCGAAGCCATTTTCAATCCTATTGAATGGAAGTGCTCTTCCAGGCGTCTCCAGCATTCGAGGAGATCTTCTTCACTCCTCACATCACTGATCAGCTGAGTGAGCTCGAAAGCCATTTTCAATCCTATTGAATGGAAGTGCTCTTCCAGGCGTCTCCAGCATTCGAGGAGATCTTCTTCACTCTTCAGATCACTGATCAGCTGAGTGAGCTCCGAAGCCATTTTCAATCCTATTGAACGCAGGAGCTGAAATTTGAGAGGGAAGGTCAAGGGAGAATACAGATGGTGGTAGGTGCTATTGATGGAGAACCAGTGATCTTTACTGAAGGGTGATCTATACAGAAGGGTGATCTATACAGAAAATAATAAACCTTTGAGCAATGATTTGCAGCGTTTTTTAATTGAGAAAATTAAGTTGAACAATTCATATAAAAATTTTCAAATTTCAATAAAACAATTCATATTTTGAATTGTTGAAATTTAGTTACTTAACAATTTATTTTTATAAATTATAGAGTTTATTTGGAACAATCCCGTTTTCAAAATTTTGGGATTTCAATCAAACAATACAATTTTTTAATTTTATAATTTTAATTGAATTATCATTTTTAATATTTTAAAATTTCAACTAAAAAAATCTTTTTTTTTCAATTTTAGATTATAGTTGAACAATTTTTAGTACGAATTTCAAAGTGATGTGACGATAACGTTGGAAATACTTGACTGAATATGTTGTGAGTGGATAATGGGAGGTAAGTACTGTATATGAAAGATTGATATTATGGCTGTATGGGCAACCAATTCCAAATGAAAAATATTCTTTAAAATAATTTTAAAAACCTTCCTGCATAATTGATTGATAATTTTAAAATTTCATTAATCAAAATCAACTAATTTAGAGGATGCAGAAGCAGGCAAGTGTTAGAAGAGATGTTGCATTGGGAAAACTACGAGATAATTGAGAAGTTGAGGATGCCAGTGACTGGTGACGTTAGCCTAATATGAACACTCACCATTCCGGCCAGGGACTGATTGGTCCGGACCACCCCCGTCCGCGGGTCGATCTTGAAGGGGAGCGGACCCGAGCGAGCCATGTTGAGCCCCAAACTCTGACCCGACTCGAGTCCGAACTTCAAGCTGTCGTCCTCCGAGTCTGCTCCGCGCGCTTTGGTGACGACCGAGTCGACGGGCTCCGTGTCCGGGATCACCCACTTCCGCTCCACCGTCAGGATCGGCGGGGAGTTCATCGGATGTCCTCCTGCAACACGACGAGGCAATCAAAATCCGGACGTCCGAAAAACCTGTCTCGAAGACAATTGAGGAGTTTGATTATTAAAGGTACTATACAGGGGGAAAACCCCCAGTCGTTGGACACCTTAAGAGCACTTCTCTCACGATTTTACTTACATGCATTTAATATCTGGATGGATTTCAAAGTTTTTTGCTTCCTCACTACCGAAGGTAGGGAAGCTTTGTATTCGTGAAAGAAGTGAAAAAAAAAAAATGTCCTCCAAAATCAAAATTTCCACTTCCTTTTTGCGTTTTAGAGCTTCCCGAACAATTTTGGTTCCGTGTTTGTCTGTCTGTCTGTCTGTCGGTCTGTCGGTCTGTCTGTGGTCAAGATTCAAGATTTCAAGATTTCAAGATTTTTATTGGCAATATGTAGAATACAATCATTACATTGCAACATAAAAGCATACAAAAATAGAGTAAAAACAAAAATTAAATTTTCTCTTCTCGACAATTGCCCTCCGAAGAATAAGTTCCTAGGAACTTGTGCTCCCCGGGGGAGTTTGATCAACTCATTGGAGAAATTAAAAAATTTAAAAAAATGCTCACATTCGGTGTACTCCAATAATTAACAGAAAAAATGACCTAGAATATGGAAATGAAATTAAAACTGGAATTGTTTGGCACAATTGGGCTATCTATGGATATAATTACAAACAATTAGTTAATAATTTCTTAAAACTTGATAAATTAGAAAATAAAAAAATATTTATTCCTTTGAAAAACAGAAATCTAAGGGCTGTCACATAAGAATTTCTCTTATAGAATTCAGTTTTTACATTGGGGAGGAGGATCCGAGAACGATTATAATTTCGAGTAAGAGATGATGCTAACAAATGATTTGAATTAATGCCATTAGAAAATAAGAGGACGCAAGATTGGAAATGAAAAATTTGAATGATATTTTTGACTTTAAAATGTTTATACAGTAGTGCAGTGGAATATCTAGAATTTTTATTTAATATAATCCTTATTAATTTATTTTGCATAATTTGTACTTTTTTAACATGAGATTTACAGGCTCCACCCCAAAGAATGATTCCATATTTTATAATAGAGAAGGCTAGTCCATAATATATAGTTTTGAGTTGAATCTTTGATAGAAAATGACGAGCCTCTCTGAATACATAGAACAATTTGCGTAACCTTAGTATTAGAAATTCAATATGTTGTTTATAGCTCAAGTGATTATCAATTATTATTCCCAGATATTTACAACGATCACTAAATGGAAGCAAGGCACAATCACAATTTTCATCTCCTCTCAGACAAGCAAAGTTCAAATGAAATTTCACAGCACAGTTTGTTGGGAAACCTATGTTCCCAATTGAAAAACGAAGCACTGAAGTTTTTTCCACATTCAAGCATAATTTATTGTAATCAAACCAGCACTTAATCCGAAAGATATTGGAATTAATTGTATTAATCAAATCGACATAATTTCTTCCCCAAAAAACAACCGCCGTATCATCCGCGAAGCCGAATCAATCCTTGTCCCGGGCAAAACTATCCTAACCTGTGGTCCGATTTTGATGAAATTTTCAGGGATTGTGCGGGTTAGGTCCTAGACGGTCCCCTATCAATTTCAGCACCTTCGGACCAATAGGAGCGAGTGCGCATGCGCAAACGTGAATTTCCTGGAACCTCGGTTTCTCGGTTTCTAATGAACCGATTTTGCTCAAATTTGGAGGTTAGTTAGGGACTAACTTCTAAGAGACACCCTATAGGTTTCAATCAAATTGGTCAAGCAATAGCCGCTGCGCATGCGCGAACTTTAAATTTATTGTTACAACCAAAACTCCGCAACTATTCAACCAATTTCGATGAAATTTTCAGGGATTGTGTGGGTTAGGTCCTAGACGGTGGACCGCTAAATAAAATAATAAAATTCTACGTTTAATTTCAAACAAAACTCAAATTACGAGTATATAACAAATTAATACCCATAATCCTAATACGTACACCTATTATAGTTTTAGTATTGAATAATAATAATCATTATCGTCATAACTTCGTAGTTTTATTTTATACCTACACTCTTTCGTTCTTTTATTTCAGTGGTTTATATACCTCAACTATTTACAACACTATTATAAACATCAATACCTGCAACCCTATCCCGCATATTATCGCCAATATTTTCGTATTCAATAACTCTTTGAATCATAATTTTTTCGCCAACTGATTCTATACGTCCATGTTACAATGAGTGAGGAAGCTATACTGCCCACCCAACTTGGCAGACGTTTTTTTAGTTTTGTTTGGTATGAGTTCACGAAAACACCGCTTTTTTCAAAAATGGCCTCTGTGCAGTGATAATTTTGCAATCTTTGTCCAAAGTTGAGCTATCAATTTTTTTTTTCAAATTGCCAGTCGTTGGACAAGAAATCCTAACTTTGGACAGCGATGCGCCAGTCGTTGGACATCTGGAAACTTTCGTCATACAATTTTTTCCCATG
This sequence comes from Apolygus lucorum, assembly GCA_009739505.2. Classification (NCBI taxonomy): domain Eukaryota; kingdom Metazoa; phylum Arthropoda; class Insecta; order Hemiptera; family Miridae; genus Apolygus; species Apolygus lucorum. Next base: position 21,918,336 of record CM019179.2, read on the forward strand.
TTTCTAGGTTCATATTTTGACTATTTATTGGGAAATGTGACACATTTTATTCATTATTAATAACATTGAAGGTCGGGACATGAATAAAGGTTGGTAATATCAAATCGCTTTTGAACATTTTGAATGTTTGTATTTCAAAAATACCGTAAAACCGTCAAACTTTACCCCAAGATTTACTCCGAAACAGTTCCAAATACAATTTCTCCCACTCAAAATGTGTTAAATTGATTTTTTTAAATAAGTGAACTGATCTTCAGGGCTTCCTAAACATTTTGAGTGGTCGATCTCATTGATCAGATAATTGTAACCCCCCTATTTAATTGTTTAAATGTTGGAGTAAAGTTACCTACGAGTGCGTCTATCTTTACTCCACTCTGAAAAACTCACAGTTATCGCTACAAAAACGGGCAGTGGTGCAATGTTACTAGTCGGGATTGAATTCATTACCCCAGAAATACTTGATAATATCAAGTATTTATAATATTATTATAAAATATATTCTGAAAAATTGAACTTTTTAGCTTGAAAAATACAAGTTATACCTAAGGAAAAGATAAATTCCAATGATCATTTATTTCAACGAATTTGCTTGAAATGCAATATTTCTGGTTAAGAGATCACAATTTCAGTCTTCCAGTATAGAAAGACTTATGTAGGTAAGCAAAACTTTCTACAAGTAAAGAAATATTAAAGGACAATAAACGATAAACGAATGACTTAACAAAATCACAGAAAAAGTCTGTTTCACATTCGATAACTTTCAAATGAATTGCAATGGTAAATTTCAAAGTTAACCCACGTGTAAATAATATGGTAAATCACAACTTATGAGACCAAAGCACGTTTATGTTCATATCATAATGCAGGTGTTCAGTTGTAAAGTTTCGGTAGGGGCGCGTACCAAGCTTTTTCTCATTTCTTCTCCCCATCTCTAACTTCTGACATGAGATACACTAGAAACCTTACATTCAACACTGCGAAAATTATAAAACTCAAATGTTTTTCGAGATTAAATAAGAAAAATATGAGTGAGGCTACCTTTATCCCAACCTTTATAGTGGAGTAAAGATACCCGGTTTTTGGAGTAAAGTTACCATCAAATTTTTGGTAAACAAGGCATATCTAAGAAAACACTTTTTTGAGAATTTGATTAGTGGATTTTGTTCAAAATAAGATATTTGAAGTGATATGATGAGGGCTTGCCTGGTAAATCCACTCCAAACACCTGATATGGAAGAAATTTTGGAGCACGAGAAACAGGACAAAAACAACTGAACAGGAAACAATGACTGATATCAGCTGATAACATGGATAAAGGCGCCATCGCAAGCCGCATCGATTCTCTGGGATGTGGAGAATAACGAAAACACAATAGCTAACTTTTATCTAAGTTCTACCACGCTTACGTCACAATTGAAGATTCTCACTTTTTGGGGTAAAGTTACCTCTGGTGGGGTAAAGTTTGACGGTTTTACGGTATGTTAATGGAAAATTAAGTCTTTGTGAAAAACAGTCCTTATAAATTTAATAATAACAACATCAAAAGGAACATACAAGGCAACTCATCAGATAATTCAGGTGCCTATCTATACTCTTGCCTTTATTTAAAGAGCTCTGGGATTTTTGAAGGCCCCGAAAGTTCGGCATCGCTGCAAGAATCCGAGCCCCAGCTTCGAGCCCCAGAAGGTCGAGGTAGGCATACCTGCGCGACCCCTCCGCCCGTGAACCCCCCCAACCCCCCAACAGTTTACCCTCTTCTGCAAATGCACACTTGATTCACAAATTATTTCGATCATCCCATCACCAAAATCGTGATCAGCGAGAAAAATTGAACATATCGAGTATAAACTCGAGGCAGGTACGATTAAAACTCAGCAGCCCTCTCCCGGCCAATCCACCCAAACGAATTACGCCCTCTTCGCCGAATTACAGGAAATTTGGACTCATTTTCATCAGAATAATTAGTACGTTACGAATTTAAACTACAAAAAATGTTCACCGAACGATAAATAATTAAATTGTATGTTGATAGAAGAGGAAGAAGGAAGAGGGATGATGGGTTTTGAACGCGAAGGGTTGTGAGTTGAGACCCCAAGGTGAGCACCTTGCAACGTTGCCATCTCTTGGCAGGGAAGGGGTTTTGGAACCCGCGGTCCAGAGCTCTTTAAATAAAGGCAAGAGTATAAACTTAATAATCTATTCGACTAGGCTGATGATGGTAGCCTGGTAACTTTTGCTTCTGCTTCTGAGTCTACCAAGGTAGCGGTAGCTTTGTATTCACTTTTCAAGGATGAAAAAAATAAATGTTCTCCAAAATGAAAATTTCCACTTCAAATCTTTCTGAACAATTTTGGTTCCTTGTCTTTGTGTCAGTCATGAAATCCTTGCCACAGCCATAACTTCTACAATTCTCATCCGATTTCGATGACATTTTCAGGGACCGTGCGGGTTGGCGTGTAAATGGTCCCCTATGAAAATTTTAACCCCCCCCCCACCGACTGATAGTAGCCGCTGCGCATGCGCAAATGTGAAATCCTTGCCACAGCCATAACTTCTACAATTCTCATCCGATTTCGATGACATTTTCAGGGACCGTGCGGGTTGGCGTGTAAATGGTCCCCTATGAAAATTTTCACCCCCCCCCCCCCCCGCCGACTGATAGTAGCCGCTGCGCATGCGCAAATGTGAAATCCTTAACACAGCCATAACTTCTACAATTCTCATTCGATTTCGATGACATTTTCAGGGACCGTGCGGGTTGGCGTGTAAATGGTCCCCTATGAAAATTTTCACCCCCCCCCCCCCACTGACTGATAGTAGCCGCTGCGCATGCGCAAATGTGAAATCCTTGCCACAGCCATAACTTCTACAATTCTCATCCGATTTCGATGACATTTTCAGGGACCGTGCGGGTTGGCGTGTAAATGGTCCCCTATGAAAATTTTCACCCCCCCCCCCCACCGACTGATAGTAGCCGCTGCGCATGCGCAAATGTGAAATCCTTGCCACAGCCATAACTTCTACAATTCTCATTCGATTTCGATGACATTTTCAGGGACCGTGCGGGTTGGCGTGTAAATGGTCCCCTATGAAAATTTTCACCCCCCCCCCCCCCCACTGACTGATAGTAGCCGCTGCGCATGCGCAAATGTGAAATTCTTGCCACAGCCATAACTTGTACATTTCTCACCAGATTTCTATGAAATTTTCAGGGATTATGCGGGATGGTGTGTAGATGGTCCCCTATGAATATCATTTCCCCTAGACTGATAGTGCAGTCCCCTATGTGTATCATTTCCCCCACTCATGCGCAAACGATCATTTCCTAATTACAGCCATATCTTCTACACTTCTCATGTGATATCAATGATATTTTCAGGTATAATGCGAGTTGGGGTGGACACGGTCCCCTATGAAAATCATGGCTTCCAAATTGTATTTTCTGCGCATTAGCAAACTTAAAATCCTTGTAACTGCCATAACTTCTATAGTTCCCTACAATATTCAGAGGTTGGTTATGTATACAATCGGGTTATAGATACGAGGAAGTTATGTGCCTCACCCACTTGGCAGACGTTTTTTCGTTAAAAATTGTATCACATAATCATTAGGTAGCTTCACCAGTCTGATCATAATTTTTCTTGAGGGCTTTTCGAGCTGAAATGAAAATTAAGGGGCGAAAATTACGCAGGAAGGTACCAAGCAAACTCCATAATACAAATGTTATGTATTAGTGAATTTAAAGGTTCCTCCAAATTTTCCTAAGATCAGAAGGTAAATAAAATTTATATGAGCTGAGAAAAAAAAGGATTTTTAATAGTAATAATTTTTTTTTTAATAATTGAAGAGCTGTTTGGGACGTGTCCAAGCACTAGGCACATCGCGAAACAAGGTAGAACCCAGTTGTTGGACGGGTGTCCAACCACTGGGAATAACCATAACGACAGTATCCAGTCATTGGACACAAGCAAATAATTTTAATTTATGCGTCAGGTGAGGAACTTTTTACTCGAAAATGATCAGTAACAATCGAACTATGGATTAAATATTGTATGGAGTAAGTTATCATCAAATGAAAAACTGAAAACTCTTACGAAAAGGGGTCAGTCAGCTAACCATTTTCGTAAGGAATCCACACTTTTCCGGCGACTCCACTTTGTTTCAACTCCTAAACCTAGTGATTATATTGTATAGTTATAACCTTCTTTCCTTCTTCTTCTTCTGGCTTCATAGTTTTCATTGGTATGTCACAACACAAAGAAATATTCATCACACCTTAGTAAAACCTGGAAACCGTTCACTGTCCAACGACTGGGGGTTTTCCCTACTATATCGATTTTGGTCAAAAGTGAGAAAAACGCGAAAAACCATAGCGACCTGAAAAACGTGCTGTAAACAATGTTGTTATTGCTTCCAAGTCTGCCAAGGTAGCGGAAGCTATGATTTCACATTTCAAGGACGAAAAAAAAAAAAAACGCTACAAATTATTACACAACGGTTTATTATTTTTCTATATAGATCACTCGTCTGCAAAGAACACGGCTTTGCCATTGTTACCACCAACCAAATTGAAGAAAAACATCGATCGCATTTCGGTCAGCTGAAATTTGAACGGAGATTAGGCATCTTTAGCGATTCACACTCGTGTATCTGATTTATCGTACGTAAAACCCTTAAATTCTCGTAGGGAGCGAACAATTTGTCCTACAGGGCTTCGCGTGGCCTCAAAATTTCTAAAAATCCAATTCTTTCTTAAATCGATGGAAAAACAATAACTTTACATCAAAATTTTTTGAGTTAGGGCGTATTCAAAATTTCAAAATTCATTTTTGAACCCTTAGAAGTGACCTTCATCAACCAAAATCTTCGCGGCACAACTAGACCCCAAATGGTTTGGTCGATTCCAAAGGTTCATTATTGAAAATAATAAACCATAAGTTTTCCAAAATTGAAATTTCGACTCGCTTCTAACGTTTCAGACCTTTCTGAACAATTTTGGTTCCGTGTCTGTCTGTCTGTCATGAATTCCTTGTAACGCGCATAACTATACAAAGTTATTGTCCGATTTCGATGAAATTTTGAGGGATTGTGCGGGTTGGTGTGTAGAAGATCCCCTATGAAAATCATCATCCTCGGACTGATAGAAGCCACTGCGCATGCGCGAACGTGAATTCCTTGTAACAGCCATAACTTCTACATTTTCCATCCAATTTCAAAGAAATATTCAGAGATGGTCCAAGCTGACGTGTAGATGGTCCACTATGAGAGTAGAGAATGGTACTTAGAGATTGATGTTTAGAAATAAACTACGTGCATCGGATCATCTATACAGTCGGGTTATGGATACGAGGAAGCTATGTGTCACACCCACTTGGCAGACATTTTTTAGCTTCTTTAGGAGTGACTGACATCAACCAATAGCTTCGAGGCACAAATAGACCCCAAATGGAGCCCATGTACCAAATTTCATAAAAATCAAACTAAGAATAGAGCGGCGGACGGCAAAATATTCATTAGATTTTCGGATTCAACTTATTTCAACATAATCTAACAAATTTTGAGGAGGAGGGGGGATTTTTTTCTCAGTTGATCCCAAAGGTTTATTATTGTAAATAATAAACCAAAAGTCACTGCCAAAAACTTTCAATCAGTTACAATAGCTGCGCTTCATTAAATCAAAAGTTTTACTTGCATTATGTTTTTTTGACTTTTCTAGAACAATTTTGTTTTCATGTCTGTCTGTGTGCTAACCCTTGTAACGGGTAGAATATAGTTGCAATTATAGAGGTCACGGATACTGATGTGTCCATGATAACACGTCAATTTATTCTAGTTTGTGTTAGAAACAGATTTTCAGTTGTGAAATCACTGCATTGAATTCAGCGTTGCAATTTCTTGCTAATCTAGCGTAATATCGCACAAATTCTTTAGATACATATTCTCTAAATAATTACAAAGTTACTTTCCGATTTAGATGAATCCCCCCCCCCCCAACCGTCCTGGACAGTCTCTGCAGTGGCTGCAAAGACTTTGCAACGTCAAATTTCGGACCATAACAATCAATGGGTTTAGTTCCGCTAGTTATAAGAATACAATAAATTGTCATCTACGGACTGTATTGGCTGGTTACTACGGATTATCCAATACGGTGTGTAGATAATAACTAACTAATAGGTAGATCTAACTAGCTAGTTAGAACTAACAACAATCAGCTCAGCTCTCGAGGACAGACTATGACTCGGACAACCTTCCGTTGGATCGATTTTCGAGCACCTAAAAACTGAAATAACCGGCGATCGAATATCAAAATCAAGTTTTTTTTTCCCCTCCGCGGACTGACAGCGACGGGTAACGGCTATTTTTTCGAGGCCTCGCGTGTCTCCCGTCCAGCGGCCATCAGCCCCGTTAGTCACAACGGGCTGCACAAACACCTCCACCCTGACGCAACAAGTTTTCTATTCTACGCTAAGCGGTTTTCTCTAGCAGTCAGGAAAACGTCGAGGGACATTAAGGGCCGTTTTCACCAACAATTCATTAACTCCGTTCGACGAAAACTGTGTTGATAGTAAACTGAAATTGATCTCCAGTCAAAATTAATTTCGGTTTCACCAAGTTGAACGAGTTCTCAGGAGTGGCGTTTTCGTTGATCTCTGGTAAACTTCTTCTTCACCATCGAAGCATCGAAAATCAGTCCTACAACTCTGATCTGGAATGCAGTGAATTGGTGATGCGCGAGATAACGAAATTGTTTTGTGACTAGGGATGGCGAATCGAATGAAATACATCGATATCCAGATCAAACGATATATCGATATGCCATCGATCGAAATGTATTTCGGTATAAAGGAAGATGTACATGGAAAAACGTGTTGAAGTGGGTAGGTGGATTAAAACGTTTTAAAACAATAAAAAAAACGTCTGCCAAGTGGGTGTGGCACATAGCTTCCTCGTATCCATAACCCGATTATATAGATGATCCGATGCATAGTTGTTAATCTCAAAACACCAATCTCTAAGTACCATCCACTACCCTCATAGGGGACCATCTACACGCTAATCTGGACAATCCTAGAAAATTTCATCAAATTCGGATCAAAAATTAAGTGAGTAGATGTATGTGATTGGATGTATGTGATTGGATCAAAAAAATACTTAGCCTCGGCTGGGATTCGAACCCGCGACCCCTGGGGGACAGTTGAAGTTACGGCTGTTACAAGGAATTCACGTTTGCGCATGCGCAGTCGCTTCTAACACTCCGGAGATGATGATTTTCATAGGGGACTATCTACAACCTAATCCACATAATCCCTGAAAATTTCATCAAAATCGGGTGGAAAATGTGGAAGTTATGGCCGTTACAAGGAAATTCACTTTTGCGCATGCGCAGTGGCTAATATCAGTCCAAAGGTGATGATTTTCATAGGGGACTATCTAAATACTATAACAAAATCTGTAACATCCCTAAATCTGTAACATCCCTGAAAATTTCATTGAAATCGGGTGGAAAATGTAGAAGTTATGGCCGTTACAAGGAATTCACGTTTGCGCATGCGCAGTCGCTTCTATCAGTCCGGGGATGATGATTTTCATAGTGAACCGTCTACACACCAACCCGCACAATCCCTGAAAATTTCATAGAAATCGGACAATAACTTCGTATAGTTATGCGCGTTACAAGGAATTCATGACAGACACACAGACACACAGAGAGACAGACACACAGACAGACAGACACGGAACCAAAATTGTTCAGAAAGGTCTAAAACGCAAAACGCGAGTGGAAATTTTGATTTTGGAGAACTTTTTTTTTTCGTCCTTGAAAAGTGAAAACAAAGCTTCCGCTACCTAGGTAGACTCGGAAGCAATAATTTAGGAAGACATTTATCGACTAATCAGAAGATCTACTTGGAAAAACTTGAAGAAGTAGTAAGTATATAGGTAAATTGAAACGTTACTAACATAATTTTGGAAGAAATATATCGGTATACTCGACATATCGGAAGATCTATTTGGAAAGAAAAATTCACGTTTGCGCATGCGCATGGCTGCTATTATGTTGATTTTTACATGCCTATCTGAACAATTCTGAGAAATGTCTATTTGTTTATTTGGCAATCAAAACTACAACGTAGATACAAAGAATAGGATTGAAAACAAAGTATCATGAAAATCTGTGATGCATCAGAGGATGGTCTAGGAAGTGTTCTAATGCACAGATTCCAAGGAGGTCTAGAATAATTATTATGAATGCTTGCATACGAGTCTGCAACACATTGGGGCATTTTCATGTACCCAAGCATCAAAATAAGAAAACAGTTTATTGTTCTCTTCGCAACACAGTGAGTCTATTTTCTTAAATAAATTTTATTGGTATCGCGTGAGCAAGACTTGCTTAGTATTCGTGACGATTTTTCAGTTTATATGCCAAAGCAAAGACATGAAAATGTCAAAAAACCGGGTGAAATAAGTATTAACCTACTTTCAAAAGTTATGAATTATGAAGTTATGAATTATCGAAATTCATAGTTTAAAAACTGAAAATGTCATTGCATTGTTAAATTAGTTGATTAATTGACAGGGGTATACTGTGGACAATCATGACCCTTCAAAATTGAAAATAATTGTTGTGAAAACCTGCTTCATATCGTATAGTAGGTAGTTTTAATCTAGACGAGCCTCCATTAATTTTGGCTCAAGTCAAGTAATTTACTGAGCCTTGATAGCCACTGTAGGTGTAAACTATGTACACAATCATGCCTGAGCTGAAGTCAACAGTCTGAAATCAACCCATCACGTAGGTTCCTATGTAATAATATAATAGTAATATGGAATAAAATTACTTGATGTTTTCAAAGGTACAGGAGTCCTTTCTCATCCATTCATTTCAATATTTAATTTTTACTTGTTGAAAATAAGTAGCGATATATCGGTAAATATATCGATATTGACCGATATTATCGGATCTCTATGTCAATACAAATATATCGATATATCAAACGTAATATATCGATATATTTCATATATCGTTGCCATCCCTATTTGTGACAGTTTTCCCGCAGATTCACTTTTTCGTTAAGTAGTTTTGACTTCATTCAATCCGTGATATTTCAACAATCCGTCAAGTATCCTCTTTCAGCGCTATAATTTGTGTTGTTCATAAGTTCATTATGATTGTTGGAGTTCAGATTTTCGATTGGACGTCTATCTACTTCATCAACGTGAGTCCTTTTACCTACTTTTATGTGGTGATTCCCTCTTCCATGCTCTCCTACAAATTAATGTGCCTTATTGTATAGCATACCGGTACTTTCAACTACTCTGAGCTAGTAGACATAGCTAACTGCCTAATAATGTGCGGATGCAAATTTTTGTTTCAGATTCCGGATAACAGGCTACGAACTGTGTGTCAATGACGTCTTTTCTGAACAAATAAGATGAATTTCATTCTTAAAGTCAAGAAGATTTCGTTATCACTTCAGCATTCATGAAATACTACTACGATTGGTACTTGTGTAAAATTTTAAGTACGCATTTTATAAGAATGAATTAATTAAAATGATAATAATATTAATTATTTAATTATATATTTATTATTAATATATTTATTATTAATATAATATTATTATATTTCTAATTATAATTAATAATAAAAGATATATTATTTCTCCTACCTATGCTGATTACGGTGCAAACAAAAATAAACTCGTAGGTAAATAATAAGAAAAGAATTTTCAGCATAGTTATTTGAGATGATGCCTAATCAAATAATGATAATGATTCAAACAACAATACAAGAATATAAACGACGTAGGTAAGTAATCTTTAGTAAACTCCTAACGAGAAAAAACGAAACATGAAAGGGGGGATCTTGTGAAAAAATGTGCATTCACCAGAAATGATATAGGTAGGTAACAATTTTATTTTCATAATGATTAACATCAGCAAAACCAACTACTCGATATAGGTGCGTAAAATGCACACAGCAACTGGGAAACGGAAATATCTGAGATGGTAACGAAACTTGTAGGCTGAAATAGCGACGTCCTGCGATGGATTTGTTTGGGACCACGAATAATGTAATGGTTAACAATTTCGTTGCCCTTTCTCACTCCCGTATGATACCTACGAAAAGGTGCGATTTTCCTAGTTGTTTTTTTGTTCGTCGCGGAAAACTATCTAGTTGTGCACTACGTCGCCGGAATTTCGAATTTTGCCTTTTAAGGAGGGGAAAGGGGGGATTAAAGCTCAAAAAACGCGTGTTTTTGGGCATAATCTTGTATCGTCTGCCCAGGCCTTAGTTCTCAACCGATTTTCGTGGTTCTTTTTGTGTTTGACGCGGAATACTATTTACTTGTGCACTACGGCGCCGGAATTTCGAATTTTGCTTTTCAAGGAGGGGAAAGGGGGGATTAAAGCTCAAAAAACACGTGTTTTTGGGCATAATCTTGTGTCGTCTGCCCAGGCCTTAGTTCTCAACCGATTTGCGTGTTTCTTTTCTTGTTTGATTCAAATAACTTCCGAGTTGTACATGATTTCTCTATAGTATTAAAATTCGCTAGGAGAGAGGCGAGTGGGATATAATTTGACACAAAAAATCTGATTTTTCAATATTTTGGTTCCTTTACTGCTTACCAATTGTACCCAAGCTTTGAAATTAAGGAAAAATTCTCATTATACCTCCTGATTTTCATGAATTATTCTCTGTACCACCATGGAACTAATAGTGGTGCCACCATGGTGACAGGGCACCATAAACCGCATATTTCGTGGTTTTTTTTGTGTCTCACCTAGAATACGGATGTGAATCTGGACGGACTGCCTACTAAAACTAATAGATGAAAGTTCAATGTTACGACGTATTTTCCGCTTTGGTGCCCTGCAGGGTTGCTACCCTCCGCGACCAGCTTCAATTTCCGTGATATCTCTCAGCAGAGGATTTTTTTTTTTTTTTTTTTTAGCCACGACAATGTTGAAAAAAGTTGTAGACAGTATTGATCATGAGTGTTGACTAGAGTTTGCATGCTTATTAAAGAAGGCTCGTTCTGAGATGTTAGATCCTCAACTTTAATGAAGAAAAACTCGGCGCTTTGCGCCTCGGCGGGGGGCTCCGCCCCCCTGCACCCTCCGGTTAATTTTTCTTTTTCCATACTCTGTATGAAATCATAGGAACACAGAATGTGTTTTTGCGATGCTAGTCATCCGTTAAATAAAAAACAACAATAATAAATGTGGAGTCTTTGGCAATAATAAAATAAATAATTGTTAGACATTTAATTTGGTCTAAAACCCTATAAATGTTATATAAATAAATATGTAACTACAAGAAAAATACTATATAAATTGAGAGCTTTCCAACGAATGGTGAACAATTTCTGTGCAATGAACACTGCGGGAGTTCTATTTCCTTACTAACGGCTTGGTTGCACGTGAAAATCATTATAAAAGGCGCGTAACGGTTTTTTCTGTCGCTTTTTCGTGACGATTTTTAACACAGAATGTGTTTTTGCGATGACCTACCGAAAAAAAATCGTCACGAAAAAGCGACAGAAAAAACCGTTACGCGCCTTTTATAATGATTTTCACGTGCAACCAAGCCGTTGGTAAGGAAATAGAACTCCCGCAGTGTTCATTGCACAGAAATTGTTCACCATTCGTTGGAAAGCTCTCAATTTATATAGTATTTTTCTTGTAGTTTCATATTTATTTATATAACATTTATAGGGTTTTAGACCAAATTAAATGTCTAACAATTATTTATTTTATTATTGCCAAAGACTCCACATTTATTATTGTTGTTTTTTATTTAACGGATGACTAGCATCGCAAAAACACATTCTGTGTTCCTATGATTTCATACAGAGTATGGAAAAAGAAATAAACCGGGGGGTGCAGGGGGGCGGAGCCCCCCGCCGAGGCGCAAAGCGCCGAGTTTTTCGGTAGGTCATCGCAAAAACGCATTCTGTGTTAAAAAATTACATGAATAAAAAAAGTTATTAGATGATTGAAAATCGACTGCAATGTTGCGAATTGAACTTTTAGACGAACCACGACAATGTGAAAAGGCATTTGTAGCTTACGAGTTAGAATGTTAAAAAACAAAATATCCAGTATAATTCTAGAGGGTATTGAAGAGCTCATCAGAACCTACAGTTGGGAGAAAAAACGCTGCAAATAATTACACGATGGTTTATTATTTTGACATTTTATGTCTTTACTATGGCACATAAATGAAAACGCTGCAAATCATTGCTCAAAGGTTTATTATTTTCTGTATAGATCACCCTTCTGTATAGATCACTGGTTCTCCATCAATAGCACCTACCACCATCTGTATTCTCCCTTGACCTTCCCTCTCAAATTTCAGCTTCCTGCGTTCAATAGGATTGAAAATGACTTCGGAGCTCACTCAGCTGATCAGTGATCTGAGGAGTGAAGAAGATCTCCTCGAATGCTGGAGACGCCTGGAAGAGCACTTTCATTCAATAGGATTGAAAATGGCTTCGGAGCTCACTCACCTGATCAGTGATCTGAAGAATGAAGAAGCTTTTGAGCAATGATTTGCAGCGTTTTTTACCCACCAACATTTTTTTTACCTACCAGCTAGGTACTACCTACCACACCATACTGGCTTCACACCTTCACAATCAAGTTTATTAGAAAGAACTAAACGCTTCACACTCGATTGGAAAAATAGAAAGCTTCATATGGAAATTTGATTACTGGTTACGCAGAAGGCAAAACTGTATACAAATCGAAGAAATGAACAGCGATCGCATTTTAGTCCGATAAAATTTGAATGGAGATTAGACCTCTTTTGCGATTCACACTCATGATTCTGTTTTATCGAAGGAAAACCTTCAAGTACTCGTGGGGACCGAACGGTTTGTCCTACAGAGCTCCGGGTGGTCTCAAAAATTTAAAAAAATTCAATACTATTTAAAATTGGTGAAAAAACGATACCTTTATTTCGAGAGTTTTCGAGCTAGGGCACTCTTGAAAATTTCAACCCTTAATTGTCACCCCTTAGAAGTGACCTACATCAACCAAAAGCTTCGCGGCACAACTAGACCCCAAATGGAGCCCATATACCAAATTTGAACCAAATCGGTCCAGTGTTGCTAAGAAAAGTGCCGCGGACGGCGGACGGACAAATAATAAACCAAAATCAACGTTGTAGGTCTAGTGGATGAAATTTCACAGGTGTCAGACGCGAATTTGCCTGTAGTTTAGGAATCACCCACTAACGCAATCACAGCTCTCGTCATCATTGTGGACAAAAGGAATAACGATTTCTCTACAAAGTGTTGGCAGTATGCAGGAGGATGTGTGCTGAAGGTCCACACACTGAGGGGATTGTCCGTGCTTGTATTACGACACACGAGACATAATGATGTACAAACAGAAGACAGACGGCGTTGCGTGGGGAGTTCCGTGAAGGGATGACGTCACTGCTCCCTTGGAACTGATCCTTCGGACCAGTTCGCCTTCGAAACATCATCACGAAATTCGTCCTGAGAGCGCTCGTTTTCAATAGATAGTCAGGTTAGGATGGAGGAAGGTAACAGGGAGGGTTTGAGGTTAGGTAGGTTCAGGCGTTCCTGAAGGTCGAACTGGCTCGGACGAGGAAGCAAATTATCGGTGGACCAGTTTTTGAAGGATTCGAGAACTCTAGGGTCGTTTCAAAATGTCACCAACGTATTTGTATTAATTTTTGCGTTGATATTCATGAGTGAAATTCAATGAACCACTACTTTTGCTACGGTCCTGGCCTCATTATACTACTTTTGCTTCGGTCTCTCAATTACATCAACATTTTTACTTTTTTTTTTGAGAGAGAGAAAAACACTTTATTGAACATTGTAGAAGGAACAAAGGTGGACAAGGACACTAGTAGTTGCCGAAACGCAATATCAACATTTTGATTCGTAATTTTAATGATGTAATTGAATAGATTAGTTCAAATAAGAACTTGGTTTATTCACCAATAGATATAAAGTAACAGTAAAAGCATTACAGGATGGATTTTCATCCGACTGCCATTCCTGGCGCCGCGGACTTCATTTGCTGTCTTCCAAAGGAAAGATCAAAATTTGTTCTGATGATTTCGCTAATGGCTTCCCTCCCCGCCCTGGGTTGTGATGAGGGGTACGATGAGAGCCCCGGACGCACAAAAACTCACGCTGCCGACGATGAGACTTGAACCCACGACCCCTGCAAAAGTCGGTCCAAATTCCACCGCCCAACACGCTCGCCTCAGCGACTACAGCTATACCGGACCCCACTATAATAATACAATACCGATGAGAAAGATTATATCTATCTATTAATGTCGTCAGCAATATAATATATCGCTGACGACATTAATACATAGATAGAATATTATAATCTTACTAATCTTACATAGATTATATTATGATCTCACTAATCGGTATACTCAGAGTATATTGAGGGTATATTGATTCAGATATTGAGGTATATTGATAGATTCAGGTATAGATTGAGATTGCGATATTGAGATTGAAATGATTCAGGTTGATAGATTGAGGTATATAGGTAGATTCAGTTATTCAGGTATATTGATTGAGTATATTGAGGGTATATTGAGACACACGCTCTCGAAGCAAACAATAAAACTTATATATTATACAATGTAGCAGTCTGTATTGCAGTATGGCATGATAGCTTGGGGAGGAACGTATTCCACCCATATAATTAAGTTACATGTTCGGCCGAATATTATCATAAAAAATAGGTGAAAAAAGTTGGTAGGTAAAAAAATAACGCTACAAATAATTGCCCAAAGCTTTATTATTATCTGTATAGATCTCCCTTCTGTATAGATCCCTCCCTACAAACCATAGGTACCTACTACCTACTAGGGCAGTTTTGAATATTTCACCCCAACCACCAACCAAATGGAAATGAAGGGTTGACATTTTCAAAAATGCCCTAGTAGGTAGTAGGTACCTATGGTTGGTAGGGAGGGATCTATACAGAAGGGTGATCTATACCGAAAATAATAACCCTTTGGGCAATGATTTGCAGCGTTTTTTTTTTTTTTTTTTACCTACCAACTATTGGTAGGTACTACCTACCACACCATACTGCCATCACACCTTCACAATCAAGTTTATTAGAAAGAACTAAACGCTTCACACTCGATACGAGAAATAAGAAGCTTCATATGGAAATTTGATTACTGGTTGCTCAGAAAGCAAAACTGAATATAAATCGAAGAAATGAACAACGATCGCATTTTAGTCAAATAAAATTTGAACGGCGATTAGACCGCTTTTGTGATTCACACTCATGATTCCGTTTTATCGAAGGAAAACCCTCAACTACTCGTAGGGACCGAACGGATCGTCCTACAGAGCTCCGGATGGTCTCAAAAGTTTTTAAAAAATCAATACTATTTAAAATTGGTGAAAAAACGATACCTTTATTTCGAGAGTTTTCGAGCTAGGGCACTCTTGAAAATGTCAACCCTCAATTTTCACCTCTTAGAAGTGACTGACATCAACCAAAAGCTTCGCGGCACAACTAGACCCCAAATGGAGCCCATATACGAAATTTGAACCAAATCGGTCTAGGGTTGCTAAGAAAAGTGCCGCGTACGGCGGACGGACGGAAATTTTTTTATTGGGTTTTCGGATTCTACGTTCCTTTAAACGTAATCCATCAAATTTTGAGGGGGGGGGTTAACAATTTTGTTTTCTTGCTCGATTCCAAAGGCTTTTTATTGAAAATACTAATCCAAAATGATGTTGTCATTACCGCGTAGGACCCCATCATTAGACCTATTTGATATTGCTAAGGTATTTACCATTAGACACACTTTATGTGAAAAACCTACTACTTATTGCAATTCTTTAGGACATAATTCATAATTGAAGTTTCTCAACGGAATCAGAAACACAACACTAGATATGCCGCCGCAGGCGTAATGTAATTGGTCTTAGACCTAGACTGACTCTGACAACACCCAGCCCGATTTTCATTCTAAATTTTTTCTTACATAGAGAAATGGTTTGTAGCATGTAAAGTCCTCAGAAGTTCACTAGACCAAAATACAAAAAGCTTTGTGTTAAGTTGGCTAGTTATTCAACATAAAACGGTGGCTGAACGTCCTCAAGAACCTTCTTGGCCTTACTATAATGTCCATCCATTAGCTTGAGAGGAGTTCTCCCAAGTCAATACATTCCTTCCCTCCTGAGCAAAACGAAGTTGTTTTGCACCCTGGATGATCACCTTGACAACGGGATAGTGGAGTTCCAACAGGACCTGTTGAAATGAGTTCTCCACAAGTCAGTGACGTCATCATCGCTTTAGGCGGATCATATTCAGCTACTGGAGTGACGTTTTTAGCTGATGTGCTTTCTCGAGGAATATCCAGCGTGCAAGTCGAATGAGCAGGTATGACAGTTTCGGGATTGTCTTCATGCAGGCTGCAATGTGTAGATCACTTCTTGAAATAAGACTAATTCCTTATTGCCTTCTTACCTTATCTTTGTACAGTGACTTGGCTACTGGGGATGGGATTTATGACCAGTACCCTTTTGCAATCGGGTTCCTTCCTATGATCGATAATCAACCTCCACCTGAAGATCCGGTAACTGCAGATGCTACAGGCGAAACTCGACAAACGGATGCGAGAAGATCAGGCACGTTCAGCCTCACAATTTCAAGCCCGAAGACTCAGTTCTTCTTAAGCGAGCAGCTACTAATAAGCTAACCCCAGCATACATTATGATCCTCGACCATTTATTGTGACAGATGTGGAAGGTAGCCAAGTAGTGTATTCCAATGAATAGAACAGAATTTATTGACAGAAAGAAAAATGAATCACAGAAATGACAATAGTCTCATGAGAATTCTTTCTACTGTCCACCAATCTACTAAGTTCTGACGAACTTGTGGCGGATGGTGGAGCTATTCCCAGAGAAAAAAAATCAGAACCTAGAGAGCAACGTTCAAATAAACAAACGTCAGAATATTTAAATAAATTTGTTCCATAAATTCTTTAATTTTAATCAAAATCTCCCTCTTAAAGCTCCTTAAATCACCAAAATCGTCAGGGTTATTTTGACAGGCACAGAGGAAGCGATGCCTTATGATGAGAATTATTCTTTGCACGCTCAGAATTAACCCTCTAACGCTACGGTGCGGGTTAGATTCAACCCTAGGGCTGGTTAGAAGCCCCCTAATCCCCCCCCCCCACTCATTTTCTGGCGGCCGTGAGGGCCAGGTACTCTACCAGTAAGTACTGTAGAGTGCGCGGAAGCGGCCTCATAGTTCTGGAAAGTCACCTGTATTTCTGAGATAAGTTATTGCGCAGCAAGTCAGAGGCTGGATTAGCCACAACCCGACAGTAGCAAAAAAGTTACACTTTTTCTCTCCATTCGTCAATGGAAATATAGGGAACTATGTAACTTTTAATCATATTAATGACATCGAAATGTGATTCCAAACGTTGTTGATACATTTTTTACAATCCCCCTCCTCTTCTCCAAACATCAGTCACTGGGAATGTCTGTTTATATCAGGTTTATACCACCTTGCTCCTATTAGCTATAAGTGACTAGTCCAAGAATTATCAACTGCCAAATTCATTAGAGAATGAGGAGGGGAAGATTGACATTTTAAAACTGTTGGGTTCTTTTGGGACTACTTACCGCCTATCTCACGAGTTTTTTAGGACGTCCCACAGTAAGACTTGGGCGTCCTTATGCGATCGATCTGGGGTAAAGTTGGACAACACTCAACAGAAAAAAAAAATAACCACACAGTAATCCGTTTTAGACCATTCTGAATCCAAATCCGCGAAAAAAACCATAGGTGTATGTCTGTGTGTGTGAGTGTATGTGTGTGTGTGTGTGTGTGTGTGTAACAAAATCTTGTGTACTCTGCACAGGCCTTAGTTCTCAACCGATTTTCCTGGTTCTTTTTTTGTTCGTCGCGGAAAACTATCTAGTTGTGCACTACGTCGCCGGAATTTCGAATTTTGCCTTTTAAGGGGAGGAAAGGGGGGGTTAATGCTCGAAAAACATGCGTTTTTGGGCATAATCTTGTGTACTCTGCCCAGGCCTTAGTTCTCAAACGATTTTCGTGGTTCTTTTTTCGTTTGACGCGGAATACTATCTAGTTGTGCACTACAGCGCCGGAATTTTGGATTTTGCTTTTTAAGAGGGGGAAAGGGGGGGTTAATGCTTAAAAAACGTGCGTTTGCGGGCATAATCTTGTAAACTCTGCCCAGGCCTCAATTTCCAACCGATTTGCGTGTTTCTTTTTTTGTTTGACTCAAATAACTTCCGAGTTGTACATGATTTTACCAGAGTACCAAAATTCGCAAGGGGAGGGGGTGAGTGGGGGGATAATATTCACAAAATATCCGATTTTTCAATATTTCGGTTCCTTTACTGCTTACTAACTGTCCCCAAGCTTTGAAATTGAGGAAAAATTCTCATTATACCTCCGGATTTTCATGAATTATTCTCTGTACCACCATGGAACTAATATTGGTGCCACCATGGTGCCAGGACATGGTGCCATGATGCCATAAACCGCTTATTTCGTGTTTTTTTTTGTGTTTCACCTTGAATACGGATGTGAATTTGACGGACTGCCTACCAAAACTAACAGATGAAAGTTCAATGTTACGACGTATTTCCGCTTTGGTGCCAGACTGGCACCATTGTTTGCGTTGAGGTGGTGGGGGGGGGGGGGTGAACTCGAATTCGCATGTTGGGTATCGTAGAGCATGGATTTTAAAATGCTCTTCAGATTCGAGGCTACCATGCCGCTAGAAATGTTAAGGTGGATAATGGTGGGGGGGGGGGTCAGTATTTCTTGCCTAAAGTAATAAATAAATTACATCGAGTGAAACAGTTTTATCACTTAACAACTGGTTAAACTGATCTAATGCTTATCCAATGGGACGTCCCCTGGAATGCATGCATTACTAAACAATATGTTTACATATATGTTCCATAATGAAAAAAAGTTATTTTGATCAGATTTTATATAACAAAATTATGTGAATTGCTTGTAATATCTTCAGGAATAGTTTACGCATTGTTTGAGTAAATAAAGCTGTTTATATTACAATTTAAAAAAAAATTCCTCAAAAACGTATGCTGGGTTGTGTTAGATCTCGTTATTGATCTACTATTATTAGGTTTGAATTATTTTAGTGAAATAAGCACGCGTATTTGAGAATCTAACACAATTATGATAATTTATTGAATCAGAAAATATCACGCATCTCCGACATATGATAGAAACGTCTGCCAAGTGGGTGTGGCACATAGCTTCCTCGTATCCATAACCCGATTCTATAGATGATCCGATGCATAGTAGTTAATCTCAACACACCAATCTCTAAGTACCTTTCACTACCCTCATAGGGGACCATCTACACGCTAATATGGACAATCCCAAAAAATTTCATCAAATTCGGATGAAAAATGTAAATGTTATGGCTGTTACAAGGATCGCTTCTATCAGTCCGAGGATGATGATTTTCATAGTGGTCTGTCTACACACCAACCCGCACTATCCCTGAAAATTTCATCGAAATCGGACAATAACTTCGTATAGTTATGCGCGTTACAAGGAATTCATGATAGACACACAGACAGGCAGACACGGAACCAAAATTGTTCAGAAAGGTCTGAAACGCAAAACGCGAGTGAAAATTTTGATTTTGGAGAACTTTTTTTTCGTCCTTGAAAAGTGAAAACAAAGCTTCCGCTACCTTGGTAGACTCGGGAGCAAAATCATGTGGTACAAGATATTTCGAAGTGTCCGTTGTGGACATCCTCCGGAACCCAAAAGTAGAATGACAAGGGCGGCGGAGACAGATCAGAGGAGGCTTTCAGGAAACTTATTCTTGGTCTAAAACTTCTTCGAGGAGGTAAAGAACGAATCGCCTGTCCTGAAGTGATCACCTCAGTTGCATGTGGTGTCACCTCTGTTGCCTCTTGTCCCGAGATCACCTCGACGACCCTCCTCGACCCTCCTCCAGTTGATACTCGTGTTGATGTCCGAATACAGGGTTGAGATTAGATTATGGAGGGCTAATAGAACCGTCTCATAGGGGTGTGTCGGTCCAGGTATTTCCCTGGAACGGTTCCAACGGTTACGGTGACAAAGATGTAACCGTTCCAAATTACCGGTACAGTTCCATTACCAATACAGGCGATCAAATCCCAATCACACGGCATGGATGAAGCAGACAGTCGAATCCCTATCGTCCTTCTTCCATGTTTATGATCTCAACTTGCAATACAATAGCATCATTTTCCTTGACAATTCGCTAAAAGGAAGGAATTTGAACAAGTGTTACAAAAGAGGCAATTTATTATAAATACTAGTTACCAAACAATTCAAGGAAAGAATAATGACGTTGCAGTTTAAGAACTTAACATGACAATAATAAATTAATAATACTGGAGACAACTTCCATGCTAACCAGTCCAGAAGATAACTTCCCGCTCAAGAGCCATTCCATGTTTCCATGAATCATTCTCAGTCCATGGAAGTAGTAAAGGCGCTTCCAGGTACAACATGGAACAGAACTTAGAACAAGATCCATGCTTACCGGTCCAGAGCCTTTGAACCATTCTCTGTGATATCTTATCGGTCCGGTTCCATCCTTACCGGTCCAGTTCCATTCTCACCAATCAGAATGATCAGATTGATGAGATGATTGATCAGATCATTGTGATTGGTGAGGATGGAACTGGACCGATGGAAAAGATTCTCTTCCCGGTCCAGTGCCATTTCAAGATATCTTATCAGTCCGTGGAACTGGACCGGTAAGGGTCGAGTTTTTGTCACTGCGTGGAACCGTTCCAACCTGATACTCGGTTCCACAGTCCCGGTACAGCTGTACCGACACACCTCTACTGTCTCATTGCAGCTAGAAAAGCTTCAGTGCTTAGATCTTCCACAAGTTGTAGAAGCACTGCACGGAATAGAGCACTAGCGAATAGTGCAATCCACACTTTTCTTCTACCTTTCGGATATAAATATTTGTAATTCTTAGAATTATAAGTCCTTGATGATGCTGAATCAAGCAATGTACGAACTTAAAGCAATTTACCCTGCGTGGGGTTGTTTACTCTTACGATGAGAGTTTGCAATATAAAATTGGTTTGAATATTGATTTGAGCACACGTAGGTGTGTTTTGTTGATTTTCCACTTGCTCAGGCTTGAAAACAGCATTATTGCTAGTCGGCCATGATTTTGGTTTACCTTGTTCGGGTGGTCTCTTACTTCTTAAAAATCATGTGGTGCAAGATATTTTGTAGTGTCCGTTCCGGACAGGTAGAATCCAACCCAACCGTAGCATTTACGATATGTATATTTACGACGTATGTCCTCGAAGTTCACCGTAGCGTAGGAGGGTTAAGTTTTGAGATCTGAATATTCGAAGACATTGCAGTACGTGAGTTAGAGATACGGCTTCTGTGATCAGGGTGGATACTCGTCTTATAGACGAATAGACCCGCTCGTATCAAAAATACTTTCCCTAACATCCAGCACCTCAAATTCATTGTGGAGCAGAACAGTAAAATATCTAGCATTCTTCCTGAGTATAATCCTAAGGATAGCATTATGTGCAACTTGCAAAAGACCAATTAAAGATTTACAGGCACAAAATTCAATGACTGCATAATATATTTTTTCTTCAAAGAGAACTTGGTTTATTCGTCAATAAATTCATACTCATCGGAATTCAACATCAACTGAGTGTCAATAAAACCTTCCTCAAGAACCTTCTCAGCTCTGCTGTAATGTCCATCCGTCAGCATGGAGTTCTTCCATTTCATTACAGTGATGATGCAATTTCCTTTTGTATCTCATATCAACATAAAACAATGATTAAAAATTAATTTAAAAACGTTTATCCCCCTCTCAGGATTACCTTCAACGGATGTACCGCAAGACCCACTTTCGAATTCGAAATTTCCAGGGGTTTTCCCCCCTTCATGGGAAATATCCGCGATGGGTGCGAACGATCAGATTCATTAGGTTAATGTCGTCAGCAATTATCCAACAATTGGTTCCCTCATTTGCCTGCCTCCCGTCCTCATCTCGCCTTATCGGCAAAAACAATATTTGCGAACGAGAACTTTCTGGTAAACTAAACCGCTGATTGCTCTTCCCTATCTCACGACGTGTTTGTTTTCTTCCGACGGATTCACGAAGGTGGACAACATTGAGATAGTCAGGAATGTGTTTTTAACAAAAGCGCAGCGGTTTATAATGAGTCGCTTAGAATTGAAACGCAACGCGAAAAAACTGCAACTTTCGCCACCTGCAGTGAAAAAACCAGTCATTTTTCAACCGTAAAAGTAGAGCAACGCTGCAAATTATTACAAATTTTTTTATTATTTTTCTGGGTAGATTACTTGTCTGCAAAGATCACAGTTTTGCCATTGTCACATTATTTAACCTAGCAACCATAGGTATCTACTTATTAGACGTACTGCCTTCACACCTTCACAATCAATTAGATTCGAAAAAACGCTGCAAATCATTGCCCAACGGCTCATTATTTTCTGTATAGATCACCTTTCTGGTTCTCCATCAATAGCACCTACCACCATCTGTATTCTGTTGACCTTCCCTCTCAAATTCCAGCTTCCTGCGTTCGATAGGATTGAAAATGGCTTCGGAGATCACTCAGCTGATCAGTGCTCTTCCAGGCGTCTCCAGCATTCGAAAAGATCTTCTTCACTCTTCAGATCACTAATCAGCTGAGTGAGCTCCGAAGCCATTTTCAATCCTATTGAATGCAGGAAGCTGTAGGGATGGCATATCGAATGAAATATATCGATATATCGATCAAATGATATATCGTCAATGAGATATCGATACCTTCGATATATCGGAGAAAATATATCGATATTTCGATATATCGGAGAAAATATATCGGTATTTCGATGTATTGGAAGATCTACTTTAAAAAACATGTGAAGTAGGTAGGTGAATTTAATAGTTTTTAAACAATATAAAAATCATTTAGGATGACATTTACGGACATATTGGAGTATCTACTTGGAAAAAGTTGAAGAAGTAAGTAGGTAGGTGAATTTAAAAGTTACTAACATCATTTTGGAGGAAATATTATCGATGTACTCGACATATCGGAAGATGTATTTGGAAAAACCGTGTGAAATAAGTATCAACCTACTTTCAAAAGTTACTGGGTATGAATGATCGAAATTCATTGTTTAAAAACTGGGAAAAAGTGCAAAAATGTCATTGTAATGTTAAATTAATTCATAAATTGACAGGGGTAGGTATACTGTAGACAATCATGATCCATCAAAATTGAAAATAATTGTTGTGAAAACCTGCTTCACTTCGTATAGTAGGTAGTTTTGAGCTGGACGAGCCTCCATTAATTTTGTCTCAAGTCAAGTAATTGAGCCTTGATAGCCACTGTAGGTGAATACTATGTACACAATCATGTCTGAGCTGAAGTCAACAGTCTGAAATCAACCCATCACTAGGTACCTACAAAATCTGGAATAAAATTACTTGATGTTTTTACAAGTACAGGCGTCTCTTCTCGTCCATTCATTTCAATATTTAATTTTTACTAAAAAAATTAAAATTTTTCACTTGAAAACAGGTCGCGATATATCGGTAAATATATCGATATTGACCGATAATATCGGTTCTCTATATCGATATAAATATATCGATATATCAAACGTAATATATCGATATATTTCATATATCGATAATATCGATATCATATCGTTTCATATATCGATATTATATCGTTGCCATCCCTAGGAAGCTGAAATTTGAGAGGGAAGGTCAAGAGAGAATACAGATGGTGGTAGGTGCTATTGATGGAGAACCAGTGATCTATTATAGATCTGTATAATACAGAAGGGTGATCTATACAGAAAATAATAAACCTTCGGGCAATGATTTGCAGCGTTTTTTTTTTTTTTTTTACCTACGAGTACCTAATCTAACTTGGAAAAAACTTGTTGAAGTAGATACGTGAGTTAGAACGTTTTAACGCGATACAAACGTCATTTTGGAAGAAACATATCGATACATCGGAAGATCTACTAGGAAAGTTATGGGTATGAAATATCGAAATTATCATATCTAGTTGAAAAAGGGCGAAATTGTCAAGGTTGTCAGAGCAACGTCAGTAGCAAAGGGTTTTTGGGGTTGCAAATTTGGCGATGAACTACCCTCAGGGGTCTTAAAACGTAATATAAAAAATCATAGATATCCTCGCTATAGCAATGTTTTATCAATTTATAAATTGCTTCAACTCGTATATTGAAGAATTAGATGTGAATGATATCAACCAAAAGCTTCGGGGCACAACTAGACCCTAAATGGAGGCTACATACCAAATTTCATCGAAATCGGTTAATGGGAACTAAGAAAAGTCCCGCGTTCGGCGGACGGACGGAAAATTTTTAATCGATTTTCGGATTCTACGAACCTTGAAACGGAAACCAATAAATTATGAGGGGGGTTACAATTTTGGATTAGTATTTTTAATAATGAACCTTTGGAATCGACTAAGAAAAAATTTTGTTAACACCCCCTCAACATTTGTTGGTTTACGTTTCAAGGTACGTAGAATCCACAACGCTGCAAATCAATGTAGGTACCTATAACCTACAAGGGCATTTTTTAAAATTTCAACCCCAACCACCAACGAAATGGAATTGAAGGGTTGAAATTTTCAAAAATGCCCTAGCAGGTAGTAGGTACCTAGGGTTGGTAGGGAGGGATCTATACAGAAGGGTGATCTATACAGAAAATAATAAACTTTTTTCTCTTAGTCGGTTCCAAAGTTTCATTTTTGAAAATAATAAACCAAAATTCTGCTTATTCATAGAAACAATGGACATGTCCAAGATCTATTTTTTCCCCTAAGGGAGAAATTTCATGGAGTTTCTTGAAAATTTGACTCTTTTATTCGATTTTCCGATTATACGTAGGTACCTTGAGAAGTAAACCAACGAATTTTGAGGGAGGGGTGGGGTTAACTTTTTTTTCTTGGTCGATTCCAAAGGATCTTTATTGAAAATAATAAACCAAAAGGTTTTCATTTTATTCAACTTGACTGGACTATTTTGATGTCATTCGTATTTGTTTTGGGTTCAGTTCGTCAACAATAACAACCGGCTTTATCGGAGTCGGCGAGGACATGAATGGAACTCATTCAGGACTCATTCCGGAACTCTCGTCGAACCCTAAAAGACAAGAGGGGGGTTATCGGCGTTATACGACACCTTCGCTGGTGACGCAACCCTCGTTCCCGAACGGATAATGAAAAATTCTACTGGAAGGCGGTCCGTCGGGCGACAATGGACGACGGAGGGCTCGGGAGCACCTGAGCGGCGAAGACGTGAACCTGAAGACGTCCGGCTTTCACTCGTGACGTCAGCAGACGAATCCCTCCTCTGGAGGACTACTGGAGGTCTGCAGACAGAACTGAGCTCTCCAGCTGGCTTTCCCCAGTTCTTAGGAACTGGCCTCCTCCATCGCTCTGCGCCGTCCTTGTGTGAGCTGGTAGGTTCACATTTCTGTCCATCCACTTCTTTAGCTCAGTGGTGGAGAGCTCGACTCAGGAATTTAAGTTGAATATTGCCAAAAAGTCTTGAGATCGATCCCCAGTCGAGAGAAGTCATCGTCTTGGGAATGGTTTCATTCGATTCTGAATACGTAAATACATTAGAAAACGCTGCAAATCATTGCTCAAAGGTTTATTATTTTCTGTATAGATCACCCTTCTGTTTTGATCACTGGTTCTCCATCAATAGCACCTTCCACCATCTGTATTCTCCCTTGACCTTCCCTCTCAAATTTCAGCTTCCTGCGTTCAATAGGATTGAAAATGGCTTTCGAGCTCACTCAGCTGATCAGTGATGTGAGGAGTGAAGAAGATCTCCTCGAATGCTGGAGACGCCTGGAAGAGCACCTCCATTCAATAGGATTGAAAATGGCTTTGGAGCTCACTCAGCTGATCAGTGATCTGAAGAGTGAAGAAGCCTTTGAGCAATGATTTGCAGCGGTTTTTACCCACCAACATTTTTTTTACCTACCAACTTTTTTTTACCTACCAGCTAGGTACTAACTACCACACCATACTGGCTTCACACCTTCACAATCAAGTTTATTAGAAAGAACTAAACGCTTCACTCTTCAATTGGAAAAATAGAAGCTTCATAATATGAAGCTTCCATATTATGGAAATTTGATTACTGGTTACGCAGAAGGCAAAACTGTATACAAATCGGAGAAATGAACATTGATCGCATTTTAGTACGATAAAATTTGAATGGAGATTAGACCTCTTTTGCGATTCACACTCATGATTCTGTTTTATCGAAGGAAAACCTTCAAGTACTCGTAGGGACCGAACGGTTTGTCCTACAGAGCTCCGGGTGGTCTCAAAAATTTTTAAAAATTCAATACTATTTAAAATTGGTGAAAAAACGATACCTTTATTTCGAGAGTTTTCGAGCTAGGGCACTCTTGAAAATTTCAACCCTTAATTTTCACCCCTTAGAAGTGACCTACATCAACCAAAAGCTTCGCGGCACAACTAGACCCCAAATGGAGCCCATATACCAAATTTGAACCAAATCGGTCCAGTGTTGCTAAGAAAAGTGCCGCGTACGGCGTACGGCGGACGGACGGAAATTTTTTCATTAGATTTTCGTATTCTACGTACCTTGAAACGTAAAACATCAAATTTTGAGGGGGGGTTAAAATTTTTTTTTCTTGCTCGATTCCAAAGGCTTATTATTGAAAATAATAAAACAAAATATGTTTTCTGACTGTTAAAGTTATTATTTTAGTACTTGAATAATCTTGTAATCTTGTTATCTTGAATTTTGAAAAAAATGATGTTATTCAAAGTAGGAAGGGGTGTGAAAAAAATAGAAAAACGGCTTAACAGGCGATGGGTGTGTGTTGTTTCGTTCTTTTCCTCGTTTCAGAGGTTATAGGATACGATAATGATGATTGAATTGAGGTTTCTTTATATATGTATATAAATATATATATACGTAAGTATATATACTTTTATATCCAATTTTCACAAAATTATGGGTCACAAAAACCTCTGAAAATTGAATAGTATGCGATCAAATAATGGAACGAATCCAAAATAAACGTTTGCTAAATTCGAATAAGAGATTTTCAACGATGACATGTTCTCGGGATGTCACGACAATACGAACTGACCACATTATTGTGAATGACAATCCGAAGAAGCAGGTGTTGTTCAAACAGAACCTTAACCCTTAGCGGAAATATTTTACGAAAACATCGCTACTTCCATCGTTTTATTTTCCAATAACAAATAAAACAAAAAATGTCTTATTAATGGTTGTGGCACATAGCTTCCTAGTATCCATAACACGATCGTATAGATGATCCGAACATTGTAGCTAACAGTCCACACGGTCTTCTACATGCCAACATCCACAATCCCTGGAAATTTCATCGAATTTAAGAGGAAAATGTAGAAGTTACGACCCTTAGAAGAGTTGTACTCTGAAGCAAAACGCTGCAAATTATTACACAATAGTTTATTATTTTTCTATAGATCACTCGTCTACAAAGCCACCGACCATCCAACATGAAGAAAAACACCGACCGTAATTCGGTCAGCTATAATTTGAACGGAGATTAGGCCTCTTTTGCGATTCACACTCGTGTTTCTGATTTATCGTACTTAAAACCCTTAAATTCTCGTAGTGAGCGAACGGTTTGTCCTACAGAGCTCCGGTTGGTCTCAAAAAATTCTAGGAAAAACTTAAAATTCAAAAAATCTTAAATTGTAGGAAAAACAAAACCTTTATATCTAAATTTTTTGAGTTAGAGCGTTTTCAAAATTTCAAAATTTATTTTTGAACCCTTAAAAGTGACCTACATTAACCAAAATCTTCGGGGCACAACTAGACCCCAAATGGAGCCTACACGCCAAATCGGTCAATGCTAAGTGGCAAAAGTGCCGTGTACGGCGTACGGCGTACGGCGGACGGACGGCCAAATTTTCATTCGATTTTTGGATTCTACGTACCTTGAAACGTAAACCATCAAATTTTGAGGGGGTGTTAAACTTTTTTTTTTCTTGGTCGATTCCAAAGGTTCATTATTGAAAATAATAAACCAAAATCGAATAAAAATTTGGCCGTCCGTCCGCCGTACGCGGCACTTTCCCCACTTAGCATTGACCGATTTTGATGAAATTTGGTATGTAGGCTCCATTTAGGGTCTAGTGGTGCCCCGAAGATTTTGGTTGATGTAGGTCACTTCTAAGGGTTCAAAATTGTATTATGAAAACGGCCTAACTCAAAATTTTTTTATATAAACCTATTGTTTTTCCATCAATTTAAGATAGTGTTGAATTTTTAGAATTTTTTGAGACCACGCGGGGTCCTGTAGGACAAACCGTTCGCTCCCTACGAGAATTTAAGGATTGGACGTACGATAAATCAGAAACACGAGTGTGAATCACAAAAGAGGCCGTTCAAATTAAAGCTGACTGAAATGCGATCGATGTTTTTCTTCATGTTGGATGGTTGGTGGCTATGTAGACGAGTGATCTATATAGAAAAATAATAAACCGTTGTGTAATAATTTGCAGCGTTTTGACTCCTTGAGGGATAAAATGAGGGGGATTAGAATCACGAAAATATTTGGCGGGAAGATCTTCCAACCAGGAAAGGTCGGTGTCCTTGACACTGCCTGGATGAAAGAGAGGATCCTTAAAAAAAAAGCCGCTCCAAGTCGCTTGAAGGACACATTACAAAGCCTGTTCGAAGTCTTCATCCATCATGTAACGGATCTGCAGGTCGAAGCTGAAACTGAGGAAATCGAGAATTCTGCATTTTTGACCCCAAATCCGGATTCAACGTTCTTGAAAAACGTCAATTACATTTGAGCGCAAAATAGTGATTAGGCGGTCCGTTACAATTCTGAGTATCCGTGATTTGCACAATTAATGGGGAGGTATCAAAGTACTCGATGCTCAACGTTACTGCGGCCTCTAATAGATACTTAATTCGGAGTTTACGGTCAATAAACCCTTGGAACTTTTATGACACCGAGTTGCGAATGAATGGTGTCGTCGCAGTGACATGAAATGATGCCAGGGCGCCGGAATTGATGTTCCAGTATATCGTTGATAAATTTTCGAGTCTTTGCCTTGAACCGGTGCCCATCCCCCTCCCCTCCACCATCAAAAGGGGAAACTTCCAGGTACATTTCTCGGGTTCTGCTCACCCAATTTTCATGATCCTTTTGCCATTTTGTGCTGTACATTGTCTGTTTCAATTTGAGTGTGAGGTTTCTCTAAAAAAATCTCAATTTTTATGTCTTAGTGAGATTTAAAAGTCATTTTTTTACTCACTTTGGACTAAGATGCTGCCTCTCCTGAACCCCTTTTTCTAAGAATATTTTCCTCTAAATTTGTCCATTGGGAACACACCTAAAGTTAGAAAAACGCTGAAAATTATGACACAAAGGTTTATCATTTTTCTAAATAGATCACTCGTCTGCAAAGGACATGTCCATGCCACTGTCACCACCAACCAACTTGAAGAAAAACATTGATCGCATTTCGGTCAGCTAACATTTGATCGGAGATTAGGTCTCTTTTGCGATTCACACTCGTGTTTCTGATTTATCGTAATTCCAACCCTTAATTTCTCGTAGGGAGCGAATGGTTTGTCCTACAGGGCTCCGCGAAGTCTCAAAATATTCTAAAATTTCTATACTATCTTAAATTGATGATATTTAATATTAGATTGATTACATCAAAATATTTTGAGTTAGGGCGTTTTCAAAATATCAACCCTTATTTTTCAACCCTTAGAAGTGACCTACATCAACCAAACTCTTCGGGGCACAACTAGACCCCGAATGGAGCCTACATACTAAATTTGATCGAAATCGGTCAATGCTAAGAGGGGAAAATGCCGCGTATGGACGACCAAATTTGTATTCGATTTTTTGGATTCTACGTACCTTGAAACGTAAACCAACAAATTTGGAGGGAGGTTGAAAATTTTTATTCTTGGTCGATTCCAAAGGTTCATTATTGAAAATCAGGAAGACGAAGGCGTAGGTTTCGAAGGTTGCTGATGATCACTTTAGTGTTACTTTTGGTTTATTATTTTCAATTATAAACTTTTGGAATTAACCCCCCTCAAAATTTGTTAGTTCACGTTTCAAGGTACACGTAGAATCCAAAAATCGAATAACAAATTTCCCCTTCGTCCGCCGAACGCGACACTTTCTTCAGATACCATGAACCGATTTTGATAATATTCGGTATATGGGCTCCATTTGGGGTCTAGTGGTGCCCCGAAGCTTTTGGTTGATGTCAGTCACTTCTAAGAGTTGAAAAATAAGGTCCAAAATTTTTAAAACGTCCTATCTAAAAAAAAAAAAAAAAATTGATATCATTTCAGAATGGAATGAGACCATGCGGAGCTTTGTAGAACCAAACGTTCGCTCATATACTCCAATCATATTAGACCTGAAAATGAGGCTCTAAACTGTGAAAATCATGCTTTATTTCAATATTGGCAACCCGTAAGTTCTATGATGGATTGTAACGCAATTATTGCTTTTGGGTCTACCAAGGTAGCGGAAACTTTGTTCTCAATTTTCATTCTTGCCAAAAAAATTTTCTCCAAAATCAAAACTTCCACTCGCGTTTTACGTTTTAGGCCTTCCTAAACAATTTTGGTTCCGCATGTGTCGGTCTGTCTGTGTGTCTGTCATGAAATTCGTGTACCTTGCAAAACTATAAGAAGTTATAGATAGAAAAGAAGTTATAGAGAAGTTAGTTAGATTTCGATGAAATTTTCAGGGGTTGTGAGAGTTGGCGTGTAAAAATTTCCCCATGAAGATAGTAGTCTCCGCGCAAGCGCAATCGTAAAAGCCTTGTAACAGTTATAACTTTCAAATTTTTCCCATCTGATTTCGATGAAATTTTCAGGGATTGTACGGATTGTGATGTTGATAGTCTCCTATGGAAATCATGTCATCTGGTCAGTGCGATTTTGGAAATTTGAATTCCAACAGGAATAACTTTTACATTTTCTACCCGACTTTGGAGAAATATTCTGAGACTGTGCGGGTTGACGTGTTGGTGGTCCCATATTCGGGTAGTGCAAGGTACTTAGAGATTGATATCTTGAGATTAGTTGCAATGTATCATCTATGTGCCACACTCTTGGAAGACTTTCAATTTTTTAACAAATGTAAAAATTCATTTGGAATAACGAGTCTCTTTAACTGTACGAGAATAAACCCTTCAAATTTGACACTTCTCGTACATTCATGTTGAAATGTTGCGCATCCTGGTTGAGCAGTTGCTCGCTTCTCAGTTCAACGTCTACTCGTAAAATATGTAGAAAGTCATCGGAGAAGTCGAGGGCGGGTCGACCCGACTCTACGAGGGCAGTCTTGTGAAAGGAAGCTCGCAGTCCTACTTGCGCTCCCCCGTCTCCATCCTACCGATCAACCATCACCTACTATCGCGATAGTTGACTGCCTACCGACCTTCCTACCTAGAGCCGAGATCAATCCGCTACTCTAGTTGACTGACCCCCATCCCAGGCGCTCTTGTTTTCCTTTTACTGATAAAAAGGCGATTTAGCGGCGTGAGAAAACCGAGAACGGAATCGGGGCTCATCTCTACTAAACAAAAACAAAGAAGAGCGCCGTTTTGATGATGTTTTCTGCTCCTTAAACGGCTTATTATCAGTTTCTCGACCAACGACCGTATTATTGCTAGCCATTCTCTTCAATGTTCATTTGCATCCGAGGCATGTGAAGTGGGATTCATAGGAGGTATTATTACCTAGAATAGTAAAATCGGTAGGTACTGGGTGGGTACTGAATTACCCTTTCCCTCTTCACAATGTGGATAGTGAACCGAAGGGCCGAGGGGAATGTCCCTGTTCCTTGATTGAACCCCGAACAGGGCAAGAGGTGGTCCCCACCACATTGCCTCTGTGATTCACAACATTTCTTATCAGTTCCGTATCGTTTCCTTCATCAAGTAGTGTTCTCTAGAGTGTCTTCTAAATTCTAAGAAATAATTCCATTGTTTTCTTAATTTTAAAAAAATAAATAACCATAATTCTTCCTCATTTACGAATAAACAAAACAGTGTAAAAACGTCTGCCAAGTGTGTGGCACATAGCTTCCTCGTACCCATAACCCGATTATATAGATGATCCGATGCATAGTAGTTAATCTCAAAACACTAATCTCTAAGTACCTTTCACTACCCTCATAGGGGACCATCTACACGCTAATCTGGAAAATCCTAGAACATTTCATCAAATTCGGATGAAAAATGAAAGTGTTATGGATGTTACAAGTTTAAGTGTTATGGCTGTTATCAGTCCGAAGGTAGTGATTTTCATTGGGGACCATCTAAATACTAATCTGTAACATCCCTGAAAATGTCATCAAAATCGGATGGAAAATGTGGAAGTTATGGCTGTTACAAGGAATTCACGTTTGCGCATGCGCAGCGGCTACTATCAGTCCGGGGGTGATGTTTTTCATAGGGGACTGTCTGCACACCAACCCGCACAATCCCTTAAAATTTCATAGAAATCGGACAATAACTTCGTATAGTTATGCCCGTTACAAGGAATTCATGACAGACACACAGGCAGACAGACACACAGACATGGAACCAAAATTGTTTAGAAAGGTATAAAACGTAAAACGCGAGTGAAAATTTTGATTTTGGAGAACTTTTTTTTTTCATCCTTGAAAAGTGAAAACAAAGCTTCCGCTACTTTGGTAGACTCAGAAGCAAAATATGAACGTTTAAAAAAAACCAGGAGGATGACGTCATCCTAGAATAGTTCATTTACGGCCGCTTGAAGCGCTGAGATCGTGAAATCTATAGTCCTCAGATGCAACCTTTCACAAAACCAGTAAAGATCGAAATCGAAGAACTGAAAAAAAAGAAAAAGCAAGATGGGGAAAATTAGGACTCCCCTGTTTTTGTTTGATAACTTTCCTCTTAGATAACACGATTTCGTCGTACCATCGCAGCTCTGGGAGGTGACGGCAATCCGAACAGCCAATCAGCGAGCGTTCCCGCTTCACGTTGAAGAGGTCCGTTTTCCCAGTTAAATTTTGAAATCGTAAATTTTGATTGTCTCCCAAAAATAACAGGAGACTTATTCTCCGAAATCAACCCGATTTTCATCTATCCCAGACCATTAAGTATTCAGGAAAAATGCAAACAGAATTCGATGAAATTCCTCCTCATACAGATTAATTAATAAATTGATATTTTCAGTAGATTCGTAAAAAAAGGTACTTGCGTATGGTCACTTTCTAGGCGTTTTTCGATATGAAAAAAATAAAAAAAATTTCTTCTACCCTTAAATCGTTATAAACAGTAATTTATAGCAACGTCCTCATAAATCAAAGAGCGAGCCCAAATTTTGGAGAATGGGTATATCAGCCATGTACTTCGGATAAACCGCCCCGAAACCGTGTCGAGTAGCAACTGTGTAATTAATGATAATGTGAAATAAATCGGGGCTTTCAAGTTAAGTCGCTCGTTTATGTAAATACCAAGTTTCGCTCTGAGAGGGTTTCTTATGAATTTTATCTCGGCTCAAATCCAGGGCCAAGTCAACTGAGGTCTTTTGCTAATGGGAACGAAACTGATTTCGGATCGTCTTCACGGTGGTGGAGTCCTCGGAGAAAGCTTGGTCACTCGAGAGGGTTTCATAATGAAGCGTTGAAGATCCATTTTCGGTTCGTTGTTCGTTTCCTAAGTACGGCCTTTTCTCGGCTACTTTAGATGGAGAGACGGAAAATAAAAATATTGAATTTTTATTATGTCTACTCATAACTGATTCCAAAGTTAGTCACGCTTATTATAAAATGTACAACCATTGAAGGCTCACACGTATTTCGATTTATTATTTTCAATAATGGATCTTTGGAATCGGCCAAGAAAAAAACATTTAACCCCTCCATCAAAATTTGTTGGTTCACGTTTCAAAGCACCAAGTATAATTCGAAAATCAAATACGCGGCTTTTTCTTTAGTTACTAGGTCCCGATTTTTACAAAATTTGGTACCTACATGAGCTTCATTCGGGGTCTACTTGTGCCTCGAAGCTCTTGGTAGATATCAGTCACTTCGAAGGGTTGAAAAATACCCCCCCCCCCCTTACCATCCTCATAAAATCGTCAAAATGGTATAAGGATATTTTCGGATTCTACGTACCTTGAAACGTAAAACACCCAATTTTGCGGGGGGGTTAAATTTTTTTAACCAAACCTCGAAATTATTAATTTTTTTAAAACCCTTAAAATTAGAGCTTGAATGGACAAAAGTGACATGAAAACCAGTAAGTGAATTGAATTATCTCCGTCGTCAACTATGATGATGACGTGGATCAGCTACCGCACAAACAATTCTTGAAACGACTCCCACTGTATCTACAATCAGAGTTCCACAGTAATACTCTCGTAGAAGGTCACATGGAAATTTACACTAATTAGCTATAATATGGAAGGGAATGAGCACTACCCAATTTAAACAACTGAGGAAACATAATAACGAAAAACAAAACATTCATTCAATGAAAAATGAAATTTAAAGTTATAACCCTGTCTCAAAACATGGTTAGAATGGAATTTTTTCATCATTTTTGACTGCTCGACTGCGTGCCTGATGAATACACGATGTTCCGGGTAACCGAATAAATCAATGGGAAAATCTATAAATGAATGGGAAACATATAAATGAATAGGAATTAAATGTTTAGAATTCATCTGCACATTGTAGCTACATACAATTATTACTGTTGGACTAAAACATTCGGTTACTCGAAATTGGTTGCTGAGAGTCAATGGGGGGTGCGCCTTGATTTTTCTTTTAGATTTTTAATCGAAAGTAGACTACATCCTGAGAATTTTGGCACCAACCGCGACCTTCTACCGTGAGTAGATCTGTTTCTACGATTTTTCAAAGTTTCGACCGTTTATGGCGTCACGCGCCCCTTTCGCCTGGGCGGAACCCCCCAGCCCACTGTGACGTCATGAACGGTCGAAACTTTGAAAATTCATAGGAAAAGATTTACACACGCTAGAAGGTCGCGGTTGGTACCAAAATTCTCAGAATGAGGTTTACTTTAGATTAAAAATAACAATAAACATCTTTTTTTTCCTACCGAGGCGCACACCCTATTGATGTTTTCTGGACACATAATGACTCGATTACCACAATGAAGTACGTTTAGGGACATTATCAGGTATAGTAGTAGTAGATTCATTTGTGAGGGGCTTTTGACTCGTTCATTAACTTTGAGTACGCTTTAACAATTTTGCTTCCGAGTCTACCAAGGTAGCGGAAGCTTTGTTTTCACTTTTCAAGGACGAAAAAAAAAAAGTTCTCCAAAATCAAAATTTCCACTCGCGTTTTGCGTTTTAGACCTTTCTGAACAATTTTGGTTCCGTGTCTGTGTGACTGTCTGTCTGTGTGTCTGTCCGTCTGTCATGATTTCCTTGTAACGCGCATAACTATACGAAAATATTGACCAATTTCTATGAAATTTTCAGGAATTGTGCGGGTTGGTGTGTAGACGGTCCCCTATGAAAATCATCATCCCCGGACTGATAGAAGCGACTGCGCATGCGCAAACGTGAATTCCTTGTAACGGCCATAACTTCTACATTTTCTATTCGATTTCAATGAAATTTTCAGGGATTGTGCGGGTTGGTGTGTAGACGGTCCCCTATGAAAATCATCGTTTCCAGACTGATAGAAGCGACTGCGCATGCGCAAACGTGAATTCCTTGTAACGGCCATAACTTCCACATTTTCAATCCGATTTCAATGAAATTTTCAGGGATGTTACAGATTATTATGTAGATGATCCCCTATGGAAATCACCACCTTCGGACTGATTGTAGCCATTGCGCATGCGCAAACATGAATTTCCTTGTAACGGCCATAATTTCTACATTTTCCATCCGATTTCAATGAAATTTTCAGGGATTATGTGGATTAGGTTTTAAATGGTCCCCTATGAAAATCACAGAGAATTGGTTCTCATAGAGGGATTCATTCATAGATGGATGGTCTCCTGTGAGAATCTCAAATCCCATTAATTGCAGGTTATCGGTAGCTCAGAGGATAAAGTCTCAATTTGAGCTCCTAAGGTTGCGGGTTCGAAACCCAGCCGAGGCTATGTATTTTTTTGATCCAATCACATACACCTACTCACTTATATTTTTCATCCGAATTTGATGAAATTTTCTAGGATTAGCGTGTAGATGGTCCCCTATGATTGTTTTTTAAATCTACATAATTTGTTGGGGTCAGCTTCTAAACCTCCAACTTTCTTGCATCCCAAACGCACGTTTGATCAGTTTGTAGGTATAATCGCTGCTAATAATTCACTGTTGTCGTTAGAAAATTCACTTGAATAATGATAAGGAACGAGAAAAAAAAGTTGCAAATTTTTACACAATGGTGTATTATTTTTCTGTATAGATCACTCGTCTGCAAAGAACTCGATTTTTCCTAATTTAGAATTTTTGAATTCTACATACCTTCAAACGTAAAACATCAATTTTTGATTTTTCATTTTAAGTATTGAAAATAATAAACCAAAATAGTTACTTTCTGGTAAATATTTCGTAGGTACCTTTATAATGTTTGGGTTCGTTCACATCTTCTTCATTGATTTCCACAACCACCCCTACACATCTTGCATGAAACAATATACTAGTTGATTCGAATTCTCCAAATTAGACTGACTGAAGTGCAGATAAGACGGTTTTCACTACTAAACAATAATACGAAAATGACCTTACCTTGCCATGGAAGACAGTCGTATTGTAAGCTGTGCCACTATTGTATTGGAGCTCAGGAAAATCGCGTTCAGTGGGAAACGTCGCAAGTGTGCTCTAGTGGGGATCGGGTAAAGAGAAATACGCCACATATACCGTTAGAAAGAGCTCAAAAAACTGTGTAAGATCGACTCAAAAACAGAAAAACGTGAAATTCGCACTTAAGCCGGTCTTGAATTCAGCCAGCGAATTGATTTGAAAAAAAATCAGTTGTGCTTCCTTTGCAATCAAGAACCACAGCTCTCGTAAAGCGATGTAGGTAGTAAACATATTGTTTAGTAATGCATGCATTCCAGGGGACGTCCCATTGGATAAGCATTAGATCAGTTAAACCAGTTGGTAAGCGATAAAACTGTTTCACTCGATGTAATTTATTCATTACTTTAGGCAAGAAATACTGACCCCCCCCCCTCACCTTTATCCACCATAACATTTCTAGCGGCATGGGAGCCTCGAATCTGCAGAGCATTTTTAAATCCATGATCTACGATACCCAACATGCGAATTCGAGTTCACCCCCCCCCCCCACCTCCCCAACACCAACAATGGTGCCAGTCTGGCACCAAAGCGGAAATACGTCGTAACATTGATCCTTCATCTATTAGTTTTAGTAGGTAGTCCGTCGAGGTTCACATCCGTATTCAAGGTGAAATAAAACTGTTTCACTCGATGTAATTTATTTATTACTTTAGGCAAGAAATACTGACCCCCCCCCCCCCCACAATTATCCACCTTAACATTTCTAGCGGCATGGGAGCCTCGAATCTGAAGAGCATTTTAAAATCCATGATCTACGATACCCAACATGCGAATTCGAGTTCACCCCCCCCCCCCCCCCCCCCCCACCTCCCCAACGCCAACAATGGTGCCAGTCTGGCACCAAAGCGGAAATACGTCGTAACATTGATCCTTCATCTATTAGTTTTAGTAGGTAGTCCGTCGAGGTTCACATCCGTATTCTAGGTGAAATAAAACTGTTTCACTCGATGTAATTTAGTTATTACTTTAGGCAAGAAATACTGACCCCCCCCCCCCCCACAATTATCCACCATAACATTTCTAGCGGCATGGGAGCCTCGAATCTGAAGAGCATTTTAAAATCCATGATCTACGATACCCAACATGCGAATTCGAGTTCACCCCCCCCCCCCCCACCTCCCCAACCCCAACAATGGTGCCAGTCTGGCACCAAAGCGGAAATACGTCGTAACATTGAACTTTCATCTGTTAGTTTTGGTAGGCAGTCCGTCGAAGTTCACATCCGTATTCAAGGTGAAACACAAAAAAAAAACCACGAAATAAGCGGTTTATGGCATCATGGCACCATGGTGGCACCACTATTAGTTCCATGGTGGTACAGAGAATAATTCATGAAAATTCGGAGGTATAATGAGAATTTTTCCTCAATTTCAAAGCTTGGGTACAATTAGTAAGTAGTAAAGGAACCAAAATATTGAAAAATCGGATATTTTGTGAATATTATCCCCCCACTCACCCCCTCCCCTTGCGAATTTTGGTACTCTGGTAAAATCATGTACAACTCGGAAGTTATTTGAGTCAAACAAAAAAAGAAACACGCAAATCGGTTGGAAATTGAGGCCTGGGCAGAGTTTACAAGATTATGCACGCAAACGCACGTTTTTAAAGCATTAACCCCCCCTTTCCCCCTCTTAAAAAGCAAAATCCAAAATTCCGGCGCCGTAGTACACAACTAGATAGTATTACGCGTCAAACGAAAAAAGAACCACGAAAATCGTTTGAGAACTAAGGCCTGGGCAGAGTACACAAGATTATGCCCAAAAACGCACGTTTTTCGAGCATTAACCCCCCCTTTCCCCCCCTTAAAAGGCAAAATTCGAAATTCCGGCGACGTAGTGCACAACTAGATAGTTTTCCGCGACGAACAAAAAAAGAACCAGGAAAATCGGTTGAGAACTAAGGCCTGTGCAGAGTACACAAAATTTTGTTACACACACACATACACACACACACACACACACACACAGACATACACCTATGGTTTTTTTTTCGCGGATTTGGATTCAGAATGGTCTAAAACGGATTACTGTGTGGTTATTTTTTTTCTGTTGAGTGTTGTCTTCCTTCACCCCAGATCGATCGCATAAGGACGCCCAAGTCTTACTGTGGGACGTCCTAAAAAACATATTGTTTAGTAATGCATGCATTCCAGGGGACGTCCCATTGGATAAGCATTAGATCAGTTTAACCAGTTGTTAAGTGATAAAACTGTTTCACTCGATGTAATTTATTTATTACTTTGGGTAAGAAATACTGACCCCCCCCCCCCCCACCATTATCCACCTTAACATTTCTAGCGGCATGGGAGCCTCGAATCTGAAGAGCATTTTGAAATCCATGATCTACGATACCCAACATGCGAATTCGAGATCACCCCCCCCCCCCCCCCCACAACACCTCCTAACGCCAAAAATGGTGCCAGTCTGGCACCAAAGCGGAAATACGTCGTAACATTGAACTTTCATCTGTTAGTTTTGGTAGGCAGTCCGTCGAAGTTCACATCCGTATTCAAGGTGAAACACAAAAAAAAAACACGAAATAAGCGGTTTATGGCATCATGCCACCATGTCCTGGCACCATGGTGGCACCACTATTAGTTCCATGGTGGTACAGAGAATAATTCATGAAAATCCGGAGGTATAATGAGAATTTTTCCCCAATTTCAAAGCTTGGGTACAATTTGTAAGCAGTAAAGGAACCGAAATATTGAAAAATCGGATATTTTGTGAATATTATCCCCCCACTCACCCCCTCCCCTTGCAAATTTTGGTACTCTGGTAAAATTATGTACAACTCGGAAGTTATTTGAGTCAAATAAAAAAAGAAACACACAAATCGGTTGGAAATTGAGGCCTGGGCAGAGTTTACAGGATTATTCCCGCAAACGCACGTTTTTTAAGCATTAACCCCCCCTTTCCCCCTCTTAAAAAGCAAAATCCAAAATTCCGGCGCCGTAGTGCACAACTAGATAGTATTCCGCGTCAAACGAAAAAAGAACCACGAAAATCGTTTGAGAACTAAGGCCTGGGCAGAGTACACAAGATTATGCCCAAAAACGCACGTTTTTCGAGCATTAACCCCCCCTTTCCTCCCCTTAAAAGGCAAAATTCGAAATTCCGGCGACGTAGTGCACAACTAGATAGTTTTCCGCGACGAACAAAAAAAGAACCAGGAAAATCGGTTGAGAACTAAGGCCTGTGCAGAGTACACAAGATTTTGTCACACACACACACACATACACACACACACACACACAGACATACACCTATGGTTTTTTTCGCGGATTTGGATTCAGAATGGTCTAAAACGGATTACTGTGTGGTTATTTTTTTTTTCTGTTGAGTGTTGTCCAACTTCACCCCAGATCGATCGCATAAGGACGCCCAAGTCTTACTGTGGGACGTCCTAAAAAGGCCGCGGGATAGTGATCTATACAGTAAAATAATGAACCATTGTATGATAATTTACAGTGTTTTAATGTATTATTGGGTACAAATATAACACGCTCATAGGTGGAAACCACACGAGCGGTCTGTCCTTGGTCTCTTTGGATGGCAGGTGTTGAACCTGGATTCGAGCTCATTTCTCTTCTCAAGTGCCTTCCGAGTATCTCCCGTAAGGATCACGGTAAACTGAAGACTTTCACTAGCAAATTTGCGGGTATGAGACACTTAGGACAACAGTTTTGGTTTTAACACAAGACTGGCCTGGATCTTACCTAACATCAAATCCGACAGTTTGAGAACAAAATTTGTTCTCAAATTCTTGTTAGTATTTAATACTAATAATCTACAGCTCGTATCACGCCTGCATACGTTCGACGAAATTGAAACGCAACGGTTTTCGCCCTCGTTTCGTATTCTTCACGAAGAGAGATCGACAAGTCACCAAACAGCTCGTCGGCCATATTATCCTTCTGAAGGTCGTAAAACACGACCGTTGGCGAAGTGAAATTTAGAAGGGGCTGATCAAGTTCTGGGTCGGCTGAGATCCCGAGCCTTCTTCGCCAGCCGTTCTCCAGTTTTGTTGAAAATAACTTTTTCGACATTTCAGTATTGGATCTTCATGTTACGTATTTAGTTCGTGCGACTGGTTTTCTCTTTATTTGCATTACAGTCGGGTTTCTGTCCGTGGGAGAGAGTGGGACACATTTGCCCGTACGGACACTTGGTTAATTCATAACCGACTGTCTTATTTAATTTTAATTTGATGAATTTGATTTGGTCCCCATTTGGTATAATTGTGGAAGAAAGGAGGATCTTCTCATCAGATTTCGAGCACTTTCAGAGCTATGTTCACTTCATCAAACCATATTGTTATCTTAATGCTGCTTCACATCATTAAACTTGCTCATGAATGTTCAAGTAAGTTTTCCGCAAAATCTGAGGAAAATTGAACAATTAGGTGACTCGAGAGTTGACAGCCAAGAGGGTATGGCACTCCATCGTTTTTTGAAACATGATTGGGTTGGTGATCTGATAGGAGTTTGTCAGAGCTACCAAGTAGCCAACCAATTATGAGAAAAATCGAGAAATTGGGTGATGCGATGGTAGTCTGCCAAGTGGGTATGGCACATAGCTCCTTCGTCTAATCAGAGGAGAAATTTTATAAAAATCAAAATAAATTTCAGACTTCATGAAGAGTTTCGATTGTTCTCCCAACAACCATTCTGTCCAATATGTACGGGTGTGTCTGCAAATCATCACAACGAACTGAGCTAGACTGATCTATCTCAAGTTACTACGCCAATATTTAAGGACCTGGGACAAACTTTTCAGAAGCTCACATAGTACTTTTCCTTATATTTTAGAAACTCCTCCTAATCATATATTTTCTCTAATTTCCGTTCAAGATCGTGGTATTGACATTCACCTGGTTAACCTCACATTTATTCGTGACTGCCAATTTCTGAATTAACCTCATAGCCAGCAAACTGATCGCTATGCTTTACGTCTCTTCATCACCTACTTCTTGAGAGAATCCTAGGGTTACCTATCGTGCTTTACATCTTTCAAAGCTTCCTTCTGCAAAACATTTCACTTTGGAAATTCATTTACAACCAACTACGGAATTGTGCATGTAGTAAAACAGCCAACATTCCATATCTCCATTGCTCCCAGTGACTATAATTCCTCATTTCTTGGTGTTATCCATAATTCACTTTTGATCAGAAATATCCAGTATATTTTCCATTGCAGCAATATCTCCCTGGGTTTCATGTAGGCTTATTTTTTAGCCTACTTCCATCTCTCTGTTGCCTTCTGCTATTAATTGAGTTCTCATTGCCAGATGCTTGTTCTTAATACAGGGTGTCTACAAAACAGGTATCATTCCTAATATGGTCGATTTTACAACTAATTTGCAACAAAAAAAAGGGTTTATACGAAAATTGCTATGAGACATTTTTTGTTGCAAATTAGTTGTAGAATTGATCCCTTGAAGGAATGAAACCTATTTTGTGGACACCCTGTATAAAGAATTTTCAAAGCTACACGAGTTTCTCTCTTGACTAGCCTCTTCGTTTCCATCTTCTTCTACCAAAACAATGTCATCATTTTGTGCCATTTATGATTCCTGAAAAATATACTCTTCCCAGTTGTTTCGTTCCCAATCGTTCATTTTCAACGGTAACTTCTTCCGCCAAATTTTCACGTTGCCTTTTTTCTTCAATTGTACATTCAATTTTCATATCTTCTTAACTATTATTGGCTTTTATACCAGTTCCTTTGTACGGATACTTAATATTCCTCTTCCTTAAATATTACACTTGTCGTGCCTCCACCTCCATCATTCTCAAATTTCTAAATAAACACGTGTTGATCACGTGGACAGCAACAAAGGATCCCAACTTCCCAAACTGTCAACTGAGGCCAGCTTGTCGACCCTCTTTCTCTCCAGCTCCCAAGTACCCATCAGAAATGCTTTTTAGGTAGAGAGATGGGAAAGTTAATGTATACTTCTGTTAAACTCATACCAACATACCAACCAAAAATCTGACAATCGACTTTCATTCAAACCCCAACCTTCATTCAATTCACAATCACAAAAGGTTGCGTGTCCAAATAGAATTCATCAACACTCTCAATAACAAAACTCTGCAAATTATTACACAATGGTTTATTATTTTTTATTTTTCTATATAGATCACTCGTCTGCAAAGCTACCAACCATACAACATGAAGAAAAACATCGATCGCATTTCGGCCAGCTTTAATTTGAACGGAGATCAGGCCTCTTTTGCGATTCACACTCGTGTTTCTGATTTATCGTACGTCCA
Organism: Apolygus lucorum; assembly: GCA_009739505.2. Classification (NCBI taxonomy): domain Eukaryota; kingdom Metazoa; phylum Arthropoda; class Insecta; order Hemiptera; family Miridae; genus Apolygus; species Apolygus lucorum. Next base: position 21,961,582 of record CM019179.2, read on the forward strand.
AACTTTAAATTCTCGTAGTGAGCGAACGGTTTGTCCTACAGAGCTCCAGGTGGTCTCAAAAAATTCTAAAAATTCCATAGAATCTTAAATTGAAGAGAAAACAATACCTTTATATCAAAATTTTTTGAGTTAGGGCGTTTTCAAAATTTCAAAATTGATTTTGGAACCCTTAGAAGTGATCTACATCAACTAAAATCTTCGGGGCACAACTAGACTCCAGAAGGAGCCTACATACCAAATTTCATCAAAATCGGTCAATGCTAAGTGGCAAAAGTGCCGCGTACGGTGTACGGCGGACGGACGGCCAAATTTTTATTGGTTTATTATTTTCAATAATAAGCCTTTGGAATCGAGCAAGAAAAAAAAAATTTTAACCCCCCCTCAAAATTTGATGTTTTACGTTTCAAGGTACGTAGAATCCGAAAATCGAATAAAAAAATTTCCGTCCGTCCGCCGTACGCCGTCCGCCGTCCGCCGTACGCGGCACTTTTCTTAGCAACACTGGACCGATTTGGTTCAAATCTGGTATATGGGCTCCATTTGGGGTCTAGTTGTGCCGCGAAGCTTTTGGTTGATGTAGGTCACTTCTAAGGGGTGAAAATTAAGGGTTGAAATTTTCAAGAGTGCCCTAGCTCGAAAACTCTCGAAATAAAGGTAACGTTTTTTCACCAATTTTAAATAGTACAGAATTTTTAAAAATTTTTGAGACCACCCGGAGCTCTGTAGAACAAACCGTTCGGTCCCTACGAGTATTTGAAGGTTTTCCTTCGATAAAACAGAATCATGAGTGTGAATCGCAAAAGAGGTCTAATCGCCGTTCAAATTTTATCTGACTAAAATGCGATCGCTGTTCATTTCTTCGAGTTGTATTCAGTTTTGCCTTCTGCGTAACCAGTAATCAAATTTCCATATCAAGCTTTCTATTTTTCGAATCGAGTGTGAAGCGTTTAGTTCTTTCTAATAAACTTGATTGTGAAGGTGTGAAGCCATTATAGTGTGGTAGGTAGAACCTACCAATAGTTGGTAGGTAAAAAAAAATTGGTAGGTAAAACAATGTTTGTAGGTAAAAAACGCTGCAATTCATTGTTCACTGATCAGATCACTGATCAGCTGAGTGAGCTCCGAAGCCATTTTCAATGCTATTGAATGGAAGTGCTCTTCCAGGCGTCTCCAGCATTCGAGGAGATCTTCTTCACTCCTCACATCACTGATCAGCTGAGTGAGCTCCGAAGCCATTTTCAATCCTATTGAATGGAGGTGCTCTTCCAGGCGTCTCCAGCATTCGAGGAGATCTTCTTCACTCCTCACATCACTGATCAGCTGAGTGAGCTCGAAAGCCATTTTCAATCTTATTGAATGGAAGTGCTCTTCCAGGCGTCTCCAGCATTTGAGGAGATCTTCTTCACTCTTCTGATCATTGATCAGCTGAGTGAGCTCCGAAGCCAAATCTTATTGAACGCAGGAGCTGAAATTTGAGAGGGAAGGTCAAGGGAGAATACAGATGGTGGTAGGTGCTATTGATGGAGAACCAGTGATCTATACAGAAGGATGATCTATACATAAAATAATAAACCTTTGAGCAATGATTTGCAGCGTACGGCGGACGGACGGCCAAATTTTTATTTGATTTTTGGATTCTACGTACCTTGAAACGTAAACCATCAAATTTTGAGGGGGTGTTAAATTTTGTTTTTCTTGGTCGATTCCAAAGGTTCATTATTGAAAATAATAAACCAAAATCGGACAAAAACTCTCATTTTGAAAAACCCACTCAAACCGCGATTTTTTTATTTTTCAAATTCTGATCGATTTTGAATGTATTTTCCTTGATATAAGGACAGAGATTTCCAAATGTCTGGTATCTGCAGGGTCGGGTGTTCAGATCTCGTAATGAATAACCAAATCAAACACGGTTGTTTGTTGTTTTCTGACGATTGCCTCCTTTATAAGTGGTTTGGCGTTTGGTGAGAAAAACAGTGTGGCACTGGCTCCGAAAAACTGAATATTTATTATACGAATTTGTGTATTTCGCGTGACCACAATTGTAACTAATGGCCCTATTTCACGGTCGAGAATACTGAACAGGTTGTAGTTGATTAGGGTGATGAACGTTCGTATCACCGTGATACCAGCTGGTTTATCACGGTAGCCATGCATCATCACTAAATGAATAATCGCACAAACAGTAATTAATAGATGGATCTTCCCAAGATCCCATTGTTGCGCGTGTTTTGGAAGGGAACGATCAGGAAGTTCACACTTTATCTTAACTTTGGAAGACCTCATTTTTGCTCCTCGCTGAACGAGCTGCTCTCACCTTTGGTAATGAGGAATCAAAAGTATGGGTTCTCATGAATGCGGGAAAGAATTACATCATTTCGATCTTCTTTGATGGTTACTTTGGAATTACATTGTTAATTACTTCCTACTTTAGCACTATTTGTCCTATCAACACCATTCTTCTGATGAAGAATGATACCCCTACCATCTCTCTTCCGATCAAACAACGAAAAACCGAGATTTTGTCATTATTGGTCCATAATATCCGAAATGTACTAAATTCAAACGAGTTAGAGCCCTCTCTGGACAGCGCTGGCTAAATAACTTTCTCAAAATTTGAGGAAAATTTCCTCAAAATTTGAGGAAAATTTCCTCAAAAAACTGACCTCAAAAAACCATGACTCGTAGGTAATGCTGCAAGTTGTTGGATATTGAGAATCTGCTTTATTTAAAAAATAGTCCGAAAAACAACCGGGGGTGGGGGGGGGGGTGTCACAGTTCTCATTGGACGTTTCGGTTCTTTCCCACTCAACGAGATACGATTGCATTTTTTTTTTTTTTTCACCTAGTGGCAAGTTTAGGCATGACGCGTTTTTCAGAGCTTCAAATCGTCACCAAACTCGAAATCACGAAAAATTAAGATTGTGGCATCATTTAATGATGCATGATTTCGTTCACTTAAAATTCCAAATTACGTTTTATTTGGAACTTCCCTGACATGAGTTTGGTACTACAGCTTCAGTTGTGGTACCTACACTCCACTCCAGGTGCCATTGCTCGTGTCATCTGCCCATCGAAATCCATCAATTCGTCCTTCGACAATCTTGATATATAAAATTCATTCAACTAGAGTTCCTATGTATAATAATCAGATTTCAGAATACAGATATTTCATTCCATAGTATAACTTCTAGTTATCATTTCATATTAGTCAATATCACATAGTAGGTACATCATGTCATCATGTGTAAATAGCAAGTAAAGGAGGGGTACTATACAATGTGCTTCAAACAATCTTTATATATTTTTCATTAGGTAAATTGATCATAAACAACCTTCTCTTCAAACTTCAAAGTCATTCTTTTGTGATTATTTTCAAAATAATTACTTCAAAAATGACATGTTCTCACGGACCACCGAGGAGTTTTCTCCCTTCAAACAGGCTTATATTCACTTGAAATGTTTTGTGGGAAATTGAGAAAAACTAATTTCATGGCGAAGGAAGTTGTCTAGGGTTCTCAAATTTTCCAAATCGTTTGTTCATAGAACTTTTGATTGTAAGACCAAATTTCGACATTTTCGAATGAGTTTTGAGGGAGACACGGCCAGTTATTATTTGGATATAAGCTTTTTTGATGAAAAACGATGGATATGAGCCACATTGAAAAAAAAACGAGTTTTTGATTGAGTCAAGAAAAATCTCATTTTCATTTTCTGTTATTGGTTTACCCATTATTTTCAATAATGAACCTCCTAAATTAAGCAAGAAAAAATATTCCAACCCCCTCAAAATTTTATGGTGTCCGCTTCAAGGTATGCAGAATCCGGAAACGAAAAAAAAAATTTTAAGTGTTAACTGAAGACAATGGGTTGGATAGAACCCGTTTTGTCGGCAAACTCGATTTTTAGAAAGCTTTTAAAGCGAGATACAACCCGTTTCGGGAGGAATTCAACTCGTGAGGTGATAGGCCTTATCCCAAAGAATCAGAATCCGTGAAAAAAACAAAAAGTGTGAAAAAAGGATATAAGCCCGTTCGAAAGAAAACTCTTCACTTGGTGGACGGAAAGTTAATATATTTTAAGTTAACACAATTATTTTTTAGCTGGGTGAATAGGAAATATTAGGAACCCACATTACAACCAGCACCATTTACATAAACCACTAAATTCTACAGCATAACCGCCTCACTATAAGATGTTACAGTATTCATCAACGAGTGCACTAGGTCTAGAAGCAAAAACACCTTAAACAAGAAATGCAGATTTTTAAATCGGAGCACCAAGAAGAGAAATTAATTCAACGTTCCGCAACAAAGTCGAATCACTTTCCCGTGTGAACGAACCAACTTGGAGGAAACACGGAATCATCCAACATTTTTTCGTGTTCCCATCGGTCTCAATAACTCATGATTAACACGGGGGAGTGCAGCAGGGAAAGTGAGAAGGTGAAATTTTGTTCGAAACGCCGTAAGCTAACGACGCTTTCCGCCAAAACGTAGCAATTATTGTTATGATCGTGGCAATTTACCACTAAAGACGTTAAAATTAAGGGGCGTTAGCTTGGAGAATCGATTTCTCTAGCTCTCCATCGCTATTAGACGACGGTAGGTTTCCTATGGGATACAAATAGGTAACGTTTGCCGTCTAAACAAATACATTGTCTGCAGGTGATTATTGTGAAAATGTAATTAGGCAGGTGAACCACCGTATTCTGCCGTCATAAGTGAAGAAAAGGCGTACATCTCTTGGAACTTTTGTAGGAGAGAATAAGTCCACGCCCTTAAAGGGGGTCTAAGTCGGACGCCGTGCATCCTCTTTCCGGGTCAGTATTTCACGAAATTGAAGGCGCAAAAACTTAAAAAGTTGTACCTAAATTTTAAATTTTAAAGGAGTTTAGAAATCCATTAGTGCACAGCCCTAGGGAATTGAAAAACTGAAATATTGTCGCCGAATTCATCAAAATGGAACAATAGTTGCCGAAGAAAAATAGGAAAGTTTTCCCCATATTTATCTGGTAATTATTGTTAGATTTTGATGATTCCGGCGGCAATATTTCAGTTTTTCAATTCCCTAGGGCCGTGCACTAATGAATTTCTAAAATCCTTTAAAATTTAAAATTTAGGTACAACTTTTTAGGCTTTTGCGCCTTCAATTTCGCAAAATACTAGGAACGAACAGCGACCGACTGAGACCCCCTTATGGGGCGCAATAATTTATATTCAATCAAACGTTTAATATTTTAATTTATAGATCACTCGTTTGCAATGTCATTGCCACAACCTACCAACCATATTTTTGCTTCAAATGTTTATTTTGAAGAAATAAACGCTTCAATTCGAAGAGGTTTCTTTGCTAAGGATGCAACCTGAGCAAATCTCGAAGAAACCATTTTGGTCAGGTATAATTTGAATGGAGATTAGGCTTCTTTTGCGATTCACACTCGTGTTTCTTTTTTATCCTAAGTCTAGGCCTTATATTTTTATGGAGAGCGAACGGTTGGTTCTACAGAGCTCTGGTTGGTCTCATTCGATTCTAAAAATGCTATACTATTTTTAAATTGAAGAAATAACAATATCTTCATAACTAAAGTTTTTGAGCTATGGCATTTTGAAAATTTCAGCCACCCAAATGGAGACCATAATATGGTCCATAATTAGGTATATTATACCAAATTTCATCAAAATACCTACATAATAACTAAGGAAAGTACCGCGTACGGCAAAATTTGTATTCATTTTTCAGATTCTGCGTACCGTGGAAAGTAAACCAACAAATTTTGGGATTGAGAATGTGTTTCCTTGGTCGATTCCAAAGGTTAATTTTATTGAAAATTATAAACCATAATGTATTTACGCAGGAGACGACCGAAGACGCTGCACTAATGGATTTGATTTCGTTCGGTTCGATCAGGTCTATCGAGCGTTGTTTAGTTATACCAAGTTTCCAACATCAAACTCTTGGTGTAACTAATATTCCGATGGCTGTTGATCAAGTCTATTGAGATTTTGATCTCTCCAATCCTCTGGTTTATTGAACGGAAGCTAGAAGTCAGTCGTATTTGATCTAGTATCGATCTATTTCAATGTTCGTTTCAGTTCGCGTGAAACTTAGAAAATTGGAATTACCTACGAAAAGTAGAGAAAATGCACGAGATTGTCGGAGTTTCTCGATCATGCTCAACGAGTTTTCTTCCAGGGACATAAAAAATTTTAATACAATAGAAGGAAATTCACATTAAAATCTCTAAAGAGGTCTAAAAGAGTAAAAATGGGGAAAATTCTTGACAATTTTGAGCTTACGCTGAAAATGATACCTACTACACAGCATCAGTTTTTGCTCAACGATAAACCAAACTTCTATACAAAGCTTACAGAAAATATCAAAACTCTCGAAATTATCAAGTGGTTGCCTGCAGAGTAGATTAGAAAAGTTTGGAATACCTACACCACGGGCGGCTTAAAACATACGTGATTTCAGTCAAATTCGGTGAAAATTCCAACATTTTGAGATTGTGATTAAACTATTGGTTAACGCTAATTGGACTATCACTATTGTCGCTGAAAACATCTCAGGAACTCCGCCGACCCCAAAATTTCATCGGAGTAACCAAAATTAAATAAAAATTTTATTTTTAATGAACGGCAGAATTTTTTGTGGGCTATTGGAATTCTTAAATACAGTTATGATAAAATTTCCAAAAAAATCTAAGAAAAAATAACGCGTAAACATTTTTGTCTTAACATAATTTTTTGACTTTTATTAATTTACGAAAAATGGTTCAAAGAATTCAGCTCTATCCATTAATACTCGTATTTAAATTGCGATATAAATATAGTTAATCTGGTGACACCTTGGGACAGCAGTGAAATTCCCTAGATGTTTTCGGTGACAGTAGTGACACCATGGTCCAATTAGGGTTAACTTGCATTGGTTCTCTCTACGAGAGGACGAGTTTTCCATGAGGTGGACAACCAGATAAATTACCACACTTTTCTAGCTATCTAGATTTGTGTTTCCCCAGATTTTAAGTTAGTTAGGTTGCCAAATTTTAGAACTCTGTATTTAGTTATGAGAATAAAATTTGCTCTAATTTATAATCAGCTCCACCGGTGCAGTACGAGATACGTCATGAAATTATCGCCTCGCAAATATTCCGTCTGAGGCGGCTTCTTATCTCTCTTTGCGACGCACATTAGCGTTGCAGTGGTGTTTATTGAACTATGTGGGGGCAGGAAACCTGATTCGAGAGTGACTGATCGGACGCCAGGTGGTAATTTCTGAGATATGATAATTTTTAATCGAAAAAGTTTGTTCATCAGGAAGTATTGAGACCGGTGGAGGGGAATTTTTCTCTCTCCGTTCATTCACATAAACGCTTATTGTAGCAAATTTTATATTTATTTCTTCTGGATTTTTTTTTCGTAGAGGAAATCTTTAAGATTCAGGGGTCGAAATTGGTTACCCGAGGGAATCGCTCGCACGGGTTATGTGGGATTCAAACCCACTAAAACCTCACCTCCTTTTCCTACGTTCGATATCAGCCTGGAACTGTTAAACACATTACTTCAGGGGAATGGGCTCCATTTGGGGTCAAGTGATTTGTTTGATTTCAATCACTCGTAAAAGTTTTAACATAAAGGTATTGTTTTTTGATCAACATAAATATCACTGGATTTTCAGAATCGAATGAGACCACCCAGTGCTCTTTAGAACCAACCGTTCGAACTTAAATCTGGATCTATAAATCAGAAACAAGAATGTGGATTGCAAATGAAGCCTAATCTCCGTTCAAATTTTAGCTGACCAAAATGCGATGGATGTTCGTTTCTCCGATATTTGCACTCAGTTTTACGTCTTCAGCAACCAGTAATCACATTTCCTTTTGAAGAACTCTCTATTTCTTCTAATGGAGTATTAAGCGTTTATTTCTTTAAAATAAACTTGATTGTGAAGCAAAAATATAGTTGGTCGATAGTGACAATGGCTGAGCTGTGTTATTTGCCGGCAAGTGATCTATACAAAAAATAATAAACCTTTGTGTAGCAATTTGCAAAGCTTTTGGTTTATTATTTTCAATAATAAGCCTTTGGAATCGAGCAAGAAAAAAAAATTTTTAACCCCCCCTCAAAATTTGATGTTTTACGTTTCAAGGTACGTAGAATCCGAAAATCGAATAAAAAAATTTCCGTCCGTCCGCCGTACGCCGTACGCCGTACACCGTACGCCGTACGCCGTACGCCGTACGCGGCACTTTTCTTAGTTACCATGGACCGATTTCGATGAAATTTGGTATATGGGCTCCATTTGGGGTCTAGTTGTGCCGCGAAGCTTTTGGTTGATGTAGGTCACTTCTAAGGGGTGAAAATTAAGGGTTGAAATTTTCAAGAGTGCCCTAGCTCGAAAACTCTCGAAATAAAGGTATCGTTTTTTCACTAATTTTAAATAGTACTGAATTTTAAAAAATTTTTGAGACCATCCGGAGCTCTGTAGGGCAAACCGTTCAGCCCCTACGAGTACTTGAAGGTTTTCCTTCGATAAAACAGAATCATGAGTGTGAATCGCAAAAGAGGTCTAATCTCCGTTGAAATTTTTTCTGACTAAAATGCGATTGCTGTTCATTTCTTCGATTTGTATACAGTTTTGCCTTCTGCGTAACCAGTAATCAAATTTCCACAATCAAAAGTCAATGGAGAATACTGAAGGCGCCTGAGTGGTCACTGATCAGCTGAGTTAGCTCCAAGGCCATTTCCCATCCTGTTGAACGCAGGAACCTGAAATTTGAGAGGGCGGGTCAATTGAGAATGCTGAAGGCGCCTGAGTGGTCACTGATCAGCTGAGTGAGCTCCAAGGCCATTTCCTCTCCTGTTGAACGTAGGAAGCTGAAATTTTAGAGGGCGGGTCAATGGAGATTGCTGAAGGTGCCTGAGTGGTCACTGATCAGCTGAGTGAGCTCCAAGGCCATTTTCTCTCCTGTTGAACGCAGGAACCTGAAATTTGAGAATCAGGGTCAATGGAGATTGCTGAAGGCGCCTGAGTGGTAACTGATCAGCTGAGTGAGCTCCAAGGCCATTTCCTCTCCTGTTGGACGCAGGAACCTGAAATTTGAGAGGGCGGGTCAATGGAGAATGCTGAAGGCGCCAGAGTGGTCACTGATCAGTTGAGTGAGCTCCAAGGCCATTTCCTCTCCTGTTGAACGCAGGAAGCTGAAATTTTAGAGGCAGGGTCAAAGGAGAATGCTGAAGGCGCATGAGTGGTCACTGATCAGCTGAGTGAGCTCCAAGGCCATTTTCTCTTCTGTTGAACGCAGGAAGCTGAAATTTGAGAGGGCGGGTCAATGGAGAATACAGATGGTGGTAGGTGCTATTGATGGAGAACCAGTGATCTATACAGAAGGGTGATCTATACAAAAAATAATAAACCTTTGAGCAATGATTTGCAGCGTTTTTTCTTTCAACAGCGGTGGGTACTAGAACTTGAAGGCAACATTTCGTAACCACCTAAATCCGTCATCCGTCATTCTTGTTGTAGAATCTGAAAGAAAATGTAATTTTCTGTTCAACTGAACTCTCCAAATTCCCAAAAATGAGAATTTCCCCTGGCAAAGGGTCAACTTAGCCTCGCGTATTCTGAAACACCAAATGAAAACTAAAACTCAAATGAACGCATTTTGCGTTATTATTTTCAATAATTAACCATTGGAATCGAGCGAGAAAAATCAATTCAACCCGCCTTGAAAATCAATCAAAATCAAAAATCAATTCAAAGTTTGATGCTTTATGTTCAAAATCCGTAGAATCCAAAAATCGAATCAAAATTTTTCTGTCTGTCCGCCGTACTCGTCACTTTCCTTAGTTACCATGGACCGATTTTGATGAAATTTGGAATATGGGCTTCATTGGGGGTCTAGTTGTGCAGCTGAATTTTTAGTTAATGTCAGTCACATCTAAGGTGTGAAAATAAAGGGCTGAAATGTTCAAATCGCCCTAGCTCAAAATGTTGTTTTTTAAATCCATTTGAAAGTTGATTTGTTCGAGTCGAATGAGACCACCTAGAGGACCAACCGTTTGCTTCCTATGAAGACTTGAGGGTTGAACTTGAAGTAAATCTTATATAAATATTCCTTTAAAGTTCAGTGATACAATTGCTCATTCATTCGAATTTAGTTTCAATTCACTCAGATGTGCTTCCCTAGCAACCAACAAACAAATAACGACGCTTTATTGGCAGGTTCTTTATGTTTCAAAATTAACTTGGTAGTGAAGCGAATGTATAGTTGGGAGGTACTGGCAAAGCTTATTGTTATAATTTGCAGCATTTTTGGACTATTGGACTGTTGGATATCTTGGTCACTATTTGACCAAAACCAATTTGACTCCAAAAGACTATCAAGCTACAGGAACTGTGTGATACTTGCTGCTTGAAACCATTAAAAGCAACACTTTGCCTTACAGGACTATAATGCCTGTAATGAGCACGCTATTTCCTTCGAAGTTAGTATATCAAATTAGGAATCACTCGACTATAAAAAATTATATTATTTTCCATATTGACTCTGCACAATTGAATCTCTTGACTTCATTTTTGGATCTTTTTTTGTATGATATGTAGGATAAGTTATTGTTATCACGTCATTCACGTTTTGGAGGAAGAAATATCCCAAAAAAAGCCCCTATAAAGTTCTACCTCCAAAGAGAGAATTGCAGACCGACATTCAAACCGCATTGAAATGGTTGAAGATCCTCAATGATCCACATCTTAGGTAGTTACGTATTCAAGCATCGAAACCGGATGAATTATGTACAAAAGGTGGTATATGTAAACACCCAAATGAAACCTGTTCAGGTATCATCTTCATTATTGAAATCCAATTAATTTTGTTGTTGTGATTATCAACAAGTGGGTTTCGTTTTTTCTTTTAGATTATTTTACTTAATTTTCATTCTGGACCGACTTGTTACATGGAATTGGAGACAAATCAATGTATGGTGGAAGGAGGAATGACCCTAGGGAACTTTCCAGTCCAGTTCCTCCAGGATGGGTTTACATGACAGGAATTCCCACATCTTTCCCATGATGAGCGCTCCGTCCACGCATTCGTCCCACTCTCTCATAATACCTGCTCTTCAATTTATGATTTTCGTGATTATGGTCCTACGATAGGGCCTGGTGACCAGTTCCATACCTGAGATGCGTATGACGGTCAGGAGACAGAGCCCGAAGACCGACTCGGCGGATCTCATGTTTGTTGAAGTTCACAGGACACTTCACACGCGCTCGAAACGGACCGATCGTTCAGGTCACCGGTCATCTCGCGATCGCATACCAAGAGTCACTGCTTGTCTACCTGCCCTACCTGGGCATCCGGGGCCCCGCCATCTTGGCTCCACTCCCTCTTGCGGTCGCAGGCCGCTGCGGCTACGGCCGAAAGCTACCAGGGAGACTGTTCCAGGACCTTGATCTGTTACCCAGTTAGAACGGTAGCGAGTCACTGCTACAGAAACGACCTCATTACGTAGCATCACTTACATTACAAGATATTTTTATTTTGAACCAATACATAAAATTGCTGAACAGCTTCGAGGGGGTCTTTTAATAGACGTATTATTGATGGTACAATTAGGTACCTACGTAATAAAACACAACACCTTAAAAATTATAATTGCCTTTTGTTTTATCATTTTCAACAATGAACCTTTGTAATCGACCAAGAAAAAACAATTTTAACCCCCCTCAAAATTTGTTGGTTTACGTTTCAAGGTACGTAGAATCCGAAAATCGAATAAAAATTTGGCCGTCTGTCCGCTGTACGCGGCACTTTTTGGTATATACGCGGAAATTTGGTATACAGGCTCCGATTGGGGTCTAGTTGTGCCCCGAAGATTTTGGTTGATGTAGGACTCTTCTTAGGGTTAAAAAATAAGGTTTGAAATTTTGAAAACGCCCTTACTCAAAAAATTTTGATATAATTGTAGTGTCACTTCATTAGTTGGTGATCACCTGTATTATCGTTACCAAGATAAACTGTTTGCTTAGCGACGAGTCGATCAATTATGCTTCTTGTAGAAATCGGTTATTGAAGAATTATACCTATTCTATAATTTCGTATGATGTTATTGTGATTCCTTACATTGGCGCTGCGGACAAAGCATGCAGTCCAAGAAGACAAGAAAGATCAGGAAGCGTCAATCTTTCGAAGAGCAGGCAAGCTCGGATGAGGAGGTATTAGTAAGCAATCAAGTAGCTCAAGTTGTTAAAAATTTTCGTTTCAGCTCTTATGATGAAGACGTAGAGAGATGGGACTACTACTTGAAACGATTCGAGATTGAGTTAGGTCGACGGAGTTTTGGCGTTGTCTTGCCTGATGAAGCTAAAGCTATGCTTTTGCTTTCGGTAGTAGGCCCTGGTCCATTTAAAATCTTAGTGGATCACTTCTTACCACGAAACATTGAAGAGATCTCATATAAGGACTTGAGGGAGGTTTTGTCAAAGTTCTTCTTGAAACCTACCTGTATTTTTGCGGAACGACGAGCTTTCATGAACTGCGTTAGACAGGAGAATGAGCCAATTGCCCGATTTGTGAACTCGCTACGCACACTGGCAGGAACGTGTGAATTTGGGAGCTCGTTGGAGGAAAGGCTTAGAGATCAGCTAGTAATGGGCATAGCGGAAGAGAGGTGGCAAGAAGAGCTTATTCGGTTACATCCCTCAAACGAGGCTAATTTTAAAGATGTTGAAGCGTCGGCTCGGAATTTGGAGAGAGCAGGAGAACAAACAAAGATTCTGAATGCGAGGCAGGACAGAGCAATTTCAAGTAATGCGAATCAGCTGGAGGGGTCAAGAGAAGATTCAAGAGGAGCATTCATGAATCCAAGAAAAAGGCTGGACCCAAATAAGCAATGCCTTAAATGTGGGTTCGAAAAACACGATGAACCCGGGAAATGCCCGGCAAAGGGTAAAATTTGTAGTGCATGTCAGAAAGAACATCACTTCGCTCGAGTTTGCGTTACGAAGAATAGAGCCACCATTCTGAGGCCAAAAAACCTCGAGGGGAAAAGGCATGTAAGGCAACTTCGAAAATCAAGATATGAAGAGGGCCGTGAGTCACCATCATCTGGGAATGAGAGCATGGGTACCTTGAACAAAATGCAAGGAAAAGGAAATAGGATTATGCTCAAGGTGCAGTTAAACGGGTACACGATTGACATGCTTTATGATCCGGGAGCAGTTCAAACGGTCATTAACCCCAAAGTGTGGAAGGCTATGGGTTCGCCAAGATTGGAACCTACTGAACCCTTATCAGCCTATACCGGAATTCCAGTTGAAACTTTGGGCAAAACCATGGTAAACGTTTACGCCTTCGGAAAACAGTTGGAGTTGCCTGTGGTGGTAGCCAAGAAAGACGACATTCCATTATTTGGGTTGGATTGGTCACTCAGATTCAACGTTCCAATGCCTGAGGGTGCACGTTTGTGCTCCATAGGAAAACTTCCAACGTCTAATCTTGCTACACAGGGGGTACAGGAATTAAGCAAGCTGAGGAAAAAGTATGCAAACCTCTTTGACGGGACCACAGGTAGGATATTAGGGCACAAGGCAAAAATTTTTCTGAAGGAAAATGCAACCCCGAAGGTGTTTCGTCCACGACCTGTTCCTTTTGCAATGAGGGAACCGGTTGAAAGGGAATTAGAGAGGTTGGTGGGGATGGATGTAATTGAGCCGGTTGACACTACTATGAATCCATTGACATGGGCATCTCCGATTGTATTGGCCATAAAATCAAATGGGGCACTGAGAATTTGCAGTGATTTCAAGGTGTCAATAAATCCACACATTATCACAGATATTCATCCACTTCCCACATTTGATGAAATCATTTCAAAGGTAGGAGGAGGGAAGATATTCTCAGTCATAGACTTGAAAGATGCCTATTTACAGTTGGAGGTAGAAGAAGAGTCTCGCCAATATTTGGTCATCGCTACACATAAAGGTTTTTATCGCTACAGAAGATTACCTTTCGGAGTCTGTTTTGCGCCGAATTTATTTCAGAAAATTATGGACACAATACTGGCTGGAGTAGAGAATGTGGCATGCTACCTCGATGATATCATCGTAACTGGGAAAACCGTGGAAGAACACCTGAAATCCATCGAAGAGGTATTCAAGAGATTGATGGCTGCAGGTATAAAGACACAAGAGTCCAAGTGTAAGTGGTTACAGGAAAAGGTGAAGTATTTGGGGCACATCATTGACAAGGATGGTATCCACCCTGCACAAGACCATATCACAGCAATAAGCCAGATGCCAGCACCAAAAAACATCTCGGAGTTAAAGTCATTCCTGGGGTCAGTAAATTATTACGGACGTTTCATTAAAAACCTTCAGCAGTTAAGTACTCCACTGCACAGGCTGACCAGGAAAGGGATGCGATGGTCATGGGATTCGGAATGTGAGAACACATTCGAGATTTTGAAGATGGAAGTATCAAAATCTAGTTCACTGGCTCATTACTCTCTCGATTTACCATTGGTAATTACAACCGATGCTAGCCTACACGGGCTTGGAGCAGTACTATTCCATCGGATGCCAAATGGGGAGGAACGCCCTGTAGCTTTTGCCTCGAGAGTGTTGAAGTCGTCGGAACAAAACTATTCTGCATTGGACAGAGAAGCGCTGGGGATCATTTTTGCCTTGAAAAAGTTTGACCAGTATATCAGGGGTAGAAAGTTCATCTTGAAAACTGACCACAAACCACTCATGCAGATCTTATCGGAGGATAAGGAGATACCAAAACTTGCGGCTAATAGACTAATCAGGTGGGCCATCATCTTAAGAAGCTACAATTATACAATCGAGCACATACATGGGAAGGACAACGGACCGGCTGATGCTTTATCAAGACTACCTTTGGGGGAAGTTAAGCCCAGTGGGGTGGAAAACATGGGAGAGGCAAGGAGAGCCCACTTGTTACATTTACGCCTCCAGGACACACCAGTTACAAGCACAGAACTGAAAAAGGCTATTGCTAGTGATAACAACCTTCAAAGAGTTGCGCGGTATGTGGAATTGGGATGGCCAGAAAAAAAGGATGTTGAATGTTCTCTCTTACCTTACTTTGAGAAGAAGAACGAGATATCAATAGAGGAAAACATAGTCATGTGGAATGGGAGGATAGTGGTTCCGAGTGCCATCAAATCGACATTTTTGGAAATGCTACACGTGGGACACCCGGGTATCAGAGCAATGAAGGATATTGCACAACTTCATTGTTGGTGGCCTGGAATAAACTCTGACATCGAGCGTTTTGCAAAGAACTGCCATCCGTGCCAACAAACAAGGGCCAAGCCTGAGGAACTTCCGGTTTATTCTTGGAATCTGCCATCTCAACCTTGGTCAAGGGTGCATGCAGATTTTGCTGGACCATTTGAAGGATCATACTGGTTGTTGGTTGTGGACTCAACTACAAAATGGTTGGAGGTGGTCCCAATGAAAACTACAACTGCACTAGCCACCATTGAAGCCTTTAAAGAAATATTCTGCAGACTAGGTCTACCGTATTCGCTGGTAACAGACAACGGGCCACAGTTTTCGTCATTTGAATTTTCTTCGTTCTGCAAGAGTAATTCAATAAAGCACATTCGGATAACCCCATACCATCCAAGGTCAAATGGGTTAGCGGAGCGGGCGGTTCGGACCTTCAAGAGCCGGATGTCGTCATCAAAAAACTCAAACAGAAATATCAAGGATCGACTACGTGATTTTCTGGTTGGATATCGGAACACGCCACACGCCACGACGCGAAGATCGCCTGCAGAGTTGTTGTTCAACCGTAGAATGCGGTCTCATTTTGATTTATTGAAGCCAAATTTCGATCGTACAGTCGATGTGGCGATTTTAAATCAAAAGCAATACCAGGAGAAAGGAAAGAAATTCAGGGACTTTGAGGAGGGAGAGGAAGTATGGGTGTTGAACAAGATGAAGAAAGGATATACCCTGGGACAGATCAACAAAAGAAATGGGGATGTTTCGTACTCCGTAATAGTAAACGGGAAAGAAGAGCGGAAACACGCCGACCAAATCAGGAAGAAATGAGGGAAGAGGACGGCGGGATTTCCATGTAGGGGGAGGAAGATGTAGTGTCACTTCATTAGTTGGTGATCACCTGTATTATCGTTACCAAGACAAACTGTTTGCTTAGCGACGAGTCGATCAATTATGCTTCTTGTAGAAATCGGTTATTGAAGAATTATACCTATTCTATAATTTCGTATGATGTTATTGTGATTCCTTACAATAATGATATTGTTTTTCCATCAATTTAAGATAGTATTGAATTTTAGAATTTTTTGAGACTGCGCGGAGTCATGTAGGACAAACCGTTTGTTCCCTACAAGAATTTAAGGGTTGGACGTACGATAATTCAGAAACACGAGTGTGAATCGCAAAAGAGGCCTAATCTAATTTCAAATTTCAGGTGAACGAAATGCGATCGATGTTTTTCTTCATGATGGTTGGTAGTAACAATGGCGAAGCCTTGTTCCTTGCAAACGAGTGGTCTATATAGAAGAATAATAAACCTTTGTGTAATGATTTGCAGCGTTTTATCTATAATAATCATACACAATCATAGTCCTCCTTTAGTCGTTTGTATGTTATGTATTCTTCCTGTTATATTATTACATTAGATTACACATTAGATTACATTATGGTTTTTTATTTTCTACAATAAACCTTCGGAATCGAGCAAGAAAATCTTTTATCAAATCACAAATAATCACAAATCACATTTAATATTTTAACTAATTTTTTATTAGTAAACTAGTAAAAATTAGTAAATGCCCTCCTCTCCCCGTAAGGCCGGGTCCGAGGGTGTTGTCCACAGTGGCTTCCCTTCTCTCTGTACAGGCCTGGTGAAGTGTGTGTGTGAGCGAGAGATGTGGTACTGTGAGAGGTGCGAGGTGCTTGTGTGAGTGGAGCCAGTGTATTCTGTTGATGTGTTCTGAGTTTATATTCTATAATTCTATAATCACTCGTCAAAATCAAAGCTAAAATTCGGAATGTTGAAAATAAAAACGCTGCACATTATCACACGAAGGTTTATTATTTTTCTGTAACTACCTACCAATCATATTTTTGCTTCACTATAAAGGTTATTTTGAATAAATAAACGGTTCAGACTCACTGCGTAGAAATAAAGAGTTGTGGTTCCCTTGAAGAGAAATTTAATACTCGAAGATACGAACAACGATCGCATTTTGGTCACCTAAAGTTTGAACGGAGATTAGGCCTCTCTTCCTATTCACGATCGTATTTTTGATTTATCATAAGTCGGATGAAGGAACGAAATGAAGGAACGGCCGGATGGTCCTACAGAGCTCTGGGTGGTCTCATTCGATTCAAAAATATAATACTGTTTTAAATTGATAAAAAACCATACCTTTATATTGCATTTTGGTTTATTATTTTCAATAATAAGCCTTTGGAATCGAGCAAGAAAAAAAATTTTAACCCCCCCTCAAAATTTGATGTTTTACGTTTCAAGGTACGTAGAATCCGAAAATCGAATAAAAAAATTTCCGTCCGTCCGCCGTACGCCGTACGCGGCACTTTTCTTAGCAACACTGGACCGATTTGGTTCAAATTTGGTATATGGGCTCCATTTGGGGTCTAGTTGTGCCGCGAAGCTTTTGGTTGATGTAGGTCACTTCTAAGGGGTGAAAATTAAGGGTTGAAATTTTCAAGAGTGCCCTAGCTCGAAAACTCTCGAAATAAAGGTATCGTTTTTTCACCAATTTTAAATAGTACAGAATTTTTAAAATTTTTTGAGACCACCCGGAGCTCTGTAGGACAAACCGTTCGGTCCCTACGAGTATTTGAAGGTTTTCCTTCGATAAAACAGAATCATGAGTGTGAATCGCAAAAGAGGTCTAATCGCCGTTCAAATTTTATCTGACTAAAATGCGATCGCTGTTCATTTCTTCGATTTGTATACAGTTTTGCCTTCTGCGTAACCAGTAATCAAATTTCCATATCAAGCTTTCTATTTTTCGAATCGAGTGTGAAGCGTTTAGTTCTTTCTAATAAACTTGATTGTGAAGGTGTGAAGCCATTATAGTGTGGTAGGTAGTACCTACCAATAGTTGGTAGGTAAAACAAAATTGGTAGGTAAAACAATGTTTGTAGGTAAAAAACGCTGCAAATCATTGCTCACTGATCAGATCACTGATCAGCTGAGTGAGCTCCAAAGCCATTTTCAATCCTATTGAATGGAAGTGCTCTTCCAGGCGTCTCCAGCATTCGAGGCTATCTTCTTCACTCCTCACATCACTGATCAGCTGAGTGAGCTCCAAAGCCATTTTCAATCCTATTGAATGGAGGTGCTCTTCCAGGCGTCTCCAGCATTCGAGGATATCTTCTTCACTCCTCACATCACTGATCAGCTGAGTGAGCTCGAAAGCCAATTTCAATCCTATTGAATGGAAGTGCTCTTCCAGGCGTCTCCAGCATTCGAGGAGATCTTCTTCACTCTTCTGATCACTGATCAGCTGAGTGAGCTCCGAAGCCATTTTCAATCCTATTGAACGCAGGAGCTGAAATTTGAGAGGGAAGGTCAAGGGAGAATACAGATGGTGGTAGGTGCTATTGATGGAGAACCAGTGATCTATACAGAAGGGTGATCTATACAGAAAATAATATTAGTTAGGGCGTTATTAAAATTCCAGTCCTTACCTATTTTTCAAACTTTAGAAGTGACTGGTATCAATCAAAAGCATCGGAGCACAACTAGATACAAAATGGAGCCCACATACCTAATTTAATCAAAATCGGTCCATGTGAACTACGGAAAGTGCCTACGGCGGACGAACGGCAAAATTTGTCTTCGATTTTCGTATTCTAAGTACTTACGAAACGTAAACCAACCAATTTTGAGGGGAGGTTGAAAAAAGTTTTTCTTGGTCGATTCCAAAGGTTCATTATTGAAAAAAATAAACCAAATTTAAATTCTTTCGATGCCGTTGTACTTTTTGGAGAGCTGATCACCTCGTCTCTTTTTCCGGACTATTTTTCTCAAAGGCTACATTTTTTGTATTGGTTCTTTTCGCCAAGTTATTCCACAATATTCTCAAAGATAGAGAGGTTAAATAGTAATAAGTAACACAAATGAAATGGTTTTGCGAATGATCAACGATAGGAGAGGAGCACTCAACTTGAGGGGAGGGCTGGCAGGCTTAGCACGCCGAAGGCAGCCTCGTCTTCCCTCACTCAATCAAAACTCGCTTTGTATCCAACCAAGAATTATCCAATTTGTATCACAGTCTGATAGAATCATTACCATTACCAATTAATAGATTCGAAAAAAAAAAATCGGTCCGTCAGAAGCTGTAATGGCGTCAATAACTGAGTAGGTAGCCATATATCACATCTTGTTGTGATTAGTCGTTCATTCATGATTCCTTGATCCTTATATAAATAAGTTATTTATCTTAACATTACAGGATTCGAAATATTAGGTGTCCATTTTTAACGAAATTCATCCAGTTTTCCTTTTTTGGAACCTTTAATCCCAAACAACTCACTCGATTTGGAATTTTCTCTTTTTCATATTTTAATTTTTACCTGCTTTACTAAACTTTGGAGCTAGTTTTTCCTATTCAGGCGAGGAGACTCGTTTATACCAGAAAAACTAGTCCCACCAGGCCTCTTTTTCCTTTTTAGATGTCAACTTTTCCTCCTCGCCTGAAAAGGAAAAACTATATAGCTCCAAGGTTGAGTGGAGCAGGTGGTAAAAATTAAAATATTAGAAAAAAGAAATGAAATCGAGCGAGTAGTTAGGGAATAAATTTAAAAAGAGGAAACAATTGATTACAATTTTGTTAAAAATGGACACCTAATATGTTGGCTTCTGTGGAGGCGACTTTAATTTTGATTTGTTATTTCTTAAATCCACTTAATGAACCTAATGATTATATGCGACTTTGGTATATATTGGATAATTCTAGGTTGGATACAAAGCGAGTTTCAATTGAATGGGGGAAAAAAGGAAGGCCGTGTTCCATCACAGCGCAGAGCCTGTCAATCCTTCACCTAAAAAGTCAGAGCTCCTTCAGTTTGAGGTGAGGCAATCCTGCAATACTGAACTGAAGTGTCGGTTAGCTTTTGATTATGACGTCTGCAATATTGTACAGAGGTTTGAAGGAGCAATTCAACTTGCTCACATGGAATAGCAAATGTAGTAAGAAAATCGCCACAACTCGAATTTTGATTTTCACGATCATGTTGCTTGTTTTGGTTTATTATTTTCAAAAAAGAACCTTTGGAATCGACCGAAAAAAAACATTTTTTAAACCCCTCAAAATTTGTTGGTTTACGTTTCAAGGTACGTACAATCCGAAAATCGAATAAAACGCTGCAAATTATTAAACAAAGGTTTATTATTTTTCTATATAGATCACTCGTCTGCAGAGAATACGGCTTTGCCATTGTTACCACCAACTAACTTGAAGAAAAACGTCGATCGCATTTCGGCCAGCTAACATTTGAACGGAGATTAGGCCTCTTTTGTGTCCAACCGTTAAATTCGCGTAGGGAGCGAACGGTCTGTCCTACAGAGCTCCGCGTGGTATCTAAAAATTCAAAACTATCTTACAGTGATGGAAAAACAATACCTTTTTATCGAAATGTTTCGAGTTAGGGCGTTTTTAAGATGTCATCCCTTAAAAGTGACCTACATTTTCGGGGCACAACTTGACTCCACGTGGAGCCCACATACCAAATCTCATCAAAATATTATTGAAAATAATAAACAAAAAAGGTAAATTAGTTCAAAGTTTAAAACAATTTTGAACGAGATTTGAAGTATCAGATTTATGGATAAAAGTAACTTTTGAAACTTGACGTAGCGTTTAGTACTTTTTGAAATCAAACGAAGTCGATAATGTACTTTTTGAAACAAAACGGATAAAAAACTGCCATTGTGCTGGATGTAGTACCTTTTGAAATTAAACGGAATATTCACCCTCGCTTTTCAAGGGAATTGATCATCTTTTGCTCCAAAACGTTCGCATTTTTGTGAAGAAAACCCCCTAAAACCCAGGGAAAATGTTAAATCAATTTCAATAAAAATTGTCTTTAGTACCTTTTGGAATAAAACGCAATTGTAAGGCTCATGTTCCTGTAGAATCTCTTTATGGACTTGAATCTGTCATTCATGTTGAATCAGGTCGGCAAATGAGACTAAAATAAACACATCAACTGAGTGAAATAGTACGAAATAAAAATAATAAAATTGTTTACTTTGTTTAGTTTGGCCAGCTTTTGGGGCCTTTTGCCCCACTGTTCGACTAGCAGCCGAACAGATGCAAGAGGAGGAAACCGGGTGGGGAGAGAGAGACCCTATCCGACCGCTATCTCCAGGAAAGCCAGGAGGGTCAGAGTCGGCTCAAGCTCAGTTCTCTCGGAACCTGCTCCCCATCTGCAACTGTCGTCCCATTGTTCCGCGCGGGACGTCGCATCCGCGTCTGCAAGTATTCCTCGTACCGGACGAGGTTCTCCAACGCCGGAAATCGCCGTGCTGGAACCGTGTCGCGATTAGATAAATAACTTATCGTTGGTCTTCCGAAATCTTTCAAATCCTGCATTGCCTCGTCCATATCGTGGTCAGGTAGTCAAAACATGACGGAGCCTGCCAAAAGGAACTCCTGGATGGAGATGTCCGACGTGGACGGGAGGAAAGCCCGTTTCCAAGTCAACCGAGTCGACAGCTCCGGGGAAGACGCGGACGAGATGGATCGCCTCTGCGACGCCGACGAAGAGTACATGGGGTCGTACGCCAAGAGCTTCCGGCACTTCACGAGGGAGGCTCTTCCCAGGATGGACAACTACAGGAACATCATGTCCATCCAGGCAGCTGCTCGGCCAACCCTGGAAGAACTCCACAACGAGACCCTCCAAACCAAGGTAACATCGATAAGTGAACAATTACTAATACCCACAAATAATCTGTAGTGATATTATTTTCATTAAAAATAGCAAGTAATTGCTTTTACAAGCATCTTTATTGACTATTCCGGTTTATTATTTTCAATAATGAACCTTTGGAATCGACCAAGAAAGATCAAATTTTAACCTCCCCTCAAAATTCGCTGTTTTACGTTTCAAGGTACGTAGAATTCAAAAATCGAATGAAAAATTTTCCATCCGTCCACCCTCCACCGTACGCAGCACTTTCCTTATCAACCACGGACCGATTTTGATGAAATTTGGTATATGGGCTCTATTTCGGGTTTAGTTGTGCCCCGAAGCTTTTGGTTGATGTAGGTCACTTCTAAGGGTTGAAATTTTGAAAAAGCCCTAGCTCAAAATCTTTTGATATCACAAAATTTGTTGGTTTACGTTTCAAGGTACGTAGAATTCAAAAATCGATTAAAAAATTTTCCGTCCGTCAACCCTCCGCCGTACGCGGCACTTTCCTTATCAACCATGGACCGATTTTGATGAAATTTGGTATATGGGCTCCTTTTGGGGTCAAGTTGTGCCCGAAACTTTTGGATGATGTAGGTCACTTCTGAAGGTTGAAAAATAATGGTTGAAATTTTCAAAACTTGCTAGCTCAAAAACTTTCAATGTATAGGTATTATTTTTCTTCAATTTAAAATAGTATTGCATTTTTAGAATCGATTGAGACCACCCACAGCTCTGTAGGAGAGCTATGACCGTTCGTTCCCTATGAGAACTTAAGGGTTGCGATAAATTTAAGGGTTCTCACAATAAATCAGAAGCACAAGTGTGAATCGCAAAGGAGGCCTAATCTCCGTTGGTGAGTGATCTACGCAGATAAATAATAAACCTTCGTGAAATAATTTGCAGCGCTTTAAAAAGCGAATGGCCATTAAAAAGATCATGAAACGAAGAACTTTGTGTGTGATGTTTGACAATTCTTAAATCTGCTTTTACTGACGCACTTGTTTTTCAACATTATGTCAGAACGGTGAGAATGTTAAACAATTTTTTGCGGTGAAATAGTTATTATAGTTCCTATGTTACAGGAAGTTAAATGTAACTTACATAACTGTCGCTCAAAGTTGAGAAAGATTGTTTTAAGAAATAGAGATTTAGGGTTTTATCTCATGGTTTCTCACAAAAACGTTGAAAAATCACACTCGGAAACGGATTGAGATAGGAAGATGGAGTTGGTTGCATTCTGATCCACTTCATGATACGTAGGATAATAGATATCAAATAATTTTTGTCACACTCGGTCGTATCTACCTTGTATAAAACTAATGATTGTTACACCAACTATGTAATCCATGTGATTGAGGAAGCAACACTGCCAATCCTACTCGGAAGATACGAATAAAATCACTCGCGTCGAGTTCGTGGAAACCCATTCTTATAAAAAACGGAGTTCAGAAGAACGGTGTCAATAAGTTTTGTTATTGTTTGTTACTGATGATGACCTAAACGACGAAATCGATTTAACTTTGTAACTCATTATTTTCGTGGAACTCCGGTTGTTATTGATTTATTTTTATTCTTATTTTCTTCACGACTTTTTTCTCCTTAGTATTTTTCCAGGTTAATTACCATTGAGGCCGGATATTTTCTCTCTGACAAGTTGAATCAAAGCCCCAAAATCCGAATTCCATCACGTTCGTAGGGGCACAATCGTGACTGTAATACACAAACCTAACTTGAAATACATACCCGTAGGCCTGAGAGTTATTCATAAACTGAGGGACGGTTGATAATGAGCTAGTATACAGACATTTTGTCTCATACATCAACATATATGCATACATACCTAGATACTTTGAATATTTTGGATGCATTTCCTTTTCATTACTTCAAAACAACCATTCGAACAATTTACTTCACATGTTACCATCAGTTTCCCGGCGAGCTTTTTTGCCAGGTTTTTTTACAATGTAAATAAATGTCCAAACCAAATCATCAAAATGGTTCAAAAATGCTTGCATACGAGTCTGCAACACATTGGGACATTTTCATGTCAACCACTAAACAACAAGGTAGTGAAGTAAGGTTGTTAGTTCAACCCAAGCATCAAAGTTTTCGTGACGATTTTTCAGTTCATGTGCCAAAGCAAAGACATGAAAATGTCAAAAACTCGCTATTTTAGAGAATTTTAGAAAAAAAGTCTGTCAAGTGGGTGTGGTACTTGGTTTCCTCGTATGCATAACCCGATTGTATAGATGATCCGATGCATCATCTGTCTCTAACACTACCTACTACTATCACAACAATCTACACGTCAATCAGCACAATCTCTGGATATCGTTGGAAAATGTAGGAGTTATGGCTTTTACAAGGATTTTACCTTTGCGCATGCGCACAAAATACTTTCATTTTGCGGGCCATGATTTTCATAGGGGTCCATCTGCACCCCAACTTGCACAATCCCTGAAAATTTCATCGAAATCGGATGAGAATTGTAGATGTTATGGCAGTGGCAAGGATTTCATGACACACAGACAGACACACGGACAAACAGACAGACAGACGAGGAACCGAAATTGTTCAAGGAGGTCTCAAACGTAAAACGCAAGTGGGAATTTTGATTTTTGAGAACTTTTTTTCAACCTTGAAAAGTGGCAAACGCTGCAAATTATTACACAACGGTTTATTATTTTTCTATATAGATCACTCGTCTGCAAAGAACACGGCTTTGCCATTGTTACCAACAACCAACTTGAAGAAAAAAAAGTTTTCGGTCAGCTGAAATTTGAACGGAGATTAGGCCTCTTTCGCGATTCACGCAGGTGTATCTGATTTATTGTAAGTCCAACCCTTAAATTATCGTAGGAAGCGAACGATTTGTCCTACTCCGCGTGGTCTAAAAAAATCTGAAAATTCTATACTATCTTACATTGAAAGGAAACACAATACCTATAATATTATGTGGAGGAAACACAATACCTATTTATAATTATGTGAATAGGTTTATATAGGTTTATATATTATATAAACATTTTTTGAATTAGGGCTTTTCAAAATTTCGACCCTTATTTTTTAACCATTTGAAGTGACCTACAACAATCAAAATCCTCGGGACACAACTATACTCCAAATGGAGCCCACATACCAAATTTCATCAAAATCGGTCAATGAGGAAAGTGCCGTGTACGGCAGACAGACGGCCAAATTTTTATTCGATTTTTGGATTCTACGAACTTTGAAACGTAAACCAACAAATTTTGAGGGGGGGGGGGGGTAAAAAATAATTTTCTTGGTCAATTCCAATAAACCAACAAAGCTTTGTAGATTCAGAAGCAAAATGAAGTTACTGTACAGTACAGTAACTGGGCTCAAAGTTTTTAGCATGGACTTTTTTGGAATTGTTTTTCACTGAAATCCGTTTTGGAAAATTCTGCAACGATTACCTACTGAAGTTTTCCAAAACATTATCTTTATCACTCCGGACGTAATGTCAAGTTTTTTCCTAAATGTTTATAATACTCGAAACTACGAGTTCGTTAGACAGAGGTTTTGAACAATTCTAAGGGGTCAAAGTTTCAAAAAATAGGGTCATAAAAAGAATTTTCATTGTTTTACTACAAATGATTTAAGCGGTTAAAAATTGCCTATAAATTTTAAATATTTACATAATCATATTTATAATTATGTGAATAGTCCTGTCTATATTCGTTGTACCTGAAAATAAGTACTCTGTGAGTTCGTGGAGATGAGAAGAACATGAAAGTAGATTATTAAAAATTTCAAAACAAACCAAGATGGTATGGTGTACTGAAAATTGAAAGAAGTCTATAATTTACGTGTGAGGGATTCAATGAGTTCGGGGTGACGAGGAGAGTATTTTGAGGATTTCGATGGAAACTTTGCTCATTCACTCATGATACTGGAATGGGATTTTTAAAAACCTTGCTTGACAAGCTAAATAAAACTCGAAACCGAGAACCTTTTTGGACCAGTTTCTTTTCGAAGTCCTTACTCACTCCCGTTAGAATTGATGATCAGGTCCTAGCTGATGATTAGGAACAGCCAGTGGGACGGGGCTGAGGCGTGCTACGGGTTTCTAGGAACTTGATTCAGAGCATTGCCCACAATCACGACAGTCATCAGTTTGAGGAGCTCTGGAGTTCCAGCTGACCTTCTGGCTTCTCCGCTGAGTCAAGTTGATGTTGTAATGTCAGTTATTCATTTCATTTTAGTGTTCCTACAGGATTTTATTAGATTTTTCAATTGCTGGTTAGAGTAGATTTCGATGGAAATTCATATTCCTTAATTACTGAACAGTGTTCTACGATGAAAAATGTAGCTTTTAGTTCAGTCCCTCATTTGTATGATGAATCAATTATAGACAAGAAACCGAATCCTACAACGGTGGCTTTTAGGAGTTGAAAGCTTCAAACCAATTTTTAATAAAATGTCCTCCTAGATGAGTGAAAGAATACATCCTTGCCACTAAGTCTTGAAAATGTCAAATTTTTTTAACACCTTGCACGCGGGAAAAAAAACGCGTTGGTCCCCTGTGGCGGAGAAATTTTTTTTCGACGAAACGCTATAGCAGCAACATATATTAAAAAGTACATTTTTTCAAAAATTTTGACATAAAAAAAAGTTGAGAATTTTGAGAATTTATTCTCGGCGTCAACGTGACGCGGCCAGCGGTGGTGTCAAGTTGCTCCAGTTTGAATGGGAAATCAACCCCTATGTGAGTGGGCTGGCTCAGGCCGCCCGTCCACTGGACGCGAATTCTGGCGGCCTTTGCAAGGGAGATAGGTTGATGGTGCATAGAATGGGTAGGAATCAATCATGTACGACAATATAATACCTAGTTATTCCATACCTGGAAAGAGAACAAGTCTTCTCTTGTTTGGGAGCTTTGTAGAGTACTCTGGCAAAGATTCAAAACAGAAAAACCGAGTGAAACACAAAAAAAATCGGAGTCGAACCACTGTGTCTTTTTCACGATTACGAACTGAAAGTATGAGACTTATGAGAGGATTCAGCTGATTATTGACACAACCAACAATTAAACAATGTCGATCAACCTTAAAAAGAGTGAATTATTCCGTAAAAATGGATGAAAAATGTGAAAACATAAAAAAATTACCGGAGGCGCACACAAAGATAAGGTGTCACTTTGATAACTGCTCAATTACCTTCAACCTCGACCGATTCAGCTCCGGATTGAACCGTTCAACTCATAATATGTTCATCTATCACGAAAAAAAGCTAGAAAAGAGTGGAAACTGAGAACGAAAGAACAGGAGCAGATATTCTTGAACCTGTTTTGCGAGAGGTGTTTGCGTGACATAGACGCGGCCAGCCACACAGACCCCGGGATTTGCGTGACATAGACGCGATCCGCGTTCAAGGTGCTAAGACATCGTTTTTTTATGATTAGATTATCATTACCTTCCAAGAGCCGAGAGGGCACTCTTAGGTTCGTGGAGACGAGTGTAACATCTTCTCCTTCAAAACATACTCAGTGCATACAGTAAGTTGACGTGGCACACCTACTGAAATCGCTGCAAATTATTATATAAAGGTATATTATTTTGGTTTAATCGAATAAAAAATTTTCCGTCCGTCCGCCGTACGCGGCACTTTTCATAGCAACCCTGGACCGATTTGCTTCAAATTTGGTATATGTCAGTCACTTCTAAGGGGTGAAAATTAAGGGTTGAAATTTTCGAGTGTTCCCCAGCTTGAAAACTCTCGAAATAAAGATAATATATTTATTACAATATTATTGTTTTTTCACCAATTTAAAATAGTATAGAATTTAAAAACTTTTTTGAGACCACCCGGAGCTCTTTACGACAAACTGTTCGCTCCCTACGAGTACTTAAAGGTTTTCGTTCAATAAAACAGAATCACGAGGGTTTTTTTTTACCGTGTCGGTGCGGCGTAATTAAATCACGAGTGTGAATCACTAAAGATCTCTAATCTCCGTTGAAATTTTAGCTATTCAAAATGCGATCGCTGTTCGTTTCTTCGAGCTATATTCAGTTATGGTTCCTTAGCAACCAGTAATAAAATTTCCATATTATGGAAATAACTGAATATACAACCATAACTGAATATAGCTCGACGAATATAGCTTCATATTATGAAGCTCGATGTTTCTTCGAATCGAGTGTGAAGCGGTTAGTTCTTTCTAATAAACTTGATTGTGAAGACGTAGTCAAACGACTTTCGTCAAACAACATTTCGTCAACTCTGTTCAACTCAACTTCGTCCTAAGCTAGTGATTATGAAGGTGTGAAGGCAGTATGATGTAGTAGTTAGTAGGTACCTCTGGTTGGTAGATAAAAACAAAAAATAAATGAATGGCAAAGCTGTGATCTTTGCAGATGGGTGATCTAAACGGGAAAATAATAAACCTTTGTAAAATAATTTGCAACGTTTTATGTATAGATCACCCGCCGGCCAATAACGCTGCACTACCTACCAACCATATTTTTGCTTCACATCAAATTTATATTGAAGAAATAAACGCTTCCACTCCGGGTTGTGGGTGCCTTCATTAGGAAATTTTATTAATGGTTGCTAAAGCCCAAAACTGAGTACAACGATCGCATTTTGGTCAGCTAAGATTTGAACGGAGATTAGGCCTCTTTTGCGATTCACACTCGTGTTTCTGATTTATCATTTCAATCCATAAGTTCTCAAGGGTCCGAGCGGTTTGTCCTACAGGGCTCTGGGTGGTCTTATTAGATTCTAAAAATTCAACACTATTTTAAATTGATGAAAAGCGAATACCTTTATCTCGAGAGTTTTCAAGATAGGGCACTTTTGAACATTTCAACCCTTGAAAGTGACTTACATCAACCTAAAGCTTCAGGGCACAACTAGACCCCCCAGGGAGCCCATGTACCAAATTGCATCATACCCATAATCGGTCCATGGTAGGGACGGATGTTGTGATACTGACCTTTTCCCACAGAAGCCATTTCTCTCTACAGGGCTCTACTAAACCTACAGCCCTTCCTCAATGGTGATTTTTTTTTTTTTTTTTTTTTTTTTTAGTGGATGCTAAATCTTTTGAGTACAACGAAGTCAATGAGGGGGATTTTTGACCCTCCCATGGCTCTAACGCATTCACCCTATTCTTCGGATTTTCGATTTGGAAAATCCGGTTCTTGTGATGCGCTTGTCAGCATAACTCAAGGGATCGAATGCCCCCGATGCCATGGTGCCTTTCCATAAATAACGACGTTTATCGCAAATATAACATCACGGAAATACATAAATTAATCGACATTTTTGGTGTTCGAGCTATAGTACCTAATTAGTCCACTATTCTATTTAGGCGAACTTCGAAAAAACTTCAACATGGAAATCGTGAGAAAAGTTACTTTAGAACACTTTTCACGATGTGTATGACGTTCTGGTCTAATCATTGTTAGATTTATGTGTCTTCAAACGATAACTAACCAAGATTCGAAAGACTACTCTGCACTAACGAATCAATATCAAAAGTTGGACCAATTTTAAACTAATCATTATGAGGTACTACATGACCAAATCAATGTGTCGTATAAGAATGGCTTATCAAGTATTAAAATACATTGTGTGTTTAAAAAATTGTTAATAATCTGCTAAAATCACTTTTTGATATTATCTCCAACATTTTGAGCCAACTACATAAGGCTTATGACCATTTTGGGCTCCACATTGACCTGATTTAGGGGGTAGCAGAGCCATACGTATTATGGATGTCC
Organism: Apolygus lucorum; assembly: GCA_009739505.2. Taxonomy (NCBI): domain Eukaryota; kingdom Metazoa; phylum Arthropoda; class Insecta; order Hemiptera; family Miridae; genus Apolygus; species Apolygus lucorum. The sequence continues at coordinate 21,991,290 of CM019179.2, forward strand.
GGCATGTCCGCCTAGAGGGAATCACAAATAATTGTCATTGTATTTACTACATGTTTACATGAGGATCAGGAAAAATGAAGAATGAGATTTCGACTCAGACATGGAAGAATATCAGAAGGATATTACAATCGGAGTATGACTGGGTAGCCTTCGGTGTCCCCTGGGAAGTTTAATGCGAATAAATTGGTCACGTTCTACTATTTCATTCAAGAGTGTCCGTTTCGAGCTGGCGTCACGTTTCAACCACGATTTACTAGCAATATAAAATTTGAAATAGCCTTTCCACTTGATTTTTATTATTTTTCAATTTCAACATCCAAAATCACGGTTTTATGAAAATAGTTGTAATTTTTTTTGTCACATCAATCCATTGATTTTATTGGGAATTAGGATTTTATATTGGATGATGCAGGAAAAAAATCGAATTCGGATTTTTATCCGGTTTTTCAGCAGTTTTGATGAGGCATCGTCTCAAAATCCAACATTGTGAGACGAGCAGAATTTGGTTTACAGGCTTTTGAATACAAAATTAGGGGAGGGGTGAAACCGACAACCGATATATAATTATCCTAAACGGATGGGATTTGGTACTCTTAGAAGCAATGAAAGTCGAGTAACTTGCCGCCAACTTTGCACAACGTCGTCTTCATGGCTCTGTTTCGTTCCCAGGGAGCGGTGAAGTGTTCTTCGCGCTTTTCATGAGTCGGGCTTCGTATGTTGTTACTTACTGGGGTTGTTCCGATGGGAGAGATGTTGTTTCTAAGCTGTATAAATCGACAATTAGGATTCCATTGGGCCTTGGTTATGCGGAAATTTGTCGTGGTCACTTCGAAGAGCTGCATTTCCTAACTATACCAGTATTTTTCGTTATACGTGCTTGTGCTCGGTTCATAGGAGCTCTTGCTTCTTCCAGAGTGAAGTAGACATTCATAACCACAATACACGTTTTTGTAATGATTTACGACCCACTTCAGTACCCCTCAGTTCTTCTTTGCGTTGTGACCCGATCCAGAATGGCCTCTGGTTTTATACTTTTTTCCAGAAAATTTACGCTCCTTAACTGGCAAGTCCTTTAAACGTAGGATAGGTTTTTTCATTGTTAAGCGCAGAACTTTATAAAATTAGTTAATTTTTCCATTTAGTATCCTTGAGTAACCTAATTTTAGTTTCTAGTAACCTTGAGATCTAAGTAGTTTCTTAGCAACACTGGACTGATTTGATTCAAATTTGGTATATGGGCTCCATTTGGGGTCTAGTTGTGCCGCGAAGCTTTTGGTTGATATCAGTCACTTCCAAGGGGTGAAAATTGAGGGTTGAAATTTTCAAGAGTGCCCATGCTCAAAAACTCTCGAAATAAAGGTATCGTTTTTTAACCAATTTTAAATAGTATTGAATTTTTAAAAAAATTTGTGAAACCACCCGGAGCTCTGTAGGACAAACCATTCGTTCCCTACGAGTACTTAAGGGTTTTCCTTCAATAAAACAGAATCACGAGTGTGAATCACAGAAGAGGTCTAATCTCCGTTCAAATTTTATCTGAGTAAAATGCGATCGCTGTTCATTTCTTCAATTTGTATACAGTTTTGCTTCCTGAGCAACCAGTGATCAAATTCCCATATGACGCTCTCTATTTTTTCGAATCGAGTGTGAAGCGTTTAGTTCTTTCTAATAAACTTGATTGTGAAGGTGTGAAGGCAGTATGGTGTGGTAGGTAGTACCTACCAATAGTTGGTAGGTAAAAAAAAGTTGGCAGGTAAAAAAAAAAGTTGGTAGGTAAAAAAAACGCTGCAAATCATTGCCCAAATGTTTATTATTTTCTGTATAGATCACCCTTCTATATAGATCCCTTTCTACCAACCGTTGGTCCTTTTACCTACTAGGGCATTTTTGAAAATTTCAACCCTTCATTTCCATTTGGTTGGTGGTTGGGGTTGAAATTCCCCCTACGGTTGGTAGGGAGAGATCTATACAGAAGGTTGATCTATACAGAAAATGATAAACCTTTGGACAATGACTTGCAGCGTTTTATTGTTGTTTTCGTTTCGTGTTTTGATTTGTCTACTTATTTGAAGATCGTTTTGCCATTTTGGCCGTGACAATAGAAGATATTTGATTTGATTTGATCGACATATAAGACCAGGTGGGACTGTTGATCTTTTGTTCTCTTAGAACTGTTCTCTTCTGAAATTTAGAACAGTTTAGTATGTTCAGATAACGGACGGGTAGCCAGCTAGTTTCTGAATAAAAACAAACTGAAATAAACCGCCGTTTGTCGGGTGTAAGAAATTCAAATCACAATGGAACATTTGATCTCAACTCGTAATAAACTACAATTCTTTTTGCAATCGAGAAGTTGTTTTGAAATTCCACAATTTACAGTTTAGCAATTTGACACGTTACGACGGTTTCAAACCCGAACTTCAACCGTCTACACCAATTCATCCGTTGAACTCAACCTGATACCTTTGGAATCGTTGCTAGCTGTGGACGAAATGGGGTGCGCGAGAACACCTTTTCTCTGAATTTTCAAAGTTTTGAATGTTCATGACGTCATAGTGGGCTGGGGGTCCCGTGCTGGCGAGAGGGCGGATGACGTCATAAACATTCGAAACTTTGAAAAATCATAGAAAAAGATCTACTCATCCAATAAGAGAACGACTGGTGCCAAATTTTTCAGGATGAGGTCTACGTTCGATTAGAAATTTTTAAAAAATCATTCACAGAATTTACTTTACTTGTGGTTTTTAATCACCAGTTACTTTCATTAGCCTTCGGAATCGTTTATTACTGTTTTAATAAACATTAGTTATTCATTTTTCTGTATCAAGGGGTCAGGTAATTTGTGAATTGCCTTCACATTTGGTAGTGAGGAGCCACAGGGCTTCCTTCGTCCAAACATATTTATTTTCACACATTCTTCGTTTAAAAACGTAAAGTTCTCAGAAGTAGAAGTCTGAGTAACTTCATTAAACCATAAACATTGTGCACGATAGATTTATTAAACCATAAACGTTGTGCTTCATAGGAATATTAATAACCCTAACAAAAATATCAGGAGTCCACAGTGCAGTTGATCTTTTAATCTATGAAATGAAATATTATTCTTGTTTGTCAAGCATTGAGTAGGTACCTATCTGCGGTGACGTATCTCACGATTTTCTCTGCGAAAATCGTTTACCTTCCCGAGTCTCTCAATCTCGTGGTTTACGTTGTTCAAAGCAAATTAGTTTTGAATTTCTCTGAAACAACAACCAGCAACCTGTGCAATCTTCTTCTCATTCTTATGAAACGGAATACTTTACGAGTATTGGTACATTTTTAGCATACAAGCAGCCAATCTTCTGAACCAGTTGAAATTAGGTACATCGATTCCTCCATAGTGATCTTGGATTGTTTCATTACACAAGTTTAAATTAGGACAGGTAGGTACTGAGTTTTACGGGCGACGATTACCAATAGAAAAATTAGTTATTTTAATACAGAGATTGACTTGCAAACTCTCTACAAATGTGTAATTTTGTGTAATTCGAAAATCTTAAATTTGGTTTGGAAAATATTGAACTTGACTAGGAAAACCTTTAGGCTTATGAGTGAATGTTGAAGATGATCCTGTCAAAATTTGATTTATTTATGGAAATCTAAAAAACATTTACCTAATTAATTACAATTTTTCGTCGAAGTAGAGTAATCAAAGTACTCAAATCAATTGAAGACCACACGGAAAAAAGGGGGAATGTCATTACCGTGTTTTACAGACCCTCCTCGTTCAATCCATGGACGAACCGACCTTCCCCGTTTTTTCCGTGTAATTTTCAAATGGCACATACCAGTTTAACCCACTTCCTCCTCGTTTTTCACATGTTTGGACTTTTAAGATAAAACTACAACCCCTGGAGAAGTTTTTACCAACCTTAACTCAATTTCGAAAAAAAAGTGACATTCCCCTTTTTTTCCGTGTGGTCTTCAATTTGAGAAGTGAAAAGGGTCAACCGACATCTGAGATAATTGTACTTAACTATTAGCATCTTCCCTCTCACTTGCACACTTATCTTCCTCATGAACGTAAACATAATTATTAGGTACCATACATGAGACGACAAACTTTTTTCTCCTCGATTCTAGCAATTAGTTTTGAAAATAATAAACTAGAAGTCTGCCAAGTAGAGCTTCCTCGCAGTAGGGATGAGCGATAGTCGATAGTTCAGCACTATCGTTAGGTCAATACTATCGATTTAAAACTATCGATAGTTTTTCGATAGTGCCTTTCCCTATTTATTACCTACATGTCCGATGGAGAATTTAATGTAATTGAATTGAATTATCTATTACTTGCAGGATTTGGTATATTCGCAAAGATTTCAAACAAAAAACTGATTTATTTAAAATGTATAAAAACAATTTCCAGTTTAGCATTGCTCCTTGAGCCACATATTGCCAGTAGAGAGAAAGGGGGAAAGAAGGTAAGAGGCAAAGTCGATACCAGGAATTTTTTTGTCTTTGCACAAGTAGTGACTGTGCGATTTAATTTATGAAATATCGATACCTTAAAGCACAAAGGGGCCTTGTCCAAAAACGGAGTTTTGAGAAAAACGCAAAAGATATTATCACCAGTGCTAAATTCCTAAAATAATGGCTATTTACACTAAACTCTTTAATTTCCTTAATAAATTTTCAAGCTATAATCGTCAAAAAGGTCAATTATAGTTTTGTTGAATTTGAGTTTTTCTGAAATTGAAAGAAAATAAAAAATGTAGAAGATGGATGGACATGGCGCCTTTGTGCTTTAAGGTATCGATATATACATATGAATACGTAATGAAATACTGACGCGAGCCTCAACATCGAGAATACCGGTGAATCGAGGAGTTCTTTTACATGGAATTGCCGGAGTTGAGACTGCACCGCTCGTCTCAGTATTATCACAGCTCTCCAAATGCTGAGATTTTCAAATACAAAAAAGTAAAAATCTAACGATAGTGGATGACTATCGATAGTACTTTCGATAGTCAAGGACTATCGATATTTCGATAGTAACTATCGACTATCGCCCATCCCTACCTCACAGCGAATACACATGGTCACATAAAAAATGAACTTCCCAGCTATGTAACATGCAAATATTTAATTTGACTACGAGTTCAGCAGAATTGGATCGTGTGTTGTTTTAAGGACAAGAACTGTCAATATCCTGAGAACAAATTAGGAATGTCCACTACGTTATTTGTGTCTCGTCAACAGGTAGAAACCAATTTTGCAAAGAGAAGCTGAGGCTTTTGAAGTCACGCGACTATAAACTATCTCTTTTCTTCAGTTGTCTCGGTAATTTACGCTGACAACCGCGAAAATTGAATTTACTCATCAGTTGCGCCCTTCCGAGGTCAAGGCCTGACGAATCAGCAGTAAGTTCTCCCACTTCATGAAGAAATGACGATGTGGCTGTGCGGTCGGCTAATGTAATGAAAGCACTTGAACTCTTCTAGATGATAAATAAGAGATGCAATCGCTAATCGACCCTACAAAGATTACATGTTGAATGTCAGTGTTGTATTTTGATCACAAAAGCTGCTTCACCTCAGTTAGAATTTCCGTTGATGTTTACCGACATTGAAAAGGAACTTTTGCTATATTATAAGAATGTGATTCATGTAGCTGTTTTTGGAAGCCGTACAGAAAATTTTCAAAGCCAAGCCATGGAGCTGTTTGCTACAATTCTAACCTTGGGAAAACTTCATTCACTCAAATATCAACATCAAACTTCCATTTACATAACAATATCCCACTGTGCTTGTGATTCTTCAAAGGCATCGCGTTGTACTCACTTCCAGATGATGAAAAGAAAAATCCTCTCAAATAGAATTTCCACGTTTTACCTTTTTCGTTTTCCTGAAAAATGTATCTTTTCATCTGTTAACCTGAGGAGGTCACACTGGACCGGTCACTGGACTGGTCCTTTCCATTTTTGGAGCATATTTTTCGGAAAAAAATGTTCCCCGCTGTACGGTTTTTTATAAATTATGTTGGTAGTCCACCTGAGGCCCTGGCGTCTCTAATTCGCTCAGTAGTGCTCTGTGTCTCGTGGGGAAAGCTGTGGAATGGAGTTAGCATTTTGGACCCTACTGTGACCTAAGTGGCTCTTTGGGCCTTTATAGATTTCAAATTTTGAAGTGGAACAACACCGAAAAAAAGGTTTCGAAATAGGCCAAGTTAGGAGGTCTTATGGGTGAAAAAGTTGTAGTATGATTTTTTCACGCTCAAAAAGCATTTTATAATGGGTTCTCGAGGAAATCATATAAGTTTATGGTATTGGGGTCATTTTTAACCACTGTCTATTAGTAGTATAACCTTGTATTAGTATAACCTTGATGATTGGTTAGCCAGGAATCCCACGTCTTGAAATGGTAAAGAAAGCTGCTATTGAAAAATGAGTCTTAGCTTGTCTAGTGTGATAGGATGTTTAGACTTCTTCTCTCTCCGGTTCAATTCGCACATGTATTTGCTTGTTTTGAAAACATCTACTGTATACTGAAAATCGAAGGTAGGGGATTACAACGTGTGAATTCTCGACAGATTGGGCTCCCTGCTGTGTGATCAATAGAGTTATCAAAACTTTACATTGCAGATTTCGTTGGTGTAGCGCTACATATCCGGCGGATGATTAAACATCAACAACTTTCTGATACAACAAAGCCTTTGGAAGAATCACTCGAGACAATAGCATCTAAGAAACCTTGGTTCATAGGTAGCAAGAAAATAATACATAAATAAATACAACCTCTAGAAAAACATATCCTCCTGTAAACCTTGGGGCCTGATCGGGCGCTTCTCCTGAATTTACTGGGGGAAATGTGCCTGAAAGGCCTCACGTGTCACACTGTGTCACTTTGTTTCAGAGACGGCTGAATTCGCAACATCAGTCAACTTGATCCATCAACCCACCCAAGCTTGATCAAATACAGACTGACGAATATTGTTTTGAAAAAAAAAAAAAAAAACCTGCAGATACTTAGCAACATTCCAGAACCATCCCCTCATCGTCCTGTTTACCTCTAAATTCCTTGGTACTATGGGACATGATTTCCATGATCATGTTGATAATTTTCGTTCGATAAAAAACAGCAACGTGGCTTTCAATCTTTTGAACGTGATGGAAATCAAATTGGACAACCACTCAATCAACTGTCTAGCATGAAACTGTCATTGGTCTGATGACGGTGAAACTCACAGGGGTCTTTTCGAGTGGCAAACTTGCTGAATCAGGGAGGTGCAGATTGTAGAATAAGTAGAAACGTAAATTCGGAACGGTGAAAAAACGATTTATTCAACTCCGAAAGAATTACAAGACAACCCGGCGTCGGGCGTTACCAACAACGACCACAAAATGCAACACCTGCGAAACATATGATTATAGCACATCCTCCCTCACAAGTCAAGGCGTTGTGGAGGCCTGATGATCCTTCGAGGTCTCCTCTCCGAAGACCACTCTAGGTTTCCAGGAGATGCAAGTTGGGGAGCGACTGGAAAATTTTCAGTGGGCTTTTCGAAGGGAAGAGGTGCGAGGTGAACCCTATTCCGCCTTATTTGCTTTGAGTCTTCAGTCTGGACGATGTAGGACCTTGGGGCTGCATGTTTAGCAGCGACCACTCCTGGCATATCTTTATCCTTCACGTAGACCTTCTGCCCTACCACCAAGTCCTGTTTTTCTTTATTCGCTCCAAACCTGCGATCAAAATATTCCTTCCTCCTCCGACGTATGGTAGCTTCCCGGGACCTCAATTTGGCTTCATCGGGCAGATGAGGTCTTAGATTAGCTGTAGACGTAGGAACAAGAGTCCTCAACCGCCGTCCCATTAGCAATTTAGCAGGGGAATAGCCATTTTCTAGAGGCGTAGACCGATACGATAGCAGGCCAGTTTCCAAGTCTTCGCATTTTAAAATGATTTGTTTCGCCATGTCCACGGCTGACTCTGCAAGCCCATTAGACTGAGGGTATCGGGGGCTGCTAAATGATATCCGAAAGCCCCATTGTTCTGCGAACCGAGGAAACTCTTCAGATCTAAATTGTGGACCATTGTCACATCTCAAGCATTGAGGAACCCCATGACGAGCCAAAATCTTCTTCATTTCTACAATCAACATCGAAGAGCTTGTTGAGGTCATGCGAGTTACTTCCAGGAATCGTGAATAGTAGTCCTGGACCACCAAAAAAGTTTTCCCGTTGACCTCGCCAAAATCCGCTCCAACCAGAGACCAAGGCAAGTCAGGGAAAGTAGTAGAAATGAGAGGATCCTTATGTTGTGTTCTGTTCATGGAACAGATGTGACAATTGGTGACTTGAGCAGCAATATCTTCTGAAATTCTCGGCCACCAAACGGATCCTTGGGCGAGGCGCCTACACTTTGTGATGCCCAAATGACCAGAGTGCAGTTTATGCAATACGGAGGTGTGCAGAACCCGCGGAACGACTATCCTGTCTATCATAAACAACAGACCGTCGACATAGGCCAGAGAATCGCGAAACTTGTAGAATGGGGAACACTTGGGTTGATTTCCTTATCGACAGTCCATCCATTAATGAGGCAGTTGCGAACAAGTTGTAGAACAGGATCTGATGCTGTAGCTGATCGTATTTGTTCATGCAGCTTATCAGAGAGTGGTACGTTATCAGAAAAATTTTCCATTGCTGTCTCCATAATTGAACATTTTTTGAAATCTTCCCGCTGACACTCAAGGTTTTGAATCTGTGAAAGGGTGTCTGGAACGTAAAACTTACTGCCTGCCACGTGAGCTATATTAAAGTCAAAGTTCAATAGCCTCAGACGAAAGCGTTGTATCCTAGGTGAAAGATCATGTATGGCCTTAGAACCCAGTAACGATACTAATGGCTTGTAGTCCGTCAGTACGGTAAAGTAGAGTCCCACAAGATACATTGAAAGGCGCTCACAAGCCCAAGAGACTGCTAGAGCCTCTTTTTCAATTTGTGCGTATCCTGCTTCAGCTGGGGTTAACGCTCTAGAAATGTAGACAATGGGGTGAAACTTATCATCAAATTTCTGTTCTAGGACGGCCCCTAGAGCGTACGAAGAGGAATCTGCAGACAGCCTAGTTTCTGCCTTCGGGTCAAATGTTTTGAGAATAGGTGGTGACGTTCTACATCTCCCTTTAGCAATTGGCGAAGAGGGTATGAAATCGTTGCAGCATTGTTTATGAACTTGGACAAGTAGGTATACATCCCTAGAAACCGCTTTAATTCCTTGGTATCTTTCGGGGTTGGCATTTGTACAATGGCACTGATCTTTGTTTTATCCGGCTTCACCCCCTCTTTGCTGACCTCATGGCCTAGAAAGGTGACGGAACTAGTTTTGAATGAACATTTTTTTCTATTGAGAGTAATATTGACATCATTAAGACGAGACAATACCGCTTTGAGGCGCGAATCATGTTGGCTTTCTGAGTCTCCAAACACAAGAATATCCATCAACACCACACATCCTTCCAACCCTTCCAATACTTCCAACACCCGCCTCTGAAAATGCTCTGGAGCGGACGAGATTCCAAATGGTAACCGATTGAAGCAATACCGGCCGTATGGAGTAATGAATGTAGTGAGAAGTTTTGACTCTTCCGCCAAGGGAATCTGCCAAAACCCCATCGTGGCATCCAACTTGGGGAAAAACTGAGGACTTCCAATTTTTGCAAGAGTGTCATCCGTGGACGGTAGAACCAATCTTTCTCGAATCACAAACTCATTCAATTTTGTAAAGTCCACACACAGACGCACCGACCCATCCTTTTTTGTGGCGGCAACAATTGGTGAGCACCACTCTGTTCCCTGGGTAACTTTTGAAATAATCCCGAGTTTCAACATTCTCTCTAATTCTGCCTTTACTTTACCTAACAGTGGAAGGGGTAGACGACGTGGAACTGCAATTGAGTAGGGTGATGCATCTTGCTTCAATTTGATGGTGTAAGGATCGCCTTTCAACAAGCCTGGGCTTTCGGAAAAGACCTGTCCGAATTTACTCTCGTTTGAATTTAATGTGAGCCCAATAGAAGGCGACATGGAGAGGATCGAAAGGGCTTTTATAGCGGGACGACCTAACAAGGGTTGATTCAGATCTTTGATGACATAGATCTTCTCCTTGCAAGATAAATCATTGAGGGTTCTCAAGTCAGCCTCAAACATCCCGAGACAAGTGAGAGCAATTTGCCCCGCTCCCTCCATTTTTCCTTGATAGAAAACTAGACTTGGTTTTTTCAAATCAGATGCCCAAACATCAAAAGGCACACAGGATACATCCGCTCCTGTATCCACTTTAAATACAAGCTGGGCATCGTTCAAAATCAAGGGAACCTTCAAAGGAGGATTTTGCTGACTCGATCCGCCTCCTATGGATAAAGTTTGAAAGTTTACGCATTCGAGGAAAAGTTCCTCCTCACTAGAATGTAACTGCAGCTCTCCTACCAGTTTTTTCTTCTTCTTAGAGCAGCATGAGGCAAAATGACCTTCCAGACGACAGAAATTACATTTGGCCTTTAGTGCCTTACAAGCATCACGTGGGTGATAAGCTTTGTCACCACAGCGATAACACTTGAATGACTTCTTAGAATCTGGAGTGCGACTACTTTGATCTATCCGTTTGCCCTGACTAGCCTTAAGGGAGTCCACCTCATCAAACGGTACTGGAACTTCCGTATTAGCTCCACGTACGAGATTTTGGTGACCCTTGACTGCTTCAACGAGCTTGATTTTGGAAACTGCCTTCTCTAAGGTAAGTTCTGAGTCCATCTGCAACGTACGTGAGAGGCTGGCATCCGATATTCCAACCACCAAACGGTCCCGCAGTAACTCGTCTTTCAAATTTCCGTAGCTACACGTTTTGACAAGTTTCATGAGACATGTAATAAAATCTTCAGCAGATTCGTTAGGTAGCTGGACCCGATTATTGAATTTAGCTCTCTCGTAAATTACATTTACTTTCTTCTCATAAAATTTGTCAAAGTTCTCTATGACCTCCATGTATGAAGGGTTAGTCAGACTGAATGAATCCAACACGTCTTCCGCATCATCACCCATAGACAATAAAAGAGTACTCACTAGGACCTCTTGAGCCTGCTGATACAGCATCGAGGTAAACCTGTATCTCTCAAATTTTCTTCGCCAGGTAGTCCAGGGAACATCTTTTTGCGAACAAAAACTTGGGAACGGAGGAGGAGAGTACGTGTACGTGGACCGTGGATATCCCTGTTCATCCAGTCTTGGCTTACTTGAGGATTTTGACACTGTCTTCTGAGCGAAATGTTCATCAGATTCGTCGAAATCATCACCTATATTGTCCTTGCGAATAGACCGCGTCTTCACTTGTTTCGAATTCCTAGGCATGGCTCTTTGTAAATTCTGACACCATGTAGAATAAGTAGAAACGTAAATTCGGAACGGTGAAAAACGATTTATTCAACTCCGAAAGAATTACAAGACAACCCGGCGTCGGGCGTTACCAACAACGACCAAAAAATGCAACACCTGCGAAACATATGATTATAGCACACAGATCATTCAGGCTCAAGAAAAAATCAGCTCAGTGTAGTTTTCCTCGTACTTGCTTCCAAGTTTACCAAGGTAGCGGACGCTCACCTTTCATGGGGAAAAAAAAGTCCTCCAAAATCGAAATTCACTCGCGTTCTACTTTTTATAACTTTCTGAACTATTATGGTTCCATTTCTCTCTGCCTGTTCGTCACACAGGTCTGTGTATCCGCAAATCCTTGTAACAGGCAAAAGTGTATGAAGTTACTCTCCGATTTTGATGAAATTTTCAGGGATTGTCTGAGTTAAACCCTCGTGACTACCATAACTTCTATATTGTCCACCCGAAATTGATGTGATTTCCAAGGTTAGTGTAGTTGAGACTCGGGATGGTCCTCTATAAATGTTGTATATAGATTATTTAAAATAAATTTTTGCTCCAAGTTCTTTTGCGGAAAAGTTTTTATTTTATTGTTAAAGTTAATTTGGAGATATTTCCTTAAAAAGTGTTTAGTGTCGTCAGTTTCAATTCGCATTAGAGTGATCACTTGTACGGACAGTATATTTGTCATCATCATGTTATTGAAGTTCTGAGATTATTTACAATGCTTCGGATTTTCTATGCAATCGGATTATGAATACGAGGAAGCTATGTGCCACACTCTTTTGGGAGACATTTTTTTCTTGATACAGCAGGCTTTCCCAATTTTGGGATAATCTTAATGATACCTGAATTTCATCACAATCAGACATACGGATCAAAAACTTACATACATAAACTGTGAGACAACATTTTGATTTTGGAGGGCTCACTTGGCTTCTGTACAAGTTCAAATCCCAATGAGGAAGCTAAAAATATGAAAGTTTACTACAAAAAATTTATCTACCAAGATTTTTTTTTTTTTTTGGTATTCTAACTTTATTTATAAGAGATACCCCGCTACCTTTCTGACAATACTGGGTTGGGGTAATCTCCACTCTCGAAAACGCCTTTGCAACAATCTTGGGCGCCGTAGCTATTGCCTTATCCTTATAGATCTACCAGACTTTTGCCTTACATGAGCACCACTTTTGTTTAAATCTCCACTTGACTACAACGGATATAAAAATGAAAGATTGAGCTTTCAAGAGTTCTTCTAATCCCCTCGATCTAAATGTCAACTTTTTTTAAAAAAAGAGAATGAGTGATAGTGTTTTCCTGAACTTTGGGGAAATATGATTCATTGCCTCTGTACTACTATTTTGATTGGTTCATGTTAACGACTTGAGATAGAGGATGTGATGAATAGCTATGGTCAAGATAACCAATTCCAGTTATTCAGACGACACTACTCTGCAGTGACAGCGTCAGATCAGGAGATGGTGCAGCTTTATGATCTGGTTGACGTGTCTCTGAGTCTCCATTCTGACATTTACTATAAAAGGAAGACTAACATAAGCTGTAGAGTCTGAAATGAAATGAGCTGTAAGAGCTGTCGTTTGCTTAGACTAAATCCGCCCGAGAAACAAAGCAAGTGCATTTGGGTACTGTTGTACAGTATATTATTATTAATTGCCAACCACGTGGTGTACAAGTTGTTAGTGATGGAAATTCCCAAAATATATTCATTCGTATTCTTGAGTTCAATCGGTCACCTGACTTTAAAATAAGGACTATTGAAGTTGCTACAGGCACAATTTGGGGTTTTGAGTACTGGGCGTACATTAACGAAAACTCGGCGCCTCGCCAGGGTGCAAGCTCCTTGGACTCCCGGCTACCTCTATTTACATACTTCGGACGAAATTATTGAAACAGAATGTGTTTTAGCTCACGCGTTTCACATAATTTCGTTACTGATGAAACCTCGTCCTAAATCGAGTAATGATTCACTACTACCGGTAACTTTCCTATAATCACCGCGTCATAACAAAATATCTCATGGGTTACACCAGTTACACGTTCCTTAGTTCCGTATCATCAGTATCCATGATATCGTCCCAGATTTCGTTAGCTTTTTGGCTAGTTAGTCCATGGCTAAAACACATTCTGTGTTCAAATTTTTGGATGTCTACAAATTCCAACCTGGTATAGCAACATGATAACGTAACACAATATTCGAAGAGCCTTTAAAAACGGATAAAACCTATAATTCACAGTTTAAGTATCGGTTTTATAGATGGAAATTTATTATACGCGTTCAATATAACTCATGTGTGTAGAAACAAAACCATTGCTGAGCTCAATATAACATTTGTATAACTTCCTCCTAGAGAATAATATGAAAATATTGAATCAGGTTTGGTGTAAGTACTTAAATGAGTAAATTGGTTATAGCAGTAATAATAAAGTCTTCCAAGTGGAAGTTGCACATAGCCACAGGCACGTAACCGATAGTGTAAATGATCCGGTGCATCGAACATAATCTGAAAACATAAATCACATTATGATCAAAAACATGACTAAGACATTTATAGTGGACCATGTACTCCCTAACCCACTCAATCCCGAGTATGAATTGCAAAAGAGGCCTAATTTTTGTTCAAATTTTAGCGACCAAAATGTTGTTTGTTGTTGTTGTTCGTTTCTTCGAGTTGTACCCAGTTTTGCGTCCTTATCAATTAGTAATCACATTTCCCAATAATTAGGGTAGCTTCAACTCCCTATTTTTTCGATTTGAGTGTGAACCGATTATTTCTTCCAAATAAACTTGAATATGAAGTAGGTATGAGTAGTAGGTAGGTTGTACCTATGGTTGGTAAGTAGTGACAATGGTAGAGCCGTGTTCTTTGCTGGCGAGTGATCTTTATATGAATAATAAACCTTCGTGTAATAATTCGCACCATGTTTTCAGCCCGAGAAATGGTAACGCCTGGGAGTCTGAAAAAACTGGGTTCGATTTCAGGACGTGAAATTAAATTTTTTGAATTTGGTAAAAATGAAAATTTTCAAAAATAATACGGTGGTCTATTGTTTTTCCCATCATAGGAGAAATTAGATATAATAATTTTTGACGACCTATTGAACGACGTACCTTCCTGTACCATCGGTAGTGAGGAACAAAAATAATGAATCACTCTTTTGCTAGCTTCGGTAAGATAGGTAGTTTTTATTTGGCGATCGGAGTTGTAAAACACAGCAAATTATTATAATATAATTTTTAGAAAAATATATTATATTTTTCTGTATTGATCATCCGTTTGACTGAAGCTTTTCGATTATCAGTGACAACCAAATATAATATTAAAATGTGTAATTGATGAAATAACAATACCTTTATATAACATTTTCGTGAGTGGGGGCTTTTGAAAATTACAACCCTTATTTTTGCCAATTTGTTGAATTGTAAATACTTTCTTGTTGTTTCTATATTAAATATAGATCATAGATATAAGAATATGTAGATATATAGATAGACATCAAATTTTGATGTTTGGTACCACGAGGTTATTGGCTATTGCTGATACCTCCCTCACACATCTGATCTGAGTGTCGCCTTCGAGGTCATAATGTGATCACGAGACGACCCCGCGTCTGCGGCTGGCGGTCGTTCAGGAGCTCCCCTCTACTCTTCCTCCAACGTTTCAATAAAAAATGCAAATGGATTGTGGGGGCTACGGCTGATAAGAATAGCTATAGCTGGAGTGGCTTAAATCAACCGACGGACCAGCGGTCTATCACTACACTCACTCGGTGTCCTGATAGCCTTTATTAGAAATTTGAAGAACATAATCATACACGCGGTTCCTATCGCTATCCCTGCTGCTGCCTCGATCGTGACTAGCTGGACGGGTGATGATAATAACAAGACGATCATAACTAATAACTAGACCCATTGATAATAACTAGACGATCTCTAGCCAGGATTGGTAGCACGTTTCGGAAGAACATTCCTCTTCACCGTTACGGTGGTAGGTTTGATTGAGATACACAATCACGGATTTCCAGAAGGTCGGCACAAGTTACTTGTAGGCCACAACTCTCCTTATCAGATCACTAAACTCCTTCTCACAACTAGATAGGTACTTGGGGATACGAACAGTAAAATTTAGTCCCACCCTCGCAAATCATAATTTTACTTTCTTTCACTTATGTCAATCTGAAGTGGGACACTGTTTTTCAACCCTCAGAATCATTTGGTTTCCTATTTGAAGTGGTGGATGTTTTTGCCCAGGAAACTGAAAATGTTGAAGTTGAAGTTGAAAAACTATACCACGTGGATGCAAAATACACTGTCGGCAACTTGTGAAATATCGGGACTGGGGTCATCAAGAAAGAAACGCTGTTATCGCCTAGAATTCGGAAAATATATTCCCTTCATCAGGGCTCAACGGCAGCTATACGTGAGGAGAGAGCACTAACCAACTCATACTCCCTACCCTATGTGGTTCTCATTCACTTTGTCAAGAAAGTCGAACACTTTCAGAATAAATAAATATAGCATCAGGCTCCCAACAAAAACAAAAACAATATAATTAAAACTTTCTAGGCGTACAAAAAGCAACAACAATATAACAACCACTTATGCCTAATCAAATTTTGGAAACAAAGCTAATCTAGCTAAACTCGGCCCTTCGGGCTTTAACCGTGTTTCTTGACTGATATATAAATGACGTAAATATAATGATACGTAAATTAGGACTCACCTTAAATAGAAGTGTATTAAGTATGCTATCTTATAATATAAGAGTTAAAAGTTTATATATTATATAAACTTCATTTCATTTCGTTATTTGGAACTTTTAAGCATCTTTTAAGAACGGAGCTCTCGGTGACGGTTTACAAAACAATTTGATGCATGTTTTGTCAATGTGTATGAAGGAGTATTCCCATAAAAAATAAACTAGTAATAAATTCAGTTAATCATTTTATGTAAAATTCTCTTTGCCAACATCGATAGCAGAGAGCAGCTTTCAGCAATAGTCAAAGAACCAGAATATGAAAATCTGCCTTGACTTCGGCGAAAATTGTAAGTAAAAACGCTGCAAATCATTACACAAAGGTTTATTATTTTTCTATTATCGAAAATTATTTTTCTATTATAGAAAATCTATATAATATAGATCACTCGTCTGCAAAGAACACGGCTTTGCCACTGTTACCAACTTGAAGAAAAACATCGATCGCATTTCGGTCAGCTAACATTAGAACGGAGATGCGATTCACTTTTTTGCGATTCACTTTTTTTTTTTTGAACGGTTTGTCCTATAGAGTTTCGGGTGGTCTCATTCGATTCCAAAAATTCTATACTATCACAAATTGATGGAAAAACAATACCTTTATATAGAAATTTTTTGAGTTAGAGCGTTTTTGAAATTTCAAACCTTATTTTTAAACCCTTAGAAGTGACCTACATCAACCAAAATCTTCGGGGCACAGCTAGCCCCCAAATGGAGCCCATATAACAAATTTCATCAAAATTCGTTAACGGAAACTAAGGAATGTACCGCGTACGGTGGACGGACGGTCAAATTTTTATTCGATTTTTGGATTCTACGTACCTTGAAAAGTAAACCAACAAATTTTGAGGGGGCGCAAAAAAATATTTTTTCTTGGTCGATTGCAAAGGTTAATTATTGAAAATAATAAACCAAAATAGTATATTCGAATGACTCCCAGTTAAAAGGTTGGGCCAAATCCTTGTTATCTTACAACCAAATAGGAAGTGGCAAACGACGGTTACATATTTGCACCTGACTATATCTGGTACCATGTACTGTCCCCTATTCATTTTCAAGTTAGTTTTATCTGTCGGGTCATCTTATACTTCATGTTATGGACGAAGGAGCCAAGTGAAACATCGAGTCTTCTTGAAGAATATATAATTATATAAAATATAAAAATGTATAATATATAAAATGTATTAATGCTGAGTAAATGAAAGATTTTTAAACTCTCAATAAATCTCTCACAGACTGTTGACAAGAGAGCGAGGGGTCTGGCGAGAAAGGGTGGTTCGTTGACCATAAAAAGTAGCTTCTGTCATAGCAGTTACCCACGATGCCGCCGAAACTATGAATGAATTTCCAAGAAGGGAGTTTGGTTGGGGGATACAAGAACCAGGTGGAGGGCCGACGACAGATGTAAGGAAGGCCAGATGTTTCGAGATATAGGGCGACGCGTCTTCTACGACTCGTAGTTTTGGTGGGCATCTTCGGAACCTAGCGGCTTCTTTGACGAATAGGTCTATTGTTCAGAACTTCTGTCATTTATGGCTCTGCTGGCATCACTGCTAGTGTGAGTAGATCATGTTAATTCATTTGCTTGTCTGTGAGGTTTAGATCACGAAGGTATTTAGACACACAACAAACAAGATGTTACGTCAACTACAATTGGAGACGTACTTGGACGTGTATACTATAATACGCTCGCTTATCCGGGTGAGCGTAAAGATCACAGAACTAAGTCATCCAACTGGTCTAGATTAATCCTTGGCAATCGTTTACTTCCAAAGCCCACCAGCTAATTATTTCTTCCCGCACTACTCATGCGTCACCTTAACTTTCTAAGGAAAATATACATTTTTTTAGATCTTGTCGCACGTAAAAAACGCTGGAAGTTATTACACAATGGTTTATTATTTTTATGTATAGATTACTCGTCTGCAAAGCCACCATCCATCCAACATGAAGAAAAACATCGATCGTATTTCGGTCGGCTATAATTTGAACGGAGATTAGGCCTCTTTTGCGATTCACACTCGTGTTTCTGATTTATCGTACGTCCAACCCTTAAATTCTCGTAAGGAGCGAACGGTTTGTCCTACAGAGCTCCGCGTGGTCTCTGAAAATTCTATACTATCTTAAATTGATGGAAAAACATTACCTTTATATCAAAATTTTTTGAGTTAGGGCGTTTTAAAAATTTCAAAATTAATTTTTCAACCCTTAGAAGTTACCTATATCAATCAAAATCTTCGGGGCACAACCAGACCCCAAATGAAGCCTACATACCAAATTTCATCAAAATCGGTCAATTCTAAGTGGGGAAAATGCCGCGTACGGCGGACGGACGCCCAAATTTTTATTCGATTTTTGGATTCTACGTACCTTGAAACGTTACCTTGATTCTACGTACCTTGAAACCAACAAATTTTCAGGGGGTGATGAAAAATTTTTTTTGTTGGTCGATTCCAAAGGTTCATTTTTGAAAATAATAAACCAAAAAGGTTCCTCTCTAATAGACGTTTTCGCTCGCCTTTGCTTTTCAAATCCTTTTGGTCAATTTCGATCCTGACTCCGTTTGTCTTTCTGTAGTTCATTGCTTGTCCTGGAACGGTCCGTCTGAGATAAGAGATAAGATAGAGATATAAGAGATTCTGAGATAAGAGACGGCAGCACCTACACGGCCGAATTAACTTCTCATTGGAGAACGGATCGAAGTATTCTTTAATTCTGCAAACGGATTTTTCTGCACTGAGACGGGACTCGAACCGGTTGCAGGGGCCGTGAGTTCGAGGACCGCCTCTGCGGCATATTTTCGGGTAAGTCGGTCGCAGTTCCTCCTCGTCCCAGCCCAGGGCGGTGAGGCCAATGGGAAGCCATGAGCGAAATCATCAGAACAAATTCTGATCTTCCCTTAGGAAGACAGCTGATTACGTCCGCGACGCCAGGAATGGCAGTCGGACGAAAATCCAACTTGAAATGATTGTTTACTTTCTTTTACTATAGAAAAATAATAAACCTTTGTGTAATAATTTGCAACGTTTTTGTTTATGTGCCAAAGTAAAGACATAAAATGTCAAAAATAGTCAATTATAATGACAATAATAACACTAGATTACAACATTTAGGGGTGGTCTGGCTGCCTCGTTCTTTCACCACTTTTCTTATGGTATTTGGTGCTCTGAATCCGAATCTGACGTCAGTTTTTTTTGTTTACGTCGGATTTTCAAGATATAGCTAGTTTTAAGATTATTCTAGTTCTCACTTTTCTTCATATTTTAGTGAAAACTCATCTTGCTCAAATCTCCTCAAAAAGTACTCAGACTTATAGGAAATTTCATATAGAATCCGAATATGTACTTAGTTTTTAAGTAAAACTGTGTTAAACCCCCTATTTTCCTCAAAACGTATCAAAAAACACCGGATCTCAACGTTTTTTCTTCGGGTTTTCCCTTACATTTTGCCACTTGAAAAAAAAATTAAGGCTAAAAAAATGTTCTCGGGCTTTTACATTGTAGGGGGGACACCCCAGAGGAGAATGAGACCAATCGCAGCCTCCTAAACCCATTAATATCGAAGGAATGAGCTTTTTCATGGCACTGAGATGAAAATTCACAAAAACCGTTAGTTAATTTTTCGAGATAAGTATGTGCGTTCCTAAATCTGTCTGTTTTCCTCAAATGGATTTTCCTTTCTTCGACATTTTTTATGCTTTTCACCTATTAAGAGTAAGATCGAAAATAGGTACTCAAAGGGGGAGTAAATCATAATTGGGAAACTCTTGTTTTGTTCAGCGATTTTAATTCAGTTTTACAAACGAAACACAATAAACTGCAGAAAAGTTAACGGTGTAAATCTGTTTCATGAAGGCTCAGATGAATCAATAGTTGGTACAATGTTTGGTTATTCCTCCACCTCAGAGGTTTCATCGCCGGCATCTATGTAGAGAAAACTTCGCCGCCTGAGGTAAATCTCTTTTTAAGGTCCAACAATAGTCCGCCATCATGTGAACTTCCCAATACCCTTTGTACCGTTCTTCCATGGTTTTATATCTTGGTGGAACCTCTGAGGTGGAGGAATAACCAAACATTTTACCAACTTTTGATTCATCTGAGCCTTCATGAAACAGAGTTTTCACCGTCAACTTTTGTGCAGTTTATTGTGTTTCGTTTGTAAAACTGAATTAAAATCACTTAACAAAACAAGAGTTTCCCAATTATGATTTACTCCCCCTTTGAGTACCTATTTTCGATCTTACTCTTAATAGGTGAAAAGCATAAAAAATGTGGAAGAAAGGAAAATCCATTTGAGGAAAACAGATTTAGGAACGCACATACTTATCTCGAAAAATTAACTAACGGTTTTAGTGAATTTTCATCTCAGTGCCATGAAAAAGCTCATTCCTTCGATATTAGTGGGTTTAGGAGGCTGCGATTGGTCTCATTCTCCTCTGGGGTGTCCCCCCTACAATGTAAAAGCCCGAGAACATTTTTTTTAGCCTTAATTTTTTTTTCAAGTGGCAAAATGTAAGGGAAAACCCGAAGAAAAAACGTTGAGAACCGGTGTTTTTTGATACGTTTTGTGGAAAATAGGGGGTTTAACACAGTTTTACTTAAAAACTAAGTACATATTCGAATTCTACATGAAATTTCCTATAAGTCTGAGTACTTTTTGAGGAAATTTGAGCAAGATGAGTTTTCACTAAAAAATGAAGAAAAGTGAGAACTAGAAAAATCTTAAAACTAGCTATATCTTGAAAATCCGACGTAAACAAAAAAAACTGACGTCAGATTCGGATTCAGCGCACCAAATACCATAAGAAAAGTGATGAATGAACGAGGCAGCCAGACCACCCCTAAATTTTGTAATCTAGTGTAATCATTATTGTCATGAAATTCTCCTACAAGATAGTTCTTGTACCGCCAGGCAATTCTATAATACAGGTTCTACGGGCCTTGTCCAGAAATCCTGCTTCTCTGTGGCTACCGTAACCCGAGGTTCATGACAACAATATTAAGTGTCAACGGTCATTAAATTTCATGATGTGGGGTCCTCTCACGGTAATGACCAATGAAAAACAACACTTACTTACTGAATTACCGGTCATTTCCTTCTTTCCTAGCTTAGATAAAATCGGAGTGAAAGGCGGAGTTATGCAACGTTAGTAGAGGTACGACGTGATTCTAGAGATGACACCAAGTCGAAATGACTCAAAACTGGTGGCAGCCAGATTTAGCCTGGGAAATCCACCTCTATATCAAACTGGAAGGCCAGGTATAGACAGGTAACCCGATAGATTAAACGTAAACAACGAGAAAATCCCGGCCTCCGCGGTACCTCACAATACGTTACGTCTATTTGGATTGAAATGGGGCACCTGAATTGTTCGGATATGGGATAGGTCTTTTTTTAACGAAATATCCGGCCTTCAAATGTAAAAAGGCCGGTTGTGCATGAATAAGGTGGATCCACCTCCGTTCTCTGGATGGTGTTGGTATGTGGGGTCGTTCCGACACGCTATGTATTTTACTCTCATTTTTCTATTACTTAGTGACATTGAACTGGATTTTGATTCGGCTGGGCATCATCCAGTTGATACCAGTTGTGATTCATTGCTCTATAAATGACTCAAGAACCCCCATTCACTTCCCATCGTGAAATTAAAAAAATAATGAGTAATACGGGGAAATTTGCGACAAGGGGATAGCTCTATAAATATTTTTCTCATTTCGTTACTCTGTGGGAAATCGTTTAATATTATTTTTTCCTGTCCCGTAATACCATGAAAGGCCAACAGGAAACAGGTGCTGGTTAATATATTATGATGTGTAGGAGAACAAATTCGTTGTTTGAAAATCAAGAATTGTTCTTCTGAAACTCAAGTTTTCTCCCAGAATTAGGTTGTCTTTCCTCCATAGTCACATAAAATTCGTTGGTCTTAAAATTATTGACTATAGGATCATGGAGCTACAAGAAGAACTACTTCCACGATCAATTACACTACTTACTTTACACAATTTGGGGTTGATCTTCCATCCGACCGGAGTTTGTCAGATTCTTACGTTTCCGTAACAATAGCTTGTTTTCACTTTTTTCCTGCGAAATTTTTCAGGATTTTTCATTGAACCCACTACCAGAATAAATTCCTTTCAAAGGTGCCCAACTTATGAAAAATTTAACCCTAATTCCAAATATCACATCACTTTTTCGATTGCACCTCTTCCATCCTCTCCTTTTCTCAAAAAACTTGGAATCAGTGTGGGACAATCCCAGTTTTTGGTTTATTATTTTCAATAATGAATCTTTGGAATCGAACAAGAAAACTCGGCGCTTTGCGCCTCGGCGGGGGGCTCCGCCCCCCTGCACCCCCCGGTTTATTTCTTTTTCCATACTCTGTATGAAATCATAGGAACACAGAATGTGTTTTTGCGACACTAGTCATCCGTTAAATAAAAAACAACAATAATAAATGTGGAGTTGACATTAACATGACAACCAATAAACATATCACCAGATGTTTTTTCTGTCGCTTTTTCGTGACGATTTTTTTTCGGTAGGTCATCGCAAAAACACATTCTGTGTTAAAAATGTTTAACCCCCCCCCCCCCCCCCCCCCCCTGTAAATTTGTTGGTTTACGTTTCAAGGTACGTAGAATCCAAAAATCGAATAAAAATTTGGCCGTCCGTCCGCAGTACGCCGTAAGCGTGATTCAACATTGTCCCTCACCCCAATGTCCGAGGTCGGATCTTGGACCCTGATACCAAGCAGCCAGATGGACATGACTGCTGAGTGCTGTAAGTGCTACAATAACATCAATTGTAGTGGTGAAGTATTTTTTCCAAATATAAATAATTTATATATGGAGCCTACATACCATTAACAATAATTGTTAACAATAATTAACTAACTAACTAATAATTAACTAACTAATAATTTGTTAACAATAATTATTATTGTTAATGGTATGTAGGCTCCATTTGGGGTCTAACTTTGCCCCAAAGATTATGGTTGATGTAGGTCACTTCTAAGGGTTGAAACATAAGGTTTGAAATTTTGAAAACGCCCCAACTCAAAAAATTGTGATATAAAGGTATCGTTTTTTTAAACCAATTTTCAATCAATCCTCAATTTAAGATAGTATAGAATTTTTAGAGACCACGAGGAGCCTTGTAGGCCAAACCGTTTGCTCCCTACGAGAATTGGAAGAATTGAAGGGTTGGACTTACGA
The DNA here is from genome assembly GCA_009739505.2 of Apolygus lucorum. Classification (NCBI taxonomy): domain Eukaryota; kingdom Metazoa; phylum Arthropoda; class Insecta; order Hemiptera; family Miridae; genus Apolygus; species Apolygus lucorum. The sequence continues at coordinate 22,014,683 of CM019179.2, forward strand.
TAAATCATAAACACGAGTGTGAATCATAAAAGAGGCCTAATCTCCGTTCAAATTTTAGCTGTCCGAAATGCGATCGATGTTTTTCTTCAAGTTGGTTGGTGGTTGGTTGGTGGCAAAGCCGTGTTCTTTGCAGACGAATGATCTATATCGAAAAATAATAAACCTTTGAGTAATAATTTGCAGCATTTTTGCCCGTTGTATGCGCATTTTATGAGCTGATAATAACTCAATTTTTGTAATTTAATCTCGTGAAATGCTATTTGTAAACGTATTTTGATGTATCAGTGCTACCTTGTTGCTCTCTCCTTCTTGGTTTGTTATTGTCTCCTTGGAGACTAGTCACGGATCTGTTAGAAAAGGCCTGAAGGCACGAGTCCTTTTGGCTTCTTAGGAGATCCTGGATCTGTTACAAAATCATCTGTGACGGATCTTGGACCACAAAGGCGGTAGTACGAGGGTAACCGTGGTTCGGGAAAGGTTTTGTTCATTTCCCGCGATCCCATCGAGAAAATCGTTTCGGAACAACGGACTGTCGGTCTTCCGTTCGACCTCTACGACCGTCGTATCTCCTTTCATAATCGCAAGATCATTCACAGAGCGAGATTTCATCCTCCGCGGCTTGAGGTTTCTTCCGAATGCACTTTCTCGCGTCTGTGAAGGCAGCAGCCTCATTACGGAAATCCCACGAGTTTCAGCTTTCATCGAGGAATCAATCGAGCTGTTTCCAGTGAGGCATGATTGAGGTGCAGGAGTTGGCTAGAACTAGTAACCAATTAAGTGCACGAACGGGGGTGTTCTGTTATTGTTATTTCCAATCCAGTAACCATCCAGATCTCGGGACAAGGGGTTTATCTTACAGGATAAGTTGTTTGACTAACAACTATAGGTTGATCACGTGATCATTTGATTCAACCCAGATACATTCAACTCGTATTACAAGTTACCCAAAAATAGAGTTCACAGGTTCATAACCCGAGCTCCGCGGTTTGTAAGAAATACCTACCACAATGCATCTTGTCTTTAGTGGCCGGTTGCTACGCTTCGCCACAAGGATCAATGAGAAGTCGTCAAACAACCCAATTTTATCGGATGTAAACACAAAGTTTCAAATCGGATGATGTTGCAAAATTGAGTCGAAAATGTTCCGGAGGAAAACGCTGCAAATTATTACACAACGGTTTATTATTTTTATATAGATCACTCGTCTACAAAATCACCAACCATCCAATATGAAGAAAAAACGCTGCAAATTATTACACAATGGTTTATTATTTTCTATATAGATCACTCGTCTACAAAATCACCAACCATCCAATATGAAAAGAAAAAGAAAAAAAAAAAAAAAAAATCAAAAAAAAAATCAAAAAAAATAAAAAAAAATCAAAAAAAAAATCAACATCACCAACCATCGATTGCATTTCGATCTGCTCTAATTTGAACGGAGATTAGGCCTCTTTTGCGATTCACACTCGTGTTTTGATTTATATATATATATATTTCAATATAAACACTTGAATTTTCGTACTGAGCGAACGGTTTGTCCTACAGAGCTCCGCGTGGTCTCAAAAAATTCTGAAAATTCTATAGAATCTTAAATTGAAGGAAAAACAATACCTTTATATCGAAATTTTTTGAGTTAGGGCGTTTTCAAAATTTCAAAATTGATTTTGGAACCCTTAGGAGTGACCTACATCAACCAAAAGCTTCGGGGCACAACTAGACCCCAAATGGAGCCTACATACCAAATTTCATCAAAATCGGTCAATGCTAAGTGGCAAAAGTGCCGCGTACGGCGTACGGCGTACGGCGGACGGACGGCCAAATTTTTATTCGATTTTTGGATTCTACGTACCTTGAAACGTAAACCATCAAATTTTGAGGGGGTGTTAAAATTTTTTTTTTCTTGGTCGATTCCAAAGGTTCATTATTGAAAATAATAAACCAAAATTAGCTCGTTTCAAATCTGCAGCCGATTATTCTAAGTATAAATTTTAAGTTATTATTTGTTAATTAAAATATACCTACAATGTGCTTCAGCTTCAACGGAACCCCCCCCCCCCACCAATCATTTCTCTTTGTTAATCAAAAAACTCTCATTATCAAACGGCTGGGCCTACAGAACCCTAAGTGGTGCCATTTGACTCCACAATTCTTGAAAATTTCAAACTATACTCTTGCCTATATTTGAAGAGCTCTCGACCACGGGTTCGAAAACCCCTTCCCTGCCAGGGGGTGACTACAAATTTTGCAAGGTCGCCTTCGGTTCTCGACCTCGTGCGGTCAGAACAAACTATCCCTCTTCCTTCTTCCTCATCTATCAGCATACATTTTAATTATCTTTCGGTTGACATTTTCTGTCATTTAAATTCGTAACTTACTAATTATTCTGATGAAAATGAGTCCATATTTCCTGTAAGTAGGCAAAGAAACAATTGTATTGTATACAACAATACTGTATTGTACAATCAAACAATACGATGGTAGTAATCTACAGATATCTATCAAATTTGGGAACATAGATAAAGCCAGTAGGTATGAGACACCTCAATGATGTTTATCCCATCCTGCCAGTCCGAGTCTCATTTGATATTTTTATGGGTACTTGGATGTTCTTCATCACTCCTTTTTTAATCGTGCCTCCCTTGAGTTTATACTCGATATGTTCAATTTTTCTCGCTGATCACGGTTTTGGTGATGGATTATCGAAAGAATTAGTTAATCAAGTATGCTTTGCTGAAAGGGGTAAACTGTTGGGATCGCTCAGGTAGGACTCGACCTTCCGCTCGGGCTCGGATTTTTGCAATGATGCCAAACTTTCGGAACTTTCAAAAATCACAGAGCTCTCTAAATACGGAAAACAGTGTGAAGATAAATATTACCTTTGCATTAGAAGTTTTCGAATAAGGCCGTTTTGAAGATGTTTTCCTCCTTCCTTACCCTTTAAGTGACTGACTACCATAATCTTAACCTTCGGAGCACAACTAGTTCCCTAATGGAGCCGATATACAAAATTTCATCAAATTCGGTCCACGGGAACTCCAATTTCGAGGTGGGGTACTTTTTTTACTTATTCGATTCCGACGGTTCATTATTGAAAACATATACCTAATCAAAATGAGAAAATCAATATTACCTTCTACATGGACCGTTTTTTATAAGCTCGTTGGGCTATCAAAAAATCATTCTGTTCAATACTTCAGAGTACAAGATGGATGAGTCCAGCAAACAAGGCCTTCCTACGTGGCAAACGTAATTTTTGTTAAATGTTCTAAAAACGCGTGTCTAATGTTCCTGAGTCGAAAAATTCCATCGCTCTTACCTAAGATAAATTCTGTATGCCATTTTTTCCCATATATTAATAGCAAATATTCATTATAATTTGTTCAGCATTTTGTTTTTCAACGTCTTTTAGAGAAACTACTATAAATTGAAAAGGACATAAATCAGTCACATGTCCTTCGCGATGGGGTTTTTTACTGTTGCCGGCAGTAGTATTTTGCTAAATAGTAAATTAAGAAGACATTTCAATGTTTAAGACAGCGGGAGATAAGAAAGGAAAAATAATGTAACCTGGTGTTATGGTAACTAAATAAGTTGGGAGATCTTTCAAAATCGAACTGAGTATTGTAAGTATTCCTGGTGTCGCAGACGTCATCAGCTGTCTTCCAAAGGGAACATCAGGGTTGGTTCTGATGATTTCGCTCATGGCTACGTATTGTCATACTATACTATACGCCGGGTTCTCTAACGACCCAATCCGAAAAATTATGCAGACCTGCTTTACCGCCCTCGAGCAGTCACAATCCAGACAATCCACCGGGCCGACCGGCCTTAACTGTTATAGTATCTCGGTAGGCGTACTCCGTGGTATCACCACCCGTGTCCTGCTCGGCTCAGATTTGAACTGGTGGTCGTTTTATAGAGGCACTTCCCTTTATGTCTCTCTCTCACCCCCACCTTCCTCATCTTCCCTCATCCCTAGGGCCGGCGTCGGGTGAGTCCTGGGCGTCCTCCCCATTATATTTGATTTTTTCCTAAATTTATGGCGTGCCCTCTGCGTCTTTCAGGGAAGTTTATTTGAAAAAAAAAAGTTTGCGTATGTGCACTATTGATCCGGGGATGATGATTTTCATGAGACCACATACACGGCAATAACCACAATCCCTGAAAATTTCATCAAAATCTGACTATAACTTTGCATAGTTCTGCCCGTTACAAGAATTGTTTGACAGACAGAAAAACAGCACTAAACAGCCTAAATCGTAAAACGCGAGTGGAAATTTTTATTTTGGAGAACATTTTGTCTTTCAACCTTGAAAAGTGAAAACAGTGCTTCCGCCATGATAGACTCGGAAGCAAAATATTATTGCTTTGATAATAACATATTAGTTTGTCCACAAAAATGGTGCAACGAACCTTCTTTGTTTTGAGGAGCGTTTCTTTTACGCGGGAATGTTGCCCAATATATTGCTGAGTGAAGGGGGCCGGTCCTTCTCATCTCGTCTCATCGCCTCACGAATGCGACGGTGATGGGACCAAGTGGGAGGTCAGGTCGTCCCGTTTGAACCCGACAGAACGGAATTTCCGACTCAGGTCTGAACGCTGCAGGTCAAGTGGCCAATTGAACGAGGACTAATTACTGTGAATCTACTTCTCGGTCGACCGATCTGTGGTAGATGACTGAGGCTGGGTGCTTAATAATGGAACGTCGGAACGATAAATGATCAAAAGTTGAAATACAAGAATAGTTCCATACTTATCTTACTAAATATGTAGGTAAATCATGAGTAGGTAGACTTCTTAGTTTAGCTGTACAACTTTCAGATTCATGGAATTTTTATCGACTCAAAAAGTGTCGAACTGTTCTTTGAACTCTACTGGTCAAAGACAATCATTTTACTCCCTAACCGAAGGTATCGAATAGAAACATGGTTTTCATAAGTGTGAAAGGAATAATTTCAATAACCTTCCAAATAAGTGCACTGTAGAAATCAACCAGCCGAAAATTTTAAATTTCTCACAAAAATGGAAATAAGCTTTGTTTTTCCAAAGTGGTAACTTTGGGGATTTTTTTCTCGATTTTATTTGTTTATTTTAAAATGAGACCAAATTACCATTCAAACACTCTTGTTTCGTATTCCCACCGTATCAACTTCTTTGCAAACTTTTCGAAAGTTTACTCCCGATATTCTGGAATACAATTGTATTGTATTGTACAATACATCTGTGGACTACAGCGAGAATTCCTTGTCTTATTCACTGAATTCCCAAGATAACTTCAATTCATCCGAAATTTCATAATTTCCGGCGTTCTCGGAAATCTCATAAAAGCGCAAAACCGCTAGTCGAACCAGAGATGAAATTACGTGTAGGAATTCATTCTGATTCTAGTTGTGAAAAATAAAACGTTCACGGCGTCATTTTAGTTCGAAAACCCCTATTTGGTTTGCTCACCTGTACCTACATCGTGACTTTGACAATATTGTTCTCGATAAGGACACCTACCTTTAATAGAAACGCTTCCAATCATAAAATTACGACCCGCTTGTGAATGATGAACTGCCAGTGACGGGGTATAAAACTACAACAATGGAAACCTATTATCTGAGGGTTAATAATTTATCATATTCATGTAGGTGGTTACCTAAACCAATTTTTTGCTGAATTATTGCGGCTATACTTTCCAAAACCTGCATGTAGCCTTGAAAGTGATGAAATCTTGTTTCCGAAACGGATAGTCAACAAAACTTCAACTCATTCAAAGATGTTAATCACAAGGAGAGGGCCACAATCATCACATTGTAGGCCTGCTACTTGTGGCGATTGTGTCGATGACCACAGAGGTAGCGTCCCGGCTTACTCGTGGTGATTGTGACGATTGTGGCGACACACCAGTTGTAAGCGGGATTTACGTTCGACAGGGTTAAGGTTTCGTTCCGCGGCGTAGTTGGTAGCAGCACGAGGTTGTGACGCCACGTGCCGATCCCAAGTTCACCGGATGACACAAAACCTAACGTGGCGAGCTCAGGTGGGGAAGGGAAGACAAACAAATATCGAAACAATAGTTAATTTTACAAGGGTAGCGTGTGGTATTTACCTGTGACGAGGCGGTGAAGCGGCCAGTCGGATTCCTCGGGATGATGCAATCTGAAATGTTAGCCTTAAGGGCGTCCTACTGAGAAAATGGCGTCCGCCAAATGCGACGCTGCCGAAGGGGCCTACGAAGGCGTCTGAGGGACGCTTCGGAAAAGATGGCGGAGTGTGACGCGTCACCAAGCTCCGGTTTTTCACACTGAGGAACCAGGTAAAATGAGAAAAGATATTCAAATGCAGATTTACAACAATAAAAGGTAAGTTTATTAAATATGCAAATGGTTTTCTGACTAGGCACACCAAAGGGTGTGTCGAAAAGAAGCCTGACGGGCGCAACAACACAAGTAAGTATGGCACAAGATTCAATGTTCAATAGGATAGATTTTCAGTTAATGTTTCAAATGTACAAATTAATAACTCCAATTTGACTTTATGTTTCAGGTTTCCAGAGTATATCAGTTCAACGTTCCAGGTTTTCAACAAAGGTGAGTATGGTAAGTATAGGTTAACTTTGTGTTGCAGGTACGAATTTAGCATTAAATTACAACTTTCAATATTACGACTTTTGTCCAATTGTTTCAGAATTACTTCTACGCACTGTCCTAACTGCATTGGCCAATGGTTAGAAGGTAAGTTATAGTTTTCACTCACACGTGTCAGGGCCCTGAGGTATCCTTCCAGGTGTGATGTGGCGGTTGTGGTGATTGTGGCGACGGACGTCCAGGGAATTCAAGTGTTCTTCCTCCAGATCAATTCGGCGCGAGACGGCAATTTCGATGGTCAGGGATCTTACGAAAAAGCGTTGTGAAAGTATTTACGGGGGCGGTTTGACTCTAGCAGATTCAAGTTCACGGGCAGCAGGGCTCTCAATGACTTTTACTGAATATCAAGGGGGGTCTGCCTGTGGAGGGGGCTGCTCGTTGGTTTTGTTCTGGATGGTCCCCCTCCGCTCCCTCGACGGACGGGCGCCTGCCAGGTGGAGACTTCTGATTGGCTCCCCCCGCCGAGGGAGGGACGCTCTGGCTGGAGACGGCGTCTTCATGTTGAGGGGGGGGGTGACGTCACCTTCCGAGCTGACCACGGATCCGAATCTGACAATCATCGCCGCGGGTGGCTATGACAAATTCGGATCGGAAGGGAGTTAACGAATTAGCCCAGTCTCTTCACTGGAAAGGTTCCCCAGTGAGTGGAGACTCACATCCCCCTTCCCTCCGGGAGCCAGCGTTGTCAAAGACGACGCTGGGTATTCCCAGAGGAGCCAAGGGACGCGCCTTCCTTATGGCCAGCTCGTAGGCGTGGCGACGACACCCGCGACAGTTGGCTGGGTCGCGCTGTGCCCGATGGTCCTCGGGGCACTCCAGCAGCGGTCGTCCCTGGCGATGGAAGTTCTTTAGACGTTGCCAGAACTCCTTACATCCCGGGCACCGGAAGACGAAGAGCTGTGGTACCTTCTTGGTGCAGACGGGACATTGACGCTTTTTGCTGATTCGCAGCACGATCCTCGGGTGGGCCGGAGGCGGTATCGTTTTGGCCGGTTCTGCTTCGTCTTCGCTGGATGTCGCGGGGGAGCGCCCGGGTGTCGGGGGTACGTCCCGGGTGGGGGATTCTTCGTAGGAACTAACTCTCCCACGAGCGCGCCGGGGTGGTCGAGGCGTCGTTGGCGGCGAGTGTAAGGGTGACAAGGCCACGTACGGGTTGGGCTGCGGACTCCTGACTTCGACGGCCTGAGGCATTGGTGACGGGGCGGGGGACGAAGCGGGGGGCGGAGCCGGGGAGCGAGCCAACTTCTCCTCAGCCTCCGCAGACCTCGCCGCAGGTGCCTCTGCAGATAGCTGGTTGGTTGCCTCAGGTGTAGCGGTCTTCGCCGCAGGTGGCTCCACTACCACCTGTGCGTTGGCTGCCTTGGACTCCGCCACGGCTGCGTCCCGTTGCTGGATCAGTTGTTGTCGATCCAGCAGCCACTTGACTTGGCGGTCCAACAACGCATCCCGCTCCTGCACGATCCTCTGGTAGATGGGAATCCACCTGTGTATCTGGAGGATCGTGAGGAGCGCCGAATTCCCGGAAGTGTGGCGGCTGGTTGGAGTGTCGCCACACATCGTGAATCGCACGAAGTTGGAGAGCGTCTCCAGTACGTCGTAAGGGTCGTCGGGTGGCGCGGGCGTGCTCACGTGTCCCGGCGACTGGTCTCGAAGGCCGGCGACAAACCTTTCCGTTCGCCTTCTCATTAGTTCCACCATGGGGTCCGGCGACTGGGGACCCCCGTCCACTATCCACTCATCTAGCGGTTCTTGTGCCATCCTACAACAAACAAGTAAACGCCCTACTGTAACATCCTGCCTAGGAAAAGTGACTCAGGAATTGATCTCATTGTACTTCACACAAATAATTCTGGCCTTGTTAGGAAGGTAGCAGAAGTAACGGTTCGGCTTGGTCTGAAGGACCTGAGTGAAGTTTGTCGGTCTGAAGGACCCAATTGAAATTGGTTGGTCTGAGGGACCCAAGCTGAATTTGTTGGTCTGAAGGACCATGTGTCGAGGTCTTGGTCAGTCTTTCCTAGTAGTCAGTCAGTTTGTCTTTCGGCCTAAGTGGAGTTGCTTATAATTTACGGAAGGGTCACGCTGGCGGAACGAATATGGAGTGGTTCCGATTGGCGCCTCTCCTCTGAGTCTTTTCGGAGGTAGACCTTCAGGTGTCGACGGCTCTTCGGCTTTGCGTACCACTGGTTCCTGGTGAGGGCTGTTGCTGTGGCGATCGTGTTCGCTGTGGCGATCGTGTTTGCTGTGGCGATCGTGTTCGCTGTGGCGATCGTGTTCGCTGTGGCGATCGTTTTCGCTGTGGCGATCGTGTTCGCTGTGGCGAGTGTCCTCGGGATGGTTGACCGGGTGTTGCGAGTTTCCCGCTGAATTCTCGGCTGATTTTCCCAAAGGGTAGCTGACGCTTTTATCTTCTTCACTGGTCGAGGAGCGATCTGAGTGTCGATCCGCGTCCTCGAGGTGAGTCGGTTGTGGCGAAGCAGTCCCCTGGTTTGACTGTTCCGAAAACGGTGTAGTGGGAGCGTTCTCGTGAGATCCGGTCGGCACATCGCCACATTCCATCATGGTCGGGTTTGGAGGCGGCCATCGCAACTCCTCATCAGAGTCTTCCATCACTTCTTCCTGTGTCCCCGTTTCCGGTTCGTGGCTGTTCCTTATTGTGTCTATTTCCAGAGTTTGATTGGATTTGGTATGGTCCAGGAAAGTATCGTCCGGTACACCCAGCACAAAGGCCGGTTTGAGACGGTTAATGTGTACTACCTGACGTTTTATGTCGGGTGAGTCCCTGATTTCATAGGTAACATTCGAGTGCTTCTTCAGCACCGTCCACGGTCCACTCCATGGACTCCAGAATTTTTTTACGACACCTGGGGGCGGCTGCATGTCTTTTAGGTACACCATATCCCCTGCCTCAAAAGAGCGCAGAGAGCGGCGGGCGTTGATGGCTTCCGTCCGTTTCTTCCAGGCTTCGTGTAGGCACTGTGTCGTGGCGTCACGGGCCATTCGAAGATTCTTCAACAAGGAGGACTCAGGTAAAGGTGTTCGAAGTCCTTGAAAGGTGTCGTTCGGGAGGCGTATTTCTCTCCCAAAGGTAAGAAAATTTGGAGTAAATCCAGTACTCTTATGGGGGCTGGATCGGTACGCTGCGAGTGCTACGGGCAACATGGTTTCCCAGTCCTTAATTTTTTTGGTAATTTTCGCCAAAATGTTGGTCAAGGTTCGGTGGAAACGCTCGCACACCCCATTTCCTTCTGGGTGGTACGCGGTCGTGAAGATCTGCCGTATTCCCCATTGGGCACAAAGTTCGCGTGTCGATCCGGCGGTGAAGGCGGTTCCGCGGTCCGAAACAAGTCTCTCGGGTACACTGTGTCTCGGTATAAATTCCTTCGCTAAAATTTGCGCGACAGTAGAGGCGGTACAATTGGTGGTAACGTATGCTTCAGCATATTTGGTAAAATGGTCGATTACGGTAAGGAGGTATTTGGGTTTTCCATTCGTCACGATGGGCCCCACGAAATCGATGCCGACGATGTGTCCGGGTCTCTCGGGGAGGAGCGGCTTCTGAATCGGGCTTTTCAGGTTCGTCGGGGTATTGCGACGTAAACACGTTTCACAACGTTGCACCTGTTCTTTGACATCTCTCGATAGTCCGGGCCAGTTTCCGAGTCGCCTCACCACCTTTTCCGTCACGTCGGCTCCGGGGTGTCCTGCCCACTCATTCTTATGGCATCTGTCAATCAACCATTCACGAAGTGAACTAGGGATGAGGGGTACCCATTCGTGTCTACCATCGTGTCGTACTCTCATTTCCCACACTCCGTTAGCTTTTCGCAATCCTTCCTTACCGCGACTCAAAACCATCGATTGGACCCAATCATCGAGATCCTGTGCCGCGATCATTAGTTCGCGCGGGAAATCGAGATTTACAACGGCTATGTCCATTCGACTCAATCCGTCCGCATGCTTCATCTGAGTTCCGGGTCTGTATCGGGGAACGAAGTCGTATTCAGCGAGCCTTAGAACCCACCTCCCGATTCGTGATGTCGGGTCGCGGAGGTGCATCGCGGCCGTGAGTGCCATGTGGTCCGTTTGAAGTTCAAAGGTCTGACCTAAAAGATATTCTTGAAAATGGCGGACCGCCCACACAACGGCGAGTAACTCTCTCTCCGTGACGGAATACCTGGTTTCGGCCGGATTTAGTTTTCGACTTGCATATGCCACGGGTCTCTCTTCCCCTTCGAAGTTCTGCGAAAGGACAGCCCCCAAAGCGGAGCCGGAAGCGTCGGTGGCCAACACAAAGGGTTTATTCAGGTCAGGAAAGGCGAGTACGGGTTCCTCGGTCAACTTGACCTTGAGTTCGTCGAACGCTTGTTGTTGTTTACTTGTCCACTCGAAGGGTCGGTTCTTCTGGAGGAGGTCGGTCAAGGGCACCGAGAGCTCCGAGTATCGAGGTATGAACCTCCGGTAAAACCCAGCCAGCCCCAAAAACGACTGCAGTTTCAACGCCGAGGTAGGTACGGGAAATTCCTTAATGGCCTTGACCTTCTCGGGCTCGGTAAGGATTCCTTCGGGCGTGATGCGGTGACCTAGAAAGCGAACTTCGTTTTTCAAAAACTCGCACTTCGACAAGTTCACTTGAAGACGGGCCTCGGTTAGTCGGTCAAAAACCTGAGTCAATTTCTGGAGGTGTTCCTCTCGAGTGGCGGAAAATACTATGATGTCATCCAGGTAAACGAGACAATGATCTCCGAGGATTCCATCGAGGGCATCATTCATGACTCGCTGAAATGTAGCGGGCGCATTCTTCAGTCCAAACGGCATCTTTTCGTAATGAAAATGACGTCCTAATACGGAAAAGGCCGTTTTCTCCCTTGACTCGGGGTGAACTGGTATCTGGTGATAACCCGATATTAAGTCGATGGTTGTGAACCATTTACATTGACCTAACATCGCAAGGGTCTCCTGTAATCGGGGAAGAGGATAAGCGTCTCCCTTGGTGATTTTATTGAGCTGTCGGAAATCCGTGCAAAATCGCCAAAGCTGCTTTTCTCCCGGCGGCGTCTTCTTTTTGACGAGTAGTACAGGCGCACACCATGGGCTAGTAGACGGGCTAATTACCCCATTCGACAGCATGTCCTTGATTTGAGTTTCGACGACGTCGCGGAGGGCGTGGGGAACCGGGTAGGGTTTTTGTTGTGTAACGGTGGGTTGAGTAGTAACTATCTCATGGGATACGTTCAATCGACATCCCTCCCCCGTAGGTGGCTTAAATAAGTCCCGAAATTTACACAACAATTCCCTAGTTGGTTCCGCGTCCGAAGTTGTGAGATGTCGTAGTTTCTCTTGCAAGGTCACGTCGAACTCGGGTAACGGGGTTTCCCATTGGTCGGTCGGTAGCTCCCCCCACTCCTCTTCTTCTAGACCGTCTGGCGTGGCGCTGAGACATACTTCTTTTTCATAGTTTTGAATCGGGGGAATAATCGAACAAATTTCGGCGCAGGCCTTTTCTTCTCTAAGGGATACGTGGGAACTCGTTTCATTAGGGGTATCGACTATATCGGGACATGGTTCAACATATGAGTCGATTGTGGCGAACTGGGTCGGACTGTGCCGGTCCGCTGTGTCGAACTGTGTCGCACTGTGCCGATCCTCTGTGGCGAACTGTGTCGCGTTGTGACGATCCTCTGTGGCGAACTGTGTCGCACTGTGACGATCCTCTGTGGCGAACTGTGTCGCACTGTGTCGATCCACCGTGTCGACATAAGTCCGATGGTAGTTGTGGAGCATCCGATCGAGGCATTTTTCGAGGGAGGTTTTCCCATCAAAGTCCGGCGCGGGGTCCGTGCTGTCGCTTGCGTCGTCAACTTCCCGGAATTCGGTCGGTGTAGTGGGGGTTGCACCACGTCGTGAAATCGGTGTACTGAAACGCACTTTCGGAGGAAGTGGAAGGTTTTGGGCCGGATCCTTCGTCAAGTTTTTGTAGTGGGGTGTATCGTCGTACCGCTCAACGGGTGTATCGATAGGGACAGAAACGCCCCTGAACTGCCGATTCCAAAACTTCAGGCTTCCGACGCCATCTTGATTTGTGGCGAAATTTGCCCGCACCTCCGAAATGTCGTCCGGTTTTTCGCAATCCACGCACGATAGCCTTTGCGTGGCGGAGGCAGTTGTTGCCGCCGAAGGGGTGCTAGGGAGAGGAGCGTTGTGATCATGAATTTCATTTTGATCCACAAACGTCCCAAATTCCCGCCCCTCGGGCCGCAACACTACCCCCACGCTGTAGATTTCCTCGGGTGTGTCGACCGGCGTATATGGGCGGACGACGCCTTTTGGGGTGCGGAATGTCATTTCTGGTCCCGTTGTAAACGTGATGGGTACCCTCCGAAGTACGTCAAGCCCCAAAAGATCGAGCGTAGCGCTTCTCCTTGCGAATACTAAAAATGTGTGCTCAAATACACATTCGCCGATCCTTGTGACGACGCGTTGTTCCCCGGAGAAATGTAGGGGCATTCCATCAGCTCCCCACGCGATCGCTCGGGTTGGGAGAATTGGAATCCCCTTTACGGGTGTTGAAAGTACCGAAAGCGTAGCTCCGGTGTCCAGGGTCATCTCTCGTTCCTCCGGGCCCAGTCCCACGGTGATTTTCATCGTCCGCGACATTGGAGCTTCCACGGCGGGAACATGTGCCTCCTCGATTGGCTTCTTGTAACGGGCGACCTCCATTGAATGTGCCGGCGCCATGACAGGTTGCGACACGGGGAGGAGACGTTTCTTTTTGTAACAATCCTCCTCCAGATGTTCTCGGACGCCACAGAAGTCACAAAATATGGTCTTGTTCGGGCTGAATGGGCAACTCACGGGGAAATGTGTTTTGTCCGCGCAAAACATACACGGATATCGCGGGGTTGGTTTCTCGGCGCTTCGGCGCTCGCTGGGCTTATCTTGGCGGTGGTCCTCCTCCCTGTGTCGATTGTGACGCTGTAGGGGTTCGTCTTTTCGCGGGCATCGAGCGGCGAAATGTTCAGGACTTCCGCAGTTGTAACATCGGCGGTCGTTGGTAATGGCCGCCAAGTCCCAACGTTCGTCTGTGTCGATTGTGTCGTCTAGGGTTTCCTCCAATTCCTCCGCCTTGCTCAGTGCGTCCTGGATCGATCTGGGGCGATTTGTGATGAGCAGTGCGCTCATGTTTTTGCTGACACCACGTATGAAAGCGCTCAGGGTTTTTCTTTCTACCCAGTCGTGGCGTTCGTGACGTCGGAGTTGTCCTCCTTCTTCCATGACGGCACACCGGGCGAGGCTGCGGACTCGGTCGGCAAATTGGCGGAGCGTTTCTGTGGCGTTCCGCTTGACTGTCCACAGGAGGGCGGCGGCGTGTTGTGGATTTTCCTTCTGGAACCACTTGATCATGTCGTCACGGACGATCTCGTAGACGTTATCTACGTCGAGCGTATCATCCCGATCGATAAGGAATTGCTTAGCGGTTCCCCGCGCTTTTGTGCGGAGTAATCGGTATCGTTGTCGCGAGGTCAAACCCGTGGTCACCATATCAAAATTCACAAAAAACGACACAACACTTAATGCACCGGTCGCGTCTGGGTCCCACGACTCTACTTCGAGGAATACCGAGCGCGGTATGTCCTCCCTATCGGCTTCGTGTGTTACGTTATTATATCGCTGAAGGAGAATGTTCATCTCCTTCATTGTCTGAGTCATTGTTTCTACAGCTTCCGTGCCGGAGGACGATTGGGTTTCGGTCCCCCTGTCGCTAGGTGTCGGGTTATTGAGGAACATGGTAGCGATTTGTACTAACTACCACCTAGGCACGAAGAAGTCTGTCGGCGTGAATCGGTCTAAGTCGAGAAAAATACAACTACGAGAAGAGACGTCTTCTCGCGTCGTTTCGTGCGGAAGGCTGCTTCTAATGTCACTTTTCCTGTATAATAAATGGATGTACAGCCTACCTATTTTTATTTTTACCTGTCTCAGTGTGTTTTATTTTCAAGGTTTGTTTCGATAGACTCTAAATTTAGAACTGAGCTCGTGTCGAACGGCCTACGAGTTTGAGTGGGTTTGTGTGAGGCTTACTCACACCGGGATCCACTCCGCTGCCACCAAATCCAGTTCGCCACAATCGACTCATATGTTGAACCATGTCCCGATATAGTCGATACCCCTAATGAAACGAGTTCCCACGTATCCCTTAGAGAAGAAAAGGCCTGCGCCGAAATTTGTTCGATTATTCCCCCGATTCAAAACTATGAAAAAGAAGTATGTCTCAGCGCCACGCCAGACGGTCTAGAAGAAGAGGAGTGGGGGGAGCTACCGACCGACCAATGGGAAACCCCGTTACCCGAGTTCGACGTGACCTTGCAAGAGAAACTACGACATCTCACAACTTCGGACGCGGAACCAACTAGGGAATTGTTGTGTAAATTTCGGGACTTATTTAAGCCACCTACGGGGGAGGGATGTCGATTGAACGTATCCCATGAGATAGTTACTACTCAACCCACCGTTACACAACAAAAACCCTACCCGGTTCCCCACGCCCTCCGCGACGTCGTCGAAACTCAAATCAAGGACATGCTGTCGAATGGGGTAATTAGCCCGTCTACTAGCCCATGGTGTGCGCCTGTACTACTCGTCAAAAAGAAGACGCCGCCGGGAGAAAAGCAGCTTTGGCGATTTTGCACGGATTTCCGACAGCTCAATAAAATCACCAAGGGAGACGCTTATCCTCTTCCCCGATTACAGGAGACCCTTGCGATGTTAGGTCAATGTAAATGGTTTTCTGACTAGGCACACCGAAGGGTGTGTCGAAAAGAAGCCTGACGGGCGCAACAACACAAGTAAGTATGGCACAAGATTCAATGTTCAATAGGATAGATTTTCAGTTAATGTTTCAAATGTACAAATTAATAACTCCAATTTGACTTTATGTTTCAGGTTTCCAGAGTATATCAGTTCAACGTTCCAGGTTTTCAACAAAGGTGAGTATGGTAAGTATAGGTTAACTTTGTGTTGCAGGTACGAATTTAGCATTAAATTACAACTTTCAATATTACGACTTTTGTCCAATTGTTTCAGAATTACTTCTACGCACTGTCCTAACTGCATTGGCCAATGGTTAGAAGGTAAGTTATAGTTTTCACTCACACGTGTCAGGGCCCTGAGGTATCCTTCCAGGTGTGATGTGGCGGTTGTGGTGATTGTGGCGACGGACGTCCAGGGAATTCAAGTGTTCTTCCTCCAGATCAATTCGGCGCGAGACGGCAATTTCGATGGTCAGGGATCTTACGAAAAAGCGTTGTGAAAGTATTTACGGGGGCGGTTTGACTCTAGCAGATTCAAGTTCACGGGCAGCAGGGCTCTCAATGACTTTTACTGAATATCAAGGGGGGTCTGCCTGTGGAGGGGGCTGCTCGTTGGTTTTGTTCTGGATGGTCCCCCTCCGCTCCCTCGACGGACGGGCGCCTGCCAGGTGGAGACTTCTGATTGGCTCCCCCCGCCGAGGGAGGGACGCTCTGGCTGGAGACGGCGTCTTCATGTTGAGGGGGGGGTGACGTCACCTTCCGAGCTGACCACGGATCCAAATCTGACAATCATCGCCGCGGGTGGCTATGACAAATTCGGATCGGAAGGGAGTTAACGAATTAACCCAGTCTCTTCACTGGAAAGGTTCCCCAGTGAGTGGAGACTCACATCAACAAAACTTCAACTCATTCAAAGATGTTAATCACAAGGAGAGGGCCACAATCATCACATATTCTCCGGGCTCCCACTAAATTCTAGATGACCAAGCAGGTCAAAAAAACTATAAGAAAACTAAAAACAACCAGATTCTACCATTAACATTAAAAAGAAAACTACACACACTACTATTATTCACTCTATATTCACAACAATCATAGCCACTCATTCTCCCAACTATAACAATGAAAAACTATAGAAGGAAGTGAAAAGAAACTCTAGGAGCAATTAAACAACTCGCACTGTTATAAACATACATAATATTCATCCACAATCAGCTCCTAACATCACAACTGTAACCAGTGCACTTCAAATTATAGCAAAACTTGAACTAGCAAGGGATGTCAAGGAAATATCGATTATTTAAAAAATATATTATTCAAAAGAAAATTGTGGATACTTTTGGATTATTTTCTTTCCTTGAAGAATCGAAAAATCCAAAATTCGAAATTTCAAGAATGTACCTACTCTTTTTTTTATCAGCTGGTAGAGGAAAATAAATTATGAATAGCATTCACTACAATCAGTACCTTCACCTTAGTGGTTGTCAAAAAATTGGATCAAACAATTCTAAAAATTCTATAGAATCTTAAATTGAAGGAAAAACAATACCTTTATATCGAAATTTTTTGATTTAGGGCGTTTCCAAAATTTCGAAAATTCATTTTCGAACCCTTAGAAGTGACCTACATTAACCAGAATCTTCGGGGCACAACTAGACCCAAATGGAGCCTACATACCAAATTTCATCAAAATCTATCAATGCTAAATGGGGAAAGTGCCGCGTACGGCGGACGGACGGCCAAAGTTTTATTCGATTTTTGGATTCTACGTACCTTGAAACGTAAACCATCAAATTTTGAGGGGGTATTGAAAAAAAAAATTTCTTGGTCGATTCCAAAAGTTTATTGAAAATAATAAACCATAAATCTAAGGAAAGTGCCGCGTACGGCGGACGGATGGCCAAATTTTTATTCGATTTTTGGATTCTAAGTATCTTGAAACGAAAACCAACAAATTTTGAAGGGGGGGTTAAACATTTTTTTTTTAGTCGATTCCAAATCTTCATTCAAATAACATATGAACTGATGCTAGCAACTGTCGTACTGATGTCGATGATCTCAGATATATATGATAGCATTCTGCAGGAGGTGAAGAAGCTGAAACAAGTACTTACTGTTGGTAAACTTCTGTGCCTATAGTAGGATTCTTTCCAACCTGTGATTGTAGTGAGCAATAGAATAATCAACAATGTTATCAAAGCTATCATTATTTTTTAAATATTCTTCCCAAATTCATTTTTCGATGAGGTTTTTTTACTTTAATTTAATTTAATCTATTTTTAGGAATATACATTGAAATTGTTTGGTCCGTTTTTTGTTTTTATTGTTGACAGTTTGCTGCTACATATTTGATATTAAAAAAATATTTACCTCGGTTCTGCACTGTGAAAGTTGAGTATTCTAGTAGTTGTGATGAGTTGATAATTTGGTTAGACCCCAATCAAGGTAGTTGAGTTACTAACTTATTACCTGCCTACCTATCGATATCGATTTACGAAATTTCGATTTACCGAATTTTGTTTTTCATGGAATCTTGATGACTTTTTAAAGTTCTTCTGCACAATGTTGCTACGTATGGCAAGCAAATCCTGCTTTGCACCGCTATGCATATAAAAACATGAAGAAGTTGAAAATTATTACTGTGTTTTGGTTTGATTTGGAGGTCACTGAAGAAGTAGGGGTGTTGTTTCAGGGCGCTCAGATCGTACGGATCAACGGCGTCGAGCGAGTGAACGGCGATGGTCGACAGCAGGCGCCGACGGACGAGGGCGTCGTCAAGTTCGGTTGGATCAAAGGAGTCCTCGTCAGGAATCTTCTCAACATTTGGGGCGTCATGCTCTTCCTCCGACTGTCCTGGGTAGTCGGCCAGGCTGGACTTCGTAAGTCTTACCCTGATTCCACTAATAATAATAATTAATATCTTTATTCGTTGTCAAATGATTACAAACATGAAATGCGTCAAAATTTTGCAAAATTACTAAAATAACATGTAAGTTGTACAATATAGGTAACTGTTGATTAAAAATATGTATATACATTAATAAATAACATGTAGGTAAAAATGTAGTTGACTGTGGGTGTATATTGTAGGTCAAGATTAAATTAGGGACTCGTGTGTTTTTCGTACTGCCTGATTAAAAAAATGGGGGGGGGGGAAAATAATAATAATAAAAGAGAGAAGAAAAAAAGTAAAAGCCCGGCCGGGCCCGGACCCACCCACCATGGCGGCTTCCAGGGCCGCCTCCTATCACTAGGAGACAACCCTAAAGTGTTTATACACAAAGGAATACGCCAGGCGAGCCGACCCGACCACCCGGACTGAGTCCTGGGCCACCAACTATCGGACAACACAAACAATAAACAAAAAATGAAATGAATAATTCGGTAACAATCTTTAACAAAATAAGCCTGAATAACATGACATGTTATTCAGGCTTATTTTGTTAAAGATTGTTACCGAATTATTCATTTCATTTTTTGTATACATTGTATATCACAGTTGGTTAAAAAAATATATATATCACAGGCTGGAATATAAAATAGCACAATAATCACAAAAATTACACGAGTATCACAGTCAATATAGGTAATAAGAGTTCCATAAATTAATCAAAATATACACCTACTAAAATACAGACAAACCTGTAGAATTTAGATGCTAGCAAGAGCACTTTTATTAAAATTCCTCTGCTGCACGATGATATCTACTTTTCTATTCATGACCATTAGTTTATAAAGTGGAATTAGTGAAGTCAATCTCATAAATATCGTCGATTTTATATAGAGGATCGCTAGTTAGTGCTGCTTTGGTCGTTCTCTTAAATCTTGATTCACCGCTTTCCACTGTGAGTGGTAAAATCGGTTACATTGAGTACTTTCAAATACCTGGGTAAAAATCTCGTCACTAATCCTTCCATTTTGCATGGTCACACATCATTTACATGCTGGAGATTATTTGGAAGAAGTTACTTGGTTCGAACCTTCTTATATCGAACTGCTAATGCATCTCGAAGCTCGCAGTAATCAGAACAAGCTGAAACCATTAAGTCTACAACGGCAAATTTCATCTACTCTATCTTCAACTGCTCGCTTTGTTTATGCACAATTTTCTAACTCCATTAGAGTACTGTAACTTGAAAAATGACATACTTTGTTTGTTTATTCTTTCAGTGGAGGGGACCTTGATCATCCTCGGGTGCTCCGTTGTCACCATGATAACAGCACTATCCATGTCTGCCATCAGCACGAATGGGCTCATCAAAGGAGGTGCGTATCTTGCTGGTAGCAATCCCTAGTAAATATAATACCATTCAAATAAATACTAAGTTACCTCAGCCAGTTATGAGAGGGGCAGCCAACGGTCAGCCAGCTCTGATTGCTGACATTCAGGCCAATGGAGTCTGGGACAGTGGGAGGGTGGTGTTTTTTGACCACCGCATTTCAATACCAACGCTCCCTCTTACTGCACCAGAGAATGACCAACTATTGCACTGCAAGCTGCTCGCGAGAAGCACCGTAAGTAGCCCAAGCAGCCGAAGACGTTCAAGGCTCATTTACACCAAAGATTGCTTCGTGTGGTGGTGGAATTCTTCACAAAGAATTCCAGGCCTACCTAAAGAGGGCAGCAAGTAGGCTGTCGGAAAAATGAGGAAGAAACCTGTCCGAGTTAAGCGGCTTTCTTAAAGTTAAAGTACAGATAGCAGTGCTGAGGGCTGTATCTATCAAACTGAGGGGAACCAGGAAGAGGATAAAAAGTCTCGGGACAGAAGACGGAGCAATCCTGCCACTCCTTCGCGACTGAGAGTTTGCAGACCACTGAAAAAATCCAAACAACTCGCGTACGCTTTTCCCCGCGAAAGGAAAAAGTTGAAGGAACGTTGCAACTCTTCGGTCTGATCTTGCCCCTGTCCAGCAGCTGCCACTCTTACCAGCCCTAAGCCTATCTGTATTCACAGATTTCCCATGAAAACTTCTTCTCTACAATAAAACGTTGTTCTGGAAAAAAAGTAAAAAAAATACAGGAATAGGAAACCAAATATTTGGTATAGTTCCTCTATCTTTTCCCTGAATAATAGTAACAAAATGACTAGAAATAAAGTATGCAAAGTGGGTGTGGCATTTAGTTTCCTCGTATCCATATATTATAACAATTGCATAGATGAACCGATACGTAGCGTAGTTAGTAGGTAATCTCAAAACTTCTATCTTTAAATACTTTACAGGACCCTTTACCATCTACTTCTGCACGCCAACCCGCACATTCCCTGCTAATTTCTTTACAATCGGACAGTAACTACGTTTCTCCTTTCAAGGATTTGCAAACACACAGACCGACTGACAGACACGAAACCAAAGTTGTTCAAGAAGATCAGAAACGTGAAAATCGAGTGTAAATTTTGATTTTGGAGATTTTTTCTTTTTTTCCAACTCGGAAAGTGAAAACAATGCTTTCGCTACCTCGGTAGACTCGGAAGCGATATGTGCCACTTCTCTGAAACCACCTACACTTTATGGCCGACTTCGATCTACCCTTTTCATCTGATAAATGCTCGTAGTCGATACTTTATGTATTCATTTATTTATCTGGATCGATTTTCCCGAAACTAGTGTGTGGGTCTTTGAGAGGTGAGTCGAGCATCGCTTGTCACCAAATAGTTTGTGTGAACCATTTCCCAACGCAGCGCCCAAATAGATGCCACCTCTTCATGCATACGAGGGGGGACCCAAAAGTAACCGGAATTTCGTCATAACTTCTTCATTTTGCAATATTTTTACAACAAATTTTCATCACCTTCAAAGTAGGTAATTACAAATATTTATTGTTCAAAACATTTTTGGAATTCATTTAATGGAATGAGCTTGAGACCATCCCGCGATTTTTGTTTCACATCTTCCACAACCGAAAACCGTTTTCCTTTCAAGTCCCTTTCGAGACGGGGGAACAAAAAAAAAGTCGCCGGGGCGAAATCAGGTGAATAGGGGGGGGGGGGTAAACAATCGGTGCCAGGCCATTTTTCGTAGGAAACTGCTACACAGACAGGGCAATGTGTGCGGGTGCTTTGCTTGTCGGTGAGAAGGCGTGGGACAAATTTAGCTGCAACCTTTCTCATGCACAGATCCTCCGATAAAATTCTCTGGATTAAACTCCAAGATATCCCAGACATCTAAACCAATTGATCAACCGTTCGACAACGGTCTTCGCGAATCATGATGTTGATTTTATCAACGTTGTCATCAGTTCTTGACGTATAAGGGCGGCCAGAACGAGATTGGTATTCAATCCTCATTTACCCATTTTTAAAACGTTGAAACCACTCCTAGACACGTGTCTTGCTTAATGCAGCGTCCCCTTAAGCAGTTTTAAGCATTACGAGAGTTTCAGCCGGCGTTTTTCCCAACAGAAAACAAATTTCACGGCCGCGCGTTGCTCCACGCTGTTTGCTACCAAACGTTTTCGCCAAAACGGAAAAAGTTGTTTCACTAGAAAAAATCTCAATGACGAACGTTAAACTCACAGTATCCCAACTTAGCACACTGAATCGTGACATGTGTCCCTTTCAAATCCCCCACCTGCCAAACAGCCAATCTCACCTGTCCTTCGCCTCCAGCTCGATTCCGGTTACTTTTGGGTCCGCCCTCGTAATTACGATCTCATCATAGAAGATAGAGATTCCAGGTATTCCAGATCCAGCAATTGAGAAAGTATTCAAATGTAGGAGCCAAACTGTTCAATTGAAGCTAATTGTAATGATTCACATACAACATACATGTACAAGGATACTTAGTATTGCTATGTGTGTTGCAGGCGGTACTTACTTCATGATATCCAGATCGCTAGGGCCAGAATTCGGGGCCTCGATCGGCCTGATATTCTCATTGGCAAACGCCGTAGCGTGTGCTATGTACACCGTTGGGTTCTGCGAATCTCTCAACGACCTCTTTGAGACAATGAACTTCAAGATCCTCGATGGCGGCGTGCAAGACATGCGGATCGTCGGCACCATCACCATCATCCTCCTCCTTGGAATCGTCGTCGTTGGAATGGAGTGGGAAGCCAAGGTAACTCTCACGACGTGGAAAATTTGTAGCAACTATTAAAAAATTTTGTTGCGTGACAATGCCTAAAAAAATAAAATGTTTCAGGCTCAACTGGGTCTTCTTTTCATCCTGGTTGTGGCGATGATTGACTTCCTCCTCGGATCGTTAGTAGGCCCCAAGAATGACGAGGTCCGTGCCAAAGGCTACGTTGGAATGGACTGTTAGTGACAATGTATACCTACCCTTTTGCTCCTTGAACCTTTTTCTCAAAATACTATACTAATCGATAGATACGTGTAGACATCTTAAACATTATTACTCAAGATCAAGATTCATTTCAATTTGAATTATCTGTTAATTCACTTCGTTTTTGATTTCCTTTCAGTTGAAGTGTTCAAGAAGAATTTCTTCTCCGACTACCGCGTGGTGCAGGGGGAGAAACAAGATTTCTTCTCAATATTTTCAGTCTTCTTTCCCGCAGCTTCTGGCTTCTTGGCCGGTGCTAACATTTCCGGTGATCTCAAGGTAAACTCACCTAGAAGAGTAGTAGCTACATCATAAAATAACACCAGTTGGGATAAATATTCATCAAACCCTCATCACGATTTATGAACACGTTCTTCACCTGACTCTAAAATACAGAATTGATTTATCATGAATAGTTGTGTAATGATTATTTTTTGGTCTTTCAAGGACCCCCAAAGCGCCATACCAAAAGGGACGATCCTGGCTATCGTCATCACAACGGGATCTTACCTTCTCATGGCGTTCATCTCCGGATCTGCGGTCCTACGCGACGCATCAGGAAACGTCACAGAATTCATCAACGGCACTGGTACCTTCTCCAACTGTACCGATCGTGAATGCTTATATGGCTTGCAGAACAGTTTCCAGGTTGGTGAATTGTTCGATTGAGTTTCCGGTAACATGGGAGTAGTTAGTAGCTATCGACGCAAAAATGTACAGCAGAAATCATAAACGATCCTTTCTTTCCTCAAGTCAGTTCCAGAGTATACGCCAGTGGTCTTATCTCCGCTTCTAGATAGATATTTGTTTATTTGGTGCCATTTTGTACATTTTTACAATAATGTAAACACATGAAGGGATGTGATTTGCTCAGATTTCCTACCCTAAGTTAGGCTTGGCCAAATCGCTCCATATCGGAAAATAAATATTGATAACTATACTATTCATTACAATAATAAATAAATAAATTACTAAACAATACATTACATTTTTTAAACTTTACTTGAATTCTAGGTTACATAAATTTGGACACTATTTAATAATCTCTAATCCTATGCATATGGGCTGTTCAGTAGCCTCTCGCATCTTAAGCCCCCATCTGTAACTTGCCAACTTAACACTTTTGTATTTTGGTCTAGTGAACTTCTGGGGACTTTGTATGCTGTAAAAAATTTCTCTATGCAACAGTATGTAGAATTAAGATCGAGCTGGGCGTTGTCAGAGTCAATCTAGGTCTAGGGCCAATTACATCCCCAGCGGCGAAATACCTAGAATGGTGTTTCAAAGAGTACATAATATGTATTATTAGATTATAATATTATAATATTATTATTAATATAAATAAATAATATTAATATTATAATATTAATATTAGAGTAGCCAGGAGCAAAACGAGATTATGGTATTGACGACAAACCTAAATATTTGAGTTAAATGCATGGTTGCAGTTAGAGTTTATATCATATGAGGCTTTCCAATAAAATCAGTACACATTTATTTTGCTGTTCAATTTGGGGCCCATGATTTTCATAGGGTTTTTTCATCTACACGCTAACTCGCACAGCTCCTAAAAATGTCATCTAAATTAGAAGGAAAATGTAGAAGTTATGGCTGTAACAAAGAAATAAACGTTTGCGCATGCGCAGTGGCTATTATCAGTCTGGGGGCAGCAATTTTCATAGGAGACCATTTACAAGCGAATTTGCATGAGCCTTGAAAATTTCATCGAAATCGGATGGAAAATGTGGAATTCGCGTTTGCGCATGCGCAGCAGCTTCTGTCAGTCCGGAGGTGATGATTTTCATAGGGGACTATCTTCACGCCAACCAATGCAAGAAAAAAATCTCATTCTATTGGGAGAGAAAGAGGGATAGCGATGTTCTTCTCCCAAGAAAATATGAGATAATGGAAAACATTGTGAGGCAGTGCACGCAGGGAACACTGCAGCACGTGGGGCGGGGCCGGGAAAAATCCCAGCCCCTCCCGGTTCCGACCACCATGGTGGCATTCCAAATCCATAAACAGTGAAGAATCGCTGGCCCGAGGGTGGGGCCTCTTGGAAAGGAGACGCCAAAAATCCACCAGAAAGGCCACCCCGATCGGTACAGGCACCACACACACAAAACACGGTATCCACACATTTAATAGATCAAAAGCAACAATAATACACATAAAATCAAGTCAACGAAATTAAAAAGAATATCACAGTAAAACAAAGAATACATCGCAGATTTTGGTCGAGTAGTTGTAAGTACTAGATAAAATAAATGGTTATAAAATAGTCATAAATAAATAACAAGCGCGAGTACTCGGATAATGATTTGGGATCTAGATATCTGTGAGCCCTAATATACATTCAATGTGTATAGCTCATTCAATGTACTAAATATTCTTTATTTTTTATTTCGTGAACCTGCTTCTGAAATTATCCTTGTTGTTACTCAGCTAAAGCTTCTACAGTAAGACTTCCTCTTATCGCAGGTTATGGAGTTGGTCTCGTTCTTTGGACCGCTGATCTACGCTGGATGTTTTGCTGCCACGCTATCTTCAGCCCTGGCCAGTCTTGTCTCTGCTCCCAAAGTATTCCAAGCACTTTGCAAAGACAATCTCTACCCTTACATATCCTTCTTTGGCAAAGGCTACGGAAAAGGACAAGAGCCAGTACGTGGCTATGTACTGACCTTCTTCATCGCCCTTGCTTTCATTTTAGTTGGTGAGTTCTCATTGATTACTTTTATATCGAAGAATTCAACGTTTGGAGCAAAACCAAGAACACTGAGATTGAGTTTTGAGTATCTATAGTTGTTGCACTATATTTTCTCCAGGCGTAAAAACTGTTGTTCTCATTGGTTAAGTTTGGCTCGTGACAATAATTTACTCTCCATTCCAGTCACCATCCAATTCACCATCACGAGAAAATAAGCATGAATGCTTCAAAGTGTCATCCGAAAGTAACTTTTTCCTGCAAATTTGTTTTTGCTTCGTAGAGCGGAACCGTTGAAAAATTCCAGCCTAAATTCAGCTCACATGTCATTATTGACAAGATAGGCAGGTCCTGTAGAATATCATGTGATAATTATCGTGGTTTTCAGGCGAGCTGAATGCGATTGCTCCTCTAATCTCAAACTTCTTCCTGGCTGCGTACACTCTCATAAACTTCAGCACCTTTCACGCGTCTTTGGCCAAACCTGTGGGGTGGAGACCTACATTCAAAGTGAGCTTTCCCATTCTTATAAACGTGTTTTTATTTGTCATGCATTTTGGGATTGGATAAGTTGGTACTTCTAACTGTTTTCCTCTAAACATTAGGTGCCTACTTATTTAAAGTCGTATATTGAAGTCAGTAAGGTTGATAACAACTTTTAAATAAATTCCAGTATTACAACATGTGGCTGAGTTTGCTGGGATCTGTGATTTGCGCCTCGGTCATGTTTCTCATCAGTTGGTGGACTGCATTGATAACGCTCTCGTGTCTTTTGGCTCTCTATCTCATCGTCCAATATAGAAAACCTGGTGAGTTACTGTAGTAAGTAGTTAAAAGGTTATTATTAACTCTAATTGGACCATGGTGTCAGTTGTGTCACCGAAAACATCTTAGAAATTCCACAGCTGTCCCAAGGTGTCAACAGATTAACTAAATTCAAATTGCAATTTTAAAATAATGGTCAGAGCTTAATTTTTTGAACCATTTGTAACTAAGTAAAATTTAAAAAATTGCATGACAAAAATTTTGAAATTTTTAAAAATTAATTTCTCTGGAAATATCATAATTATATTTTTAGACTTCCAGTAGCCCACAGAAAATTCTGGTGTTCATTAAATTTGAAATTACAACTTGGTTTTGGATAGTCTTGTGACGCCTTGGGACGCTGGGAGTTCCTGAGGTGTTTTCGGTGACACTAGTGACACCATGGTCCAATTAAATTATTATTATTATTATGGTTAAATTGGATTGTTTGAAATTAAATCTTGTTCTACTTCATTACCTATGTACTGTTCAGTAGGAATGCAACCAAATACGTAAAAGGAAATAAATAATTATGTGGATTTCCCGCAGATGTCAACTGGGGTTCCAGCACTCAGGCGCAAACGTACAAAACCGCCCTCATGTCTGTACAGCAGCTGAACAGAGTGGAAGAGCACGTGAAGAACTATTGTCCACAAATCCTGGTGTTGTCTGGTATGCCCAGTTCTAGGCCTCCTCTCGTAGACTTTGCTTTCCTCGTCACGAAGAACATTTCTCTACTGATATGTGGAAACATCGTCAAAGTGAGTTGGGCTACAAGAGAAAAAACAAAGTTCAGCTAAGGTAAACCTAGTATGTTGGTAGAGTAGACCTAATCGTTATAATTTGTATATCTGTTCGCAGAACACTATGCCTCAGAGAGTCAGAAACGTTTTGACCTACAAAGCTCAAAGTTGGCTTCACTGTCACAAAATCAAAGCTTTCTACTCACACATTGACGATATTTCGTTCGAGTCTGGTGCACACTCGTTGATGCAAGCTTCTGGACTTGGAAAGCTCCGTCCCAATATAGTGCTGATGGGTTTCAAATCCGACTGGAACACATGCGATCACAAAGACCTCTCTATGTATTTCAACACTGTACAGTAAGTAAATTAATTATTATTTATTAAGAGGGTTGGAGATTTTAGTCTAGTTTTAGTGATGATAGTGTCATGTATTGAATGTCAATTAATTATTAATTTTTAATTTAGTTTGCTAATACGTGGTATGATTTTCGATTATTGGACTTTGTTCTTTGAATGTTGCTTTTGAACATTGCAGTATTTTGTATATTTGTTTCTTAATATTCCTGGAAATTTATTTCGTATTTTTTGACTCCAGTAAAGCGTTGGACGTGAACATGGCAGTTGCCATTTTGAGGATTCAAGAAGGACTGGATTATTCTGACGTGTTCAAAGACAAGGAAGGGCTGATTCCGGAGAGCAACGGTCTCCCACCCAACAAATCTGAAACCAACCTCCCAAGAAACATGTCTTATGGTCAAATGTCTTTGGGTAATAACATATACTATTTACAGCTTTATATAACTAGGTTAATTAAAGAATCAATGTATAGCAAAGAATCAATACACCTGAGTTGGTCGTGATTGGACTTTAGTTCCATGCAGAATGAATAGGATGCGATTATTCTATCGGATCCTATAACCTGACTTGAAACTTTGTCATCGTATTCAAATTAATGAGAGGAGGGGTAATATGCTGAAGAGTTCCAACAAAATAGACAAACATTCTGACAAACATCTTGAAAACTAAGAGCATTTAACGTAATATTCATACTTTATTTACCCAGAGTTATTTTTTCAGACTTATTTTTTCGTACATTGTTACAGCGAGCTCGGTGAGTGACTTCTCACCGCCGATGACTCCCAACGTAAATAATTCGCGAGTCAGCAAAAACCCTGCAGCTGAAAATGACAGCCCACAAGCCAAATCTACTCCCAAATCGGAAAAACAGAGCCGACTTTCAAGAGCGGATCTTTACAGGTGAGATGCTAATTTCAATATCGTTGCCAAATGGTGTTATATTAATTGCTCGATCATTTTTGTACAATAATTTTTTAAACCGTAATGCATTTTAATCCGTGGCAAAGCTAACATTTAAACGGCTTAAAGATAATGTTATGCACAGCG
The DNA here is from genome assembly GCA_009739505.2 of Apolygus lucorum. Classification (NCBI taxonomy): domain Eukaryota; kingdom Metazoa; phylum Arthropoda; class Insecta; order Hemiptera; family Miridae; genus Apolygus; species Apolygus lucorum. Next base: position 22,043,067 of record CM019179.2, read on the forward strand.
TCCATATTGGCAGGCTTTAAGGTTATCCATAATGTGGTCTATGTAACCATGTCCTGTAACAGCAGAGACCAGGTGTAAGTACCTAATACATCGTCAAGCGGTATTTGTGTTTTTATTGTTTTAACATTTTATTTATGACATAACATACTATACATGAAAGTGGTAGATACCTACGTTGTTCAGTACTGTTTATATTAACTTAAATTATTCATGGAGTTAACTCAAAATTGTGGACTCTGTACAATAACTTTTTCACATAGACTTCCGTTTATCATCAAAATTATAAGAAATGTGTCGTAGGCGACATAGTCGAGGCGTTTATGAGGGAGGGGAGTCTGCTGCTGGTTGGGATGGTGATGGTTATTGCTAATGAAGATGCAGGTGTGATTGATGAGGAGTTATTTGAAATCATTATGGGTGGTTTTGTTCCTGATGTAAGGAAATTAGTGAAAAATGCGGTGCTGAAGAGTTGCATTTTGCTGACTAGTAGAACCTGACCATATCAGGACGATATTCAAGCTGTAATACTTACCGCGAGTCCAATACTTGATGGAGTCACTCAAGCAAGTTGCCTTTCGCCTTGTCTTTGCTTACCGCCCCCTGATTCATCCAAATTTTCGGCACTGTATGCTGACGATCTGGCTTACACTGTGATCTTACTCTGAACCAGTTTTTTTGCGGCAGGCAGGTGAAAAAATCTTTAAGATTCATAGGTGGAGTTGGACCTCGTAAGATACTTGGAAGGATCAACATCTTCCGGTTATGTGGGATTCAAACCCACTAAAAAAACACCTCCTTTTCTCCCACGTTGGAACTCAGCCCGGAACCGTTTAACACATTACTTCCGGCTGAGTCCTGGGGCGTTTAATCAGTTCTGGGTGAGGGGGAGGATCAGACGCTCCCTCCTCTCTCTTTCTCGTTCTAAGAGTATCTTCCTTGTCAGGATGCTTTCTGTGTACTTTGCCACAGCAGTCCAGCTCCTTTCACCTTCCACCATCCTGCTGACAACAGCCTCTGGTGTTGAACTCACTCTCAACCTGCTTGTGACCGGTCGTAACGACTATTTGAACGTCTAGGTCAATGATGCACCTAAAAGCGGCTGAAGATTAAAGCTGAAATGAGTAATCTACACCAACGAACGTTCTTTCATGAATCTTCCCTTACTATACCCAACTGTCACTTCTCGCCGCTATGCTCGAGACAAAATATTTAACCGGCGTCACATTTATCCTAACCATAATCATAAAATAATAGATCGTATAGTATCACAGCTACACGAAATTGAAAATCAGAACAAATTAACTATGATCCATACTGTCCAATCCGAATATACTGATTCAGAATAGATCAGGTTATATCTCGCGTTAATCCGCCCCATTTTGACGTATTATTATTTTGACGTACTTACGTATTTCAATATGGGAAAGTCGGTATTTGGTGGAGAAAGACGGATGGCGATCACCAAGCAGAGAGGCAATCTTCATGCGCATCCGGGTTCTGATTTCTGGCCGATGATCTCGGAGGGCGTTGATCACCTAGGTAACCTGAAGGACGGAACACTTGAAGCTGGCTCATTTAGCCACGAATCAGCAAGATGCAGAGACTTTCTGATTACCATAAACTTTGTATTATTTGAATTACTCTTCAGTCTGTACAGCAAAGTTGATATTGTTCAGAAGAGTTGGTTTTCTACTCCATTTACTTAAGCACGTCTCAACCTCCAATCTTTACCCCTAGCGTACGTCCTTCTGTATATCCAACTCATCAGTAAGAGCGTCATCTCCAGTTACAACTGCATCAAGACAAACCGAAAACATTTCACGGAGATTATTTCCATTAATTTTGTCTAGCTGGTGAAGGTAAAATCAAGATTCTTTACAAGTTGGATTCGATATTTGTGAAATAATGAAACTTGTTCTCCACAGAAACATTGGTGGTGTCGATCTTCCTAAAGAAGTCATCAACAACCTTACTCAGTTCCAAAGACGACAGAAGAAAGGAACGATAGATGTCTGGTGGCTCTACGACGATGGAGGTTGGTACTTGTTCAGTTTAACAAGTTGTATGCACCTATCACATTATCAGTTTCGAAGATTTTGGTCATTTTATAAAATTATCTCATTGGTTAAAAAAATGATTTTTTTTCATACTCCCCCGCCTGATATTGATTCACCCATTCATCTCCATCTTTCTTCTTCAGAAACTCAAGCTTCATCTCCAAATCTATCAAAACTATGATTACTTGAATTAAATAATCTTAGTAATTCACAATTCTCGTTTATGTTAAAGGTTTGACGTTATTATTACCGTACATTATAACAACACGAAGGAACTGGTCCGAGTGCAAGTTGCGAGTCTTCACTCTAGCAAACAAGAAAGAAGATTTGCTCTATGAACAAAGAAAGTACGTTGATAATGCAAACATTCCTTTACACATCTTTCACGAATCTATAGTATCTTAGCCGTCTAAGACAATAGTGACTATAATGTATATTGTATTACAATAGTGTTTCTGTTTTATCGCATCCAGCATGGCAAGCCTTCTATCCAAGTTCCGTATCGACTATTCGGACCTCAAAGTGATCCCTGACATCACCAAGAAGCCAATGGACGAGACGAATGCATTTTTCGACCAACTCATCAAAGGCTTCGTCGTCAATGACAGCACTGTTGAAGATAACGGTTGGTACTGCAATGATCCTCATTCAATTTCTTTGAAGGGAAATTTTTTATTCTAAGCTTTCCCATCAAAATAACAAAAAAAGAACTTGAAGAATTGAACTAAGGCGACAATGCTTCATTACCTTCAAGGGGTGGGACTTATTTAACCGTGTGAGCAGGCTAGGTACTTATTGAAGGAAAAATTTGAAAATTGACCCCAGCGACAAACATATAAGTAGTAGGTACAAAGAAAGTACGTTCTTAGTGCGTTCTTAGTACAAAAGGTCGTGCAGGAGTTGTATTTTAAAATAGAAATCAAATTATGCCCATTCAAATTTATTGACAATAGTAAGTGACATTGGGAATGATTGTTTCTCTAAACAAAATACATCAGAGCAACTCACCACAAACAAATTATTTCTAAATAAAAAAGAACGTTATTTAAATAAAAATGACAAATATATGGTACTTACTTTGTGCATTGATGTTTTAGCGTCCATGCATTGAAATATTTCGCTCAATTCAATTCCCAGCTCCAGAACGGGATGAGATGGTGATGACTGAAACCGTTCGTCTCTATAAGGTGTTTCAGAATTTCAAAAGTGACAATTTCACAAAGAGAATGAAGCAATAAAAGATCCCAGCGGCAACCATGTGCCACTACACCACTCTTAATTTAGTTAATTATTTTTCCTAAGTGATTCCCCGACTGCTGGAGACAGTGGCGGTTCCTGCCCCGAAACTCAGGGGGTGCACAGAGATCAGGAGAGGCTATCGAAAAGGGACAGAATAGGTGATTTTCTCTGCCAAATAGAAATTTCAACGATATGCAAATGGGATAAATCTTTGTAACTTTTTCATCTTAAAATTGCAAACGGTACCTACTAAATACGTAGGTACATTAGACACAAAACATGTTCTCTAGTGGTTAACAGAAATTCTGAAATACTTAATCATCAAAGGTTTAAACCCAAGAAATTCATCCATCTAATTGCAATAACTGAAATGTATATTTGCCCGTGTCGATTCAAAACATCGTCCAATTCGGAAGAAAAATTAACGAGCCCCTTGAAAACTCCGAGATTCGAAGAATCTTCCCTCTCATCATGCCCACGCACGGCTAGCTCGAAAACACCATAGAACTTGATAGGTACAATCAATGATTCGGGATAAAAAATGTACCTATTTTTCGATCTTATGACGATGTGCACTGTCGAGTTGTTGCATTATATTTTGACGACACACTATACGCAAATCTACCAAAGCGTTCTTATGGGAGACAGCCAATGCGTTTTTCAATTTTTTGGCTAAATGGGAGATCTCTTATGCCGTCTTTAACTCAAGCATCATTTCGGTTGGTAGAACAAAGTAGGCGAAAAGTCACTTCACACCCACAAAGCCAATCTACCTTCTTATAATAGTCGACATTAAAACTTAAGGTACGAATCTGCACGGTTTTTAAATTTCAACGTCTGCTGGAGTCCAGGTAGAGACAGCAAGGGGCTGCCAGTTTCTCGAATGTCGCACTTTTCCACAATCAACAAACGCAAATAGTTTACTTTACTTTAATGTAAACTACTCATCGTACCTACAACACTCCTAAGTAATCACAATACTTTGATCAAAACGGTGTGTACCGAAACGGTAGTAAACCAAAAACGTAAAACGGAATTCCCTCATCAGGTTTGTTTGTTTACTTATTTCTCTATAAGGAAATCCGGATTGCAGAGCTCTCTGACGGGGGAGCAACGAACCAATTCTGCACAAGACGAGAAAATGTCCTGCTCTCTGATTGGTCAATCTCACGTGCCTGCCTCCCTCAAAACACGTCACCATGACGTCACCTTCCCCAGAAATGGTGCAGAGGAAAGGTGATGCTCCAAACGGTTGTGATTGGTCAGAAAAGAGGGAGCTCCCGCCACAGTTTTCACGCGTAGATTCAACTAGCACAGTACCTACGATCATGTCTTCTGTCCTAGCCAACTTACTCTTCAAATGAAGAGGAACAAACTTTGATTTTTTTTTTCCTTTTTTAATTGGCTGGGGGTGCACATGCGTCTATGCTCCTATCAGTAGCCGCCCCTGGCTGGAGAAGAAGTGTCCTGCCCTCTCGCGCCTCCTCCCTACTCTACCCTCTCTCCTCCATTCAGTACCCCTTCCACTATTATTGCTGCGATTCTTCGGAAGAGGGCATCACAGTACCTACATAATAGGTACTGAGTGGAATCAACTCTGGCGTCTAAAACAAAATTTTGACGTCAGAGTCATTCTACATTCAGTACTTCACCAATGGCTGGTTTAATGAACTGGTTCTTGTGAGATCACCGGGAGATTGTCTGGATTGTTGACCACTCGAGGGTGGTATCACAGGCCTTGATAACTTTTCAGGTTGGGCCGTTAGTAAACCCCGCTCGAGGGGCGTTTCCATGACCGAAATCATCAGAACCAATTCTGATCTTCCCCTTGCTGATGACGTCCTCGACGTCAGGAATGGCAGTTGGACGAAAATTCAACCTGAGATGGTTGTTTACTCTACTTACTCAGAAGTTCATCCTTGAGCCCTGATGAAGGTACTATATTGAACTAAAGCTCGGCGAAAAAAGTGAGCCTCTGACTCTCATCCCAATCTGTTTGACCATTGAAATCTGGTGGGTCGATCGTTTTAGTTTTCAATCTATTTACGAAAAGTCCGCTAAGTTCAGCATCTCAGTAGTGCTTTCAACAAATTAAGTTATTCAGGGAATGGATATTAAATCCTGTCTTTTATCGTATGTCTCCTAGGAAGGTAGGCAGATTTCAATGGGAAGTATGTATAATTTGTAGAGATGTAAAGAAAAGTTCATGATTGTGATCAGAAGTATTTTTTGTGGGATTCCAGTGATGATCAGCACGTCTGAGCTGTCAGCGATGAAAGACAAGACGAACAGACATCTTCGGCTACGAGAGCTGCTTCAGGAATATTCGATGGGTGCCAACCTCATCGTTATGTAAGTAATATCCACGGTAATAGGATCAACATTTGTTTCATAACTCCAGCAACTTCATCCACTTCCTCTAACCTCAAGCATACTGTAGAGGTCTAATCGAGCTTGATTGTTACTGTAATTATCGGCTGTAAGCTTCAACGAGCGATGCTGAATATTGAGATTCACCAAATTTAACCAAAAGACCTGAGTTTAAGTAAGGTGCAAACACTAATAACCATATTCATCATGCATAGTATATATTATGAAACGAACTCACCGTTGAAACGAAGGTCTGGAGATGGGGAATCGAAAATATGTAGACAAAACAGTGATTTGAATTTGATTAGTTTATTCAATGAATATTGAATGACTCGAATATGATTCCAAACTGATGATAGTTAATTCAATAAGATATTGAATGACTCGAAACAAGATTGGAAATGCAAATCAAAGAGAGCAGTTTGTAAGACACGGATCAAGCTATTCACACAAGAGCCGAAAGCGAAGTACGGCGAGCGTCTAAAAGCGTCTAAAACAAAAGCAAGCGACTTCCAGCTGAAAACAACTTAGAACCGCGTACAATGTTACCAGCTACATGATTCGGCTTAAAGTATTCTGCATTGAAGTTACACAATTTCAAAGCTTATAAGCAAGAACATGTTATGCGAATGGGAACATTAAAATGTAAGAATATTTTCATAATAGAAAATATTCAGAAACAAAATACATTATGTTTTTTTAGACGAATGCAATAATACAGCATGTGTCATGGATACTCGGCTCATGGTTACATGAGCTGTATGACGTCACAGGGAAAGATTTCCTCATTGAAGAAATCTAATTTCCAGCACTCCCTCCTCTTCAATGAGGTGAAGCCTCAACGAAGGGGAACCCTCGACCATTTCCAAATAGTATGCTCAAAATGGGTCATGCCCATTATTATTCAGAAATGCTCAAGAGTAAGTGACTCATATAAAACACATTCTGTAAAAATTGTTTTTGCCTGAACTCATGTTTCATGCAATGGTCACAACGAATATTATTGCATTTTTCTAAAACAAAAATCCAATCTATCAAAGTAAACATGTGACTCTAATGAAGATTAAATCAACAAACTTTGTCAAGGATTCGCAAACACTAGTTAATCTTCATGACTTTGAATTTACGACAAAGCAAAAATGTAAGATTGAAGCAAGTGAATTTACATTTATACAACTGCAAATGCAAATGAGATGCGAAGGAATTTACATTTATACAGATGCAAATGCAAATGAGATGCGAAAGGAATTTACATTTGAAAAGCTAATGACATGTTGAGAAATGGAATTTATCTAATTGAATAATGCGCGAAATTCAACTGAGGCTGAAGCAGAGATTCCATTTATGTCGTGGAGATGAGACGAGGAGAGTCGGAGATTCGACGTTCTCAGTTCCAAGGCTCGTCATCACCTGCTTTTTGGGGAAACAGAACACCAGATTAGAGACATGTTAACAAAGATTCTCTAAATTGCACAAATTTGTTATGTGGCAAAGCTTTAGTAAAACAATCTGCGAGTTGATCATTTGTAGAAACCCATTCTATGTTTACTCTTTTATTCTTATATAGTTCATGCACATAGTGCATACACAGCTTTACCACATGTTTCAGTGTTCTGGAATCGTTAGTCATTGCAACTGCTGTAGCCGGAGAACAGTCACATTTTAAATTCGGATAAATGTCAAGACCAATCAAGAAGTTGCAAAGGCTACGAACGTTAACTAGTCCCTTGCAGGCCTCTGACATAACAATGTATTCGGCTTCACAAGTTGAAAGAGCGACGTGGCTTTGTTTCTTAGATTTCCACGATACTAAGTCCCCAAGAATTTGACTGAAAATCCCGTAGAGAATTTCCTGTTTAGATTGTTTAGTCCCAATGATGAGTCATAATGTGCCACAATATCATTGGTGTTACCAGTAAACAAAATTCCATAATTCATAGTTCCTTTAAGGTACTTTAGAATTTTTAATACCCATTTTCAATCTGAAAAAGTATATCCAACCTGTTTCCGACTCATGAAATTCACGGCAAAGGAAATATCAGGTCTAGTCCAATTTTGGATATATAACAAAGAACCTATCACTTCCCTATAGGGTACACAGGGTGATGCCTCTGAGTTCTCTGTGGAGCTAATTTGTCCAGTGAGTGTGCACGTAGTTGGACTCATAGGAATCTCACTAACAGCACTGTCAAGTGGGAGAAATTTGGAAATTAAACTCTCAATAGCAGTTCTTCGGTGAATGAATAGCTCCCTCCTAGATTCGTTTCTTATTATTTCGAAAACCCAAGAACTTTTTAGGAGTACCCAAATTTTTGATTCGAATTTCTTTCTTAAGTTCCTTAATTACGTCGCAGGCCTTGTTGCTGTCATTTGAAGCTAAGAGATCTACATAAATGATAAGCAACGCATACTTCGTTCCCTGCTGCCATTTAAAAATGCAAGTCTGAAAGGGATAGGCCCCAAATCCTAGCTGCTGCAGGATGCCACTGAATTTCTTGTACCAAAGATTTGGAGACACTTTCAAACCATACAGTGATCTTTAGAGAGCGCACACATGAGTCATCTTTAGTTGCTGAGAGATTTCAACACCTTCAGGAACACTCATGTATATCGATTTCTCCAAAGATCCATGAAGAAAAGCGGTGGCAACGTCCAACTGATAGAGATGAAGACCCAGTCGATTTACAACTGACAGAAAAAGTCTGACATCTCCAAGGCGTGCGACAGGCGCAAATATTTCGGAAATTAAGTATTCATTCGAATCTGCAAAACTTTAATTACCAGACGGCTCTTATACTTATAAGATCCATCCGGCTCAGTTTTACGTTTATGAACCCAACGAGACTTAATGACTTTAGTACCTTGAGGTAGGCTCGACTTAGGAATTAAATCCCAAGTTTCTATTTCTTCAAGTGACTAATTCATTATGAATAGCTTCTTCCCAAAACATCCTGTCTGGGCTATCCATAGCTTCTTGATATGAAGCAGATTCTCTATATTCATATTCTTTTTGTAAAGCTACTTTATCAATTTGATTTTCATTACTTGTTTCACATTGATCTGTGTTGCCTTCCATATCTAATATTTGTTCAAGCTGTTTTGGATAATCTTTAATCCTATCACCGTACACAATAGACTCAATAAACTTAACGTAACACGAATTTACTAGAGTTTTATGTTGCTCCGAAAATATAACATAACCTGTTTCATTACACTCAAGCAAGAAACCTTTCTTCGCATTTGGGGCAAATTTAGATTTTTGACCCACGTCGACGCAGTGTACAAGGCATCCAAATCATCTTAGAAATTTAATTTTAGGAGCATACCCTCTGGCCTTTTCAAAGGGACTCATAAAATTATTAGACGGATGAGGCATTCTATTATACACAAAAGTTACATAATTTAAAGCATGGCCCCAGAATGACGGAGGCATTTTAGAGAACTTAAATTTACTCTGACCTTATGCTTAATTTCTTGATTTACTCTTTCTGCACATCTATTCTACTGTGGGGCGTGCAGTTGACTTGGATCTCAGACAATGTCTTCATTTTCTTAGTTTGAAATTCTAGACCTCGATCGGAACGCAATCTAAAGACATTCTTGTCTTGTGAGGTGAGCGAACTAATTTCTTGTAAACATTGTTGGAATGCCAAGTGAACCTCTTTCTTATTTTTAAGAGTATAAGCAAAAGTATACCGTGAAAAGTCATTAGTAAATTTAACATATTTAAGTTCAGGCAAGAACCTTCTGGCCGCCTCCAAATATGATTTAGAAGCATGATTCAAACGCAAGTGCCAGAGGATTCCTGTCTCCTGCCATGGGCTAAGCTTATTATTTAAATTCTCATGATCGAATTTCGAAATCTCAAAATCAATATTATTAGATTTAAGTTTCTTAGATTTAGATTCAATAGGATTCTCAATTACATTTGGCTTTCCTTCAGACTTCTCTCTCATTCTCCCTCCCAGCCGAATAGGGTCCGCGCCTGGTTGGCCACCTACAGTGGATGTAATGCTCCCTCCCATTTTCTCAGAAGTAGATTCTAAGTTAGAAGAATCCGTGGAACTACAAGGCTGTCCAAGAGAAGTCAGAACGGAATCGAACTTAAATCGTTTAGACTGACAAGGCAGCATCGGATTTTCTACACTCTTAGATGGGGGTGACACTAATGGAAAATCAATCCACCAAAGATTATTCTGAAAATAACCTTCTTTAATGGTTTTACCGGTAGTAGCTTGAACGAATTGGACTCTATCTTTGGAAAATAACACATTAATTCCAGCTTGGGTTATTTTTCGAATGGAGAAGAGATTTGAGGAAAGTCCCGGTGTATACAGTACATTTTGCAGTTTTGAGACTTGTTCATTATTAATAAAATGAATGTATCCACTCTGCAACACCGTGAGACCGTCTATCAACATTATTGGCACATTTAAAAATTCTATGATGTGACAATTGCTCTAAAATTAACCAAATTAGAGTGGCAGCATGTTGCTCTTCTTCACTCCCCTTAGAACCCAATATGTCCTCAGATTCTAGAACATCCAGCAGACCTATAACAGCAAAAAGCGAGTCGAATAAAAACGAAATTGTTGCCCTAGGCGTCTAGCCTGACCCAGAGGCATTCTGAAAAGCTTAGGCCTTTCAATCTGCGCGGATGCCTTATACCTAACGGGACCTGCCTTTTTGGCAGAGGTAGCATTGCTGTTAACGACGGATCTTAGTCGTTGAGGCTCCGAGGATTGGGGTGGAAGAGGAACAATTAGCAGCGACATGAGAATCGGATTTGCCACAATTGTAGCAAATTTTGTTTGCTCTAAAGCACGGTTCTCTAGAGTGCCCCCTCTTCTTACAATAAACACAGTAGGACTTTTTTGCGAACATTTTTGGACTTGGAAATCACAATTCTGATTTTGGAGATAAATTTACCCGGATTCACGAAAGTGGTAACTTGACCACCAGTATTTGACCAGTACTTTGACCACCCTTGCCTCCTCTGCTTCCTTGATGATTTCCGAGACCCCCAGAAGAGGCAACTCTCTTTCACAAAGCACTCCTGACAGCTGATTTGGGGTCGAACCGAATGGAGTTAAAATCATTTACCAAAAGTTCTAGTTGAAATGTTGCTAAGGGATTGCAGACACTAGGAGACTTGTCCATAATATTTTTGGGATCTGTCAGATCCTGGACTAAGTTATGGAAGTATGGTGACAGAGATTCAATAATGAAACATCATACCTTCCATCTTGTAATCCCAACATTATTTGGTGAAAGAGCCTGAGGGGCAACTTCGGAAGGGTCTAACAAGAAGATGCAATCTTGTGTGTCGATTCAACTCACAATACTCCTCTTCCAGTATTTAAACTGTTCCTCTTAGTCAAGTCTCTTATTCAAAGAATGAAACTTGATAAAATCTATTTTTCCGAGTCCTATAGGGTTCATCACAAGGATGGAACACATGCCTATCATAGAGCAGAGTGAACAGGTGTTTTTAAAACATGGAATAAGCAGAAGGAAGGTCCTTTTTGGCGAATAATTCTGAGTTCCCAGCTGTGGGAACAACTACTGGTGTATAAACCTCCATGTTTAAATCAGAGTCCTGAAGAGGTACTAAGGTTTCAAAAATTGAATCAACAGTACTAAAAGTTGGCAAAACCTGAGTCGCAGTTAGGGACGAAGCAACATTAGATGAAGGAGAAATAGCCATATAGGCTGAAACGAATGACCTACCGAAAAATACTGGGACAGTTCGGTGTACTTATTATTCAGGTCTACTAACTTAGATATAAGTTGGTTGAAACTCACTTTCATCAGCTGCTTAAGCTCCCCAAGATACCATACCAATACCTCATCAGACCACTTGGCAGCCTGAATCCGAAGTGTCTCAGGATCAGGTACATGGTGGGGCTCGTCAGCCGCACCGACGTTGGCAGCGCCTTCGTCGAACATATGCCTCGCCAAGTCTTCATCAAAGGAAGATGTCGTCGGAGAGGAAGGAGTCATTTTTGCTCAATTTTGGTATCTTCTGATTCGGAGATTAGTAGGGCTCAAGAGTCACCTGTAACCCACAGAGACAGAATCAGCTTGGTACTGCACATGTCAATAGTTCATACAGGATCCAACTTATTCTATGAAGTTTCTTACTGCTACAAGAGCTTGTAGGTCCTCAGAACCCAAAAACACATAAATACTTAGTTAATACTAGTATTAAAAGGGACCTAGTGCGTTGTTGGATAATTTGCGGACCAAAACATTGTGACTCAAAAGTGATGCAAATACGAGTATCCCGCACGAGTTTCTTGTAAGCTGCCGGCCGGCGTTCAGTTCTTCTGTTGGCATCTGGTTGTCGAACTATACAGATGTTTTTATTAGTAAACAAATGAATTGACATGTTTTTATTGCATGAATGGTTACCTTAAGAATTTTTATTAGTTTTTATTGGTTTTAATAAATTGGTGTCATGAATCTGATTTTTAAATTTTGCCATTCAATTGTGCACTATTGGTGGCCGATATCCGATGTACGTTCGTCCCGACTAACAACAACGATCTCTGACATCAATCGGTATTGGTGTAAAACAACTTTGAGACAAAGTGACTACCTTCAGTTGCAAGTGAGCGAAAATAAAAGTTCAACGACTCAGGGGTTAAAAGATTCGAAGCCCCGATAATTATTCGCTTCACAAAGGTCAGATTCTGATTCAAAAGAAAAATAAGATAATATTCAAATTATCGATTAATCGGACCCTTGTGTAAGCGAAAAATCAAAATATTGAGTGTAAACAGCACAAAGCTACACCTTTAAAAATTATTCAACATGCACCTATTTGTACATGAAAAACCAAAAATTCAAAAACGAATAAAACTTAGTTGAACATACTTGCAACCTACTGCTTTATTCAATCTGTGCGACAGGATGACATGAGACATAATAACCAAAGGGTCTCGATTCAGTTTTAACATGTTTGTTTACATGTGAACTAATCAAGTCCATCCCTCTTTCAGAAAGAATAAAACTCGATTGATAACAGACCCAACTACGATTTCTCAAACTAAATCCTAGGCGTCGATAAAGTTCTTTTTCTCTTGGTGGTTTCCTTTTATTAACTTGTCATCTCTCAGCGTCGAATACGTAATTCAGACACTAAATCATGTTTTTATGTAAAAGTAGTGTATACTACGATTACTAACACGATCGCACAAGTGACTATCGACTTTAACTCCGTGGGAATTCTTAGGCCCGATCCAAAAATTCCCTATCGAAATAACGGCCCATAGCATTTCCGTCGTCGCTTGTCACGACCGCTGCTAGGTACTATGAGGAACATATCTAAACACAAAGCATAGTACCGGGTACCCTATTTATCGCTGAACTAAAACTGAATGTGCACTCATCAGTCTGAGGTCAATTCTGATAGAATTAATTTAAAAATATGTGCACACCTAAGACTGATTTCCGTTCAACTCGGGCTGGTTTTTAACAATTCACAAAACAAATTACCATCGCGTTATTTCTTCGCTCTATTTGTTCTGTTGGGCTCAGAACAAATGAACTTCGTTTTCACAACGCTGGAGACTGAGGAACATGTTCCGATAATCTTCTTAATCGGAACACTTGACAAGTTATGTACAATTCGGAACGAGCGATCAGAGACTGGCCATATTCTCTTCGTGTACGAAACCACCAAATCACTATTAACACAACACAAAATAACTCGAAATAAATGGAACAAGCTTCCCTTAAAAGAAAGAATTTCCCTACTGTAAACGCCGTACTGCCAGAATTCTCGATCAAAACAAACGCGGAATCATCAAACCGAAAATCGAATTTGTTATCACAAATTCGATGGAAGTAAGAGAAAATAGGAAAGGAGATAATGGAAGAAGAATATTCCGACAACAAAAAAAAAAAAGACATCCACCCTCTGATCCATGGAGTTCCAGACATGGAAGAGGGCGGAAGATTTCGAAGGCTAAATAGTATCCACCCTCCATGGAAATCCGGACATGAAACGATATTCTCGTGAAATGCGAGAAAATCCGAAAATGGCGAGAACAGAACTTTATCGACCCTTCTGGATCGGAAATCGAACGATCGAAGTTAGAATTGGGCATTTCAATGGGATCACGGATTTAAAAACAATTCTACTCGTATTTTTACGTGGATTAGCCAGGATCCTACGATATCGTATCGGCTGTAAGCTTCAACGAGCGATGCTGAATATTGAGATTCACCAAATTTAACCAAAAGACCTGAGTTTAAGTAAGGTGCAAACACTAATAACCATATTCATCATGCATAGCATATATTATGAAACGAACTCACCGTTGAAACGAAGGTCTGGAGATGGGGAATCGAAAATATGTAGACAAAACAGTGATTTGAATTTGATTAGTTTATTCAATGAATATTGAATGACTCGAATATGATTCCAAACTGATGATAGTTAATTCAATAAGATATTGAATGACTCGAAACAAGATTGGAAATGCAAATCAAAGAGAGCAGTTTGTAAGACACGGATCAAGCTATTCACACAAGAGCCGAAAGCGAAGTACGGCGAGCGTCTAAAAGCGTCTAAAACAAAAGCAAGCGACTTCCAGCGGAAAACAACTTAGAACCGCGTACAATGTTACCAGCTACATGATTCGGCTTAAAGTATTCTGCATTGAAGTTACACAATTTCAAAGCTTATAAGCAAGAACATGTTATGCGAATGGGAACATTAAAATGTAAGAATATTTTCATAATAGAAAATATTCAGAAACAAAATACATTATGTTTTTTTAGACGAATGCAATAATACAGCATGTGTCATGGATACTCGGCTCATGGTTACATGAGCTGTATGACGTCACAGGGAAAGATTTCCTCATTGAAGAAATCTAATTTCCAGCAGTAATGATTTTCTTCGTGCATTTTGTAAATGTTCCTCATTCTCACCATTTCTTTTGTTATAACTCCGACTTTTCTCAATAAAATGTAGAGAAACAACAGCCAGAATTCTGCATGAATTCAAGTACAGTGACCGGGGAATTCTCTCTCTCCCTCTTTTTGAGACAAAGAGAGGCAACCCATATAAGCCAGCAGCATTCAGCTGGCTTACAGGCTACTTGGCTATCGGTTTCCTTTCTTAAAATACAATCGAACCTCTCTTCATTTCTACTCTTCCCTTTGGGCAAGTACGTCAGTTTCGTCGAGACAAAAAAAACCAATTTTATTGAAAATTCTAATTTTTCTGCTAAATTGGCCCTGCCAGTTAGGAAATACTAGGAAACTGTAAAAAACGTTTACGAGCCTAATAAACTCGTAATAGTTACTGATGAACAGCCAGTGGTTAGCTGAACCGGCTAGTTCTTAGAAGTGAGAAAACAACTTGGATGCTCATTAAAAGGTTATACAGTCATTGCTTAAAACATATTCAAGTACTACATTCTTCTTATAAACCTGAAAGTGATGTTGTACACCAAGTTAAGGTGCTGGAAACGTATCAACGGCAGTTGAAGGGAAATTCTGCAGGCTCATGATCAATATTGAGGGCCTCTCGTCAGCCAAGAGGAAACTTCTGATGCGCAACACAGATCCTATTATTATACTTTATAGAGCATATGGGCAGGATCATTGATTATCCAAAAATACCTTAATCTCCAAACTTTCACTCACTTAACTCTAACCTCCAATTTCAGGACCCTGCCGATGCCCAGGAAGAACGTGGTGGCTGCATCGCTGTACATGGCCTGGCTGGAGACTCTCACCAAAGGCATGCCTCCCTTCCTCCTCGTCCGCGGTAACCAGCAGTCCGTCCTCACGTTTTACTCGTGAATCAGCAACCGATTCAGTCCACTTCGCGGGATTATCTTAAGATTATTTTACGGCACCCTCGAAACCTTATCTGAAGGTTTTTGTTGTCTAGATTGACGCATTGGAGGCAGTCCATAACGTCGTAGCTCTGTTAATAGCACCTCAAGAAGAAAAGTTTGTTACGAGAACAACCTGCCAGTAACGTCTCCAATTTATGTAAATTTACCTCCTGCTCTATAAAATTACACTCAAAATGAAGAACGTTCTACGTCTATTCTTGGGGTTCCTTAAATTGGTGAGGTGATAATTTTTTGCCGTCCAACGGTTCTTGGAGAACATTTTCCCTCTTGTAGGGTAAGACAAAACACCTGTAAACGCCAAAGGCAATCTTCTTCAGACGTTCTTTCTTAGGACACCAAGGTTGGTAGATGTTATTTATCATAAAATTCTTTAATTGTTGTCAGCTTGATTTTGTTGTAGATACGACCATCATCCAAAATTCCCATTTATGTTCATTTCGACGTAAATCTTACTTTAATAACGTAATACGTACGAAGAGTACAACTTCAATGTACGTAAATATGTGCTGCACCATAATTATAAACTTCAAAAATACAATATACGAACTTTTCTGATAATGTTAATTATGTAAAATCTCATAACTAAACAACCCGTTTTCACGATAAAACTATTTATTGTATCATAAATGGAGATACATTTATTTATTTAAGGAAATTTTTCTTTTTAGTAATCAATGGATGACAAATATGTGATATTTATATATTTTTATGGATAGTCTGTACCTAACGATAGACTAGTTCTCTGAATTGATCACGTTTATAATATTTAAACTACGTCAAATAGAAATATTAACGATCACGCTTCCCTATTGATAATTATTGATCATCACGCATCACTTAAAATCTTAAAACCAGAGTTATCTCTAAATTGTTGTTGCTTCAATTTAATTTTTTGTGTGTTGTGAGTACTAACATTACCATGATGAGTACCTACCTGAATATACCATATATTGAGCTTCCTTCATGTTATAGGAGTGAAGTCTCAGTCGGTCGCCGTTCGTTCCTCGTTCCGGGTTAGTATTACCCTAAATTGTTGGGGCATAAACTTTAATGATTGAAGCTAAAATTGAAATTTTCTAGGATTTTAGAAATTTATTAGTGCATGGGCCTAGGGAATTGAAAAACTGAAAGATTGACGCTGGAATGATCAAACTCGAACAATAATTGCCGGAGAAAAATGGAAAAAACTTAATTGAATAAACGGTTTTCCCATTTTTTCCTGGCAATTATCGTTCGATTTTGATCATTCCATCGTCAATCTTTCAGTTTTTCAATTCCCTAGGCCCATGCACTAATGAATTTCAAAATCCTTGAAAATTTCAAATTTAGCTACAACTTTTAAAGTTTTTGCCCCAACAATTTATGGAAATACTAACCCGGAACAAGGAACGAACGGCGACTGACTGAGACCCCCCCAATTTACGACAACTAAGGTAGGACTATCCCGGGGGACGCAGGTTGCGTGGGAGGCCAAGAAAGACGTGGACGTAGGACGTGGAGAGCGATTTGAACCAGATGGATGTGGCGGAGGAGGATGGCAGAGAGATTGTGAAAGAGCCATGGCTCTCAATGGGGTGTAGATTCAAGAAGAAGAAGATGTTGGACTTATTCACTCCTAATAAGTGTTACGAATAATCACTGGAACTCAGATTTTCCTTTGTCTCATCAAATTTGAGAAATCTAATCGCCCGAAACTGCAATCAAGCAGGATAATTTTTGACATCTTCTTTACGATTTGAGTTCCAGAGCATCCTAAATTAATTCGATGGTTCGGGAAGATCTTTCAGCTCTTCAGGCCCGCCTTCCAGTTAATACCAGTCCGAGTCCTTAGTTTACTTTGATACCTACTTAAAGTAGTCATCCAAGCTTCATGTCACGAAATTAGTCTGGCAACAAAAGTAGTAGAATGACATCATCAGATTTTCCTGAACAATTTCGATCAAAGTCTGTTCAATGGGCAATTCGTCTAAAACTGGTGCGTGAGTAATAGGTAGGTAGGGTGTGATGACAAAACGCCTGCTATTTCTATGTATATTAAACCAACATGCACCCATGTATTGCCAATTGCAACCGCCTTAATTCCGTGGCGCTGAGTTAGACGTATATATTTCGCAGCAATGCTGATCACCAGTTTTTCAGAGTAAAGAATATTTTCAATATTTTAGTATACATAATTTGTCTTAATCCTACCAGTTTACTCACAGTCAAAAAATTAATCAATACCATCGTAGGCTCCTATCAAACCATTGCTGTTCCAAATTGGAAAGTTCAAAAATGAATCAACTGGAAAGTATCTTTATCAATCAGTATTATATTGTAGGTACCTCATAGGTACTGCCTTGTAAAAATGTGTTTCTAATAAACGTAATGTAAATTGTAGCTTAGTAATCTCAAATTATCGTGTTGGTTTCAAATCATCTCTCAGCCTTCTAACTTAGGCTAGTATTATGCCTAGTAGGAGTGTATTTATTTATTATTTTGTGTCTCCTTGTTAGTAACCTTTTTGAAGGTTTGAGCTTGACATAATTGTTTTCAATTTTTTTTTAGTATTATGAAAAAATGAAAATGATGAAAATTCTCCAAAAGTCCCTTGTTAAGTTTTTTCCATACACTTATAATTTATTACACTAGGTATATCAACTTGTCGATACAAATTGCTTCGTGAATGTTAGAACCCGCACTTTTTTATTTATTTATTTTATTTTTTTTTTTACAAGACTTTTTAAACAAAGGTGATGAAGTTGTACTACTTATATTCTCGGGTATGAAACTCCTCACAACCCGTTGGGAAGACTCTTCGAGTAGAGTCTCCCGGTTTTATACCGCAGTAAAATAAGTAAAGCCCTAGGTAGGTTTTGTACCATTAACTCATCATAAGTACCTAGATATTCTAATAACACGGATTTCACGTCAATTCAGCTTACAGTATTTTATGTATGACTAATTTATTGTTGAATGAACTCTGTACCTGTACGTGTACCTACGTAACTCAAGTAAAATAAAAACATATTTATTCTACACAGCGCCTGTATCATTACTCCTACAACCTTGGGAATATGAAAAGAATTTGTACTTACCAACAGAGATACGACAATTTAAAAGGAAAAAAGAGAAAAGAAAACTGGTTATGTGACTGGACAGTTGGCACCTACCAACAGCCTCAACCAATAGAGACTTCTGTCCGTTAGGTATGAAAAGATGAACTTGAGAAACCAGCATAATAAGGACGCTTGTAAGCACAACATCATAGAGGAGTTCAGCATAACAGTAAATAAACACAACAGCATTCCAGCATATGAAAGCAAACCAGCATAGAAGAAAACTGGATACAAGGAGTATGCGATATCTGTACATGCAAATTTCAGCATAACAACAGATAAAAATAGCAACATGATAAGGATACCGGCATATAAGCATACCAGCATATAAGGGTACCAGCACATATAGGCAGATCAGCATAGAACAATACTGGATATGAAAAGTCCAGAATAACTGTACCTATATGATAATTTCATCATAACAACAAATAAGGATACCAACATATAAGTATACCGGCATGTAAGTATATTAGCATTCCAGCATATAAGGGTACCATTATATATATAAGCATATCAGCATTGAACAACAATGAAGAGTCCAGAATAACTGTATATGTGAATTTTAGCATAACAGCAGAAAATACCTAACACCAACATATAAGTATACCGGCATAAAAGCATACCATCATATAAGGGCGCCAGAATATACTTATACCAGCATATAAGGTGGTAGCATATAAGCGTACCAGCATGTAAGCATATCATCATATAAGGGTACCAGCATAATAAGCAAACCAGCATGTAATCATACATTTATATTAGGGTACCTATATGTAAGCAAACAGCATATTACATATGTGTATACTGGTATTGTTATATGTTGTATGCTTAAATAAATGTACGGTGGAAAGCTGGTTTGGTTATGTGCTGGCATGTTGCTTATATGCTCGTATGCTATTTACATGCTGTTATGCTTATATGCTGACATGCGTATATACTGACATGCTGTATCGCCTATATTACCTGTATGATTCTATGATTATAAACCATCTTAATTGTTAAGCAATCTAGCATAACAGCGTACAAGTTTACCATCATAAAAGCAACCCTGCATAACGGCATAACTGAATGCACATGAATGTACAAAGCTCCAGTGTGCACATCAAGATTGGATTTTATATCTAACTTATTCGGACATAGAACTATTGTAGACTCCTCTTTTGGACAAAGCACCGGATGTCATTAACGATTTTTCGAGAGCAGGCATAGAACCTTGTCAATTTTCCCGTGTTTAATCCATTTTCAAATTTTCGGCGCAACAATCATGTACAGAGTTGTTAAAATAGGAATTCCAATTCCCATTACCAATTCCAATTACTTTCGGAACAAAGCCTTCGGACCATCCTTCAATTCATAGGGGACCATTCCAAAATTCCTTGGGGACTACCCTCCAAATTTATAGGGGACCATCCCACCATCCATTTCGTTGGGGACCATCCTCCAATTCAAGGGGGACCATTCCAAAATTCCTTGGGGACTACCCTCCCGAATCAGGATGGTGGGACGGTCCCCTATGAATTGGGAAAATAGTCCCCAAGGAATTTGGGAACGGTCCCCTATAAATTGTTGGATGGTCCCCAAGGAATTTGATGTGGGGACGGTCCCCTATGAATTGGAAGGGTGGTCCCCAAGGAATTCGGGAATGGTCCCCCTTGAATTGCAGGATGGTCCCCAACGAAATGGATGGTGGGATGGCCCCCTATGAATTGGGAGGGTGGTCCCCAAGGAATTCGGGAATGGTCCCCCTTGAATTGCAGGACGGTCCCCAACGAAATGGATGGTGGGATGGCCCCCTATGAATTGGAGGGTGGTCCCCTATGAATTGGAGGATGGTCCCTTATGAATTGGAGGATGGTCAACTTACTGATTGAATGGTGGTAATGGGGAATTGGTTTTCCCCTTACCCATTACTCTTCCTGTAATGGGTAATTGGAAGGACCCATTACTTTTCAAACTAGGAGTAATGGGGAATTGAAAAAACCATTACCATTACAAGGAATTGGAAAAAGTAATTGAAAATTCCATTCCCATTACAAGAATGGGTAATGGGAATGGCAATTACTTTGAATTAAAGTGTCTCTTAAAACCCCAGTTATTGGTTTTATGTGTAAATAATCATAATCACTTCACTCATTTCATTGCTTATAAGAAAAGTAATTTTGAAAAGTAATCATTACTCAAAGTAATCATTACTTTACAACTCTGATCATGTATTCTTATGAAAGAGTATGGTCTTATGATGTCATTGACCCATTTATCACAAAAGCGACATTTTTGTACGTAGCCTCTTTGCGCTTTAAGGTATCGATATATCAAATTTCATGAAAATCGGCCCATGGTAACTAAAGAAAATGCAGCGGACGAACGGAAAATGTTTAATTTGATTTCCAGATTCTAACTAGTACTTTATTTTGTGGGAGTGGGTAAATTGTTTTATTGGTCTATTCGGAAGGAAAAAAAATTAACATAAAAGGGAGACAATGGAATGGATTATTTAAAATAATTCGTCGAATCACCGAGAAGAACAGGAGAAGCTTAGAACAGGAGAGATAGGGGAGGGAGCATCTGGTTCGTAACCTCACCCAGAACTGACGAAGTACCCTAAAACCCATCCAGAAGTAATGTGTTTAAATGGTTCCTGGCTCAGTGTAAAAAAGATGTGGTTTTTAGTGGATTTGAATCCCACTTAACCTGAAGACGCGGATACCTGCTAGATAATGTTAGTTATTATTACCACTCGATGTATCTTATGAGTAACCTGGGCACCAGAACTGTATAGAGTGTTTAACAATAGAAATTAGAGAAAGTAGTACAAAAGTATGCAGCAAGATTGGTGTCGTTACTAAATTACCTATCAGTTATTTGATCAAGACAGTGAGATTCCGAGCGATCACGATGATTCCATCTAGTCTCAGAATCATGTTGAGGCGTTGTTCAGCCGTGGGAAAACCAGGAATTATCAGGTTCAAAGGAGATATCAAGTAAGTTCAAATACCTACTGATGATACCCATTCGCAAGCATTGCAATGAAATCTGAATCTTTAAGGGGATGTGAATGAGAATCTTGTACTCAATGGCCTAACCAGGAGTAAGGTCGATACCTACTGCTCTTGACTCATCATTACGATTCCGAGAAAGTTAGCATGATGAATGAGCAGAGAACGAAACTTAGTTATCAAAATTTTATAATGCTATTGAATAACATAATAAATAGAAGAAGTATTTTTTTCATTCGCGAAGTGCACCTTCGGCAAGAAACCTCAACAAGAAACAATAATAATTGATTTGATTAGACACCCACAATGTATAGGAAGCAAACACAGACTGCAAAATGTGTTGGTAACATATAATATATTCATTAAATTTGTTAAAAGTGGCTCATTAAGAGCATTGCTTGTTGGACACTTAACAAACGCAAGGTACAAGACCCAAATTTAAAGAGAAATCTGCTACTTAAGAAAATAAAAGTTGCGTGCCCAGTAGTGCTATCAAAATTGATAACGATGATGTGAGTGTTATGGGTTTACCATGGCCGGTGATGTGGTATTTGTTTGGGGTTGTCCGGTTCGAGGAACCTATTTTCATACTCCTAGTCACTGCTATCGGTACCTTGACATGGACGGAAGTTCATAGAAATGGTTGTGACGCAGGATGTACGAACCAGAAGGGCAGAAAGACAAATGTCCGTCGGTCAACCCGAAAAAAGATGAAAAAGCTGCTGCACCCGTGAAGAAAGAAGAGGAAAAGAAACCAAAGATCAAAGTGGATCCTCCACCCACGTCAGGGACATCCTGCACGCCGTCTGTCATTGAAGGAATCACTGGAGGGCGAACAGACATTTGTCTTTATACTGGCGGACCTTGCGACGTTGAGGTATTTTCATACATTCTTTACAAGTGAGGTATAGTTACCCAGTATGGAGTTACCTAGACGGTTGATATTCAGCTAAAAGTCCTGAAGGGAAGAATGAACTAATTTAGTTCTTATTTTGTTCGGTTTTGTTCATCCCTGCATATTTCCTTTATTGATTGGAAACTGGTTTCATTTCCCATCGTTCTAATTATTGTATTGAATTTCAGTACCTACTCATGGAAATCTAAAAGTACTAGGGAAAAGGCAACGGAATCTTCGTTTGAAAAATAAACTATCCCTCCAGAACTACCAGGGTAGGAGTAGAAATAAGTAGGTTCAATACTACACAGAAACTTTGAGTAGGTACAAATGCCTCACCTTGTGTGAGGTTCACTTCAGACTGTCGGACTATCGGACTTCCGACTAGTGGATCATCCTAGGCTCGTTACTTCTTTACTACGTCTAAAAGAATAAATGTTCTCTAAACATGAACGACAAAAGTCATACTAACTTACACGTCCATCCATAATTCCTTTTGACTTCAATATTGTTAAGAACTAGGACATCTAGAACGAAAATGGAAAGGCTGTGAGGTGCAACGTATTTCATATTGATGTACAGAATTCTGGCGGTGAATACCCACAGGCCATAATATGGCCTACTATATTATAGTAAAGCTCTTCTCTAATATTTGAGTTTGAGTATGATGAAAGACATGTTACAAAACTCCCACAACGAAGCTATTCAGGTACTTCAATCAAAAAACAATAAAGAGTGATGTACAGATATTGGTAATACGTTTGGATTGATCAATAGCACTATGATACATGATATTCATGCACTATGTACTCTGCACAGCCTTGCGTTGCTGCTCCGTGGAGCCTGGAGGCGATTCCTCCGCATGAAGACTCGACGGTTGATCCACCGCCAGATGCGAATGTGGTGGTCATTGGAGCCGGGATGGCTGGCCTAGCAGCAGCAAGTCACCTTATCAAGAATAGAGTCCTCAACACCATAGTGTTGGAAGCTACTCCAAGGTAAGGTCGTTGTAGGATGCAACATGCAGGTTAGTAAAAGAAAAATGTTCTTATTGACACTAGAGGGGGTGCTATGTGACCGCAGTAGCTGTTGCGCGCGTTCTTTGGTGGCAATTCTTGGACGGGATTCCACGTGGGGTGGTGGGTTCGAGTCTCGCCGCCGAGCCGTGTTTTCAGACGATCTTGTTGTCAGTCTAATTTTTACTCTTTAGGAATTTACTATAGTTTTAGTTTTTAATTTAATTTAGGAATTACCATCAAAGAAAATAATTATGAGCACAACCATGCGATCTTTATACCAGTTTTTGTGGCTTATCAAGATCTGAAGTAACGGTAATTCCAATATTTTGTAAACTGTTCAAACACTCTGGGCTATTTTTTTGCAGACCAGGGGGGCGCATTAGGTCTGTCTCGATGCACGGGAAAATCCTGGAACTTGGCGCCCCCTGTCCGGCCGCCTCAGGGCGCACCTGCAACTGCCCTGTGACATCTTTGGCTACAGCTTACGGATTCATGCAGCCAGGCGACAGCGACCCAACCAACGGCCTTTTGGTCAACTGCGACGGCTCGGAACGACCTCTTCCGGTTTGCATGATGGCCTTCAACGAATTCCTCGTCATACGAGAAGAACTCAAATGCGTCAGGTATTCAACCCAAAGACCCAAGAATAGTTCCACATAAGAGATTTCTGTGGAAATATCCACAGTAGGTAACTAAGCTAATATATACCCCTTGGTTTTACTGCTGGTGAAAGGGAAGAAATTACTTGAAATTACTTTCCAATGAGGTCCTACCACAACTTACAGTCCATGAGAGTATCTAAAATTTGGATGACACCCATGTCGTTACCGGTTTTGTTGCATTGACAAGTATAGAAATCGAACTTTCTATTGTATTTATTTTTGCAGATACCCACCAGGGCAGGAAGACGAAATGATACAGAATTTCTTGAAGATCCGCCTGAATCACCTGATGGAGAGCATGCCAGAAGAGTTCATGGAGGTGGCCATCAGGACAATAGCTGGACTCTTGACTATGGTGACCAAGCCTAAAATCGTAGCAGATGCCGTTGCTTCCTACACCGTCGCTGGGGACATCCGAGTTCCCATGGGCCACGTCGCTATCTTGGCGCCATACCTCGAGCAGATCGGTCTCGATAGGATACATTACAATAAAAGGGTAAATCGTAATACGTGCTACTATAATCATCTGTTTCATGAAGATTCAATAACAATCGTATATTTTCTGAACTTGACAGGTGACGAGAGTAAAATGGGGTACAGTTACCAGAGAGCAGCGTCCTAGAGCTTTGGTAGTGTGCGCGGACGGGACCACCTTCAAAGCCGATTACGTGATAGTGACCATCCCCCTTGGAGTTCTTAAATGGGAAATGGACACATTCTTCTGCCCAGCACTCCCTGCGCCCAAAACCAACGCTATTTCCAAAATGACACTCGTGTACAAGGTAATGATAGTATATAAGGTAAGGTGGGATCTGAATAATATAGAGAGGGATGTGTTTTCATGGGTTATGTATGACTGCTATGAACGTGGCCTTTTATCCATTATTCGTTCCAGGAAGTGCTATATCTGTCATGGGCAACCGCAATGTGGGTGTGGAGAGATACGCCTCTGAACAGAATTTGGACGAAGGAAGACATGGAGTGCAGAGATGGTTGGCTCAAGAGCATTAGATCCGTCCAGGAGATCCCTGGGTCAGACAACCTCCTCAAAGTCACTTTGGAGGGACCGGAGGCTGTCCTGTTTTGCAAGTTAGTCGCTCTTATGATAAAGAGTACGATAATCAATTAATGTTTATGTATTTTCATTAATATTTAATTTTAAAACTTTAGATGTCCAAGAACGAGTTTTGAAAAAAAAATGCAATAGAAGTTTTCACCAGAGCACAATTCCTGAAATAATGGCTCAATACACTAAACTCTTTATTTTCTTGAAGAAATTTTCAAGCTATAATCTTCATGAAGGTCAATAATTATTTTGTTGAATTTTAGTTTTTCTGAAATTAAAAAAAAATGTGGAAGATGGATGGATGTGGCGATTTAAGTTATCGATATTTTATAACATTTAATCATGATTAGTAATTATTAATAATAATGAATTATTATTCATTTTGGACGGTACCGCGTAGCCCAGCTTGTGTGCCATCCTTGGTTAGTCTTACAGAATTATTTGTTTTTGGGTTTATTATTTTCAATAATAAACCTTTGGAATCGACCAAGAAAAAAAATTTTTAACACCCCCTCAAAATTTGATGGTTTACGTTTCAAGGTACGTAGAATCCAAAACGCTGCAAATCATTGCTCAAAGGTTTATTATTTTCTGTATAGATCATCCTTCTGTATAGATCGCTGGTTCTCCATCAATAGCACCTACCACCATCTGTATTCTCCCTTGACCTTCCCTCTCAAATTTCAGCTTCCTGCGTTCAATAGGATTGAAAATGACTTCGGAGCTCACTCAGCTGATCAGTGATCAGAAGAGTGAAGAAGATCTCCTCGAATGCTGGAGACGCCTGGAAGAGCACTTCCATTCAATAGGATTGAAAATGGCTTCGGAGCTCACTCAGCTGATCAGTGATCTGAAGAGTGGAGAAGCCTTTGAGCAATGATTTGCAGCGTTTTTTACCCACCAACATTTTTTTTACCTACCAGCTAGGTACTACCTACCACACCATACTGGCTTCACACCTTCACAATCAAGTTTATTATAAAGTACTAAACGCTTCACACTCGATTGGAAAAATAGAAAGCTTCATATGGAAATTTGATTACTGGTTACGCAGAAGGCAAAACTGTATACAAATCGAAGAAATGAACAGCGATCGCATTTTAGTCCGATAAAATTTGAATGGAGATTAGACCTCTTTTGCGATTTACACTCATGATTCTGTTTTATCGAAGGAAAACCTTCAAGTACTCGTAGGGACCGAACAGTTGGTCCTACAGAGCTCCGGGTGGTCTCAAAATTTTTAAAAAATTCAATACTATTTAAAATTGGTGAAAAAACGATACCTTTATTTCGAGAGTTTTCGAGCTAGGGCACTCTTGAAATTTCAACCCTTAATTTTCACCCCTTAGAAGTGGCCTACATCAACCAAAAGCTTCGCGGCACAACTAGACCCCAAATGGAGCCCATATACCAAATTTGAACCGAATCGGTCCATTGTTGCTAAGAAAAGTGCCGCGTACGGCGTACGGCGGACGGACGGAAATGTTTTTATTCGATTTTCGTATTCTAAGTACCTTGAAACGTAAAACATCAAATTTTGAGGGGGGTTAAAATTTTTTTTTCTTGCTCAATTCCAAAGGCTCATCTTTGAAAATAATAAACCAAAATGAAATGAATATTTGGCCGTCGGTCCGCCGTCCGCCGTACGCGGCACTTTCCCCTATTAGCATTGACCGATTTTGATGAAATTTGGTATGTAGGCTCCATTTGGGGTCTAGTTCAAAAATGAGTTATGAAATTTTGAAAACGCCCTAACTCAAAAAATTTTGATATAAAGGTATTGTTTTTCCTTCAATTTAAGATAGTATAGAATTTTTAGAATTTTTTGAGACCACGCGGAGCCCTGTAGGACAGACCGTCCGCTCCCTACGAGAATTTAAGGGTTGGACGTACGATAAATCAGAAACACGAGTGTGAATCGCAAAAGAGTGTGAATCTCCGTTCAAATTATAGCTGACCGAAATGCGATCGATGTTTTTCTTCATGTTGGATGGTTGGTGGCTTTGCAGACGAGTGATCTGTTTAGAGAAATAATAAACCATTGTGTAATAACTTGCAGCGTTTTTTTAAATCTTTACACATTATACAGATTACATGGTATCTACATATCGTCGGGTGATTGCAAAAAGTGACCAAGTGACATTTCGCTAGTTTTCAGGAGAGCCGTCTGAAGTTTAATACTTTTTCCAGTCAGAAAATTAGCATATAAAAAACAGTCTGTAACTTCAAAAACTATTATACAATATTCCTAGGGACCTCTAAATGCTTATTGTACTCGAAATTAATGAATTTTTCACGTCATTTTGTCATAATAGTTCTTTTTCTAGAACATTCGGACTTGGTCATTTTTTCCAGGAAATTTTCAGGAAAACGGTTCACTTGATCATTCCTGCAAATCGGGTCGCATGGTGATTATTCAATAATAATCATCATGATTTTTTATGTTTCGTCAAATTGAAGTCTCATCGAGGCGTGGTTATCGTTATTGGCTAAAAATTACTATAGAAAGCCCTAAAATTCTCGAAATTTTACTTGGTCAGTTTTACCGGGAAACTCTGGCCTCAGAAAAACACTTGATCAGCGTTTGAGAAAACTTTGTATTTTGAGGAAAAACGGTGGAAAACTCTATCAAAACGATGCTAGACTGTAGCTTCATAACTTGGGGTGCCAATCTTAGGATAAAAAAAATCTACCACTACAACAACAACATGAAATTGAAGTGGAATGAGTGGCTTCTCATGAGAGTGCAACTTTCAGCCCTCTCGTTTTTTCGTAGAACACTCACCATCGCAGGCTTGAATCCTATCTTAGGTTTTTACTAAAATTTGTACGTCAACATTAAAAAACATATTGTTTAGTAATGCATGCATTCCAGGGGACGTCCCATTCGATAAGCATTGGGTCAATTAATACCAATTGGTTAGGGGAAAAACGGTTCACTAGATGTAATTTATTAGGTATTTTAGGCAAGAAATAGTGATCCCCCCCTCACCCTTATCCACCAAATCATTTCTAGCGGCATGGGAGCCTCGAATTTAAAGAGCATTCTAAAAACCATGATCTACGACACCCAACATGCGAATTCGAATCCCCCCCCCCCTCCGGCAATGGTGCCAGTCTGGCACCAAAGCAGTAATACTTCGTAACGTTGAACTTTCATCTACTTGTTTTGGTAGGCAGTCCCTTGAAGTTCAATTCCGTATTCAAGGTGAAACACGAAAAAAACTTTTAAAAACCCATGAAATATGCGGTTTATGGTGCCCTGGCACCATGGTGGCACCAATATTAGTTCCATGGTGGGACAGAGAATAATTCATGAAAATCCGGAGGTATAATGAGAATTTTTTCTCAATTTCAAAGCTGAGATACAATTAGTAGTTAAGCTATAAAGGAACCGACATATTGAAAAATCGGATATTTTGTGAATATCATCCCCCCACTCACCCCCTCCTCCTGCGAATTTTGATACTCTGGTGAAATACTGTGCAATTTGGAAGATTTATGAGTCGAACAAAAGATCGAACACTCAAAACGGTTGGAAATAGAGGCTTGGGCAAATTTTACAGGATTGAGTATTAACCCCCCCTTTACCCCCTTAAAATTCAAAATTTGAAATTCCGGTGAGTATTGCACAACTAGATAGGTTTCCGCGTCGAATAAAAAAAGAACCACGAAAATCGGTTGGAAAATGAGGCCTGGGTTTGAGTACACAAAATTAGGCCCAATAACGCACGTTTTTTGAGCACTTACCCTCCCCCCCCTTTTCCCCCCTTAAAAAGAAAAATTCGAAATTCTGGCTACATAGTGCACAACTAGATAATTTTCCGCATCGAACAAAAAAAGAACCACGAAAATCGGTTGAAATTTGAGGCCTGGGCAGGCGACACAAGATTTTGTCACACACATACACAAACATTCACCTATGGTGGATTTGGATTCAGAATGGTCTAAAACGGATTACTGTGTGGTTATTTTTCATTTCTGTTGAGTGTTGTCCTCCTCCACCCCAGATCGATCGCAGAAGGACGCCAAAGTCTTACTGTGGGACGTCCTAATAACTGAAAAAAACTGAGCAGTTGAATGATAGAAATTCGAATATAAACTTTATTGTACAAAAACTTATTTTAAAAAAAAGTTTGAGTTCTTTGAGAATCAAGGAAAAATTATTATTTTTTGAAGTTGAATTGTAAAATTGGAGCTTTACTCTTCCATGTCTTCGTCATTTTCGGAAAAACTTGGCTCTGGGGCGCGTTCCTTGGTTTTCACTGCTAAAGGTAAACCTGCAGCCTGGAATTATTTGATCATGTGGTATTTGATCAACTGTTCCCAGCTTGAAGCCATTGTTTTTCCTAGTTCAAATTTTCTCCCACTTGGTCAGTTTTTCCAGTGAACATATTCACGCACCAAGCATTTGTTTCAACCATAACCTTCGCCTTTCTGGTACTTGGTCACTTTTTCCAAGATCGACTTTTTAGATGGCATCACTTTTCTTCCCTGGAAAAAGTGATCGGTTGGCATTTGGTCAATTTTACCGGTATGGAAAACAACTCCTTTTACGTCTTTGCTTGCCCATAAAAAATATCTTCTGGAAAATGGTCAGTTTTCGCAGCACGCATTTACTCATTCCGATGACTAAGTTTTCCCAGGTAATCGTGCTCAAGTGCCACTTGGTCACGATTTGCTACATTTTTCGGCAGTAAAAATTGAATTACCCTCATATTCTTTTAAATAATGAAAATAATCATTTTAAACTCATAGAATTACGTAGGCAACGTTATTTTCTATCACCTGACATCAAAACCTCGATTTCGAGAAAATGTCACTTGGTCACTTTTTGCAAGCACCCGACGATATATAGTATATACCATATATGGTATATGATTTCATCAGCTTCGAGTAGAACTTGTTTTTGTCATATTTGAGGAGTGGGGGTCAACGTTTCTAGATATAAATTCTATAGTGAGGTTAACTTCTTGATAAAAACTTGACTTTGATAAAAATTGAAGATGTTGTTAATCACAACATACATTTAAAAATGTATGAAGGTATGTTTTATATACATATTTTATAAAATTTATAATATTGTAAGGCATCGATTTTTTTTAAACCTTAAAATAACCGGCTTATTTCCAAGATAACATATTATTCTTTGACGAATATCCGAATACGGTAATTATTCCAATATCTACTCAAAATGGATTGGTTTGCGAGTATATATTATGCTAAATAGCAAACAACTATATCACCAGTTTTCTCACCAATTTCGGTACTTTTGGAGTAACAATTTTGAGATTATTGTTCAGGAATTTTGTGTTTTATTGCCTAGGATTAGGAAGTTATGGAAGAATTTTCAGTGCTTCAGAATGGAAATTTACAAATTGAATTAATTTTTATTGTTCAGGATGTCTGACATGGAAGTGATGAAAGACTTCACGGAATTCCTAAAAGAGTGGCAAGGTGACAAGCGGGTGCCTTTCCCGCAACACATGTTTCGATCCTGCTGGTCCGTCGATAAAAACTATAGGGGCTCGCTACCCTCTGCAACCAACCCAGGTAAGTAAAAGTTCGTTGAAAGGTACCTACGTAATATCGTTAACCATCAAACTATCACATCAGTTACATTGCCAACAATGTCAACAATTGCCAACAATCGCTCTGTGGAATGGTCATATAAAGCCGTACAAATTTAGGGATCCGCTGCTTAATTTTTCTTTATTATTACAAATTATTTTTCAATGCGAGGAACAACTACAGAAAACGGTGTTATATTGATTATAAATATAGATCACTTTTTACATCTGAGAGCTGGAATGTTCAAATTAAACATCTATAATTATTAATAAATGTGATCAAAACAAGACAATCGGAAGATAATGTCAAATCAAGCCCAAAAGAACA
This sequence comes from Apolygus lucorum, assembly GCA_009739505.2. Classification (NCBI taxonomy): domain Eukaryota; kingdom Metazoa; phylum Arthropoda; class Insecta; order Hemiptera; family Miridae; genus Apolygus; species Apolygus lucorum. The sequence continues at coordinate 22,074,248 of CM019179.2, forward strand.
TTAACACACTCCTATTTAGTACCACAATCGGGAAAAATCGGGGTTTTTTATAGCAGTAAAAAAATTCCCTTACGGTCTCAAAATTGTTTCAAGCTTATCTAACAGTATTGGCAGTAGTATATATATAGATAAAAATAAATCAGTACAGAGGTTTTATAGTACAATAGGAAAGATCTAAGGGGCATATCAGTTACATCACCAGAGATATTTCACCACAGAATATGAATAAAAAGAACTATGATTACATACTTACTAATGCTTGGTTACAGAAATATTCACATTATCGCATCGTACCTTATCGTATTAGAATTAGGTATATTCATTTAAAATGTTAACATGTTCCCACCAACTACCTATAATAAATACAAAATAATTTGTTTACTTTGTAGATTCGCTAAAGCGTAAATTCATATGAGATCCATCGTACTAACTTCAAGGAAAATATTGCAAAGGCTTATGATTGGAAATAGTTTTTTTTTTACTTGTTTTATTGCACCAAGTTACAATTTATAAGCGACATCCTTCTGATACATAGTATACATAGTACGTTAATAAAACTAAGATACTTCACTTAGTACTTATTGTCCTGAAATTTGCACTTCATGATGGTCACACTAAGTGGATTAGATCGTGTGGCTTGGTTCTCTCAAGTCTTCTAAGCAGATCATCTGTGTTGAGTAGCTGGATGACATCCTTATTTACATGATCTTGGAGCCTCAAAAGGTGATTCATGGCTTGGCTGCGAATGACTTCATTGACAGATTCTATCTTCAGCTCGTAGTGAAGTCTTCCATTTCTAAAGTATCTGTATGCATCAACGCAGCATCGCAGTACATTATTCTGGAAGCGCTGAATTTTGTCTCGATTGCTCTGGGCTGTGCACCCCCACCGTAAGTCCAGACGGGCTTTAGGACTTGCTTGTACAGTATAGGCTTATTGTGGACAGATAATTTGACCGTCGGCCCATCAGCCAGTATATTTTTTTGAATTTAATCAAAAGCGCAGCTTTTTTTCTACTTAACGTGGGACTTCCACCTTAGTTTGGCATCCAGCGTCAATCCAAGATATTTCGCTCCATTGGCATACGGTATCACCATGTTATCGAGAAAGACTGCTCGGAATGTTTGCAATATTTCCAATCAAATTCATGATTGGAAATAGTGCAAACATTATAAAATTAGGTGGAATACCAAAGAGTGGAGTCTTCTTTCAGTCGCAGTGAGCTTGTGAAAACCAAAACATTTTATGTGTGAAGGTGCTCGTTGAAGTGGTTGTGTAGAAGACTTGGCACCACAGACCAGACGAGATCTTTTTTTTTGGAACAAATTCGGCATCATCTAGTAGATCTTGAACCGAACTGGAGATATAATTGACTCTGAACACTAAAAAAATCTGCCAAGTGGGTGTGACACATAGCTTTCTCGTATCCATAACCCGATCGTATACATGATCCGATGCATAGTAGCTAATCTCAAAACATCAATATCCAAGTACCTTCCACTACCCTCATAGGGGACCATTTACACGTTAAGGATGGAAAATGTAGAAGTTATGGCTGTTGCAAGGAATTCACGTTTGCGCATGCGCAGCAACTACTATTAGTTTGGGGGAGATGATTTGTATATGGGACCATCCACACGCCAATCTGAACGATCCTGAAAAATTACATCAAATTCGGATGAAAAATGTAAGTGTTATGGCTGTTAAAAGGATTTTACGTTTGCGCATGCGCAGAGGCTAATGTAAATTTCAAGGCCTTGATTTTCATCGGGTACCATCTACAACTTGAATTGCATAATCCCTGGAAATTTCATCGAAATCGGATGAGAATTGTAAAAGTTATGGCTGTGGCAATGATCCTGACAGACAGACAGACACGGAACCAAAATTGTACAGAAAGGTCTGAAACGTAAAACGCAAGTGGAAATTTCGATTCTGGAGAACTTTTTTTTCAACTTCGAAAAGTGAAAACAAAGCTTCCGCTACCTTGGTAGACTCGGAAGCAAAATGATAATGAAAATGATAATTGTGAAATTTGATTAGTTATTGAATAGTTATTGAATAGTTATTAAGTAGTAAAAAAATAGTTATTAAGTTGGAAAAATTGCGTATAACTGTATAACGCTTAATTTAATTTGTGTTACAACCTATTCGTCTAACTGATGAACAGCAGATTATACCTGTATTACATCTCATTCGTCTAATCGACGAAGTGACTTGAAGTAGAACAAAAATAACTTACCAACAAATTGGTGGAAGGTTAAATTTAATTGGTTCTGTGACGTCGCAGAGGTAGAGAAAGAGCTGATGAAACCGGTGCCGTTCGACTGCGGAGAAGACCCGACGATTTTCTTCGCTGGCGACGCTACGGCACCCAGCGCCTGTGGCACCATCGGCGGCGCTCTGATCTCGGGCTATCGCGAGGCCGAGCACGTGGTCAACCTCGTCGTTGACGCCCACAACCCTCAACCACACCCCTGCTTCGTCAAATGCTGCGTCAAAAACCCTCGGTCCGATTCGAATTGTTGATCTTCGACCAACATCGACATTCATGTTACACTCACTCAAACCACCGTTCGAAAATGTCCAACTGTCTGACGTAAATAATAAAAACCTCTTTATGCATTAGTGACCTTAACTATTTCGTCTAAAATTTCTGATGAAATTCAGTAATAATGTAGGTACCTATAATTTTATAATAATAATTTTTAAAATTTCGGCGTCCGAAAAAGTGGTCTAAAGGGTCTTGTCCAAATTAGCCCTCTGGGCACTCAGCGGGTTCAAGGAAAGTACACAACACACGTACGATCAATTTTGTATTTTTATTCAACAGATTGAGAAACTTTGGAGCTCCCTTTTGACAATATCCATGCATTTTGGGTAGAAGTGTCAATCACCGAAGAGAATACAGCCCATCGCCATTTATCGTTTTTTATGCCAATAAGGTAAGCATCGTGTACATGTTCGGCAATTCCACCTAGTAAGTTTTGAGGGAGAACCACATAGTACCCACTGAGGATTAAATTATCCACAAAACATTCCATCTTTCCCACAACAGATTTTATTTATTTTTCAACTGAGTTCGAAAAAAGGCGCAAATTTTGCAGAGGTCGTACCCAACAACACGGGCCAAGCCTAACGTCGGGTTGGAAATCTGAATATCACATCCTTTCTTGCATTTTTCTTCTTGTAAAATTTTTCAAAATGGTGCCAAATAAACAATCCATCTGTCGGGTTAGCCGTTTAAAAAAATTAATTTTTTGGTTAAAAACTAGCAAGTTTTGGTTCATACTAATACGTTTACTAAATAAAAATATAACAACAAAAATTTAAAAAATAAAAATAAATAGAGAAATTAAACAGGAAATTAATTCTGTAACTTTTACGGCTTACGAGTATTAGGAAGGTACCTACTATCAATCACATCTGTAACAGGAGAATAGCGAGAGCACGCACCTCTGCTTCACGTCTACCTCCATCGTGACTGGGCTCGATAGTATTCCATGGTGAACAAAATTCATCCCCCTTAGAAGAGCTCTTTTTAAGGTTTATAATATTTTTTGAAAGGCAATACATTTCCACATCATCTCCTGATGTATTACTATACTTACCTAGAAACATGACCTTCATTGACTTTAAGGAATCTTTCGACATCATCACCTGATCAATAATTATTAATCACTATCCGATGTACTCGTATTAAGGGGGTCTCAGTCGGTCGCCGTTCGTTCCTCGTTCCGGGCCAGTATTTCACGAAATTGAAGGCGCAAAAACTTTAAAAGTTGTACCTAAATATTGCCGCTGGAATCATCATAATCGAACAATAATTGCCAGAGAAAAATGGGGAAAACCGTTGTTATGGAAAAATTCAGTACTGGGGAAAATTCAGTTATGTTTTTCCCATAAAATGTAGCTAAACTTGAAAGTTTCAAGAATTTTAGAAATTCATTAGTGCATGGGCCTTGGGAATTGAAAAACTGAAAGATTGCCGCTGGAATCATCAAGATCAAATGATAATTGCCAGAGAAATATGGGGAAAACCTGTTTATTCAGTAGTTTTCCTATTTTCTCTGGCAATTATTGTTCGAATTTGATGATTCCAGCAGCAATATTTCAGTTTTTTCAATTCCCTAGGGCCGTGCACTAATGCATTTCTAAAACCCTTTAAAATTTTGAATTTAGATACAACTTTTTACGTTTTTGCGCCTTCGATTTCACTAAGTACTAAAAACTAACGGCGACCGACTGAGACCGCCTTCCTTCCCCGTTCCGGGTTAGTCTAATCTCTTACAAACAAAATCAAAGTTTCAAAGTTGTACCTAAAGTTTAACTTTTTAAGGATTTTAAAAATTCATTAGTGCATCTACCTGAGGAATTGAAAAACTAAAATATTGCCGCTGGAATCATCAAAATCGAACAATAATTTCCAGAGGAAAAGGGAAAACCCGTTTATTCAGTCAGTGGATTCAATCTTTTAGTTTTTCAATTTCCTAGGTAGATGCATGATGAATTTCGGTAAACCTCGAAAATTTCAAAATTAGGATCAACTTGAAAACTTGAGCGCCGGTTTGTAAAAGATTAGACTAACCCGGAACGAGGAAGGAACTGCCTTTGTCTGGTTCCCAAATTCATCGACCTCATAGAAGCTGACAGATTTCATCTCTTTGATGATTCGTCCAGCAGGAAAAGACACTTCCAATTACATCACCGAGATCGCATTTTGTTTTATCAGCCTTCCGGTTCCCAATTTCCATTAGGTTTCCGATTTCCATTAGGTATCTTGTGTTTTTCGATGAAAATTAAATTATAGCTTTTATTTGGAAAGGACTGAGTACTGTGCGTTTAGTTACCCTTCTTCACTAAATTCAGTTCGTAGTTCGAACAGCCTTCAATGATTTTGAGGAATCTTTCGACATCTACTACTGGTTAATAATTATTCACTATCTGATGTATCTATGTACTTAACTACACATGACCTTCATTGGTTTTGAAGAAGTTCTTTTGTCGATCATGAGATGGTGTGGAAAGGTATGACCTCCCATAAAAATATTATGAACCTTAAAAGGGGCTCTTCAGAGGGATAGGAACGATGGGAGTCTGGTCCACGATGGAGTGCTATTGAACCCGATCATGATAGAGGCAGGCGTATAGCAAGGGTGAGGGCTCTCCCCAACCCTCTTCATTGGGCGTTATGTGTAGAATTGTGAGTAGATAGGTTGGATGGAAGCCTGATAGTTGTACTTCTTCCTCTTTATGCAACTCAGGGTTGATAATTTGCAGAGTTGCCGACAGGTTCACTCCAAGATGAGGGTTTCTAGGAACAAGATCGCCACCGTTCGCCTTTCACTCGAACATCCGAGGTCGCTGGTATTATTTCGTAGTTATGAGTTGAGAAAACTGTCTGCTCACCTCCTTTTCTTCATCGAAGTCTAGTATGACTTTCGCGGCCTGAAGGTTTCTAAAGGAATGTAAAACAAATAGGTAGTATAGGAAGAAATAATTTGATAAGAATTCTTTCGGGGAACAATTTAAATTGCAGGGCAATCCCACGAAACCCACATAAACTCTTTTATGTAATTTCAAACCAACCACTTTGACTCTGTAAAAAAATTAATAAACAACGTTTTATTATTTTTCTATACAGATCACTCGTCTGCAAAGAACACTGCTTTGCCATTGTCACCAACCATAGATTCTATCTACCTACCACATGCCTACTTCACCACCAAGTTTATTCGGAAGAAATAACCCCTTCACACTCTGTTCGGAAAAACAGGGAGTTGAGGCTCGTAGGGACCGAACGGTTTGTCCTACAGAGCTCCGGGTGGTCTCAAAAATATTTGAAACAATACTATTTAAAATTGTCTAAAAAACGATGAATTAATTTCGAGAGTTTTCGAGCGAGGGCACGATTGAAAATTTCAACCCTCAATTTTCACCCCTTAGAAGTGACTGGCATCAACCAAAAGTTTTGCGGCACAACTAGACCCCAAATGGAGCCCATATACCAAATTTGAACCAAATCGGTCCAGTGTTGCTAAGAAAAGTGCCGCGTACGGCGGACGGATTGATTATTGGATTCTACGTACCTTGAAACGTAAAACTTCAAATTTTGAGGGGGGGGGGGGGGGGGGGGGTTAACATATTTTTTTCTTGCTCGACTTCAAAGGCTTATTATTGAAAATAATAAACCAAAATTTTGATATAAAGGTAATGTTTTTCCATGAATTTAAGATAGTATAGAATTTTTGAGACCACGTGGAGCCCTGTAGGACAAACCGTTCGTTCCCTACGCGAACTTAAGGGTTGGACTTACGATAAATCAAAATCACGAGTGTGAATCGCAAAAGAGGCCGAATCTCCGGTTAAATGTTAGCTGACCGAAATGCGATCGATTTTTATCTTCATGTTGGTTGATGGTAACAATGGCAAAGCCGTGTTCTTTGCAGACGAGTGATCTATGTAGAAAAAAAAACCTTTGTGTAATAATTTGCTAAATCAACAAATGTTGATGGGTGGGGGGTTACATGTTTTTTTCTTGGTCGATTCAAAAGGTTTGTTATTGAAAATTATTAACCAAAAGAACCTGAAATACGGCCAAAGCATGTTCCATGTTTCTTGAATTTTAACCAAAGGAGGCAGTAAGCATCCGAGGAACCAGAGGGCTTGCCCCCTGGTGAGGCCTGAAGTTTTGATATTTTATTTATTGAGAGAAAAACATTCATTTTACATTTTAGGAGTAAACAAATTGGACGAAGAGTGGTTGTCGAAACGGAAGGGATTTGCCGAAAGTTCTATTGAGTTGCTACAAATTCAAATGAAGCTGCCGAAAATTCATATTGATTTATGCGATTTTTAAATCAATTGAAGACGAATATAAATACGCATAGGGATACACATCGATACCTTAAAGCAAAACGCTGCAAATTATTACACAATGGTTTATTATTTTTCTATATAGATCACTCGTCTACAAAATCACCAACCATCCAATGTGAAGGGAAAAAAAAAATCAAAATCACTAACCATCTATCGCATTTCGGTCAGCTCTAATTTGAACGGAGATTAGGCCTCTTTTGCGATTCACACTCGTGTTTTGATTTATATATATGTATATATATATATTTCAATATAAACCCTTAAATTTTTGTAGGGAGCGAACGGTTTGTCCTACGGAGCTCCGCGTGGTCTCAAAAAATTCTAAACATTCTATAGAATCTTAAATTGAAGGAAAAACAATACCTTTATATCGAAATTTTTTGAGTTAGGGCGTTTTCAAAATTTCAAAATTGATTTTGGAATCCTTAGAAGTGACCTACATCAACCAAAAGCTTCGGGGCACAACTAGACCCCAAATGGAGCCTACATACCAAATTTCATCAAAATTGGTCAATGCTAAGTGGCAAAAGTGCCGCGTACGGCGTACGGCGGACGGCGGACGGACGGCCAAATTTTTATTCGATTTTTGGATTCTACGTACCTTGAAACGTAAACCATCAAATTTTGAGGGGGTGTTAAAATTTTTTTTTTCTTGGTCGATTCCAAAGGTTCATTATTAAAAATAATAAACCAAAATGGTGCTATGTCCAAGAATTGAGTTTTGAGAAAAACGCAAAAGAAATTATCACCAATGCACAATTCCTAAAATAATGGCTTATCACACTGAACTCTTTAATTTCCTCAATACATTTTCAAGCTATTATCGTCAAGAAAACTCAATAATAATTTTTGTTGAATTTGAGTTTTTCTGAAATAAACAATAATAAAAACGCTGCAAATTATTACACAATGGTTTATTATTTTTCTATATTGATCACTCGTCTACAAAATCACCAACCATCCAATATGAAGAAAAGAAAAAAAAATAATAAAAAAAATCAAAAAAAAATTTAAAAAAAATGAAAATCACCAACTATCGATCCCATTTTGGTCAGCTCTAATTTGAACGGAGATTAGGCCTCTTTTGCGATTCACACTCGTGTTTTGATATATATATATATATATTTCAATATAAACCCTTAAATTTTCGTAGGGAGCGAACGGTTTGTCCTACAGAGCTCGGCGTGGTCTCAAAAAATTCTAAAAATTCTATAGAATCTTAAATTGAAGGAAAACAATACCTTTATATCAAAATTTTTTGAGTTAGGGCGTTTTCAAAATTTCAAAATTGATTTTGGAACCCTTAGAAGTGACCTACATCAACCGAAAGCTTCGGGGCACAACTAGACCCCGAATGGAGCCTATATACCAAATTTCATCAAAATCGGTCAATGCTAAGTGGCAAAAGTGCCGCGTACGGCGGACGGCGTACGGCGTAGGGCGGACGGACGGCCAAATTTTTATTCGATTTTTGGATTCTACGTACCTTGAAACGTAAACCATCAAATTTTGAGGGGGTGTTAAAATTTTTTTTTCTTGGTCGATTCCAAAGGTTCATCATTGAAAATAACAAACCAAAATGTGGAAGGTGGATGGACATGGCGTCTTTGTGCTTTAAGGTGTCGACATAACAACCAGCACCGTCTACATAAATCACCAGTTCTACAGCTTAACTGCCTCAGTAATAGTCGTTTCGACCACCAACAGCTCATCAAAGATACCTAATAAGAGTAGTTCACCACCAACTACACGTCTGGATTCCTCAAAAAGTCGTTTCAAAATACTCCCGCCTCGATTCCAAGCCATCGCTAGGCCGACCCGCTGCCGTAATCCTCATTTCTTTCGCCCTCCTTCGCGATTTCGGCTCACTTGTGCAATTGTGGGCGATTGTGAGGCCCCGAAGTCGTTGTTCACGTCTCAATGAGATCCTTTATCCGACGTTTTCCAACGCTATTTCTTCATTCCGCGTCCTCAATAGACATTTTGCTCGGTTGAAGTTACGGCTAAGAGGACCCACGTAGAACAAAACGCGTTCCAGTCACTCACATCGACTACTCCGTGATTTATGACCGCTTTCTCTTCTTAGTGGATTGTTGCATACAGTAAGAACGCAGTAAATGTGCATAACAGCCTCTAAAATCGCGTCTCGAAACGCTACTTTGTTCTCAAATAAAGCATCTTGGAAACACAATCACCACCAATCGTAAATTGTTCTTAGTTGATTCGAAATTCAATCTTGAGATACGATGTAGAACCACCTCGGTTCATAGAAGTTCTAAACGCTTCTGAAGGTTATTTGAATGACTTCAGAAAGTCATTTGAAGGTCATTTGTCTTCCTGAGCTCTGATTCGTATCAAATACTCAAAACTCCTCCATTTCTCCAGCCCTAAAATTTTATCACTCTGCTCAATATAACTTCAGATGCAACGAAGGAACTCACAAGATTTTAAACATTCACTGCACTTTGAGCCTTTAAATGTTGCAAAATTATTGACGTAAATATACATTTTAGGTAACGATATTTTAAAAAAGTAAAACTGAAGAAACGATGATATTCTGAGGAAGAACTACTACACTGATATTCGTTGTTTCTGAATATTTCATAACCTGTGAATATTTACAGTTCACACTCGCCTCTCCAGGTCTGCATTGAATGAATTCCTGGTCCGCACCAGAATCGGAAATAACTGACTTTTCATGTCAAGTTGGACAATGTAACCAATATTTTGTCCGCTCAAAAATCCTTTTTTTTACAAATTTATGTGTATGACGGGCGCATTCACTAATCATAACTCGACATTATCACACGGCTTTCATTGCTCTACGATAGCATTACGATTGAATTCAACTTATCAAACCTTACTAGGCCGACCTCCCTTTGCGGAGTTCTACCGAACTGCCTTTCCCCCTCTCGATACATCGATACTCCCGTCCAATATCGATAGCTGATTCAATAGGCTTCTCGTTCATTCGATCCATCGAGAAGCCGATTCAGAGATCTATTACACTGCAGTGGCGGTTAATTTGAATACTGGCGATGCCGCCGACCTGTACTTGCAATAAAATTTCTTGAAGTATTTTTCATAGAAATTCATGTTTAAAACAGTTTTATCTGATCACAAAATTTAAATTAAAAACATTTATTTTTGAGCAGAAAAAATGTAATAATGAAAACTATTATTCAATTTGACTTGAAAATAACAGCTAAATTCAAGACCTGGTTTTTATACCTGTGATAAAATACGGCAAAAAATCAGAAGTTCATAGGAGGTACACATTACTGAAACGAATGATTAAAAATGGATCTGAAGAAAATCATCAATTTTCTACCAGCCGGAGGCGTTTAGTGTTTTCAGGCCAAAAACACTTGAGGGAAGAGAAACTCTTTTAGAAGGTCATAAATACTGGGGTAACCGTTATATTTCGAAGGGGTGATCAAATATGGCGACGATTGCGAGAAAAAAGTCGTTGGTATTGTTTTCTTTTGATCCCCGAATCCAGAGTCTTACAAATTCGGGGAGAAATTCACAAAAAAAAAAAAAAAAAAAAAATTAAGAAAAAATTACGGAAAATGAAAAAAATTTCAGGGAAAAATTACCAAAAGAGTGAAAGAAAAGTGCCTAATGAAAATTGACCGAAACAGAAGAAACAAATTTGTTGAAAAAAGCTAAAAGGAATTGAAAAAATTGATTTAAGAAAGAATGACAAAAAAAACGAGAAAAAAATATTATTTTGAAAAAAAATGAAACAAAATTTGTTTCATTTTTTTTCAAAATAATATGGATGTTGGGGTTGAACAAACATAAAATGAATTCCATTTTTCCATAAAAAAAGATCCTTGAGTAGGTATTTTAGAAAAATTTTTTTTGTTATCATTATTATTTAATAATAAAAAAAAATTTGTTTTAAAAAACTAATTTTAAAAATTTTTCTACCAAACGAATGAAAGAAATAGTTTTGAGAAAAAATTACCAAAAAAAAGAAAATAAATTGTTTTAAGAAGTCGAAAAGATGAAACAAATTTACAATAAAAAATATTGTCTACAATAAAAAGTTTCCAAAAGAATTTAAACAATTGCTTCAATAATGATAACAAAAAAATTTTTTCTAAAATACCTACTCAAGGATCTTTTTTTATGGAAAAATGGAATTCATTTTATGTTTGTTCAACCCCAACATCCATGTACTGGTGAGTAACTTGAAGAGAAATTGTTTTAAAAAATGACCAAGAGTTTGTGTTATCCTAAGGATATTGAAGCAACTAAAAATTTGTGGAATTCAGGACAAAAAGTGTAAATTGGGGCTTTTGAAAAAGATGAAAAACGCGACGGTTGAAGAGAGAGGACTCGGATAATCGTAATAGACGGAGAAATTTCATGATTTTCGAACCATAATTTGAATTTTTATCGAGTCTGAGACCTTTGGAGGAGTTTTGAGTGTTTGTTTTTTTTTTTGTTTTTTTTTGTAAAACTGGAAAGTAGTGGAATTCAGGGAATCCACCTATTTGCAGAAAATTGTCTCCTATTGACGACTCCACTAGGCTGCATTCTGATGGCAAAACTTTGAAATTTTAAAGAAAATTTGACATAAGCGTTTCAAAATTGGTGAAATTCTATGATACTTTAATTAACAACTCAACATCATGATTATTGCAGCACAATTTTACAGGAACTGCTGGATGTTTTCTCCATTTTGAACCTTAATTTTTGCAAATAGTGAAAAACCCGAGTCTTTGAATTGAGTGAGCGAGTTGGAAGAATGTTGCATCTCTGTACGGAGCAAAGATTGAGTTGGAAGGAGGTTGCATTTCTGTACAGAGCAAAGAGTGAGTTGGAAGGAGGCTGCATTTCTGTACAGAGCAAAGAGAGAGTTGGAAGGAGGTTGCATTTCTGTACAGAGCAAAGAGTGAGTTGGAAGGAGGTTGCATTTCTGTACAGAGCAAAGAGTGAGTTGGAAGGAGGCTGCATTTCTGTACAGAGCAAAGAGTGAGTTGGGATAACGTTGCATCTCTGTACAGAGCAAAGAGTGAGTTGGAAGGAGGTTGCATTTCTGTACAGAGCAAAGAGAGAGTTGGAAGAGCGATGCATTTCTAAACAGAGCAAAAAGTGAGTTGGGAGAATGAAACACTCGAGTACGGTGGCAAATGTATTTTTCTTTTTTCTCTTTTTTTGGGTTTTTTCGATATATATAAAAATTACTTAAAAATATACAATAAAAAAGTAAAAACGACTTGTGCAAAATCCAATTCCGCGCTTTTTGGATTTAAAAAATAACGTGTCAGTTCAATTAGGAGCGGAATTGGAGTTTTGCGCAAGTGAATTTGAGACCCGTTTGTTGTTGCGCGATGTATAAGTCGTCCGATGAATATTTACAGGGATATAATGGGAGGGAGCCGCGCAAGATCAGCGTGAAATCATTGCGCGGCTGGAGCTGGGGGGGTGACTAAGTTAGAAGGGAGCGCCGTAGGAGCCGGATGGGCGGGAAGGAGCTCCGTAGGAGGAGGACGGGGCGCTATAGGAGGAGGAAGGAGCGTAGTTGTAGCCGCCGCCGCCGCCGCCGCTTTGCTGCTGTTCGAACTGAGCGACTTGAAGAGCCTGTTTGACGCCTTCGAGGTCAACGCCGACGACCCTGGAGATGTACTGTTGCTGAGAAGGAACGCCGTAGGACGAGCTGGGAGCGCCGTAGGAGGAGCTGGGAGCGCCATAGGAAGAGCTAGGTCCGCTGGGGTAGCCGCCGAATCCGCCGCCGCCGCCGCTGGAGTAGCCGGACGAGGAGGAGGCTTCGTCCTTGAGGATGATCTGGCGGACTTGTTCGAGGATCTGCCCGTCGACGTATTGACCTTCGTTGGTGGAAGGTCCGGGAGCCACCGCCACGAGGGAGCCGCCGCCGCCGCTGCTGTAACCGCCACCTCCGCTGCTGTAACCGCCGCCGCCGCTGCTGTAACCGCCGCCTCCGCTGCTGTAACCTCCACCTCCGCTAGGTCTGCTGTACGAGTATCCACCTCCTACTGGGGGCTCAGCTGCGACCACAGCCAGCGTGGCGACTAGACACTGCAACACCAAAAAACCACCTCATTTTAACGTCTTTTCCCAATAGCTATCAATGTCATTTTCCTCCCAAACACAACTTAAATACCACACAAGTAATATACTTGTATTCAGCAATGAATTTTCCATAAAACTAGACCAAAAAGTGATTTCTGAAGGAAAGTTCGAAAACGAAGAAAACACCCAAGACCTGCTAGGTAGAGGACTTACAAGAACTAACTTATTGTTCCACCCTAGAGAACTGTTATAATATTTATGGAGTTTAGACAATCTTATACTTCCACACTTTTGAATCCTTTCTCTTGAATGTAGTTTACATATGAGGAGCCTCAATCTAGAGTATTGAGGTAAACACTCATCACTCATCAGAGCGGATGGAAAACATCGCTCTCGAGCCGTGTGGCTATGTTCAGTACCGTTTAAATAGAGGATCCCACAGCACATTGAGGCGGAGCGCAAAGCATTAGGTCCCAAAAGGCTTGAAGGCTATGTTCAGTGACATTTAAACAGAGGAGCGCTCCCCACAGTCGGAGCGGAGCAAATCAAACACATCGCTCTTAAGGCGTATGGCTATGTTCACTATGTTTGAACGGAGGAGCACTGAGAAGCAACTCAGTTGGAGAAGAGCGCATTGGGTCGTAAAATTCGTATGGCTATGTTCAGAGGCGTTTACAAGGGGGAGGACGGAGGAGCTACACAGTAAGAGCGCAATGCATCGTCCGAAAATGCGTATGGCTATGTTCAGAGGCGTTTACAAGGAGGAGCACGGTAGAGCATCACAATCGGAGCGCAATCAACTTACAAAGCAAATCAACAGCTCACGTAGGCAATTGCAGAACACTGAACAATGTAAGTTAGATAACACCAACATAAAAATCAACTTGTACACATTTTTCTTTTTGCTTTAGGTACTTTTTTGTACCTTATGGCGCCTTATTTTGATGATCGGAATAATTCAAAATTAATTTTCATTTCGAGCGAATTACCTATGTCTTAAGTATGAGTTTATTACTAAAATTGTAACAAAGATGTTCTGGCTTTTTACAAATATTGGGACGCTTTATTTCTCAGCCCTGTTAGGCAATTGGAATACTGTTTTGTGGGGATTTTTGTACAGGTACAACCAAACTGTATTAAACTGTGTTAAAAAATGTTGTAAACAGCATAAAAAAACCTTTGTCTCCCAGAGGAAAAAAATTTAAATTGTTTAAAAACCTGTTTTTGTATTTAATAGATAATTTTTCTCCCCAACCCTGGTGCCCACTAGTTAGTTACAGGTTGAGATGTCCCGAAAAAAGCACTTAAATGGGAAAATGCAACTGCCGCCTTGAAGGAAGATGGTTTCAAAACCGCATTCCGACTCGAATCGCGATTCCCCGTGCAACGCGCGGGTAGTTCCCATGATTTGACGTCCCGACTTTACACAAGGCGGTAAATCACTCCGAGCATCGTGTAAATACCTCGTCGGCATGAAAATTCGCTTAGACAACTCGTTTGATTGGTATTTTGAAGGTTTTTACGATCAGTAGTCGTCTCTCGGGTGAGTCGGTGATGCAACTGCAAGAGTCACTTTCGTTATTACTCGAGGTTTCGATTAGTTTCCTCGTCTCCAGGTATTAAACGGTACTCCGAGTCGTTTCTTCGTCGTATTCTCGGTGATCGTAAGATCGAAACATAAAATTAACTGTGACATGATTTTTATTGTCATGAGTTTGAATGAGATTTATTTGAAGGGGTGTCGCCTCATTGGGGTAATTATTTAGAGAGTAATTTTAGATCTCTGAGTGTGCTTCTCATGAAGTGTAAAAACTAGTGCCATAATGTCGGATCGAATGACTTCACTAGTCTAGGGTGAGGAGGAAATAGGAAAGAGTCCACAAGGAACAGAAATCTGGTAACTTTCAGAAGGACTGTATCAGGGAGGACGTAGAGCCCTTCCTCTAGGAGGAGTTAGATGTAGTGAGGCTCTTCGTAGTGACACTTTTTGTCGTAAGAACGTTCACATTGTGACAGTTTCATATTGGGAACGCACCCAGTAACCCCCAGACTAACTGTTAGGGAGGACATAGAGCCCTTTTGTCGTAAGAATGCTCTCAGTAACTTTCGAACTTCCGACTGTATCAGGGAGGAGATTTCTCCTGTAGGAGGAGTGAGATGGAGAAACGGTCCCATTGTGACACTTATCTGTTGAAGGAACTCTTATAGTGACTGCTTCCTATTAGAAATGCTCCCAGTAACCTCAGAACCAACTGTTAGGGAGGACATAGAGCCCTTCCTGTAGGAGGAGTGAGATGTAGGAGGGCTCCCATTGTGACACTTTCCAGATGTAGGAACTCTCATTGTGACAGTTAGCTATTAGGAACGCTCCCAGTACCTCAGAACCAACTGTTAGGGAGGACATAGAGCCCTTCCTGTAGGAGGAGTGAGATGTAGGAGGGCTCCCATTGTGACACTTTCCAGATGTAGGAACTCTCATTGTGACAGTTTCCTATTAGGAACGCTCCCCAGTACCTCAGAACCAACTGTTGGGGAGGACATAGAGCCCTTCCTGTAGGAGGAGTGAGATGTAGGAGGGCTCCCATTGTGACACTTTCCAGATGCAGGAACTCTCATTGTGACAGTTTCATATTAGGAACGCCCCAAGTAACCTACAGACTAACTGTTAGAGATGACATAGAGCCCTTCCTGTAGGAAGAGTGAGATGTAGGAGGGCTCCCATTGTGACACTTTCCAGATGCAGGAACTCTCATTGTGACAATTTCCTATTAGGAACGCTCCCAGTACCTCAGAACCAACTGTTATAGAGGATATAGAGCCCTTCCTGGAGGAACAGTGAGATGTAGGAACCCCCATTGTGACTTTTTTTGTCTTCATAAGAACACTCTGCGTAACTTTGGGACGTAATATATCAGGGAGGACACCGATCTCTCCTGTAGGAGGAGTGAGATGCAGAAACACTCCCATTGTGACACTTTATCTGTTGTAGTAACTCTCATTGTGACAGTTTCCGATTGGGAACGCTGCCGTTCCAGCTCTTTCCTGGTGTAGTAACAGTTCCTTGAGCTTGGGATTAATGATTGATTTTAAGGTTGATATGAAGTCCTAAATTCAAAATTCCCCCGTTGAAATCCCTTTATCTGTTGAATACCCTGGAAACACCAAAAAAAAAAAGCGATTCTCCGAGCTTTCTATGGAAACTTGACTCCTGCACAGAAGAAAACAAAACCAACGTCAGGAAGATAAATCGAATTTTTCCAAGACCAAAAAAATTACCCAATTTGTCAATTAATCAATCCATCAGCTAATTTGGTCGAAACATATTGAATACGGATGAAACTTCCACCTCACTTTCGGCTATTTTGACCTGCTTCGAAGAAAGAGGAAGTCTCTCAGTTTAGTTGGGTTTCTCTCGATTCTGATGGAGCAGGTTTGTTTGTCTTTTCCTCCAAATTTACTCGCAATATTGATAGCCACACGGTAAGTCTCGATGGTAGGGAGTACTTTTATTTACACGGAAATATTTTTAACAAAAAAGATACTTGAATTGCTCATTTATGTTGGTTTGAATGGAATTTCAATAAAATTGAAAAATTGTGTAGATTTTGTGGTACGGGAAGGTTGTTGGTTGTCACCCATCCTTTCTGTGAAACATTTGAACTTCACTCTTGGGGTTTGTCTTAGAGATTAGAAGGACACGTCTTCTTTCTACTGATGACTTACAAGCAGTTAATTGCTCACGAAGCTGGCGATGTTCAAGAAATTAGACCGCATTGAGGCCGATCTACATTTTGCGTAACTCGCGTTATTATGACGGGTGGGCCTCTGTGGGTCAGTGGGTTATAAATACGCCTCATTACAGGTTCGAGAAGGCGAAAAAAGGGGGATTCGTGGGTCTTCAAGTTGTTATGTGAAACTGCGGGACCTGTTACAAGCTCCAGGGGATCCTTAAGGCTGATGGGCTTCCAAGATTACATTACGCGTACGGGTCAATCAACTCGGTTTCTTCACCGCCGTGAAGATGTTCCAAGTGAAGTGATAATTACGGGTAATCAAGTTATCAACCTCATTTTGAATCTTAAAGACTTCTCATCTAATTTACAGCTTTACGAGTGCTGCACTCTTCTTGATCAACTGAAAAAGAGCTGTCCACGAAGGAACACAAACCGAGGGGCGTCCGATGGTTTTGAGATATTTGATAACCCAACACCGAAGCTCATCACAAAAGATGAAAAATGTACATTATTTATTTCCCCGTCAATTTCAAAAACAAGGAAGGATGCAAGTATTATAGGAGGTTCAAAATAGCGTTTTTAAGGAGGGCAAAAGCTTCAACTTCGTTTTCCTGAAACAGAGCTTTTCATACCGCGTTCCTTGTATCTTCACAGTGCGATATGCACATGTGAATTTGTAACTATTGAAATAGATTTGTAATTATTCTGATGGGATAACCAGCTCGTATTTCTACCCTACCTATTTTATTGAGCAGATGCAACATCATTTTGTTATCCATATATTTAAATATTTCAGTGTTTTTATCATGATTAGTAAGAACTATCATAGTTGTAAGGTTGAATACCGATGCTAACAAAATTTGAGGTTGTTCTTTACAAGCTGTGATACGTCTTTATATTTAATTAAGTTATTATATTTGTCTAATTGTGCCCCGAAAGCGGATGTTTGGTTCAGTTCTCCTTTCAATACCAGGGAAATTTTTCTCTTTTCATGTTGACGCTTGGTAAGCTCACTAAGTGAAACTTCCTTCGAGCCCTGAAGAAGGTAATAAATTTACTGAGAACTCGGCAAAGGAGGAATTGAATTACAGCGGACCTCATTCCCAATCAACAAAATAAACTAAAAAATACAAAACTTTACTTTCTAAAATTTGTTTAGAATAAGGAAATGTACAATATTATTATTTTGAGCTCTTTGCTGTCTTTTGTCTTTTTCGTGTGTTGTGGGGAGAATTTTGTGGTTTAAGGACCCAAAATTTATGAATGCACTTGGAGGGCTCAATGAAGTTATAACATGCCTTGAATTATGATATTTTGGGGTATCAGGATTCTTCTCGGGATCCTTTCAAGCGCCCCAAGCGGTGAAATCTCTCAACAGTGGGCGGAAAACGCTCTTCTTCCGGTACCTGACGGGTTACCTGTGGCCTCTTCAGTGGGTACTTGTCAACCTGAGCTTTCGGTCATCGTAAGCAAGAATACTTGAGTAGCAGCCCGGGGATTTTTTTTTTTTTTTTCAATGACATTTTTATTTATTAAATATTAATAATATAACAACTGAGCACATAGGGAGCCCATCTAATTCATTTACTTTCAAAATTCAATTAAACAGTTTGTAGAATCAACAGCCCGATGGATGAGCTGTAAAGTTTCATTTTATCACTAGGTCCAAAAGTTTGGTCCTATCAAGCCGCCGAACGACGTTAGAGTTGTCTAGAAGACGGAAATTTGACACTACATGATCACACACCAGTTTTGTATTCTTTCTACAGGATCGCCAAAGGATTTTGTCTGTTGCTGTTGGATCGAAATTGTGAGTCATAACGAAGACCTGTCGAGACGATATCGCACGTTTGTACGGCGATGAAATTCAACAAGGGCCGTCCATGGGCTCACCGACTCAAAATGTTGTAAACTAAGACCAGGAAATTGTGTGATACTGTTTGTAGAAGGTATGCTCTGTAAAACTATGAGCGAATCTGCACAGTAACTTTCAAAATCTGAATTTAACGAAGTTTTCCTCCTAGAAAAGAGGTTTCTCATGAGACTCTTTAACGCGTTATCCAACTAGAATCCCATAACAATGTTACACATTGTCTTTAAGGACTAAACAAGTTTTGAAAGACCGGGATCATAATAATGGGGGCCTCCCGTGGTGAAGGGAACTTCAACTTTCCCTGCCTGCATTTCACAAGAGGGATGCATCCTCGAGCATCAGCTTAATTGGCTACATCGCCTCCGATTACCTCATTAATTCTATCGACCGACTAGGAATTATGTAAATCCCTCGTATTCGAATAGACAACACGAAGGGACCAGAGATTATTTATTTAAACGACTCGAAATCGTTTCCCACACCCCCCAAATTGAACACCTTATGAATTATAGTAGATTATAGTAGATGCACGTGTTATTTTATGCTCAGACTCCGTGAATTCCGTCATCTTGGGAAGATTAGACTGCATATCTGATCAGCTCCAAGTCTGAACTGTCAATATGCAGACGGATAGAATCTGACTTCCTCGAGATCAGCTCAAGAGCCGACCGGAGATGAGTTGACTTGCTCACAGAGCTGATCTGACTTGATTCCGATCACTCCTACAGTTGTTAGAGATGAATACCCAATTTTAGAGCTGCTTAATGACCACATCATTATTATACCAACCCATCTTACATGGAAGCACACGAACGAACCACAATAAAAATTTCTTAATCATGAATCATTCGAGAAAAAAAAATCGAAAAAAATCAGGTGTCCCACCACTTTAATAATTGTCCCTCTAATGAACTCTCAAAGAAAAAGCACAGAGTTCGTACTTCTCGACATCAAGTTTCAATCTTTGTGAATTCAGTCGTCTACCGTGCTGAACACTTCAATTCTTCATTCATTTAACCGATCATGTAACTGTTAGGTATAATAATTTACTGAACGAATCTGATCACACTTGTACGGGTTGATTTCAATAAAAACCCCTATACTGGGTAAAATTTTAAATACAAATTGACATGAATAGTTCTGATATTCTCCGAATTCCCCCCTTTTTGGTATTTTGGTCTTTTCTTGTTTAAAATATTTTTCCAATTAATTTAAAAACATTAACATCATATCATAATTCTTACGAAATAATCATTTTGCATTCGTCAATTTTTGGTAAATTTGAGTTTGTGTGAGTTTGAAAAGCTCATCCTCCTAAATTTTAACTTTGGTTCACAGAGAGCGGAAGTACCTGTATTCAGTTGAGGGGGAGAATATTCAATACCCGAAAATCTGCAAAATTCCCTTTGAATTATGGAGTTCTCTGATCAATTTTGACTATTTTCTGCGCTCCTTTTGATTCTTGGATACATCTAATTGAATGAAAAAATCATACTAGAGACAGTGTTCAGAAAATAGCCAACACTGTCCGGAAAAGACTTGTTTGAATTTTACAGATTTTCGGAATTGAGTACCAGAAAATTACGAAATTTTTCGTTGTTTGATAGGAAGAAAGGCTGTACGTAAGGATCCAAGATTATAATCTTACAAATAAGTTTTTGAAGAAATAGAAGAGAAGTAGGAAGTATTCAAAATGGCCAACATTTCCTTCGCGATTTCCCTCAGCCTGGAGTTTCGGAGATGTTACAGTATTCTACGAGGATTGCAATTTGTTCTTTCCTTGATTTATCTTAATTCAAAAGTCCAGATTCGTAATTTTTTATTTTTAATAAATAAAGTATTTGAAAAATTTTTCATCATACATTTTGCAATAACGCGTTGTTTTGCGCATACGTTTTGAATGTAGATTTTTTCCCTCAAAATTTTTTTAGAACGAAATTATGCATTTTGACAAGCAAATGGATTTTTCTTTCGGGAAGGATAAAAATCGTACATAAAGTATTCATTGTTCACCCCGATATTTTGAGTTATAGGTGGAAAAACGTGATTTTTAATCAGAATTTTCATTATCCCCATATCCATCATGAAACTGAGATCGAATAAAGGGTTACACAAATAGATGTGAATCCTCAAAAAAATGTACCTTCATAGTTAGGTATAACTGTGAGACAAAATTATCTATTGGGGACAAAAACGGAACAAAATAGGTTATTTAGTCATATTAGTTTTAGGATATAAATATTCCTTCTCACTTCTATTGTACCTCAGGTGGAAGATATCCAGTACTAAGTGCAGTGCGCGATATCAAGTGGTGCTATCTAGAGTTATCTACACCGACAAACGAGAGTGATAGGCGCTATTAGACTAACCCGCAAGACTCAAGTATCGCACTCCGTCTTCAGGACTTTTCGCTCGTTTGTGGGCATAGAGTAAATTTATGAACAAGTTGACGAAGGTCCAGCAGGCCGATAAATACGATGAGAATTTTGGGGAATCATTTTTTTTTAAATATATAAAATTGAAATTCTCCTAACCGAAAAAGTACTGCTAAAAACAGTTGAGATTTGTAATTGGCTGTTATCACCACATCATTTGCACAGCATTATTTCAAGTATTCAGTATTTAATATAATTTTGATTTTCACATTTCAATGTTTGATTCCTGTGGTTTCTGAACAATTGCATTTTTTCTTTAACTGATATTCAAGTTAAGTATTAGTCAAATTAGTAAAAGGAAGAATTTGAGGGAATGAAATACTCATTCATTTCCCTTTTTTACAATGAGTAGATAATTTAAATATTTATTCGACAATTTATGAATTTCAAAAAATTGCTGATTTTTTGCAACATGAACAATGCAAAAAGAAAAGTTTGTCCAATTATAAATTTAACATGTAAAAGCGTGTTTTGAAGGTTTCATGGAGTTACCACTACACTGAAGACGTCAAGTAGCTCACTGAAGATTTTGGGTTGATCTACAGAGGGACTATCGTATCCAGGAGCACCATCGTGGTTACGGTATTTTGAGTATCCATGTGATGATGTGGTACCGAAAAAACGCACGAAACCGAATGTCACTAGCTGTAACACTTTGCAACGGAGGCCAAAGAGGAAAAATCGCGGAAAATTCACTGATATGCTGCACACTTGGAGGAAGATGAAATTTGAAAAGGGGGAATTTTGAGTGGAATTTGTTGATGAGGGGATGGTGGTTTGAAACTTACCAAAGCGAATCCTCTCATGATAGTGTAATCCACAGTTGGGGTGCTGGACTGTGATGTCCTAGGGACGGGGCGAGTCTTATATACTCAGGTAACTCTGGGGCTGCACCAGGGTGGAAGGGGGACGCCTTCCCGGCAGCTTCTCTCACGAAGAAGGGGATCTGCCCGGCAGATGAGCGAGGGCAAGCCGGCTAAAATCCTTTCTCTTCAAGGATTTTTTTTTCATCTTTTTTTTCCTCTTTCGATTTCCAACTTTGGTGATACAAGTACCGTCATCTGTGATCAGTGGTGCGGGAGACTTCCAAGTCCGTGAGTCCCTCGTCAACCGTCTCTTCAAGGAAGTCGAGACAGACTTCAAGTTGTGATCGCGATCAGAGTCATGAAAAACCGTTCCTCCACATAATATGCCAGTTAATTTATACATGAAACATCAAACGCCAGGCCATCAACGATTTTTTAGTTCATTATTCCAATAATGAACCTCAGAAATTGACCAACAAAAAAATTAACCTTTTTTTTATACGTTCCTCTTTATATGTTAGATATGTATATTTTTATAAGTGGGATTTTATTATATGTTGTTATCCCCAAATTTGCAACCCTCGAAAACCTAGACGCAGTTCGCTGAAAACCGTGAAATATTTGCACTTTTTCAGTTTTGATTTATTATTTTGAATTGTGAACCTTTGGAATTGAGAGGTATAAAAAGTTAACCCTCCCCCAACTTCGATGGGTTTTGTTTCAAGGTACGTGAAATCCAAAAAAACTGAATAAAAAACTCTGCAAATTATTGCACAATGATTTATACCAAATCCGCAGTTTCTCAAAGGAACGAACTGGGAGGCACTCTCTAGATACTTGGTAGCGGCTTGGGAGTACTGGAGATTCCAGGTTACTCACTACAATACAATGTTTGGATTGAATCCCCCTGAGGCAGGACGATAAACTCAAAAAAGAAAAAAATATAAATAAGTAACATACCTAAATTGTTTTTGTATAAATTAAAAACGTCTGTCAAGTGGGTGTGGCACATTGCTTCCTCGTATCCATAACCCAATTGTAGAGGTGATCCGATGCATAGTAGTTATTCTCAAAATATCAATCTCTATGTACCTTCCACTACCCTCATAGGGACCATCTACACGCTAATCTGAACAATCCTGAGAAATTTCATCGAAATCGGATAGAAAATGTAGAAGGTATGGCTGTTACAAGGAATTCAAGTTCGCGCATGCGCAGCGGCTAATATCAGGCTGGGGGTGATGATTTTCATAGGGGGCCGTCTACAACCTAATCCGCATAATCCCCGGAAATTTCGTCGCAATCGAGTGAGAATTGTAGAAGTTATGGGTGTGACAAGGATTTCACGTTTGCGCATGCGCAGCGGCTACTATCAGTCCGAGGGTGATGATTTTCATATGGGACCATCTACATGCCAACTCGCACAATCCCTGGAAATTTCATCAAAGTTGGATGAGGATTGTAGAAGTTATGGCTGTGGCAAGGATTTCATGACAGACAGACAGACAAAATTGTTCAGGGAGGTCTGAAACGTAAAACGCGAGTGGAAATTTTGATTTTGGAAAACAGTTTGGAAAACAACGTTGAAAAGTGAAAATAAAGCTTCCGCTACCTTGATACACTCGGAAGCAAAAGTAACCTAGTATGACAATTTAAATAAAATAATAATAGGTAAGTACATGAAAGTCAAACATTACACGAACTAATTAAAAGTATTGATAAAACTCGGCCCTTCGAGCATCGCCAGGAGGCCCCCGGATGGTTGCTGCTTAGAGTCTTCGGCTAAAATTCAAGAAACATGGAACATGCTTCAGCCGTGTTTCGTTCGTTTGCTGTTTCCTTTTATCAGGAATTTGTTGTCTGTTGTTTTAATTTAGCTCTTCATGGGCCTGCTTTTCAAATCGCTCGTCATTTCATTCACCTCTTGATGCAAAGGTGATTGTTATTATTAAGGTGATTGTTATATTATTATGTTATTATTAAGGAATCGAAAATATCTAAAACGTCGAAGAACACATGGCAACTAAAAACCAAGATTTCATGATCCTTTGATTACATTCGTAAAAACCAAACCAACCAGCAACACCAATATAATCCACTAAATCGATGTTCGTTTTGGTTTATTATTTTCAATAATAAGCCTTTGGAATCGAGCAAGAAAAAAAAAGTTTTAACCCCCCCCCCCCTCAAAATTTGATGTTTTACGTTTCAAGGTACCTACGTAGAATCCGAAAATCGAATAAAAAAATTTCCGTCCGTCCGCCGTACGCCGTCCGTGGTACGCGGCACTTTTCTTAGCAACACTGGACCGATTTGGTTCAAATTTGGTATATGGGCTCCATTTGGGGTCTAGTTGTGCCGCGAAGCTTTTGGTTGATGTAGGTCACTTCTAAGGGGTGAAAATTAAGGGTTGAAATTTTCAAGAGTGCCCTAGCTCGAAAACTCTCGGAATAAAGGTACCTATCGCTTTTTCACCAATTTTAAATAGTATTGAATTTTTATAAATTTTTGAGACCACCCGGAGCTCTGTAGGACAAACCGTTCGGTCCCTACGAGTACTTGAAGGTTTTCCTTCGATAAAACAGAATCATGAGTGTGAATCGCAAAAGAGGTCTAATCTCCATTCAAATTTTATCGGACTAAAATGCGATCGCTGTTCATTTCTTCGATTTGTATACAGTTTTGCCTTCTGCGTAACCAGTAATCAAATTTCCATATGAAGCTTTCTATTTTTCTAATCGGGTGTGAAGCGTTTAGTTCTTTCTAATAAACTTGATTGTGAAGGTGTGAAGCCAGTATGGTGTGGTAGGTAGTACCTAGCTGGTAGGTAAAAAAAAGTTGGTAGGTAAAAAAAATGTTGGTGGGTAAAAAACGCTGCAAATCATTGCTCAAAGGCTTCTTCACTCTTCAGATCACTGATCAGCTGAGTGAGCTCCGAAGCCATTTTCAATCCTATTGAATGGAAGTGCTCTTCCAGGCGTCTCCAGCATTCGAGGAGATATTCTTCACTCTTCAGATCACTGATCAGCTGAGTGAGCTCCAAAACCATTTTTACTCCTATTGAATGGAAGTGTTCTTCCAGGCGTCTCCAGCATTCGAGGAGATCTTCTTCACTCTTCAGATAACTGATCAGCTGAGTGAGCTCCGAAGCCATTTTCAATCCTATTGAACGCAGGAAGCTGAAATTTGAGAGGGAAGGTCAAGGGAGAATACAGATGGTGGTAGGTGCTATTGATGGAGAACCAGTGATCTATACAGAAGGGTGATCTATACAGAAAATAATAAACCTTTGAGCAATGATTTGCAGCGTTTTAGTCTTTAAACATTGAAATTCGATAATTCATACCCAGTCTCTCTTGAAAGTAGGTTAATAATTATTACTTCGACCGATTTTGGTTTATTATTTTCAATAATGAACCTTTGGAATCGACCAAGAAAAAAAAATTTTAACACCCCCTCAAAATTTGATGGTTTACGTTTCAAGGTACGTAGAATCCAAAAATCGAATAAAAATTTGGCCGTCCTTCCGCCGTACGCCGTACGCGGCACTTTTGCCACTTAGCATTGACCGATTTTGATGAAATTTGGTATGTAGGCTCCATTTGGGGTCTAGTTGTGCCCCGAAGCTTTTGGTTGATGTAGGTCACTCCTAAGGGTTCCAAAATCAATTTTGAAATTTTGAAAACGCCCTAACTCAAAAAATTTTGATATAAAGGTATCGTTTTTCCTTCAATTTAATATTTTATAGAATTTTTAGAATTTTTTGAGACCACCCGGAGCTCTGTAGTACAAACCGTTCGCTCACTACGAGAATTTAAAGTTTGGACGTACGATAAATCAGAAACACGAGTGTGAATCGCAAAACAGGCCTAATCTCCGTTCAAATTAAAGCTGATCGAAATGCGATCGATGTTTTTCTTCATGTTGGATAGTTGGTGGCTTTGCAGACGAGTGATCTATATAGAAAAATAAAAAATAATAAACCATTGTGTAATAATTTGCAGCGTTTTTCCAAGTAGATCTTCCAATATGTCGAGTATATCGATATTTTTTCCAAAATGATGTTAGCAATGTTTTAATTCACTTATCTACTCGTACTTTGACAAGTTTTTCCAATTATATCTTCCGATATGTCGATTAGTGTCTTCGAAATGATGTTTGCATTGTTTTAAAACGATTTAATTCACCTACTTGCTTCAACACGTTATTCCAAGGAGATCTTTCGACAAATCGAAATATCGATATATTTTCTCCGGTATATCGGAGGTATCGATATCTCATTGACGATATATCATTTGATCAGTATATCGATATATTTCATTCGATATGCCATCCCTAATCATGAACGTTAGGAATCGAGCAAGACAAATTTTTTAAGCTGCTTCAAAATTAAATGGTAGGTACGTAGAATTTAAAAATCGTGTTCTTTGTACGCCTTACGCGCCACTTTCCTTAGTGACCATGGACGAATCTTGATGAAATTTGGTAAATGAGCTCCACTTGGTCATTTGTTCCATATGGTCTAGTTTTAAATCAATACTTTAGGGTGAAATTTCGGGTTAAAATTGTCAGAAAGCCAAACTCTTGTCTTGAAAACTTTCGTTATAAAGTTATTGATTTTTCATCAATTTTGGAATTTTGAATGGAATGAGACCACTCAGAGCGCTGTGGGACAACAGTTCGCTCCCTATAAGGACTTAAGAGTTGAACTTACAAATCAGAAACACGAGTGTGAATTGCAAGAGTGTTCAAAGTTATTGGTTTCCTTGAATGGAGTTTAGTGTTGTATTCAGTTTTGCATTACTAATTACGATGTTGCATTTGATAGGTGCGACCCATTTATCTGTTAAAACTTGGGTGGCTTGACACTACTATTTCATAACTTCCTGAATATTCACGTTCACTCTAAACCTTTTATGTCAGGTGGTAAGTGGATGCAATGACAAAGTCATTCGTTACATCATACAATCCTAAAAGTTACATCATAAATAAGTACCTCCTGCTACCCATCTTCTTTTATTCACCTTAAACTTATTCTGAGCACTTTGAAATTATTGAGCTGCTTGGATGCAGTAAACCCATGATGAGGCAAAATTAACTCATGTTGCCTCACATTGTAGATTTGTTATACAGGTATCCCCCATCAGTAGGTGAGTAACACCAACGAATTTCATTTGTAGATGGTCAATACAAAATAACAACACCAAATTGAGGGTGCAATATATTTCTCGAAGATTGTGGTATTTTATTCATATTGATCATCCATTCGATAAGTAGCTGGAATAGATATCATTATGACATATTATACAAAACATCCCAAGTTCCTTACAAAACATCATAAAGGTATAAAAATCTAGCTGAAGTGAAATTTTTAAGCCTTTGGTGAAATGCATAAAGGACCGTCTCGAGGGTATCTTAAATTTCATGGAAGTTATCTCCGGGACAAGGAATTGACTACAAACATGACATGGTAGACAGACTGACGCGAAATCCCAGAAGTTCAAAAAGCTCTCGACACGAAACGTGAAGCTGAATTTTGATTTTGGTGAACCCAAATTTTACGAGCGCCTAAACCACACCTACAGCATTAGTTCATGAATCCTCCGCTAGGGATAATAAAGCGTTTTTCCTTCGAATCATATGGGATACGCTTAGTTACCAATTTTGGTAAAGCTTGAAATAATGCGATGCAGGTGATTCAAGGGGAAAATGCTTGACTATCCCCAGCGAAGGATACATGAACTAACGCTGTAGGTGTGATTTAGACAAAACGCAAATTTTTGGTTTGAAGCAAAAAATTGTTTAACTCTCTTCAGAACTTGATCGTTAATAACGTTTCAAGGTACGTAGAAAACAAAAATCGAACAAAATATTTGCCGTCCACCCCTGGCACTTTCCTTGGTTACCATGGTTTGATTTTGATGAAATTTGGTATACGGGCTTCATTTGGGATCGAGTTGTGCCCCAAAGCTTTTGGTTATTGACAGTCACTTTTAAGTATTGAAAAATAGGGGATGGAATTTTCAAAACGCCCTAGCAGAAAATCTTTTGATTCAAAAGTATTAATATTTTATTTAAAAAAAAATTAAATCAGTTAAAAATTTAAAAAATAAAGAATTTTTTTTTTAAATTTTTTAATAAATAATTAATACAATAAAATAATAACAGTAAATATTAATAATTGATTATTATAGTAAATTTTCCAATTTATTTAATTAGCTTTGATGAACATGTTCAGGGATGTCATGAGCTATCTGCTAAACAGTTTGCATACTTCATGCTATTGACAGATTTGGTAAAATCCAAAGATGGAACATGGTATTTCTAAGCAACGGACAAATATTTGTGACATCATGAACCCTCAAAAGTATGTTCAAGTTGTCGACCATCTCGCCGATATATATTTATAAAAACTGAAAGTTCTGCGTGCTGATAATAGGAAGGTAGAGACAGCCCCACGCAGAACACTACCTGTGTACTAACGGTCTACTTATCTCACATAAAACAGTTGGATATCTATAATCTGCTATGGAGGCCAGACTAGTTTTAATAAATAGGACATAAGAGG
The DNA here is from genome assembly GCA_009739505.2 of Apolygus lucorum. Lineage (NCBI taxonomy): Eukaryota > Metazoa > Arthropoda > Insecta > Hemiptera > Miridae > Apolygus > Apolygus lucorum. The sequence goes on from CM019179.2 coordinate 22,102,588, forward strand.
TATTCACTGTCGGGCCGTTCTCGACGTGTTAACGTGTTATACGTCGAGAACGTGTTTAACGTCGAACGAATCGGTCGTAAACATGTTATCAAAGAGTGTTATCAGTCGTCGTAAGTTAACACACCCGAATGGTCTGTTAAAGTGTGTGCTAAACGTGTTATCCGTCGCAACATCAGAAAGAAAATGGCCGATAACTTGCCAGCTGTTTTTCAGTCAGTTTACTTGTGAGTTAATTAGTTTCGTCTTAGTTTTTTTGAGTTGGAGTCTGTTGAGTTGGAGTTCGTTTGTTTGTCTCGGTTATTTTGTGAGTTATTTGAGTTGGAGTTGAAGGTATGGAGGTCTCTTGGAGGTATGGAGGGAAGAGAAAGGTAGTTGGGAGGAACAAATAGATGCAATGAAAGTGAAGGAAAAATGCGAAAAACTGTTTTCTTGACCACTTCATCATCAACAAGTTCTTGTTTATAACTTTTCTTCGACATGACTGAAGTGAGTAATCCTCAAATTTTCAGTGTAAAAAGTAAAAAATCTGTAAACAATATAGGTGGTATAAAAGTTGTCTCCTGTGGTAAAAAAAACTTTGCTTGTTTCTTTGCCATGGAACAAACAATGATGGAGGTTGTAGATTTTTTTCTCCTCATTTTTACCGAATTTATGGCGTTTTCCCCTTCTCGTTCACACTTCCTCCACCGAATCATGCCACACAATAACCATACGACCCTAATGGCTGCGATCTAGCCAGGTAATCGAAGAAGGAGTGATGAGACTTCAACAACTTTAGCACGTTTAACACGAGTCGACTGGGGTTGTTCACGGTTAATTTTGTTTAACAAGTTTACCACTTAACACGTTTAACACAATAAGCTCAACCGTGAATACTCCTATTATCTCTTTGATGAACCAGTTTACTTTCGAAAAGGACATTGTATGGGTGTGCTCTTAGTGCTATTCTTTGAAGAAAAACGCTGCAAATCATTACACAAAGGTTTATTACTTTCCTGTATAGATCACTCGCCAGCGAAGAACACAATCAATGTTATTATGAATAATATTCATAGCATATTATGCTTCACACTCAATTTGGAGTAATAAAGAGTTGTGGAAATTGGGAATTTGATTACTGGTTGCTAAGGATGAAAAACTGAGTACAACTCGGAGAAACAAACAGCGATACGATCGCATTTTGGTCAGCTAAAAAATTTAATTAAACTTATTTTAATAAAAATTTTAATTGTCAATTAAATTGAATTTCAATTTAATTGAACGGAGATCAGGCCTACAAAGTCTGTAGGACAAACCGTTCGCTCTCTATGAAAACTTGAGGGTCGAACTTACGATGAATCAGAAACACGAATGTGAATCGCAAGAGAGGCCTAATCTCTGTGATAGAGTTCGACCCTTACTACACTACAGTAGTACAGAGTTCCGGGTAGTCTCTAAAAATTTTAAAATTAATGCAATACTATTTCAAATTGCATTGAAGGTGGTCCATGAAGGTAAATTTAATGTTCTTTTTAACTTTGTAATTTCTTTTTGATTTGAATTTCCACGAAAAATAAGGGAGCTATAGTCATTTTAGTGAGACAAGGTTCAACATGTGAAAAAAAATTTAAATTGGAAAAACTTGAAAAAACAAGGGATTAAAAGAAAATGGACTGGGAGACATTTTTTGTTGAAAATACCTTGTAAAATTGACCCCTGAAGTTTGGCCGTATCTTTCTCTGACACCCTGTATACAGCTTATACATCATGAAGAAGGAGGGAATTCATGAGGAACGTTGGAAAGATAATTTTTTTTGGAAAGGATGACTTGGTGGGGAGTAAACGTTTAAAGTTACCCAGTCAGTATTGACCTTTGTGCCCAAAGGACTCTCTATATGAGCAGATAAAATTATAAAGTCTAATGAATCACAAGATAAAGACATCACCTTACTGGGTAAAGCAAATAATACTGAAGAAAATGGCATATTTAACATATTTATTCAAGGAAGTGAAAGTGCCGTGAAGAAAAACCGAAAGGCCGATCAGGCTTGAAGAATTTGTTTACAGAGAAAAGAGTTTCTTTCACAGTTTTATTCACAAATTTCTTCACAGAGAAAAGAGTTAAATAATAATAATTCCGTAGGATGTCACAAGATACGTACTAACTGAATAAACATAAGCTGTAGTTTCCCCAACGGAATGTATGAGTATGTATGTATAGATAAATTTGTCTTCTCCATAATATGTACAGGAAAGACAAGAGAAGGGAATGTTTCGTATCAAGACCTGTCAATGTTTTTGCTGTTTTGTAGGTATTGAAATTTATTTCTATCCAGTCGGACAAATTTTTTGATTTGACTGTTTTGTTCGCCATATAAAACCTCCAGGCGATTCGACAGGGAAGTGCTAGTTCCAGCGTGTCCGGCTGGGATCACAATGAGTTTGAATACTTAAGGAACTCAAAACCCAAATCTTGGTCTTCTTATCTTCTCCTTCTTTTGTCTCTCCTATCCGTATTCTGGAGAAGACCAATCGACCCAATCGTTCATTCCATTGGGGAACGACTACATAATTGTCACCCTTAGGCAAAACCGCGAACGTGCGAATTTTTCGATTTTGAGTTCTTAGCGCCGTCTGCATAAGCTTGAGGTATACTATTCAGTAAATTAGTTGATAAGGCTTAACCGTTAATTTAATGTATCGAACAATATTGTGAAGATCGAATTCTCCAATCTGCAGATCCTTCCACCCATCTCAAAGCCACTGATTTCCCGTCCTTCTTATAAGAAGAAATTAATTGTTCAACAAAGTAACGTCGCACGATATTGAAACATCTCAGCGGCTCCTTGAACAAGCTAATGATAATTGGTGCAGGAGCGAACCTTTTCGCGATTCCCGAGTGAACTCCCCGCTGAAAGCCACCAGTTCGACGGGAGGTGCGATGAGGCAGCAGTGAGGAGGAAGGGATGTAGCGTCGTCACAAAGTAGGTTACTGGAGTACTCGTATCTGTTGACTATGCACCTTCCCTGCAGACGCCAGCCGGTCTGTCCCACGTGGTCCACCCGTCCGTCACACGTGTCCTACACACCTCCGCTCGTCACAATCTTATTGCGTCTCACGCAATACCAATGTTAAACGCACTATCGACCATAATAACTTGAGAATAGTGGTTACTACATCATTGAAGAGACTATTTTTCAATTTTCAGGTAGTTATTCCTCTATACCCGATCCCCTCCCTTTTAGGATTCTATTTATTTAAATCGCTATTTTTATTATATCAGAAAATGAAGACCCATAATGCTAATATAAGCCGTTCTTGAAAAAATGGATACCCGAAGTAGGAAAAATGTGATTCTTCAGATTTCTTCCTTCTTTCTTTGTGATTCTTTGTTTTCTCGTCATAAAAGGCGTTCTGAACTAATTTTCATTTACTTTGTTATGGTCTTATTTGTTTAATGGCGTAGTTTTTCATAAAACAAAATAAAAATTCAATTTTTTCATTCTTACCTTGTACCCATAATTCCACCTTTCAATGTTCAATTGTTGTATTTTATAGGTTTTCTAAGTAAAACTGAAGCATTGCCAAAGAGGTATTAATCCCATCTAAGACCCTTCGACGATTGAGGGGTGAGAAGTAGGAATAAATGGATCAAATCAATTGGTAGGTTTAGTGGAAAGAATGAACAGAGGAAAGTTGAACTCCTCTATTTTGGTGACTAAAGTTTAGAACGTCATTTACCTAATGTTTGATGTGAGCGAATGGCCAAACTAAATTTTTTCTCGTCCACTCACTTGAAAAAAAAAATGCGAGTATCTTTTGCCTCCGGTAGTACAAAAGTAGAGAGTGGAGCGTGAAAGTTTCCTCTGAAAACAAATTTTCCACTCCTAATTCACGTTTTACCTTTACAAGTCAACAGTACTGGTTTATTATTTTCAATAATAAACCTTTGGATTTCGACCAAGAAATTTTTTAACCCCCCTCAAAATTTGTTGGTTTCGGCACATTTCAAGGTACGTAGAATCCAAAAATCGAATAAAATTTAGTCGCCCGTCCGCCGTACGCGGCACTTTCCACACACCGACCGATTTTGATGAAATTTGGTATGTAGGCTCCATTTGGAATCTAGTTGTGCCCCGAAGATTTTGGTTGATGCAGGTCGTTTCTAAGGGTTGAAATTTTGAAAACGCCCTAACTCAATAAATTTTGATATAAAGGTATTGTTTTTCCATCAATTTGAGATAGTATTGATTTTTTATAATTTTTAGAGACCATGCAGAGCCTTGTAGGACAAACTGTTCGCTCCCTACAAGAACTTAAGGGTTGGACTTACGATAAATCAGAAACACGAGTTTGAATCGCAAAAGAGGCCTAATCTCCGTTCAAATTTTAGATGACCGAAATGCGATCGATGTTTTCCTTCATGTTGGATGGTGGTAACAATGGCAAAGCCGTGTTCTTTGCAGACGAGTGATCTATATAGAAAAATAATAAACCTTTGTGCAATAGTTTGCAGCGTTTTTTGTCATTGGTCGTTTTGAGCGACTATCGTAACTTCGTTGACTTCGATTAAATTATCTCATCTTCACTTTATTGTTATTCAATTTTGGATTGGGGGCTGTGGTTTTGATGTTTTGATATTTGTACTATCTGAAAAGCCTCCCAAAAGCAGGCAAAAACAAATCGTATATATTTTTGTAGAATTTATCAAATTGGGAAAAAAATTTGATGTCACGTCCCGGAATCGAACTTTGGTTTCCCAGACGATCGGCGACGTACACGTACGGTATAATTTTTTTGTATTAGATAATAAATATAGCAATATTGAGTAATAAATTAATGTACAATCTTGTTGTGTACAAGAAAATCACGTTTCAAATCCACTAGATGATGTTCTGAATGCATGAAACTACTACATCCACATAATTTCAAAACTTAGGTACTTAGATGTTTTTTGATCACTAATACTGTTTTTAAAGAAGGTCAATGTATGTGGTATAAGGTCCAGAGCAAGTCAATTAGATTGGTGACCTCCCCTCATCACACGCCATGCAGAAATGATGAAGTCATGGAAGATTCATCACAGCATCATTTCTGAAGAATCACCCAAGTGGTTCACCCCGACCTGAGCGCTGTCCAAGGTAAAACCCCCAACGTTCCAAGGTACGTTACAAATTCTAGGTGATTGTACGGTACTTGAAAATTCCCTCCAATAAACATGGAGTAATTAGTAGGTGACCCACAGTTTATCTGCCCGAACACTTCAACCTGTCATCTTGAGCGCCACACAGAAACGACAGATCGATGTTTCGACCAAAATTTGGTGACTATCAAACTTTTTGTGCTGAATAACGACAAAATATTCGAACGATTCCAGAACTTCAACGTTAATTTCACAATGTTGTAGGTTTATAGGAAAAAAATCAGCTATTCTCTTGAGAAGGTTTAGAAATGAACTTCTCAACATTTGAAAAGGATGCAAGTGTTGAAAATAAAATGAGATTTCTGGCTCTCGAGATCACTTGGTGGTAAACATTAGCGCAGTAATTCCCCGAATTCCAGCATTTCCATAGCCTGGTTCAGTTTATCATTCGCCAAACGGTTCATTTTTGGGTCAGTACGTTCATTTTTGTGGACCAAATCCCGACTAAATCGACCAAATTGAGTCGACACTTAATTGAGACCCGCCGTTCCGTTGAATGGGTCTCAAGAATTTGGGAAAAAAAATTTTCAAGCCGAAAAATGGGTTTAAAAAGTGGCGTTAACGGTACGCCAAGTTCCCCCACGTATCCAAGCCTATCGCAATCAAACTTTCAGCAGTTTCCCTACATATGAACATACTAAGGACGTGCATTGGGGTTTTTCACTAAACTTTTCTTGCTGAACAGTTAACCGTTGATAGTTTTGTGAAAGACTCCATAAAACCAAGAGCTGAAAATTTTCTTGCTGAACCGCCATCCTTGATGGTTTTGTGAAAAAGACTCCATAAAATCAAGAGATTTTCTTTTTTTTTTATGAAAAGTCAACCTTTGACGGTTTTGTGAAAAAGACTCCATAAAATCAAGAGATTTTCTCTTTTTATAAACAGTCAACCGTTGACGGTTTTGTGAAAGACTCCATAAAACCAAGAGAGAAATGCTGACCCCTACCACCAATGGGGTGTGCGCATGGGTCGGAAAAACTGATAATTGTTTCTAAGTGACTTCCTAGCGTGAGAAAACCTTTTTCTATGATTTTTCAAAGTTTGAATGTTTGTGACGTCACAGTGGGGTGGGGGGTCCCGCCCAGGCGGGAGGGGCGCGTGACGTCATAAACATTCGAAACTTTGAAAAATCATTGAAAACATCTACTCATCCAAAAAGAAGACGGCAGGTGTCAAAATTCTCAAGATGAGGTCTACTTTCGATTAAAGATTAAAAAAAAAAACGCTGCAAATTATTACACAATGGTTTATTATTTTTCTATAGATCACTCGTCTGCAAATCCACCAACCATCCAACTTGAAGAAAAACATCGATCGTATTTCGGTCAGCTATAATTTGAAAGGAGATTAGGCCTCTTTTGCGATTCACACTCGTGTTTCTGATTTATCGTGCGTAAACACTTAAATTCTCGTAGCGAGCGAACGGTATGTCCTACAGAGCTCCGCGTGGTCTCAAAAAATTCTAAAAATTCTATAGAATCCTAAATTGAAGGAAAAACAATACCTTTATATAGAAATTTTTTGAGTTAGGGCGTTTTCAAAATTTCAAAATTGATTTTGGAACCCTAAGAAGTGACCTAAATCAACCAAAATCTTCGGGGCACAACTAGACCCCAAATGGAGCCTACATACCAAATTTCATCAAAATCGGTCAATGCTAAGTGGCAAAAGTGCCGCGTACGGCGGACGGCGGACGGCGGACGGCGTACGGCGTACGGCGGACGGCGGACGGACGGCAAAATTTTTATTCGATTTTTGGATTCTACGTACCTTGAAACGTAAACCATCAAATTTTGAGGGGGTGTTAAAAAAATTTTTTTCTTGGTCGATTCCAAAGGTTCATTATTGAAAATAATAAACCAAAATCAGGCGCATCCCCCATTTGACATGAGAAGAACGAAGAGAAAAACGATAGAATATTCTGAATTTTACTGAGGCCTTCCAGGGACATTTTGCGAAAATGCTTCCCTCATATGTAGAGACTCGTGGAAGTTAGATTGTGTGAGGAGAGCATGGGGACCCAGCTCTTTCGCAAACGCGATTTTCCGACCTAAAATTAATTTTTCGAGGCTCTTGAGGCTCATTCAACGGAACGGCGGAATACTTGTCGACTTATTTTGGACCAAGAATAGTCAGTAAAATTTAAAAAAAAAAATCGGAGAAGGAAGTACCTACGTGAGCCTCCCCTTATCAGTCGAACCTTTGATTACCAAATCAACCCAGCCCCAGCAGGCGATGGTCCGTGGAAAAGCGAACATCGGCAGATTTCTAGGTTGTACATTTCAAATTTTGAGTAGTTTATAAAGAGTTGTAAAAATTCGTCATTTTGGACTACTGGACCAAGTTTATACAACTGACACTCACTGTCTCCAAACATCTACATGATACCTAACTGCACCCTGGTGTCAATAAATTCCCTCCTCCGCCGAATGAACCCGATCATCTCCTTAGTGGCAGTTTTCACTAGTCATCACTCACTACTACTTCTCTATGCATTCAGAACATCCTGGATAATGCCAGGTAATGTAAAATACTTCATCGCAAGATTTTTAATAACTAACTCGAACAATAAATTAATTCGCTGAGTTAGTAGGCGATGTAACCCTCTCATTGCAGCAATTCAGACTAACTACCACTTCTGCTCGAAATAATGGCGGGGTGGTGTTGAGAGGTGAGTGGAATTCGACAGATCTGACTCATCCGTTTCCGATATCAACGTTACGTAATAATGACTGAACGTCGCTCCACATGAGGTAAGTTATTTATGGAGTAACTTGGGAGGAATACGCCACATTCGGTCAGAAGCCTCTGACTTCTGAGTGACAGTCAATGACATCTTTTACAACTTCCTTCTTTCCTTCTTTTCTTTCTTTCTTCTTCTTCTTTGCTTCCTTTTATTTTACTTCCTCATTTGCAGATGGGGATGCTTTGTATCCGTCTATAAAGATTAGATCGTAAAAAAGTCAAAATTTCTACTACCTACCTACATATCAAATTGTCACAGGAGCATTATACAATGTTAAAGAACTTCACTCCCTCAGAAGAGTATCTGTAACGCTGGTATCTGTATCGTAACGCTCTTGGATGTATTCGAAATAGATCAGCTTTATCGCTCTCACTGTTGATTTTAGTGGTGGAAACATTGATTTTAGAGAGCATTTTTTTTTATTTGAAAAATGAAAACATTGCTTCCGCTACCTTGATAGACTCGGAAGCAAATGTATATATATTTAAAAAATAATAATAAATTATGTCGTCCCTACTATGACAAACTAGCGAATCTTTTCCTCATTCTGACAAACTCGCGAAACTGCAAAACTAACGAATCTACGTTTATGTCACCATTAACTTTGTTCATTTTTGTGGCAAATGTGGTTCAAAACTGCCTCCAGGTAATCTATAAGATCTGGATTCTTAGTCCTAATGCTAAGTCCAAAAAGACGTACGGAAGTAAAATCAGCTGCCGAAACACCTCACACCAACTGTGTACATATTTGATGGTGAAACGCTTCACGATTTTTCGATGATTGCCTCAACATAGATCTGAAGCCAAAACTTGATTTAAAACGCCTTATCTCAATTTAGAAATTACGAGGCGTTTTACCAGTATCTTCAAATTCTCGTCAAGAAAATAAACCCTTTGAAATTGTTTTAACCCGAAGTCAAAGATGAGGTGTTTTAAAATTGGGGTGTAAATCACTTCAACGTTGACTTTTTAAATTTTGACACCATCGAACATAGCCTGTGAAAATAATGTGGAAGGAGTGGAGGGTGTGAAAAACTCATTACTTTCTTAATTGAAGTTATAGCGTACTTCCTTCAAATGACAGTATTGACTTGCAGAGTTTTTCTAAGTCTATTATTATCAACTAGCTGAAAAGCCTGCTAAAAGCAGGCAAAAACAAATCGTTGATGAACACGTAATTTATTGAAAGAAAAAAATTTTGTGTCACGCCTTGTGTCATGGCCTGGAATCGAACCCGGGTCCCCCATGTTCGTACGACATACGTACATACGGTTGGGGTTTTATGTAATTAGAAGTGCTTAGGAATCGACCAAAAAAAAAAAAAACTCCCCCCCCCCCACCAAACAAAATTTGTTGGTTTGCGATTCAAGGTACGAAGAATCTAAAAATCGAATAAAAATTTGGCCGTCCGTCCACCTTCCGCGGCGCTTTCCTTAGTACCTTAGCTACCATGAACCGATTTAGATTAATTTGGTATGTGGGCTTCATTGGGGGTCTAGTTTTGCCCCGAAGCTTTTGGTTGGTGCCCCACTTCCAAGGGGTGGAAAATAAGGGCTGAACTTTTCAAAACACCCTAGCTCAAAAACGTCTGAATAGTATTGAATTTTTAGAATCGAATTGAACCACTCAGAGCTCTGTAGGACCAATCGTTCGCTCTCTATGAGATCTCAAGGGTTGGTCTTACGATAAATCAGAAAAATGTAAATCGCAAAAGAGGCAAAAATCTCCGTTCAAATTTTTGCTAACCAAATTGCGATCCTTGTTTGTTTTTTCGAGAAACTGTACTCAGATTTGCGTCCTTAGCAGTGTTACCAATCCGATCGCGTCAAAAACCTGTAAGTCGGAGTCCTAAAAACCCGTGGATTTATTTATCTCAAATCCCGTAGGTTTTCCCGTAGGAATCTACACACACACACACAAGTGGTCTATAAAAATGCCACACTTTCTGGAATCATTGAATTAAATTGAGAAGAGCTTTTCCAAATATATTAAAATATTTTATTGAGGTAACAGCCGTTGCACCAAGAATAGGGAGTGCGCCTTGATTTTTTTTTAGATTTTTAATCGAAAGTAGACTACATCCTGAGAATTTTGGCACCAACCGCGATCTTCTAGCGTGAGTAGGTAGATCTGTTTCTATGATTTTTCAAAGTTTCGACCGTTTATGACGTCAAGCACCCCTCTCGCCTGGGCGGGAGGCGGACGGCGGACGGACGGCCAAATTTTTATTCGATTTTTGGATTCTACAAATCTTGAAACGTAAACCAACAAATTTTGAGGGGGTGTTAAAAATTGCTTTTTCTTGGTTGTTTCCAAAGGTTCATTATTGAAAATAATAAACCAAAAGGATATCAAATTTCCTAAAGAAGGCACTCACAACTGCCTATTTTCTCGAATTGAGTGTGAAGCGTTTATTTCTTCAAAATAAACTTGATTGTGAAGGGTAAATATGGCTGGTAGGTAGTGACAATGGCAAAGCTGTGTCCTGGAGCATGCACAAATAAATCTACACAGAAAAATAATAAACCTTTGTGCAATACCTTGCAGCGCTTATTTTTACATATTTCCTCAACTTTGTCGAGACTGATTTAGTTACTACCAACTTATAGGTTTGAAACAAATAGTCGATTGATTGAAGCCTGTGATGCAATGTTGTTGCAGTCTCCCAAGAATCGCAAAGACTGCAAATGATCCTCTCGACACAATGGCCCTTCGCGTCCAGGAACTCTGACGGTGTTGTAGAGAAAACGAGCGTTTACGACTCCCGACCAAGAAAAATAGAATTAGAAAGGGAACCCTCCAGTGATGGCTTTCAGCCCCCCTCGAAAAATAAAGTAGGCGGGTTACCTTCCCCTACCGCACCAGGTGAGTTCCAGAAGTAGGTGAAGAGGCGCTTGGCAGCCGAACAAGCAAATTGAAGGATGAGGGGAATACAAGCAGCGAGGTTGTTTGAAGTTACGTCAGAAACTCACAGGATTAAATGTCGTAAGGAAGGTTCGCTTCTCGACAATTGTCAACTGAGGCACTTGCACCACAGCCGTGACAGTCCTTGGCTAACTTGGATATTGTTCAGACTCTCCGCGCGTATGTGTGTGTCAGACCCTCGTATGTCTGAGTGGTCGGAGGAACTCAAACTCGGTTATCTCCTCCTTCACACAAATAAAGAACCAGAGGTCGCGGTTTGTCATTCTGGTCTCGTTTTTTTGGTTTTTTGTGTTTCCTTTCTTCAGTTGGAGTGAAGCAGTTTGCGGCCTTGAGGAAAAATCGAGCGGAGAGCTGTTAGCAGTCGGAGAAAGGTTTTGTGATGGGAAACAGTTCCTAACGACAGTCACGTCTTACCCTTCGGGCGTCTTACTTTTTGTCAAGAGGTAATGAACATGCAATCGTTCAAAAAGATTCGACTGTCCCTGATGTATTCAATTCTTCCAAGGACCTAAATCACTTGAATTTCTGGAATTGAAAATAAATGAATGAACGTATTCATAAGAACATGAATAATTATACCTCATAAAGTGAAAGCAGACTCATTTCCAGTGTGGCTAATAATGTCTTCATTCCGTCTCTGGATGGCATCTACATCTCAATTTACACAGTGCAAATGAACCAAAACCGATTCCTCCGTACAATGTCAAAAATATGATGTATCATATAATACGGGCATTCTCGAAGACTTCCAATTGCTTCTCGTATATGAAGCAATTTTGACGACGATGCCACAAATGTTGATCAAGATTCTGCAGCCCAGACCAAAGAAGTTTGTGGTCTACCGGATAACAATCTATCAGTCCTAAATTATAAATTATCCACCATAATGATATCTTGTAGCTTTATGGTGCCCATCTGTAGATTGAAAACCCTCCGTCATGCATGGTAATTTGGGGGTGGTCAAGACATTTGGGTTTTAACCGAGTAATGACCGATGAACAGTGATTTGGACAACAATGCAAAAATATTGATAAAGGTTTTCTAGCCTAGACGAATGAATTTGGTGCTCCATCCCCGAACATGCTTCTACCCCTAAATGAAATGGTGTCCACCTGTACATTCAGCAACGTCCACTTTGATTGGCCATTTGGGCGTGATTAAGTCGTTAGGGTTCGACTGGTTAGGTCTTTTTAGCTTTAAGAGAGTTACGAACGATACACAATGATTTTGTCAACGATGGAGCTCTTCTATCTGGACCTCATCAACACTGGCAGAATCTTCTCGCATGACTTTCACCCCACTCCTTCAACACCATCGCCCATCTCCCCAGCTTCTAGCCACCTCCTGCTCTAAAGCGATAGCGGAAGCTTTTCTTTTACTATTCAAAGTTGAACAAAAAAGTTCTCCCAAATCGAAATTTCCAATCGCGTTTTACGTTTCAAGCCTTCCGGAAAAGTTTTGGCTCCGTGTCTACTTGTCTGTCATGAAATCCTTGTGACGGCCAAAACTATACGAATTATTGTCCTATTTCGATGAAACATTGAGGGACTATGTAGGTTGGGGTGTTGATGGTCCCCTGCAAAAATCATTTCCCCCAGACTGATAGTATCCACTGCGCAGGCGCAAATGTGAAATCCATGCAACACCGACATTTTTCATCCGAATTTGATGACATTTCTCAGGATTGTTCAGATCGGCTTGTAAATAATCTCCAGTGAAAATCATCGCCCCTGAACAGATAGTAGCGTGCATGCGCAAACGTGAATTTCCTTGCCGCAGCCATAATTTCCATCCGATTTCGAAGAAATAGTCCAGGATTGTTGACGTTTAGATGGTCCCTATGAGGGTAGTGCAAGGTACTCAGTGATTGATGTTTTGAGATTAACTACGTTGCATCGGATTTCCCAATAATTCCAGTTATACTGAACCTCTACTCCACCAGAAACGAATCCACCTTCAATACGTTCACCTTCATAAGTATATTCTTCTTTGCCTCAATTATATTCTCAATCCACTTCAGTGATCACAGTTCACATACATGTTTCAAAATCAAAAATCCCGCGGAAAGTATGTAGTGATTCCATCTCAGCTTTCTTGTATTCCTGAAGTAAACATATGTCTCGTCTAACCTCGACAGCAGCCAACCCTTCTAACGTTCAAATACCTCTGACACAATCGGAACATTCTGGAATACTTTCTCCCCCGAGTGTCACAACAATAAACTTAAACTCGGCAAGAATATTTTCTGACCAAGGGATATACAGGCCGGTCTTGCTGAGACTTTTATGCATTCATGATCACAAACTCACGCTTTCATTTCTATCGAAACTTCAAAACTTATTCAAAACTCAAATTGGAAAAAGCGAATCTAGTAAACTCCTATCCTATCCGGTATCCTGGTTTTAATAAACCAGAAAGCCATTATTATTTGGAAACCTAGTTTTGATAGACTAGATAGCCAAATTCCTTTCTGATATCCTGGTTTTGATAGACCAGATCGCCAATTCTACTCAACTTCCCTTCTTCAATATCAAATTTAACAAATAAAGTAAATTTACTAAATTCTGTAAATGTTTCTAGTATTAAACGCAACCGCTCAAATTTATTACAGACCAGTCAAAATCATAACGGATGCAAAATGTTGTTGGATACAAAATTTATTATCGACGTGCTAAATCACCATTTCACCATTCTCCTAACCCATGGAGGTTTCAGTCTCTCAAAACATCTGAATCAAACACAATCATCACTATCAAAATCCATCAACTTCGAAATGTTAGCTTGCATTCCACAGATACTCAGACACCCATTGGAGGGTAACTGAATAACAATTTCTCTCCAAGGACATAACCGTCTTCAGACGATGAAATTGCTGACTGCATATTAACACATGAGTGACTCTGCAGAATTCCTACTATTTCCAACTTCAAAATAAATTAATTTTATTTCACAACTGTATATAAAATTGCTGCTCAATTTACCTAAAAAAATTGACGACAGCAAATTACTACAAACTCAATTTTGTTCATTTGTGTCCAAGCACAGTCACTACTGTTGTTACTGTGAGATTGACAAAACAAACAGCTCATTTATTGACTCCGTGGAAGGATCAGCCGCTCCGTCTAGTCTGCTATACACTCAACCTTCAAGAACCTATCAACTTTTTATGTTCACTTCCTCCATTCACTGAAGTAGTTAGTTATGGGTGTGAGCTCATTCCAAGGCTGATTTTCTCGATTATGATTCACGAGTTAATATTATACCAAGAATTTTCAATCGCAATCGCAATTGGGGTAAAACAACCCGTTGAACATCATGAATTTCCAGGGAAATGTGCTGAAAAATTTATGAATGTGTCGGTCAAGGTATTTCCCTGGAACGGTTCCAACGGTTGTGGGGATAACGATGTAACCGTTCCATATCACCGGTACAGTTCCATTACACTGCTTACCGAACCTGGTGAAATTCGCGCCTCATGATCTCAACTTGCAATACAAAAGGAAAGAATTCAAACAAGTGTTAACAAAGAGACAATGAAAAAAAAAACAACGACAATGACAATGATATTAAAAAATGACCAAAAATTTCAAGGAAAGAATAACCAGTCCAGATAACATACTTTTTCTTGGTCCGTAGGATCAGTAAGGGCGCTTCCTGGTACGTGGAACTAAGCAGGACCATCCATGCTAACCGGCCCAGAAGATCCCGTCCCTGTCCAGGGCCATTTCATGATACGATAATTATGTTCTTGGTCCTTGGAGCCGTAGCTGTATTATGTCCTTTAGCTTACCTACCGGTAAGGGCTGAATGGAACCATTACAAGTTGACAAACCTCCATAAAAATTGTCTGAATGGTGAGAAGCTTTCTTTTCGCTCTGAGTGAATGCTTCGATTTGATATCTTATTTAGTGATAATGTTTCCGCAAATTTCGCATAATACAAAATTCGAAAATGCATGATTACTAAGGACTTGTAGCAGTAATTTTAGTACTTCAACACTCATTAGCTAATTCGGTTTGGGAGATTGCAGTAAGTGATCGACGCAGACGTTGCATCTGTAGTCTGGTCTCTGGCCTGTGACCTCTGATGTCAGGGGTCGTCTTCGACATCGACACTTTCTCTTCCTCCATGTCCAAGTCGCCATTCGAACGGCAGAGTCAATATCTACTCGCTTACTTAGCACTCCATAACATAATATTTTCCTTATTTACAATCAATGGTGTTGCGCTTCGTCAGTACCAGTAGGCGTTACTCAAGAGATAATCCTGCGGTCACTCACCTAAGCACTTTTAAAATTCGTCGTTTTGTCCTACGAGGTGTCCACTCCTACGAAATTTCCGTTTTTGGTTTATTATTTTCAATAATAAACCTTTGGAGTCGAGCAAAAAAACTTTAAGCCCCCAACCACTCAAAATGTGAATTTAATAATTTTGTAGTAATTTTGATTGAAAAATTGAAAATATTACCTCGGTATAAAAAGTACAAAAATCGAATAAAAAAGGTGCAAAATTATTACTGAACGTTTTGTTATTTTTCTTTCCATTTATACGCCAACCCGCACAATCCCTGGAAATTTCATCGAAATCGGACGAGAATTGTAGAAGTTATGACTTTGGCAAGGATTTCATGACAGACAGACACGGAACCAAAATTGTTTAGGAAGGTCTGAAACTTAAAACGCGAGTGGAAATTTTGATATTGGAGAATTTTATTTCAACCTTGAAAAGTGAAAACAAAGCTTCTGCTACCTTGGTAGCCTCGGAAGCAAAATTCGAAGATCCCCACCTGACCTCCCAACATGTCACAGCCAGCTAACAATTCGCCATTTGCTAACTGAGTGCCCCAATTTTTGTTCAAACCTGGCAGAGACTCCAAGAAATCTGCAAGAATTACTGAGAAACTCGCCGACTCACTTAAACAAGATATTCAGCAAACTCAAAACGTTATCTATTTTCTATAAATTGTAAATTATTATAAGCTTGAATAATTTGGTCGACGTCCATGACAACCAAATAATCGCAAGCGACTAAATAAAGAAAATGCTGCAAATTATTACAAAAAAAAATATTACATTTCTCTGTACAGATCAAGCGCCAGCAAAGAACACAGCTTTGCCGTTGTCACTACCTACTAACTAAGTTTTCGCTTCATAATCGAGTTTATTTAGATGAAATAAAAGCTTTACATTACAATCGAAGAAATAAAGAATTCAGAAATTTGATTGCTGGTTGCTAAGGCAATAAATGGTTGCTAAGGACGCAAAACTGAGTACAACTCGAAGAAACGAGCAGCGATCGCATTTTGGTCAGCTAAAATTTCAAACGAGATTAGACCTCTCTTGTGATTCACACTCGTGTTTCTGATTTATCGTAAGTCCAACCCTTAAGTTCTCGTAGGTAGCGTACGGTTTGTCCTACAGGGCTCCGCGTGGTCTCTAAAAATTTAAAAATTCAATACTATCTTAAATTGATGGAAAAACAATACCTTTATATCGAAATGTTTTGAGATAGGGCGTTTTTCAACATTTCAACCCTTAGATGTGACCGACATTAACCAAAAGCTTCGGGGCCCAACTAAACTCTAATTGAAGCCCATATATCAAATTTAATCAAAATCGGTCCATGGGAACTAAGGAAAGTGCAACGTACGGCGTGCGGCGGACGGACGGCCAAATTTTTATTCGATTTTTGGATTCTACGTACCTCGAAACGTTAACCAACAAATTTTGAGGGGGTGTTAAAATTTTTGTCTAGGTCGATTCCGAAGGTTCGTAATTGAAAATAATAAAACAAAAGCGATTCACACCCGTGTTTCTGACTACAGAGTAACGTAACCATTGAGAGAGAACTGTGAACTATCCTCTAAGGACCAGGGGACGTAGAGGGGTGGGAGTTCTTTGGGGATCATAACGGTAAACGTCATTACAGTTAATGGTATGTAGAATGAAACATTTAATAACTGATTCCCCGTCCGTCCGCCATCACATGGGTTCTATCGGAGTTGAATTTTATCAAAAGCCCCTGCAGAGTCGGGGACAATCTCTGTACATCTTGAGGCTGACGGCTTGATTCTTCCCTTTGCCACCATTCCCACCTTGACTCACCTCGTGACTGGAACGTCGCAGTGCCTGTTCGAACCCAGACCAATTAATTTCATCGAATTTTTAAAGAAAGAGGTCATTCCGCTATATAGTTGAGAATCCCCAACAAAGCCAGAACGGGTCAAAAGAACTCTTACGAACCCTAAAAGGCAGGTATGTTTATTTGACGTGAAGAAATTTTACAGGAAGAAAAAACAACTCCGAAAAGTGCTGATAAAATTGGAACGCAAGGACCAAGTGTAGCTCATATTTCCCTCGTGTAGAACCCTGAAAAGTTAGAGCTGATAAGAGAAGAACCGAGGTGTGGAGGAATACACGTTTGCACCGTATTTATTCAACTGATTGAACCATATTAAACGCCCAAACTTGGAATTCTTAAAATCGTGTCTTACTCATTGCAAAATTTTTTTTTTTTTTGCAAAAAATTTTTTGCAAAATTTTCCTTCTCGAGTAGAAAAGGTTCCTTTTCTGTCGAGAACTAGACCTTCCATTGCAGCTGGAGACTGCCATGACAAAACGGCTCCACCTCCCTATTACGACAAATTTCGTGGGGACCGCATGTTTTCAAACGACTACCTAAGGAAAAACCTGTCCGTTTAAAAAGGGCCTCACGAGACTTCCTGCTGTGATTACCATCACACGCACATACTCACATACATCACCGTCTATTAAGCGACGGAGTAGGTAATTTGCTCAACCCAGATACACCTGAGAGCAAGAAAGATATTATGAGAGCCTCTCGCTAGCAACCGCGGAGCCACCATCGGGATTTTGCAGTCAATTGAAACGTCTTGCTTCATTCTGCCGTTTTCGCAAAAAAAAAAGTCCAGTGAAGTAATTTTTCATCTCTTTTCCTATTCCGCTCTTATCTTTCCGCTGATCATTCGATGCAGTTTTTTTCTCATCTTACACGTCAGTATTGCCCCATTCCTTTTCAACTCTTCGCATTAGGTTCTCTTCGTGGTCTATTATGTGGGAGGCCGAATCGTTTCATTTCAAAATTTCGTTCGCACCTAAACATAAATTTTGTAAACAGCCTCCTGAAGTGGAAGGAAGGAACTCCGGGCATTCAAATCAGCGGTGTGAGCAATAAAGCTGACTTGTATCCTGTTCATCCTGGAGCGCTGAAATTTAGTAAGTTGCTTCTTGGAAACTAGTGTAAAGGCGAAACGCTGCAAATTATCACACAAAGATTTTTTATGTTACTAACCAAAATGCGGCTTACGGGCGGACGGACGGACGGAATTTTTTTTTTCTTTGGATTTGTGGGTTCTACATACCTTGAAACGAAGACCATAAAAATTTTTAAGAGAATTTTGATTTTTTTTGCTCAAATCCAAAGTTTATGTTATGATTGTTCCCCAAAAAAAACTTATTCGTAACTACGAATGGTAAAATAAATTGTTCCTTACTACCATGTACTTTTTTATTTAACAACTAATGTCGAAATGCAATAATTTAGAAATGCGTAAATCTGCGTAAAAGCCACGGACTGAAGATCATACTGCCCTGTGAAGGAAGAACAGCTAGGGACCTAAACAGGAAACGGGTCAGCTTGGGGACTGGTCGCAACAATTTGAAGGAAGAACAGCTGAACTATAGATAAGTGGATATCCTCAACTTCAAATGACGAATAACCAGGCTAACGTGTGCTGTCCCAAGTCCCTCAGTACCCTCATAGTACATCAAATCATCCCTTAGTTCATAAACATGCTGCTTTCCATAGTATGATCAATAGAGCTTTGTCAATTCCACTGAGTGATCAAAATGTATCTAAAGAAAAAACTATTATCAAGAGTATAGCCGCAAGCAATGGATATGGGGGTTGTCTCATTGATTCCATATGTAATAAGGTTCTTAGGAAAAACTGTAGAGACGGGGTTTCTAATTTGGTTAGAGAAGTTGTATTAGAAGAGAAAAAGTGGATAAGTATACCTTATTATGGAAAGATTTCTGACAAAATTGGCAAAATGTTATCATCTAGAGGTTTCAAAGTAGGGATTAAGAATAAAAATAATCTTAAAGCTTCGTTGGGTTCTGTAAAAGATAAAATTAGCGTTCAAGATAAAAGTGGGGTTTATAAGCTGAAATGTTCTTGTGGGCTTGAGTATTGTGGTCAAACTGGTAGGAAGTTTAGGGAAAGAATAAAAGAGCATGAGAAGGATTTCAGGGATAGCAAGGGTGATTCTGCTTTTGCGAATCACCTAAGAGAATCCAATCATAACTTTAGTTTTGATCTAACAAACGGACAGTATATAGAATTTCCTCATTTTTGCCCGAAGGGAGGTATGTTGGATGTGCTTGAAAAGTTCGAGATTCTTAAGAGTGATAGGTCTGGTAAATGTCTGAATGAGGTGGTCCCTCAACATGTTTCACCATTGATAGGTTCCTTCCTACAATAGCTTGGTATCCCCTTCACAATGTTACCCTCACCAATGTTTGAGCTCCCTTTCACTTTGTCTGCCTTGATTGGCATTCGATGATCCTCCCAGGTCCCTTCACTTCTCTGAGCCAATAGGATTTTCCTTTCACTTATCTGATTGGGTATGAATTTCACTTCCTCGACCAATGGGATTCAAGCTCCCTTTCACTTGTGTCTATATAAGCTATGCTCTCTGTGATGTACCTTCAGTTATTGTTTGTTACTGATGATGACCTAACCGTCGAAATCGATTTAACTTGTAACTCATTATTTTCGTGGAAATAGACAACGTTCTACTCAACTCCGTTTTTATTAAAATGGTTTTCCACAATCTCATCGCGAGTGACTTTATTCGTCTCAAGTCCCAGCTTTTTTGCCTCACGGTTTAGCACCAGGAAAGCCTCTTTCACGTCTCGTTGACTCCTGCCAATTATATCAATATCGTCTGCATAGGCTAATATCAGGACCGACCTGCTGAATATAGTACCTCTGCGATTCAGACCAGCATCCTTGATGGATCTGTCGAGCGCCACATTGAACAGTATGCAGGCTAATGCATCCCCCTGTCTGAGCCTCCCATGAAGGCACCCACAAATCCCTATTTCTTCGAATTTATTTTGAAGCATTTATTTCTTCCAAATAAACTTGATTATGAAGTAGGAAGGTAGTGGCAATGGTCAGACGAGTGATCTATATAGAAAAATAATAAACCTTTGTGTAATAATTTGGAGCGTTTTTCCGTTCCAAATGGATCTATCTACTTATGTGCCAAGGCAAGATGGACATCTTGCTATAAGCATTTCTTATAGTTGATTATAGAGCATATGCTATGTTCACCCATAATGGGTTTATAAGTGCCCACCTGTAAGTTTTATTGCTCCTGAGGGACTCAAATTTTTTCTGCACACAAAATGAGTATCGTGTTTAGAAGTGAACGCTTTTGGACGATGCTTCATGAAATGCATTTTATGATGCATTAAATTAACAAAAGTTTAACTTGGCGATCTGGTTATATCTAAGGTACAAAAAATAAAAGGATTGTTAGCGGAGTATATTATTACTTTTAAAAGCCTCTTCCGAAAATAGGGAAGATATTATATAGTTATGGCACTTGGACCATTTTGTAACCATATGCTTCAAGTTTTGCCAAAGGTGAACTGTTATTAATGCTCCTCATGGAGTCGTGTTTCGAATTTTATGTTGGTAAAATAAGACGGAACGTACTGTTGAAGAAATCTTAAAAATAATGAAAAGTGAGAGGAGTTGGGTTTAAAACTATTAACTAATCTATAATGGTTGAGTGTCGTCTCTCGATGCTTCTTTCAATATTACGACACCGAAGAAGATTGTTTAGTTATTCAACTAGAAGGAGAGTCGGAGACGAAAGAAAATGTAGACGGAGAAAGATGACCACTTCCCACCTACAGCGTCCCTCGAGGAGAGGTGCTGGCGAGCGGTTGAGGGGTCAGCTCAACTCAGACCTCAGATCAAGTCGAAACTGCACCGACCACACAGCCTTCCTACCTCTAACTTTACTGTATCCAACGTCTCTTGCACCTTCTCACCTCTTCGAGCATCTCATCATCTCACCTATGCAATTTCATCATTAGTTTCCACTTGATTTTGTGAATCGCATGAATATTTTTCTGGGTGTTTGGATCGGTTTTTGACTCATCGCATCCTGGATATCTCTCTTGGGATTTTAAGAGCCCTTTCTAGCTTCAGAATCTTTTCCATTCTTACATAAATGTAACCTAATGGTGAGAGAAATATAACGACATCGCTATTCTTTTCCTACACGGGGCGGTTTCAATTCTAACAAACTCACCTTGAGGTTCCATGAAAAATTTCACGTTGATCACAAAACTGTACCTCATATTATGCGTTCTTGATTGAATTTATATAATACCTAAATTCCTTTTTGGGAAGTCCCGCAGTAATATTTGGGTGTCCTTATCGATTAATGCAGTCAGCCTGTGTGTGACAAAATATTGTGTGCTCTGCCGAGGCCTTAGTTTCCAACCGATTTGCGTGTTACTTTTTAGGACGTCCCAAAGTAAGACTTGGGCGTCCTTATGCGAACGATCTGGGGTAAAGTTGGACAACACTCAACAGAATTTTTACCTCAACAGAAAATTTCGAATTTTGCCTTTTAAGGGGGGAAAGGGGGGGTTAATGCTCAAAAAACGCGTGTTTGCGGGCATAATCTTGTAAACTCTGCCCAGGCCTCAATTTCCAACCGTTTTGAGTGTTTCTTTTTTTGTTTGACTCAAATAGCTTCCGAGTTGTACACGATTTCACCAGAGTATCAACATTCGCAAGGGGAGGGGGCGAGCGGGGGGATAATATTTACAAAATATCCGAATTTTCAATATTTCGGTTCCTTTACTGCTTACTAATTGTACCCAAGCTTTGAAATTGAGGAAAAATTCTCATTATACCTCCGGGTTTTCATGAATTATTCTCTGTACCACCATGGAACTAATAGTGGTGCCACCATGGTGCCAGAACACCATAAACCGCATATTTCGTGGGGTTTTTTTTTTTTTTTTTTTGTCTCTCCTTGAATACGGATGTGAACTTCGACGGACTGACTACTAAAACTAATAGATGACAGTTCAATGTTACGACGTATTTCCACTTTGGTGCCAGGCTGGCTCCATTGGTTGCCAGGGGGAGGGGGGGGGACTCGAATTCGCATGTTTGGTATCGTAGATCATGGATTTTAAAATGCTCTTCAGATTCGAGGCTCCCATGCCGCTAGAAATTTTATAGTGGATATTCGGAAGGGGGGTCACTATTTCTTGCCCAAAGTACTAAATAAATTACATCGTGTGAAACAGTTTTATCGCTTGGAATTTTGGTGTATCCCAGTATCATCACTTTGGTTTTGGATTCATTGACTCTCATGCCATGATCAGAACACCACTTGGCAAGCTTATTCAAATCTTGGTTGATGAGGTCGACAGTTTGATTGATTTCAGCAACACTGCAGGTCCGATAAAACTGCAAATCGTCAGCATACATCAAATGTCGCGTTCCTTCGGAAAATATTGTTGGCAGTGTTCTAACGTATACTATAAACATAAGTGCTGAAAGAACGGACCCTTGGGGACTACCTAATTTAATATCTCTCCAGGCTGAAAATGAATTTGTTGGTCCTTTTGCACATTGCTGTCGACCGGATAAGTAGGAATCGAACCACAATAATAAATTTCCTTGGACCCCTATGGAACCAAGAATGGCCAGAAGAATTTCTTTCCTTAGAAGATCGAAAGCGAAGGAGAAGTCGACCATGACCATGATGGTTACCTTTTTCTTATCCATACCCTTCCGCACATCATCAAGAACTTTTATTAGGGCAGTTTCCGTGCTAAATCCTGTTCTATATCCTGACTGACAAGCATCTAAAAGATCGTGCTTTTCGACGTACGAGTTCAGCTCACCATACACAATTTTGTCGAGTATCTTACCCATTATGCAGAAAAGTGAGATAGCTCTGTATTCATTGACCGTTGATGGTGACTTAACTTGGAAATTGGCTTTATAAGGTTTTTTTTCTAGATTTCGGGATAAATACCGTTAGTTAAGGAACAATTGTATAAGTGAGTGAGGATCGGGACTATAATTTCGGAAAGCATATGTAATATCGTGACCGAAATCCCATCGGCTCCAACAGATTTTGACTTCACTGCTAGAATTCCTGTCTTAACTACATCTTCCGAAAGCGTAGGTATTGAGAAAGGTGTCAATGGTGGAGAATATTCATGTGAAATTCAGCGAGGAATATTCATGGTGCAGACTTCAATAATGTGCCATTTAAAAATAATCATCTGTTTCTACTGGTTATCAAGAGTGAATCTAGTAAACCAAAAATTTATTTTTTTAAATGTTAGAAACCATGAAAGTAAAAATGCTGTTGAAAGGCCCGCAAACCTTCATATAGAGGCTACAGCGACAGACATAAAACGTTGGTTCCTTCTTAGTGGGATGTCCACGTCTTCTTGGGGTCTCTTGCGCAAGCGATAACGACCGAGTCCCCCCAAGGCCGCTCTTCTTCGGCACCCAGTTCCTCTCCCTTGCGCCCTCAAACCTTGAACTAGCAAGGGAATCCTCCCCTTTATGAAGATGAACTCGTACCGGATGGCATGATTGGTGTAGCATCAGAACTGTCGAGCTAAGCGATCATCAGTTCTCGCTTTTCTACAACCGATCATTGCAGGACTAAGGAATGCACAAATTTCCAAAAACACCCCAGTGGTATATGTTCATCCCAATAATACATCCGAGATTTGAACTCCTCAATCTCAACTACGCCATCAAACATACAGAAACCGAGTGAAAGTATGAGTCGGCTGGAGACGAATGTGCATTCTAGTCGGGTGGTCTGGTCGGTCCGGAGGGCTCGCCTGGTACGCTCAGCAACCTTTAAGACGAATTGCTGCTAATTCTGCACAAGAACGCTGCAAATTATTACACAATGGTTTATCATTTTTTATTCTTCTACGTAGATCACTGGTCTGCAAAGCCACCAACCATCCAACATGAAGAAAAACATCGATCTCATTTCGGCCAGCTTTAATTTGAACGGAGATTAGGCCCCTTTTGCGATTCACACTCGTGATTCTGATTTATCGTACTTCCAAACTTTGAATTATCGTAGTGAGCGAACGGTTTGTCCTACAGAACTCCAGGTGGTCTCAAAAAATTCTAAAAATTCTATAGAATCTTAATATTAGAATCTTATCTTTCCACCCCTTAGAAGTGAATGACATCAACCAAAAGCTTCGCGGCACAACTAGACCCCAAATAGAGCTCATATACCAAATTTGAACGAGATCGGTCTAGGGTTGCTATGAAAAGTGCCGCGGACGGCGTACGACGGACGGACGGAAAATTTTGTATTCGATTTTCGTATTCTACGTACCTTGAAACGTAAACCAACAAATTTTGAGGGGGTGTTAAAAATTTTTCTTTCTTGGTCGATTCCAAAGATTCGTTAATGAAAATAATAAACCAAAAAGGGATTTACTTGTAGGTACCTCACTATTCTTTTTTTTATTTTTTTAAATTCATCCCGTGTCAAACTTATTAAAACAGAAAGTCGTTAATTTTAATAGGAGTGAGTCAATAACTGTTTGTGTCATTAGCTTCACTTAAATTAGCATACTTACATTTTCTTCGAAAATTTAAAAAAATAATGATAGTACTTAAAATTATTAGATAGGAATTTAATTAAGGAAAACTTCATGTTGATATCGCTAAGGAATTCCTAGTCAGTAGGTACCTGAGAAGAGTTTTTCTTCTAGCCAAAAGGCTGTTCCGAAACTTAGAGACTACATACCTTTATAAATTAAAGTTGCAATTTATTCAGATTCAAGTATAGGTACTTGTAACATTTTATTGAGGAACTACTGCGATTTTACAGTGCGTCCAGCAATTCTCGAGAAAAAAAATTCCTGAGTTTTCCACGTCTTCCAGTCAATTTTTGACTTTTTTCAGGGTTCATCATATAAAATATAAATTAATGTGATCATAATTGATCAAATTACGGTTATAAGGACATTTGGAAATTAATTAGCATTAGAAATATAGTAGCTTATGCTTA
Source organism: Apolygus lucorum (assembly GCA_009739505.2). NCBI lineage: Eukaryota > Metazoa > Arthropoda > Insecta > Hemiptera > Miridae > Apolygus > Apolygus lucorum. The sequence continues at coordinate 22,127,572 of CM019179.2, forward strand.
TCTCAAAACATCAACCTATAAGTACTTATCGGTCCGGAACGACGATTTTCATCTACACTCCAATCCGCAAAGTTCCTAAAAATGTCATCGAAAATGGATGGAAACTGTAGTTCGTTCGATTCCTGAATATTGGAATAACTTCGAATAGTGTTGCCCGTTACAAAGATTTCATGATTTAACAATAAATTCGTCAAAACTTGTTGGTTTACCCGAGAGAAATGACGACGTTAAAGGCTAGTCTTCACCTTCGATTGTTTGAAAAAGTCGAGAATGAAGGTTGAAATCGTCGAAACTTGTAGATTTGCTCGAGAGAAATGACCACTTCAAAGGCTTGTTTTCACCTTCGATTGTTTGAAAAAGTCGAGAATGAACGTTGAAATCATCGAAACTTGTAAAGGCCATCTAGTCATCTAGTTATTGGCCGGCCACCTAGTTTTTCATGTTAATTTTTTTCCTCACAGATACCTTTTGGATCATTTTGAATGTTTTCTTCATTTCAAGTGTGTAATCTAGAAGGCAGTGAGATCTTGGAGGTTACAGTGAAGCCTCCGACACTCATTTTAAGTGGTGAAGGTCCAAGAACTATGATCATCACACCTGTTTCTTATGAAAACAATAAGCATACCTCAACTCATTCTTAAGGGTTTTTTCTTCATTTGTTTTCGTTCATTATTGATAATAATAAACCAAAACTCATCCAACCCTGGTAGATACCATTTTCGAACCTGTTTCCTCTGGATTCAGTGAATGGTGAAATGAGCATGAACGTGTTCCCTCGCTTTTCTCTCTTCCTTTTCGAAAAACGGGCCCAACCGAATATTTTTGGGCTAAAAAGTCCTACCCAACTATGTTCTTTCAGTTTTGGCCGTTATGATGATCTCAAGATGGTAGTGCAGGGCACTTACCTACTGCTATTAGGATCTTTGCCTCTTATGGTACGTTTCGTTAGACTGGGTTGCGGGTAGCACAGTGAAACTTCCCAAAAGTGGTGTAGACTTGCCAATCAGATTGCATGATCGGCCTACCAAATATAGGAGGCGGGAGACTGAAGATGATCGAGGGGGATATTTTGCCGAATCATGCAATCTTGCAGGTGTCCACAGTCGCTTACACGACCTGGCGAATTATACGTCGAAGCGTTGAAAAGTTTTCTCGATTTTCAGGAAGGTAGAACCAGTAGCGTCCGGTTATCCACTCCTGTTGAGTGGTAGAAAAGTAGCAGACATTTGTTGGTTTCGATTTTACAATCGAAGGTATATATAACCTCCTGTCAAATTGATTGGGAATGAGGTCCCCAGGAATAAAATTCCTCCTTTGCCGTGTTTCGGTAAATTTATCAGCTTCCTCGGGGCTCTAAGGATGTGTTACCGGGTGAACATCACATCAGCGTCAATTTACAACCAGATAATATCTGGTGATATTATCACTTGTTTGGGATTGAGGGCGAGGAATTGTAGGCCGATCCTCTTATGCTATTGTCCAAGCTCTTTCGTTTATTACAACTTCTTCAGGGTTTTACAAACGTAATAGGTACGTACTAAAATTTATAAATTGAAAAAACAATAACAAAAATTATCTTAAAGTATGATACTTGGCGTTAATAGGTTATCAGAGGTAAGTTTGAAGTTAATATTAAAAATAAATAGATATGTAGTTTACATTGAATGTAAAGGTCCAAAAAAAGGTGAGGGATTTAAACATAAATGACAACTACATAACTAAAATTTTTAGTTATGTAGTTGTCATTTATGTTTTGGGTACATGTGGATGTAAAATGGATAAATATGGTACATAATGTAGAATCCAAAAATCGAATAAAAATTTGGCCGTCCGTCCGCCGTCTAAGTTTTATTCTTGAGGACCACATTCCCAATCAGTTTGACAGAGTATTGTTTGTTGGGTCGATCGTCATGTTTTCTGTACATACTCGTAAATAACCCATTCATAGCGGAAATCTGTCGTACAAAGTAGATGCTACTGGAAACTTGACGGCACGGAAATTCCATTATGTCAGGCTGCATATGAAAGATCCTGATCTAACACATCATAGCTGATAATTGTATCCTGTAATTTTATTAATAAACATATCCTTCTCCATACATAAGATGTGTCCTGAGAATCTCTTGAGAAGAAACTCGAAACATCCGGTCGAAAAGGAAAATGCCTGTTAGGGACCTGGCTATCCACCAGACGTTTCATCACCGGACCTAATTGACGCTCGCCTACCCCACAAATTGCCGAACTAAAACCCATAACACTGTTATCACCCTCAGTCCATCGTTTGGAGGATTTTGAAATTTTTTTTCTCCAACCCTCCAAACACGAATTAGAATAAATTACGACCGTTTTGCCCGAAACTACCGGGACTTGCGAAACTCTAAGTGATTTCGCCTCATATCCCAAGCAGTAAGCGACTTACGTGGACGGGCCGCTGGACCTTTAACCCTCAACCCCAGACGTAGTCCTTTCACGTAGGCCGTATCGTAGGCATCCCTTTCCCCTACCATTCCTTCGCCATGTATCGTCACTTCTCCTTGTTCGTTTTACGTAACCTTTCGTATACCGCCGTCATCGAGAAGTTTTGTAGCGTTCACCCTCAGGTCGATCTTCGCTGTTGTAGCCGCTTGCCGCTATCTGTTTGATCGGTTACCTTATTGCACAACCAGGGAAGGACCTAGGTAGTTTTCGGTACATACCTAGTAAGTATACAGATTTTTTCTCTTGTTTTTATATCATGGAGAGTAACTGGCAACCGCGTCTTGCGTTATTCAATTTGCTATTCGACAGGTGAGAAGATGAGATAAACAACTATTTTGCTTCCGAGTTCCTCCAAGTATTTTAACTTTTCAAGCTTTAAAAAAAATCAATGGACAATTTTGGTTCTGATTTCGATGAAATTTTCAGATTATTCGTATTCGGGTCTAGATGGTATCCTACGAAAATAATCGACCCCGGACTGATAAGAACCACTGAGCATGCGCAAACGTGAATTTGCTTGTAAGAGCCGTAACTTCTTCACTTTCCATCCAAATTCGATTAAAATTTCAGGGATCATTTGGATATTGGTCTCCTACGGAAATCACCTCCCCTGGACAGATAGAAGCCTCCGCACTTGCGCTAACGTAATATCCATGTAGCAGCCATAATTTCTACATTTTCCATCCGAATTCGATTAAATTCTCTGGAGTTCTGTGGGTTAGCGTGTCCCATGTGAAAATCATCTCCCCTGGACTGACAGTAACCTGTGCGCATGGGCAAACGTAAAACCCATGTAACGGCAAAAATGTCGACATTTTCCATCAGAATTCGATGAGATTTACAGGATATATCATTATGTTTAATGGGTAGTGGCCTGATAGGAGACCCACAAGAATTCTGACGTTCTTCTTAGGCATGGCAACGAGTTCATTAGCCCGTTTCTTAGAAAACGTCACAAATAGTTTTACCTGGGATGTTTTTCCAGTTTCTTACTCGCTCATCCCTCTCTCAGTTGTTAGCGACGTTCTGCAAGCAGCTTTTATTGGTTCCCACGATTGCCTCCGACCTTGTTGGTGGCTCATGATCTCCATGTCCGAGAATCCTGAAAAGAGATTGAAAAGAGAGACTGAAAAGACCTGATTGCTTTGGGCAACTGTTTTAAGGTATCCAGGCATTCTCAGACTAATTTTGAACTAATTGTGTATGAAGCAATGGCGTTTGGGACAGCCAGACTGTAGGATAAGATGTATAATTTGACACTGTTGAGATCATTGTTCAGCATTTCTACAGCGCACAGTTGGATTACATGGGCCTTTGCCTAAAACATCGTAGCATTTTCCACAAGAAACTTTTTTGGGCTGGCCGAGAGGCCTTTAATGCCTATGCCGGATCTCCCACTCATGAACAGACCCATCAGTGTTCCACACTACGGAACACGGTGCTAATTTGGGCATCCCCTTTTCCATTGATCTCAAAAATCAAAAACCACCTTAACAGGTATTTCAAAATTTTATTTTTCTATTTTAGATCAGTGAGTAAGAGCTATTCCACATTCATCTTTTTCAAGATGACCATAGTCTTATTAACCCCAGCCGCAGCACCTTGCAGCCCCCAAAATGCCACACTCTATGCAACGGGGAGAGGTCCAAAGTTATCGCCTTAGTTGCAGTAGGGCAAGTAGAGCGAGTAATAACCAAGCAAGCTTGTGAAAGGACTTGTCTGAGGGTTCTTTGGACAGCCACTATAGGCCTGATGATTGTTGCATATCATATAATCATAATATCATCTTTGGCTCGAGTCCTCAAGTTTTGCTATCCATTCTATGTCCAACCACAGGATATATCTCGCCTTGTTGGCAATATTACGTACGTTCCACATTTATTTGTGATCCATGGAAATCTCCAGGTAGGCTCAACATCTTTTTAGCGATTGGGTAGTTTATGATTATGAAGCGATGAACATAACATTTCAAGAGAGGTTCAAGAGAGAGCAACCACTTTATTACAGTGAAATTGGTTCCATAAGTTGGTTCCTTATTGTCTAATTAATAGCAATTAAGATATTTCAAAACAATGATTAATAACATTTGAAACAAATTCAAAATATTCAATAATAACAACAACAACAACAACAAAAAACAAGTAACTACATAATAGATAATTTAGTCATGCGTAAACAAATTAATAATAAGGAGAGTTTCTCCGATAAGGTCGGCCTTTTTTTTTAGCTTGAATTCCTTTAAAAAGTTACATAAACTGGGGAAGCAGTCCCTCGAACTCCAAACCACAACCCGAAAACCACCCAGTTGTCAATGTGGTACTCTCCCCGGAGAAAAGGGATGGTCGGCAGGTAGATCAACCTTTTTTCCTGATCGACAGCGGAGTCCTGGTTGATATCGTTTGTTTCCCAACGAAGGGTGGGGTCCATATATTGAAAGCAATTGTAATAATTAATTGAAAATCAAAACGTTTGATTTACAGCAATAACGGTTTAATTCAAAGTTGAGAACGCAGCAAATAATTAATCAAAGGTTAATTAATTTTTCCTTCTAGATCAGTCGTCTGCAAAGAACAAAGCTTTGCTATTGTAATTACTTATCAACCATAGGTATTACCTAGGTTTCTGCTTCTCAATCAAGTTCATTTTGGAGAAATAAACGTTCATAACTCTTTATTCGAGAAAATAAAGAGATGTGGGTGCCTTTGTTAGAAAATTTAATTAGTGGTTGCTAAGGACGCAAAACTGAGTACCTACAACTTGAAGAAACGAAAAATCACGTTTTGGTCAGCTTAAATTGGAATGGGAAAAAAAATTAATGAAGAACGGTTACAGAGCTCTGGATGGTCCCATTCGATTCCAAAAATTCAATAACACATTTTCAATTTATAAAAAACAGTACCTTTATATCAAACATTTTTGAGCTAGGGCGAATTGAAAATTTCTGCCCTTACAAATGACTGACATCAATCAAAGGCTCCAGGGCACAACTAGACCCCAAATGGAGCCCGCATCAAATTTCATCAAATTCGATCCATGGGAACCAAGGAAAGTGCCGTGTACGGCGGACAGACATCTTCTTCTTTCTTTCTATAAATGACTCTACAGTTCGGAGTGAACTTTGGCCTCCAAGACTTTTCTCCTCCAGGCCACTCTATCCAGTGCCTCATTCTTCCAATCTCTTATTCCCAGCTTTCGAAGGTCGGCCACTACATCATCCAGCCATCTAACTTTTGGTCGTCCGCTTCGTCTAGTCCCCATCATCCCAGCCTGAACTGCCTTCTCAGTGGAAGCATCTGCGTCTTGACGTGCAACATGCCCAAGCCAACGTATCCGATTACTTTTAATCGGACAATATCTTCTTTTTGAAGAAACTCGTCAATTTCTCGATTCGTACGAATCCTCCATTGGCCTCGGTCGTTCACTGGTCCCATTATCCTTCGGACTATTCTTCGTTCGAAAATTCGGAGAGATTTCTCATCCTTATTTGTTAAAGTCCAGGCTTCAGATTCATAGCAGACTACTGGACGTATTAACAATTTGTATAAGAGCAGCTTTGAAGTGCGGGACAACAACCTTGATCTGAACAATCAAAAGCGGACGCACATCAAAAATGTTCATTTGATTTTCGGATTCTATGTAATACCTTGAAACGTAAACCATCAAAATTTCTTGGTGGCTTACAAACGTTCATCATTGTGAATAATAAAACCAAAAGGTCTAGATGAAAGTGAAAAAAAATTTAATTGAAAGTTGAAACTTTAAACTAGAAGTGAAAATACTGCACAATGACACAAAGAATTGGGAAATAAGAGAGAGACGGATCAAGAACACATCTCAGAACCACCTGAATGCAGGAGGGACAGAACGCTTTTCGGTTTTGTTAGGAAACCTCAACACGGACGAAACGAGAAAGTAAGGAGGGATTACGGACGAAACTTCCCTTAGGAGTGCAGACTCTTAGGTCTTCTGGATTGTTCATTGGGTGGACATTCTGCAATGACTTGGAATTCATGCGTTGATGGTGCCAGGGATATGATGACACCCGGCGATCTGCCATCAGCGGGCCTTCTCTCCTGCTTCTCGAATCATTATATCCGCATTATAAACACCTAAAGGGGTGAGAGCCCCTGGGGAGGCCCCAAAGCGCACTTTACGAGGATCCTCGTGAAATGTCAAAGTTCCGCGAACCCCCTGAACTTATGGCGGAAATGAACCTGCTATTAGTCGGGCCGAGCCGAGCGGGAGTTATGCGCGGGGTTCCCTAGGCTGCCCCGTTGCGTCACCCAGCGCCCCGGATCCCCGAGCATTTTCGACGGAGATTTGACCCACATCTCCCGGATCAACGCTGGTCCGATCACGGCTGAGGGATTCGGGGCCCCCGCGGCCTTGAACCGGATCCCGTGGGTACTCGGAGTCGCCAGTTCTATTGATTCGGTCCGAATTCAGGAACCCATCGATAGACGAGCGAGCGTCTGCCGAATCATACCTTCCGGCGTGATGGCTTGATTTAGCGAACTAAAAAACGCTGCAAATTAATTTCTATAATATAGATCTATATATTATATAGATTTATATTTATATAGATTTCTATATATTATATAGATCACTCGTCTGCAAAGATCACGGCTTTGCCATCGTCAGAATCTAGGTACCAACCATAACATAGGTGCTACCTATCTACCACATACCTACTTCACAATCAAGTTTATTTGGAAGAAATAAACGCTTCACACTCGATTCGAAGAAATGAAGAGTTGTGGGTGCCTTCATTGGAAATTTGATTACTGGTTGCTAAGGACGCAAAACTGAAGACAACTTGAAGATGCGAACAACGATCGAATTTGGCCAACTAAAATTTCTACGGAGATTAGTCCTCTTTTGCTATTCACACTCGTGTTTCTGATTAATTGTAAGCCCAACCATTCAAAATTCTTGTAGCGAGCGAACGGCTGGTCCTACAGAGCTCCGCGTGGTCTAAAAAATTCTAAAAATTCAATACTATTTTAAATTGATTAATATCGAAAGTTTTTGAGCTAGGGCGTTTTCAGTTTCAACCCTTGGAGAAGTAACTGACATCAACCAAAAGCTTCGGGGCACAACTAGACCCCAAATAGAGCTCATATACCAAATATCATCAAAATCGGTGCACGGTAACTAAGGAAAGGAATCTGGAGGGCGAGACGCGAAGCGCCGAGTTTTAGCATGGAACATGCTTTAGCCATTACCTAACTGGGCAAAAATGCGACGAAACTGTGGAACAAAAGTACTGTTTATGCTTTTTAGCTTAAAACAAGCAGATGAGAGTAACCGTTTATTCAGTAATTTTCTCCATTATTCTCTGGCAATTATAGTTCCATTTTGATGATTCCAGCGGCAATATTTAAGTTTTTCAATGCCCTAGGGTCGTGCACTACCTAATAAATTTCTAAAATCCTTTAAAATTTCAAATTTAGGTACAAAATACTAAGAACGAACGGCGACCGACTGAGACCCCCTTAACAAACAAAAAGGGGAGTGATTCAAATTTTTAAGAAAATAGGTCAAAAACGGCCAAAAAAATGCGTTTTTTGTAAATATTACGAACTACTCTAGTAGGTAGGTACTCCAAATTTGATTATATTTTGGTATTTTGATTTATGTTAATAATAATATATATATTTTTTTTAATCGAATTCGGACAGAAAATGCAGAAGTTATGACTTTTGATTAGGTATTTTTTTGATTTAGGTACAATATTTTTTAGCCGAAATTAGGATGGAAAAATAGATGTTATGACTATTACAAGGGTTTTACACATGAGCAGAGGTATCTATGGAAATTTTCATATGAAACCATCTATCCGCCAACCCGCACAATCCCTGAAAATGTCATAAAAATCTTCCTAAAGTTTTGCCTTTTACAAAGGTTTGCGGACACACAGACCTACACGAAACCCAAATTGTTCAGGAAGGTCTAAAAGGTAAAGCGCGAGTGGAAATTTTGATTCTGGAGGACATTTTTTTTCCATCCTTAAGTGAAAACAATGCTTACGCTACCTTGGTAGACTCGGAAGTACGAGTAAAAATTGTCTGAAAGCACAAGTTTTCACGCATGAAAATTCAATTTTCTCAACAATAAAACTTCCTCTGAAACAAATACTGACAATACCGTTGGAAAGCTGAGATCCTGGGGTAGATTTTTTCGCTGAGTGTTTTATGAGTTTTATTGTACGTCGTATAAATACATCTTGTGCGGAAGTTATGCTGCCCTCCCAAATGGGCGTTTTTTAATCGCTTATCTTTACAGGAAACATAGAAGCAGGAACAATTTTATCATTACGATTGTGGCCCAGTGAACGAATTATGACAGGAGTTTGTCAATACATTCCAAAACGCAGATGTGGGTTACTATTAAGGAGACTTGTGTCTAAAATATGTCGTAAGTGTTGCTACGAGAAATATCCCACTGTGCCGCCAAGAAAATGAGATCGTTTGACGAACGTTGCAATTCAACCGGACTTTCGAAACTCTCAGGACTCAGACTCAACCAAACGATCTACATTTTGAAATTAGAAATAAGCGAAGAGTCATCGTATAGAAAACGAGTCTTGAGCAATATTCGTAGAGACTTCGACCATTGTTGGGTCGCGACTGAGCGCTAAGGAGCACTTGCGTTTTTTCCCACAGCTCCCAGTCGAATGGCGAACTGATTAGCGAAGTCTGGATAGGCCGAGGGAGAAATTTCATTCTTTTTCTCGCAGAGAATATTTAGACGCTGCGGTTGGCGGCATCCGTTTGAATTAGGAATTTTCTCACGACGGCTATGAACTGACATGTTGCGACACTCAACAGGTTTACGGGTCATGGGAAGGGACTTCACCCCATCTCCTTTATTATAGGTTTATTCCCTGTTATTCCCAGAGACGATGCTTCCCTTGTTGTGAAGACGATCATCACGTAGGGAATGGATGGTACCTGAGTGATTAACCTGTTCTTTTACGAACCGGTCGAGGGTTATTATAACCGCTGCGAATTAAGATCACGTGTGGGTATGTAGTTAGTTTGATTATCATTTTAGTTATTTATTATTAATAGTTGATGCTGCTAAAATAATGATAACCGTATAAAACACCATCGTTGAAAGAAGAACAGGCAAGATGTTGGTTGTGACGAATACACTCAACTGATATTACAATAAAGTGATCTTGTTTTTACACAGCTGCCCTTAGATTTGTTGGATATCGATGTACCTATACAAGAATCGTTTATGTACTTAACTATATAAATATGCAGTTCTTTGTTATCTCCCTTGCCGTACGCGTCTCTCTCTTTTAATACTTTACATTTCCCTCCAATATTTAAGGAGAGGGGTGTATATCGAATAAAACCGTTCAAGATTCTATAATACGAGTACACTTTTCGTGTACTTTGGTTTATTATTTTCAATAATGAACCTTTGGAATCGACCAACAAAAATGAGCCAATGATGAGGTTTTTTCTCCTGGACTCTTCAAATTAAATCGATTTGGACGGTTAGGTCATCATCAGTAACACACAACAACTGGAATTACATCACAGAAAGCACGGTTTGTGTAGGTCACAGGTGAAAGGGAGCTTGAATCGCATAGTCTCGTAGGTAAGTGAAAGGCGTACCCAATCAGAATGAAGTAAAAGGAGAACCTGATTACTATTGGCTCAGGGAAGTTCAAGGGACTGGTAGGACCAACAAATGCCAATCAAGGCGTGAAGTGGAGCTCAAACAGTGGTGAGGGTAACATTGAGAAAATTGAGGAAATTCTACGTTTACTGTCTATATATTATGATGGATCAAAACTGAAGTTATAGGTGGATTGACTCAGGCGATTTGCAAAAGCAGAATCACCTCTAATATTCCTGAAATCCTTTTCATCGCTTTAATTTTGGTTTATTATTTTCAATAATGAACCATTGGAATCGACCAAGAAAACGAGGAGCAAACGCGTTCTTTCAGAAAATGATGGGGCATGATGTTTATGCGTCCTGTATAAAAAACACCATGAAATTTCTGCCTTAGAGGGAGAAAAATAGATCATAGATTAAACTTTCCAGTGTTTGTATGAATAAACAGATTTTTTTTTCCTCGATATCCGAAAATTTGAAATTCCACCCTGAGAAGGAAAAACAATAGACCATGGAAATGTCTATTGTTTCTATGAATAAACAGTTTTTTTTTCTAAAAAGAACTCCGATCGCACGTAATAATATCGCAGTATTCTAAAGAACCTTGCTTCCCAGCTACCCATATGTAGCAATGATTTTGTTTACTGGTTGCAGCGTTGCATTGTTTGTGGCCAAAAATGTGTCGCGAAAATTTCCTTGACCCCCAGCCAAAAGACATACTATGTCTGTGGTTGAACATATGTCTATGAGATCTTGGGCGGCTTTGGCATCGTCCGGGGGTGGTCTCCTTGGTGGATGGTCGCGGGTATAAAGCTGGCCGGGTGCCTCGGTGTGAGGTGCTGGTTTGTTTTGTGATAGGGGACTCCACCATGGTGGGCGGGCCCGGGGATGCCTCCGGCCCCGCTCCGATTGTAGGTGAAACGAGCTATTTGGACGCATTCTTGCCTTGTAAAAGGATTTTGAATAAAGATATTATTATTATTATTATTATTATTATGTTTTGTGATGTTTTACATGGATGTCATCTATGTCCAAAAATTTCAACCTCCCCCCCCCCCCCCCAAATTCGTTGGTTTACTTTTAAAGATAGAATCCGAAATTCGAATACAAATTTTGCCGTCCGCCCGCCGTACGCGACACTTTCCTTAGTTACCATTGACCGATTTTGATGAAATTTCGTATATGGGATCTAGTTGTGCCCCAAAGTTTTGGGTTGATGTCAATCACTTCTAAGGGTTGAAAAAACGTTTGATATAAAGGTATAGTTTTTTCATCAATTTAAAATAGTATTGCATTTTTAGAATCGAATGAGACCATCCAGAGCTCGGTAAGAAAAATAATTCGCTCCCAATGAGAACTTAAGGGTTGGACTTAGTATGAATCAGAAACACGAATGTGAATCGCAAAAGAGGCCTATTTATCGTTTATTTAAGATGACCAAAATGAGATCGTTTTTCGTTTCTTCGAGTTGTACTCAGTTATTGTACAACTCAGTTATAACCAGTAATCAAAATTCCTAATGAAGGCACCCATAAATCCCTTTCTTAGAATTGAGTGTGAAGCGTTTACTTCTTCAAAATAAACTTGATTGTAAAGCGAAAATATGGTTGGTGGGTAGTGAAAAATGCAGAGTTATGTTCTTTGCAGGCGAGTGATCTATACAGAAAAATAATAAACCTTTGTGTAATAATTTTCAGCGTTTTTTCTCTAAACTCACCTCAAATACGGAGGGAACACGTCAATAAAAAATAATAGTAATAATAATGATAAATTATTAAGGGGGACGCTCAGCACTATCCGACGCTAGCTCCAGGGATTAGGGAAGTTGAGGAAGATGGATAGATGGAGTTGGAGAGATGGATAAAAGGATCTGCCCCTATTGGTTTTTCCATCGTGATGTCGTAAACTATCTAAAGTGGATGACAAACGTTCGAGAGAGAGAATACCAAACGCTATCATGGATTATCTTCACAATCACAACTGGTCAATCGATTTTCAATTCTAAATATAATTTAAATTTTTCTTAATGACACTCATGCGAAATTTTTCTTTATTGTATTCGCATTTCGTCAATGCAATATAATTAAATATGATTTCGCACGAGTTTTTCCGCAGAAACGTTTGCATTCCTCATTCTCAAAGTTGTCAAGTAGCTCTTAGGATATCCCTCATAAATAAATATGGTAATAAATCGGCCGAAACAGGGAACTTGACAGTAAAAACGTGGTAAAAGCTCTGACAAACGAAATAAAAGTTGCACACAACAGATCTGAATACTCCCGATCACTTCCAGTGGTCTTCCAATTCTATTCTCCGAATTTCAGGGTTCTTGGATGAACAAGGGTGTTAATCTCACGCAGCTGATCTGGCGTCCTCTCCATCAATTCCAGTGCTCCCCAAAGGGCAGAACAAAGGTAAGGTGATTGTGTAACAAATAAACAAATCACTATAGGCCAGATGATGAGTACTGCTTGACTACTTGTGGGCCACCTACCTGAAATAGAATCCTCCGAAACCATCGAACGGACTCTTCAATACCTACAAGTTATACGGAGAATGCTGGCGCGTGACCTCTTGAAAGTAAAAGGAAATGAAAAGTACAACTCGAGTTGTTGGCTGCACTTCCTGATGGGCGGTCAGAGGCCGGAGGTCACTTTCCACCTACCACGATCTCGATCTCGTGACACGCTACATCTGTTCAATCTTCAACAGAGAGCCAATACATACTATAATCACTGAATAATCGAGACAACTTCAGTATAGTGCAGCTTGGAAGACAACCATCACCCGCGTTCGACTTGTACAGTCACGATAAATCTGTAGGTACCCCCAGTATCCACCAATCTTCCTATTTTGGAAACACGAACGGGGTAAGAATGCATACAGTGCATATCGTTGAATCATTTATGCCAAAGATTTATGAATTAGAATTTCTTCAATCAATCAAAAGTTTTGCCAATCAAGATTGAAATCAACTTTTTTGATGAATATCAACACTGTAAACTTCCCGTTCCAAGCAATTAAAATGAAGTAAGCTATGTGCCACACCAACTTCAAAACATTGTTCATCATGTTGGATATTTCCCTACACGGTGGCCGTACTGAACACGGCGCTCGAGGGTTTCCCCTCCTTCAATACCTTGCGATGATGCGGGTTTTGCATAACCTGTACGCCTCTGAACCACGAACAGATCTGCCAGTACCTACCGAAGATCAATGGCGCTTATCATACACCAGGTCTGACAAAGATTGCTTAGATGATTGATCGATTGGAAAATCGAACTATCCTACCGTTAGAATAGAACGAATTTCGTAGCGGTATTGTATCGTACAGCAGTTGGCAAGCGCAATCGTAGTAATCACAGAGAATGGCCCATTGTTTCAAATCACCGTTCGAAGGACGTAGCAAGGTATGCGATTCGTACCTTTAAGTTTGTGACGAGTTACGTTTTGACATAGATATGTCGTTTGGCTGGGGGTCAAGGAATTTTTCGCGACACTTTTTTTGCCACAAAAAATACAACGCTGCAACCAGTAAACAAAATCATAGCAAACACTTGAAAATCATCCTGCACTCTTGTGTAGAAGATCAAATATGCTCATGTGATTCGATAGAAAGAGTTGCAAGGCATAAGTATCTGGGGCTAGTACTGGATGAAGAGCTTAAGTGGAAGCCCCATATAGACTACATCCATAAGATTAGGAAATATATATATATATATTCTACAATGTTAGACACACGCTCCCGAAGCAAACAATAAAACTTATATATTATACCATGCTGCAATCTGTATTGCAGTATGGCATAATAGCATGGGGAGGAACGTATTCCACCCATATAAATAAGTTACATGTTCGGCAGAAAATTATCATAAAAATGATGTTGTCATTACCGCGTAGGACCCCTTCCGTAGATCTATTTGATATTGCTGAAGTATTTACTATTAGACAACTTTATCTGAAAAATCTACTATTGCAATTCTTTAGGACACCCAACATAATTGAAGTTTCTCGAAGGGATCCGAAATACGATACTAGATATGCCGCCGCAGGGAATGTAATTGGCCCTAGACCTAGACTGACTCTGACAACGCACAGCCCGATCTTCATTCTAGATTTGATACACCGAGAAATTATTTGTAGCATGAAAAGTCCCCAGAAGTTCACTAGACCAAAATACAAAAAGCAAGTGTTAAGTTGGCTAGTTACAGAAGGTTAAGGCCACTTTTGAGGTTTTTTCATCATAACTACCTCGAAACCAATCGCACAGGGCTAATTTTTTTTTAATCACATAGCTACACATCTCACCTTTCCATTTCCGTCGAAAAAAAATTTTCATTCACCCAAGGGGGGTGGGAGCAAAAATTTTTTTTGTGGTACCATCTCACACCGCCATCGTGGTGAGAAAGGGCCACCGACTTTTTTCGCCTATCTACGCATTATAACAGCTTGTGGATCCTTCTAACACCATCTCCTATGAACTAGAGCACATTAGATTTGCAAAAAAAAAGTTTTTTGTTTAGTTAATAAGTGTTAACAAATATAAAACATCAACTTTTCAATAACACTGTATTAAAATGATTATTTTCACTTTAAAATCATCATTTTGACAGAAACATCGACTTTAAAATAAAACGTCACTAAACTTCGACTCTTCTCCAACAAAAAATTGAAAATAATGAAGAAAAAACTCATTTTTTCAAGGAGACGGCGAACTTGTTGTCTCCCACTTTGCGAGGCGGAGGAATGGGGGGTGCGCCTTGATTTTTTAAAGATTTTTAATCGAAAATATACTAAATCCTGAGAATTTTGGCACCAACCGCGACCTTCTAGCGTGAGTAGATCTGTTTCTATGATTTTTCAAAGTTTCGACCGTTTATGACGTCACGCGCCCCTCTCGCCTGGGCGGGACCCCCCAGCCAACGGTGACGTCATAAACGGTCGAAACTTTAAAAATTCATAGGAAAAGATTTACATACGCTAGAAGGTCGCGGTTGGTACCAAAATTCTCAGAATGAGGTCTACCTTAGATTAAAAATAACAATAAACAGTTATTCCTACCCAGGCGCATACCCTATTTTCCCCTTGATTTGCAATTGCCAACTTTTTGTATTATTTCAATTACGTGGGAACGAGTCGTCCCACAAAGACGATCTTTCTCCTGCACTTACTCAGATGATATAAGAACACAAACATCAACTTACCAAGCATACACGACAACTCGAAATTGGATTTCCTCCGAAGGTTTTGCCACTTTTCCGAGAGGTCAACAAAAGTATGAAAAACGGAAATCACCACAAAACGTAAACAAAACCGTTCAAGAAGGTTTCTTCGGCACCGCGCGCTACTGGCACAATCTTCCCATCTGGGAAAAATAGGCGGAATCCTCTAATTACTAC
This sequence comes from Apolygus lucorum, assembly GCA_009739505.2. NCBI lineage: Eukaryota > Metazoa > Arthropoda > Insecta > Hemiptera > Miridae > Apolygus > Apolygus lucorum. The sequence goes on from CM019179.2 coordinate 22,143,086, forward strand.
ATTGGCCGCTAGGTAGCGTTATGATGTGAAAAAGCTGAGTTGGACTCATCTCACCCCGGTGGCCGCATCTCACCCCATTTTACGGCATATAATATATGCCTATACATATTATGTATAGGAGACTATTTAATTTTAGAGATTATTAAAGTTAGAGAATCATGTATTGTTTATTAATTTACTTATTACTGTAATTGTAAAGTATACATCAATTTATTCACCGATATGGAGCGATTTTGCAAAGATCCTACCCTACAACACGGGCCAAGCCTAATGTCGGGTAGGAAATCTGAGCAAATTGCATCCCTTCATGCATTTATATTATTGTAAAAGTGTACAAAATGGCGAAATAAACATATATCTATCTATCTAACATATCGGTAGCTATGAAGCAAGGTTCTCTAGAATACTGCGATATTATTACGTGCGATCGGAGTTCTTTTTAGAAATAAAAAACTGTTTATCCATAGAAACAATATACATTTCCATGGTCTATTGTTTTTCCTTCTCAGGGTGAAATTTCAAATTTTCTGATATCGATGTAGTTTAGATGAGATTTTTCTAACGATTGGATAAAACATCAGTAATCTACGTACTTTCTTTTATGAAGATCAAATCGAGTCCACAACTGATTGCAATAATTCAATACCCCCCTTATTTGCAAGTTACTCTTGACGTTACGTTTTACACACTCGGGAACATGCTGGTGTCCGTCGGCAACTTTTGTGACGTCAGTAAAAGCTCTGCGTGTAAAATTATGTAAGCAGGTGTCCCTGGCAATCGCTACCCTATCCGGCCAATTTATCCAATTTATCAAAATGCCAGCAACCGAGGGAGAATTAATTCAATCTCGGATGGAAATCAATTTTTTAAAAAAGGCCAGGTTTCCTGGAGCTATAGGTGCTATGGACTGCACGCACGTGAAAATTCAGTCGCCAGGAGGGCCACACGCCGAAAATTTTCGAAATAGAAAACGAAACAAAACACACTGCTTCTTCTTCATCTAGTTTCTTATTTTTTCTGACGCAAAACACACTGCGAAAACTTTTAATCAAAACTCCTCCCAAGAAAAGGTCGACCGACAAGGAAGCTATAACCAAAATTAACCTTTAAGGACTTCTATCAACAAATATTTTCGCCCGCCGAAAATATGTCTTTTACAAATTAGGTCGGTTCAAACCATCGTTTTCACTACTAAAAGTGTAGTATAACACACACTTCTTTTACAATACAAAAATCCGATTTTTTCGTGTTTTCGAAGTAATCCAGCTCCCTCAATATTTACTTGCGAATTCAACTCTGATTAGCCCGTTGGTAAGGAATGAACTATTTCCTAAAGAACCACGATTTTCGACTGTTGAATAGCTTGAAATAAATAAATAAAACTTTATTTGCCGTATCACACAGTATATACATATACGTGTTGAGCAAAGCGTCTAAGTAAAGGTAAACAAAATTGGTGAGTTGTCAACTATTATCTTACTCAACTATGTCTTAAATTAAAGTAGTCACCCATCGAGTACAGTTCTTTATTTATTAGGTAGGATTTAACACCACGACGAAATTCTTTCAAAGGAGTGTTCAAACTGCACACATTTTGGAGGTGGCAAGCCCAGTGGTTGTATATTGCAACCACTCTTGACATGGGGCTCCGTTCGAAGAAATGGAGCCTATGCTGAGGAACTCTCAGGATGACTCCACCAAAGCGGGTATAATGATCGTGGTTGAAGAGCAGACCAGCAAAATAGTGACTATGACGCCTTACGAATGTCAGTGCATCGACTATGTAAAGGCTATAAATGGTGAGCAGCCTTTCCCGGATAAAGTGGAAGCGGCAGGACGAGAGTGCAGGGCGCCTCTGTATGATTCGTAGTGCCCTCTTCCGAGCCACAAAGACAGAGTGCAAATTTGCATCGGTTGCCCAGAATAGTATACCATATGTGGCCCGAGACACGAAAAGTCCGTGGTAGGCCGACATCAACGCCTCCTTCGAGGTGATTGCCTTCAGCTTCCTCAGTGCGAAACATAGCTCGCCAATTTGCCAGCCAGTTCCTGAGCGTGATAACGGCAGGACAAGGTTCGGTCAATGACCACGCCCAAAAACTTGGTCTTTTCAGAGTAGGGTAACGATATGGATCCCAACTGAATTCCGGCGGGTCCTCCAGGCTTTTTCCGGCTTTCGAACAGCATGCATACAGTCTTGGTTTCGTTAAGGCGAAGTTTCCTGTCAATTAGCCAATCTTTGACTTGTCCAAATTTAGTCTGCACGGTTCTCACACAGGCATCGTAATCCTTCCCCCGAACCAGGAAATTACTATCATCTGCATAGATTACAACGTGCGTGTTTCCATCTTTTATCACGTCAGGCAGTCCATTGATTAGGATTAGGAAGAGGAGCGGCCCCAGAATGCTGCCCTGAGGGACACCCTGATTCGCACACCGAGGTGAAGAAAGGACACTGCTCCCCGTCATGCCAAGAGAAACAACCCATGGTCTCATCTGAAGATATGAAAATGTAATGAACGTACCAGAAATGGGATAAAAATCCTTAAATTCCAGGAAGTTGAATTGAAAATTCAATTTGTGAAATAAATTTAAACAAAATTCGATGCAATTAAAATCCGATTTCTTGAGACGATGGGACCTGCTTGAGCCCCAAAGAACCAAAAAACCTCGATTTTCATGGGCGAAGCCACGTTATTTTCGCATTAAAACGCACTGTTTTCCCAAACTAAGAGGAATAGAATTTAAACTGATTGTATCGTCGAAAGTTGAGACCTCAACGCAGTTTTTCGTGTTGGGCACGTGAAAGGGCTTCTAAGGGATGAAAAATAAGGTTTGAATTTTTAAATACGCCCTACTTCAAAAGCTTTCAATATTTTCATCAATTTAAAATAGTATTGAATTTTTAGAATCGAATGAGACCACCTAGAGCTTTAGAACCAAACGTTCACTCCTTATAAGGACTTCAAGTTGGGACGAATAATAAAGTAGAAACACGAACGTTCAGTTACGGAAATTGGCGGCTCTCCGTTCAAAATGAAGCTGATAAAATGCGATCTATTTTCGTTTCTTCGAATAAAATTTTGTGTCGCTCAGCTGCGCGTCCCTGGCAACCACGAATTCGCAATGAAGGCACCCTCGACTCTCGGCTAATAATGTTAATGCAGTTGTTGGTAGGTAGATACCTGTAATTTCATTTGCATTACCTGATTTCTGTTATAATAAACCACCTAAACAGAATGACATTTTTCTTTCAAATAGGTACTTTCTTTCAAAATAAAGTTGATAGTGAAGGTTCAATGATGGTATGGTGGGAACTGATGACGGAAAAGTAGTGCTACAGGCAGGCGGGTGGTCAACATAGAAATAATAATAAACCGTTGTGTAATAATTAGCAACGTTTTGTCTCATGGTCGAAAAACAGAAAATATCTTTTAAGTGAAAAAAATGGCTTTTTTGAAGCAAAAGAAGTGTTGTAGGAAATCGCCTTACTTAAATTAGTTGTAGAAACGAATCCTGACTTGAGATATAATTAGGTATAATTATATCACCTACTCTTTTTCTCATTATGGTGTGGGAAACGATTAAAAATATGTTTTTCAAGCTCTATACTAGAGCGCTGTGGTTGGTAGGACTTTTGTTTCAAGTACTACCTACGTAAAGCTTGTAGCAAGAATCGGTAGGTATAACCAATGATGTAAGGGAAGAAGGGCAAGGTCGGTAGGTGAAAGTCCAGCTCTTATGGCCGGTGGTGTGCGTGCTTGAATGAGGCTGTTACCTCATCCCAAGTTGAATCTTCTAGGAATTACGGCCCAATCCGAGCACCAATGATGGGTGCAACACGGCCACAGATAAAGGAATAATCCATCCAAACGTCATTATCAAACTTTCTATATCCTCCGGGCTCGCCCGACCCGTTGTTCCAAAATTGATTTCGTGACCATAAGTGTCATAATAGTCGAGTGTAAGGAGTTAAACTCAACCTGATCGATTCGAGAAATGAGATTTGTCAGGGATAAGTAGGTAGATCCTGATGCGATATCTCAGTTAGGAATCTAAAGCACGTGAAACATAAGGAGGGGAATCCGGTGGATTTGAAAGAAACAGCTCAGGCATGAAACCTGCCTTCCTACCAACCCAGCATGTAGGAGTACTTTTAAGAAATTCAGGACAAGTCCAACGGAATCTCTAAATTATTTTAATAATATTAACAATGGACATGAAGTGGAAATCGTTAAGAAGAGAAACGGAGAATCGGAGTTGAAATCGTGAACTTAACATTAATGGGAAACCACAAGTAACATTCTTATAACGAATTTGATAATTCTATTATCTTTGAAAATGTCTAGTAAAATACTGAGGATGAGGAATAACTTATTTAGCAACTTTTCAAAGAAAATGAAACTATTGCAGCAATGGGCCTCATTCTTAGCATAAACTTTTTAAAAATTATTTTTATACAGGGTGTCTCACGAGTTGTCCCCCTCCCCCCTGCTAAAATCGTCCAGTTAGTTGTGAAAATTTTTTTTTTGTTTAAATATTCATGATTTTTCCTAAGGATGTCAAATATGACCACGGTTGGCATTGCGCTCGTGCGCACACCAACTTCGTTTTTTTCAAAGAGAAACCCCATTTTTTATTGCAGATTCGGATTCTACTTGAAATTTCATGAATTTTAGACTCCTCAACAGATTTTTTTTGGTTGCGCACAACCCATCCAATGAGCGCTCAAACATGCGCAACCCCTGGATATACCAAAATTGAGATGAAGGCAGACCTCAAGTATGATACATGTTTTTTTTCATTATTTTCGACGCTGAATCACGTGGTAGTGTCCATTTTCGGATTTTACTGGAATTTTTCGAAACGGCGGCCGTAAATTAAGGTTTTTAATGGAAAATCGCTCTTTTTCCATCCTCATAAGTTACGACGCAATTTTAATTAGTACTCCCGAACTAACTCATAAGGATAGAAAAATAGCGATTTTCCATTAAAAACCACCAAATTTTTGGCTGTCGTTTCGAAAAATTCCATTAAAATTCGAAAATTGATACCACCAATGATTCAGCGTCGAAAATTAATGAAAAAACATGTATCACACTAGGGGTCTACCTTCATCTCAATGTTGGAACAATCTAGGGGTTGCGCATGTTTGCGCGCTCACTGGACGGGTTGTGCGCAACCGAAAAAATCGGTTGAAGGGTCTAAAATTCGTAAAATTTCACGTAGAATCCGAATCTGCAATAAAAAATTCCCATTCTCAAAGTCTCATTCGAAAAACGAAGTTGGTGAGCATTGCGCACCGTGGTCATATTTGAGATCCTTGGGAAAAATCATGATTTAAAAAAAAAAAAATTTTAACCACAGCTGGACGATTTTAGCTAGGGGGGGGGGGGGACAACTCGTGAGACACCCTGTATAAATACTATAGTTACCTATTAAATAATTTTTCAAAAATATTTCACTGGATTCCATTTTGGAACATTTTAAAACGATTCCTGAAGTTTTTCCAAAAATCATATGCATATGTGTGTGTGCGAGTGAAAAAATCTCGTGTTGGTACTCTGCCCAGGCCTTATTTCCCAACCAATTTGCGAGATTCTTTTTTTGTTCGACTCAGATAAATTCCGAGTTCTGTATAATTTCACCAGAATATCGAAATTAGCATGAGAAGGGAGCGAGTGGAGAATACTACTCACAAATTATACGATTTATCAATACTTCGGTTGAGGGAACATTATCGATATACCTCTTGATTTTCATGAAATATTTTTAGTGCCACCATGGTGATCAGAAACTACGTATTTCGTGGGTTTTTTGGTGTTTCACCTTGAATACGGATGTGAACTTCTACGAACTACCTACCAAAACTAACAGATGAAAGTTCAAACGTGCCAGACTGGCAACCTTGGATGGAAGGTGGGGGCTCAAATTCACATGTTGGGTTTCGTAGATCACAGATTTAAAATTTTGGTCAAGTCGATGATCGCATGTCGCGATAATAATTCAACAATTATATTAATTAATATTGTTAATAATTTAACCATTATATTATTATTTTAAAGGTAGATATTTAATCGTGATGAACATAGGCTTATGCCAAAAAGTAGTATCACTTACTGACTGATTAATCATGGCGAGTGATCAAAACACTCCAAATTCACCTGCCAAAATCATGATTCACGTTTGTTTCTGGCCACTTACCTGCAAATGACAGTAACTTGACTACAACACTTTCAATATTTATCATTCAGAAATTGATATGGAAGAAGAGATTCACGATCGTGTTTCTAACCACTTGAAACGAAGTGTTCGGAACACGACTGTGCATTGCTTCCAATTTTTTTAACAACAAAAGTTTATACCTAATCCTGGATAACAATAATATTAAATCGTGACGATATCCAGGTGAGACAATGGCCTTCGATCAATACCCTTATCCGATTTTCTCTCGACCATTTAGTTGATTCTGGCGGTCACTCAGCTGATCTGATTCACTCCCGCTTTGTCAGAGCCTGTGCGTGATTCTCGAATTAAAAAATTACTTAACGGAACATTATTTGAAATTCACGGATGACAGGGATTTTCAGGGAGCATGGGAACAGCCTGTGTTCTTTGAACTGAAAGGTTCTCCATGGCTCTATTTATTATCTCATGTTCTAGCCAATTTTGTTCCCGAGTCTACCAAGGTAGCGGCAGCTTTGTTTTCACTTTCCAAGGACGAAAAAAAAAGTTCCCCGAAATCAAAATTTTCACTCGCGTTTTGCGTTTTAGACCTTTCTGAACAATTTTGGTTCCGTGTCTGTCTGTCATGAATTCCTTGTAACGCGCATAACTATACGAAGTTATTGTCCGATTTCTATGAAATTTTCAGGGATTGTGCGGGTTGGTATGTAGACGGTCCCCTATGTAAATCATCATCTTCGGACTGATAGAAACGACTGCGCATGCGCAAACGTGGATTCCTTGTAACGGCCATAACTTCTACATTTTCCTTCTGATTTCAATGAAATTTCCAGGGATGTTACAAATTAGTATTTAGATGGTCCCCTATGAAAATCATCACCTTCGGAGTGATAGTAGCCACTGCGCATGCGCAAACGTGAATTTCCCTGTAACGGCCATAACTTCTACATTTTCTACCCGATTTCGATGAAATTTTCAGGGATTATGCGGATTAGGTTGTAGATGTTCCCCAATGAAAATCAAGGCCTTACAATTTACAGAAGCCTCCGCGCATGCGCATACGTAAAATCCTTGTAACAGCCATAACATTTACATTTTTCATCCGAATTTGATGAAATTTTCTAGGATTGTCCAGATTAGCGTGTAGATGGTCTCCTATGAGGGTAGTTGGAGAATGATGTTTTGAGATTAACTACTATGCAACGAATCATCTATATAATCGGGTTATGGATACGATGAAGCTATGTGCCACACCCACTTGGGTTTTTCTGGGCCAGTGGGGTGCCGCCTATCATTCAAATTTGTAGTCATCACTGTCAATTTGTATCATCACAATACAAGCAAGAAAGTAAAGTCAAATCATTTATTTGATTCCCAACTACAAGCACTATTATTCGAACCATCATTTGCAGATCCTTGCTTATACGTAGGTACTCGAGAAAGCGGAGTAGATGATCTGATTTTGGCTTATTCCAACAAATCTAAATTGGACGAAATTAAACAAAATTTAATGGACTGTTTCGCTATGCGAGATCTTGGATCTATAAATTATTGTCTCGGCATATAATTCAAGAAAACTCAAAACTCAGTTCAAATGACTCAACAAAATTATATTGAAAAAATACTCAACAAATTCAAAATGGAGGAATGCAAACCTTTATCAACACCTATGGAACCAGAGTTGAAACTTGAAAAAGCAAAACCGGACGAGACAGCAAGAACAAATGTGCCATATCAAAATCTTCTTGGGTCACTCATGTATTTGGCAACAGCAACCCGTCCAGGTATTGCGTATGCAGTTAACTAATTGTCACAGTTCAACTCATGCCATGGAAAACAGCATTGGTAAGCAGCAAAACATGATACCTGAAACGGACCAAAGATTTGAATCTTGTACTCAGAAAAACCGGATGTTTCTTCACTTACGCTGGATCTGCAATTAGCTGGAAAGCAAAGTAACAGAGAACCGCAGCTCAATCCACAGAACAACAGAAGCCGCAATAGAAGCAATCCATCTAAAAAATCTTGCTAATGACATTGGGATTCGCATTGACCTGTTGAACGACAATCAGGCAGCGAATCCAATTATCAATGCGAAATCAAAACACATAGCATTGAAGGAACAGTTCATACGTGAATGAATAACACTGAAGAATGAAGACGTAAGCATCCTGTACTGCCCAACAGAATTAATGCCAGCGGACATCCTTACCAAGGCAGTACCGGCTTGCAAGTTGAATTTCGACGTCAACTGGGATTGGAAAGAACCCAGCAAATAATCTCGTGAGGGAGAGTGAAATAGGTCGATTCACTCGATGAACGATAATATCATTATCTGTTCAACGCCCGTTGGTAATTCTTATCAACAGGTATTGTACGGGAGAATGTTTTGTCTTTACTTTCTTGCTTGTGTTGTGATGATCAACATGTTGTATAAAAATATAATTCGAGAAATATTCAAAGACAGTCTTGAAGTGTCAGTACATTTACATTACAATAAAAACCTCTGCATAAACGGAAACGTTTCCTGTTATAATTTAAAACCTCTAGCAGCGGTTTAAAACTTCTCTTTTAACATAATAGCGACCAATTTTTTTTTTTTTTTTTTAATCTCCCCTTAAAGACTAAAGGTCTATCTGACGGAGGGACAGGCCATAAAACAAAATAAATAAATAAATCAAATATAATGGGGAGGACGCCCAGGACTCACCCGACGCCGGCCCTAGGGATGATGAGGAACGTGGAGGTGGGATGAAGAGAAGTGCCTCTATAAAATGACTACCAGTTTAAATATGTGCCGAGCAGTATGCGTCTGGTGACACCACGGAGTATACCTACTGAGATGCCCAACTCGCGCAACTCCGTGGCACTTTTCCCGCACCACACTCCGCGCCACGACAAGATCGCAGCCATAACCCTGATGTTGCTGACATTGACAACTTGGACATCCAGGATAATGCAAGACCTGTCGGGCTTGACGGCAACAATGTCAGGCTTCTTACCCTGGTCACTTGGCATGTGGTAAAATCTCTCCCCTTCAACATCCTAGCCGCTAGATGACAAGGCACCTGCTATCTGCTTGGCGACCGCATCATGACGTAGAATGCAGCCCCCATGAGTTCGTGGACACTGCTGCACTTCTTCGTCTGCCTTGCTCCATATCTATTCCTACCCACATAAAAACTTGTCTATTTATCATTTGGCCTTCTTTTTGAATAATTTGGATTATATGGAAGAAATAATTAAAGAATTTACATTATTTTCAGTTTCAAATGTTGATAGAAATGAAATGGGTGACTTCCAGAACACTATGTAAATCCTCCATAGTACCCAGAACTATACAAGTACTAATCACCAGTTTGGTTTTAGGGCAGGGAGATCAACGGTTGATGCAGTCAAGGAGGTTGTCGCAGCTGCCCAGTCTTCCTGGACCGGCAATCACTGGAGCAGGAACATCTGTATGGCTGTAACGCTGGATGTGCGGAACGCCTTCAACTCAGCAAGGTGGAAGGATATCCTGGATGCTCTGAGGGGCTTTAATGTGAGTGCCTACCTCTGTCGAGTCCTACAGGACTACTTGAAGGACAGATGACTCGAGTATGACACGAGGGAAGGGAAAGTAAGAAAGAGAGTCACAGCAGGTGCGGCCCAGGGTTCGGTTCTAGGAGCGGACCTGTGGAACCTGAACTATGATGGAATCCCACGCATTGAGTTACCAGAGGATATATCCCTGGTGGGCTACGCTGATGACATAGTCATCATTATCAAGGCTAGGACTACGGAGCACCTACAGTTTGAGCTCAACCAAGTAATGAGGCGCATCATGGAGTGGATGCAGTCAAAGTCTCTTTCTCTGGCCATACAGAAGACGGAGATCGTGCTGCTGACAAGGAAGAGGATAGAGAGGATTATTCCTATGTCTGTGGAGGGGCAGGCTATCCAAACATCCAGCGCCATCAGATATCTGGGGGTGATGATGGATGGGAAGCTGAGTTTTTGGGACCATATCTGTAGGGTGTCCGATAAGGCTGCAACAATGATGGGAAGATTGAGCCAGCTCATGGCTAACATAGGCGGCCCTTCCCCCTCCAAGCGTAGACTCCTAATGAGGACTGCGGAGGCCATATTGCTGTATGGGGCTGAAGTGTGGGTGGAGGCACTTCGTTTCCAAAAGTACAGAGTGAGGATGGAGTCCGTTCAGAGAAGAGGAGCACTGCGTATTTGCAGCGCATATAGGACAGTGTCTGGAGTCGCAGCACAGGTAATAGCCGGGGTCATTCCGATTGACCTGATGGCCGAGGAGCGGCATAGAATTTATCAACGGAAGGAAGATGAAAGAAGGGCAACTGTTAAGAAGGAAGAGAGACAAGACACGTTGAGGAAATGGCAGGACAGATGGGAAGTGGAGGGCAGAGGAAGATGGACAGCACGCTTGATCAAGGATGTAAGGGATTGGGTTGAGAGGAAGCATGGCGAAGTAGGATACTATGTGACACAGTTCCTCAGTGGACATGGATACTACAGAGCTTTTTTGTGGAAAATAGGGAAAGTGAGGGACCCCCATCTGTGTGCTGTGCCACAACGAACAGGAGGACGACGCATACCATACCTTCTTCCTCTGTGCGAAATGGGAAGAACTCCGTAGAGAGTTGCAGGAAGAAATAGGCGATGTGGAGCCGGAAACCATTGTGGGTAGGATGCTGGAATCGAAGGAAAGGTGGGACGCCGTCATTAACTTTATCACGGCAGTCCTCAAGACCAAGGAGTTGAACAGAGAATGGGAGGAGTAGAGAGGAGCTAGCTAGAGCGTAGCATAGGAGAGAAGCCTGCAACAGGCAAGTGAGGGAACTGTCCCGAAGTAATACTCGCAAGTAGTTCCAGGGCAGTTCTCCAAAAGAAGATGTGGAGTGGGGTTTTAGTTGGTAGGCCTGTGGAGTCCAACACTACTGATACGGGTAGGCCCGTTCAGTGCTCATGAGAGTTTCCCCACTTCCTACAAAAAAAAAAAAAAAAAATACAAGTACTAATAGTCGACAAATCTTTGAGCAACTGAAGCAGATTCGCGTCAAGAGACATTAGGGAAGCATGTTGTGGCGGAATGGATTAACCAATTTGTGATTTTTCATTTTGTTTATTCACAAACATAACAAATATTGGTTTATGGACTAAATCAAGAGAATTAAATGAGGGCTATGAAGTATTATGTACAGCGTTGAATCGAGCCTAGTGGGATAGGACGTGTCGCCCTTTGAGAATTCTGTTCATGATAACCTTCCTTCCTCCTTCTGTCGACATTCTGGCTTCCCACCCGTGTTTCCTCACTCTTTTGACTTCGTTGGCCCTGGGGAAGTAGTACCTAAGGAAAGTAGACAATTATTGGTACCGATAAATGAATGCAGGAGCTTTGCATGCAAGAGTCGTAAGCCAATAGAATGGTCACAGTCACACATTTGAAACCTATGAAAACTCATGACTTATGGGGCAACCAATTTGTTATAAATGATAGGTTATTGTATATGGATGGTTGTAAACCAGTTAGGTATTTTTGGTTTATTATTGTTATGACCCACATTTATCTAAGTATTAGTTCTTAATAAAGAAGTACAAGAGGATCCCTGAGTGAGCCACCACCCGCACGGGAGGGACGAGGTACGGGGAGTAAACGCCGCATGACGTCACCCTTCCACCTCTCTCTCCCTCAACTAATCACACTAGTATATAAGCTCACTCAGGGATGCTCGAGTATGCCAATCTAGTCCAGTTCTCGTCTTGTTCATTTCGCTCTCCAACTTCTCCTTCATCAAGGTATCTCCTCGAAGTTGTAGGCTCAACACCGTAAATATCCCGTCTTCCCGCCGGTAGGTTTCCCTGAAACGCCGGGGTCGACGGGCTAGCCCGATTCTTACAGTACTCCGCATACCGGTATGGGTCTGACCCGCCGATGCGACAGTACTGCATGATAGGATAGGGATAGTCTCTCTTAGGTTGAGTAGGAGTTAAAGTAAAGACAAAACGCCGCAGCGAGAAGGTCCTCTCCTTCACTCACCGACACGCCGAACACAACAGTGGTGACCCCGCACGTTTTTAACTACCTATTCAACGCAGAGAGATGGACAACAACGGCATCCCCGATCCACCGCTGCAGCCTGACTTCGCCGAAGCCGCCAAAGTGTCAATTCCCTTGACACTACCACCGTTCTACAGGGATGATCCTCGCCTCTGGTTCCTTCAACTCGATGCGGCCTACACCAGCGCGCATATCAACACAAAACGGGCCAGATTCACTCGGACGCTCCCTCTACTGCCCTACGACGTCGCAGTACAAACGGCAGACCTCACAGCGGCTCAACTCGTCACGCCTTATGACGACCTCAAGGCTAGGCTCATAGAAATTTTCGAGCCCTCTCGTCATCAACGGATCACGGCCTTCACCCAACAACAGCACCTGGGGGACCAGAAACCTTCGCAACTCCTACAAAAAATCCGACACCAACTGGGGGACCCCATGCCACAGGACCTGACGAAGGCCTTTTGGATCAAAGCTCTCCCAATCGAGGTACAAACTATCCTCGCACCGTGGATGACGAAGGACGCCGAATTTCTAGCACCCATCGCCGACGCAGCCCATGAGATACGGGGTTCAGCATCACTACACCAAATCGACCCACGACCTCAAACAGAAGCTGTAGACAAAAAGCCTCCACCTCGAACACGAAGGCCGGCGAATCAACGCCCTCGCAGCCGCTCACCATCGCCGGCACGTAAAGGTGGTCTCTGTTGGTACCATTTCACCTTCCGAAAGAAGGCTCTGAAATGCACAAAACCTTGCTCCTTTAAATCAGTGTCCTGGTCGGAAAACTAGGAAGCCCGCCTGTTCACAAGGCGGGCATTCCTTTTACAGACGTTTCGAACCGACTATTTGTAAAATGCAGGAAGAACAACATCCCCTTCCTTATCGACACTGGAGCCAGCATTTCAATTCTTCCGAACGCCTTACTCAAATGGAAGAAGAAAAACAATGACCAACTCCTCTTTGCGGCTAACGGCACCGCCATCACTATGTACGGCCAATACCGTACGAAAGTCATACTTGAAAACGAAGTATACGAATGGGCCTTTATCGTCGCCGATGTGAAACGTCCAATCATCGGAGCAGATTTTTTGAGCTATTTCGGCCTGCACGTAGACCTCAAAAACAGGCACCTATACAACCCTCACTCACGACGGCCGATCAAGGGATACGTGAACACGGTCAACACCGGGGTATCAACGGAGGCAACTCCCCCGGTCTTTACCAAAATGCTGGCCAATTACAAACCAGCACCAAGGAATTCATCACTTCTCTCATCGGTGAAACACTTTATCGAAACAAAAGGACCGCCCGTCACAGCAAAAAGTCGCCGTTTACATCCAGAACAACTCCGCCAAACGAAAGAAAGTTTCGACCAACTTCTTAAGGACGGGATAATTCGCCCATCTAAATCCCCGTGGGCCAGTCCCTTACACGCCGTTCCTAAACCAAACGGAACCTGGCGCTTCTGCGGAGACTACAGACGATTAAACGAACATACGATAGGCGACCGCTATGCTGTCCCACACTTACGGGATTTTTCCTCGCATTTACATGGATGCACGGTGTTTTCTACATTGGACATATCACGAGCTTTCCATCATATTGATGTCAACCTGGCAGATATACCAAAAACCGCCATCATAACACCTTTCGGCCTATACGAGTATAAGAAAATGAATTTCGGACTCAAAAATGCGGCCCAATTATGGCAAAGGTATGGACCAGATCCTAAGGGGTCTCGATTTCGTCTTCTGCTTCCTCGATGATATTCTGATCGCATCATCCTCAATGGAAGAACACCAACAACATGTACAACAAGTCCTAAACATTTTCGCCAACGAAGGACTTATCGTCAATAAAGAGAAGTGTGTCCTGGCCAAACCAGAAGTAGTTTGTCTCGGACACCTCGTAAACAAAAAAGGGATAAAGCCACTTCCCAAAAAAGTGGACAACCTTACAACATTTCTGCTACCCGCAACAGTAACGGATCTGCGACGGTTTTTAGGTATGCTCAACTTCTACCGCCGTCATATCCCGCATGCAGCCGTCCATCAACAACCATTGGTCGACGCAATCCCTCAACCTTCAAAAAAGAAGGATAAACGACCAATTGAGTGGACAGACAAACGCAAACAAGCGTTTCAACAATGTAAGACAGACTTACAAAAAGCAGCGATGTTAGCCCATCCAGCATCCACAGGCCGCCTATCACTAACAACCGATGCATCAGATAACGGTATCGGAGCAGTACTACAGCAAACTATCAACGGACAATCTGAGCCGTGGGATTCTTTTCTAAAACTCTCACTCCTGCTCAAATAAAATACTCCACCTTCGACAGAGAGTTACTCGCCATTTTCGAAGGTATTAAGCACTTCAGGGATTTTATTGAAGGACGAGAATTTCACGTAGTAACCAATCACAAACCGTTAACCACTTCTCTGCATCAAGATAGGAAAACTGCATCGCCTCGACGCCTACGGCAAATGGAATTTATAAGTCAATTTACGACGGACATTCGTTACACTCCGGGTACATCAAACATAGTGGCCGACGCGCTTTCACGACCATCACAACCGGAGCTCAGTGAATTGACTACATTCCCGACAGGCGCCTTCATCGCCCAAGAACAACGGAACGACAAATCAACTGAATTCCGCAATCTAATCAACAACAGACGATTAGAAGAAACGAACGTTCCATCCATCAACAGAACTATATGGTGCGATACGTCAGGCGAACTTCCGCGACCCTACATCCCAACCACATTACGACGGTCAATGTTCGAACATTATCATGCTCTCAGTCACCCTGGAATACGAGCCACTAGGGACATTATAAGGGCTAGAGCATTTTGGCCACGAATGAACACGGACCTACGCAATTGGGTCCAGGCATGTGAACGATGTGCTAAATTCAAAGAATTTAGACACCCAAAAACCTCACCACAACAGTTTGAATTCGCACAGCCACTGGAACATGTCCATGTTGACATAGTAGGGCCGTTGGAACAATCAGAAGGATATAAATATCTTCTGACAATGATCGATCGAAATACCAGTTGGCCCGAATGCGTTCCACTCCGCACGATCACAACAAAAGCGGTTATCGACAACATCACAAAGAATTGGATAGCACGATACGGATGCCCGCTCTTCCTTACCTCCGATCAAGGACAACAATTCGAGAGTTCTGAATTTTCAGAATTTCTAAAAAAATTCGGAATCCAGAGAATTCAAACTACCGCATACCATCCGGAAGCAAATGGAAAAGTTGAAAGATGGCATCGTGATCTCAAAAACTCCTTACGCACAGCCGCTACTTCTCCATCTTGGTCAAAGGATTTACCTACGATCTTACTCGGCCTGAGAACCACGATAAGATACTCGGATGGATACAGTGCGGCCGAACGCATTTTTCGCGCGCCCCTACGTCTTCCAGCGGACGTGTTTCAGCCGCTACCTACACACATAAAGGACACAACCCCTTCCGAAACGCCCGAAAAAATAAACCGACGATTCCCAGACTCCTTCCACAACACGCCCAAACTTTACCTGCGGGAGGAAGGTATGAAAAAGGGTCCATTATACTCGGGTCCTTACAAGGTCATTCGAACTGATGACAAGACAGCAACAATACTCGTAGACGGTTCCAAAATGACCATTTCACTACAGAGATGTAGGCCAGCTTATGGTATTACCCCCTCTCAAGAGGAAACCGGAGTACCTCTCGACACTCGCGTCGGGGAACCATTCGACACTGAGAGCGCATACCGACAGGACCTCTGCAGTACGAACACTACAGCAGCACCCCGACCGAACAGTCAACCTTTGAAACAGCCCGTTCCAAATAAGCCAAATCATGGAACAAAAACAACAACCAGCGGAGAGACATCCGCCAGACTGCAACCCTTTCGTACGAAAGCCGACAAAGCCGACAAAACCGCCTACATCAAGGCCGAAAACACGCATTCCCATCGATCATATGCCGAGGCAACAAGATGCGGCAAAATATCGAGTTTGGGATAAAACTGGGACACGAGTCTCCAAGAGCCCGGACAACAAAAACTACAAAGTCATGGAAATTGAGGAAATCAGCAGCTTCAACGAACAATTTGATAAAAATATAAAATCCTTCTTTTCCGCCAATCCTATTTCCTTTTCCGCAAGTCCCGGGCCGAAGAACCTCCGTCGAGAGGACCCTATTCATTCCAAAAATAACAAACTTCGGTCCGGGCAATTTTCAATCATCTCAATTACGCTCTCCTTTAAAGACAGCGCGCACAGGCTTCGTCATATGGCGCCGAAGGGTCTACCATCCCGAGACCCAGGTACCTCGACGGACCCGCGGCCAGCAACCGGCACGCCTGACGCCCTCGTCATTACGACGCGTACCGAATTCAGCAGCTACAACGACCATCGCCGCCACAACTACAGCTTCGCTCAAACATTCACCGACTGCAACGCAAAAGTCAACCACAATTCGTATAAATTTCAAATTCAAATTCAAATTTTTAACCTCAACGTAACTTCTATACTTTAAGAACTAGGGGGACCTATGTTATGACCCACATTTATCTAAGTATTAGTTCTTAATAAAGAAGTACAAGAGGATCCCTGAGTGAGCCACCACCCGCACGGGAGGGACGAGGTACGGGGAGTAAACGCCGCATGACGTCACCCTTCCACCTCTCTCTCCCTCAACTAATCACACTAGTATATAAGCTCACTCAGGGATGCTCGAGTATGCCAATCTAGTCTAGTTCTCGTCTTGTTCATTTCGCTCTCCAACTTCTCCTTCATCAAGGTATCTCCTCGAAGTTGTAGGCTCAACACCGTAAATATCCCGTCTTCCCGCCGGTAGGTTTCCCTGAAACGCCGGGGTCGACGGGCTAGCCCGATTCTTACAGTACTCCGCATGCCGGTATGGGTCTGACCCGCCGATGCGACAGTACTGCATGATAGGATAGGGATAGTCTCTCTTAGGTTGAGTAGGAGTTAAAGTAAAGACAAAACGCCGCAGCGAGAAGGTCGTCTCCTTCACTCGCCGACACGCCGAACACAACAGTGGTGACCCCGCACGTTTTTAACTACCTATTCAACGCAGAGAGATGGACAACAACGGCATCCCCGATCCACCGCCGCAGCCTGACTTCGCCGAAGCCGCCAAAGTGTCAATTCCCTTGAAACTACCACTGTTCTACAGGGATGATCCTCGCCTCTGGTTCCTTCAACTCGATGCGGCCTACACCGGCGCGCATATCAACACACAACGGGCCAGATTCACTCGGACGCTCCCTCTACTGCCCTACGACGTCGCAGTACAAACGGCAGACCTCACAGCGGCTCAACTCGTCACGCCTTATGACGACCTCAAGGCTAGGCTCATAGAAATTTTCGAGCCCTCTCGTCATCAACGGATCACGGCCCTCACCCAACAACAGCACCTGGGGGACCAGAAACCTTAGCAACTCCTACAAAAAGTCCGACACCAACTGGGGGACCTCATGCCACAAGACCTGACGAAGGCCTTTTGGATCAAAGCTCTCCCAATCGAGGTACAAACCGCAGCGAGAAGGTCGTCTCCTTCACTCTCCGACACGCCGAATTATTTTCAATAATGAATTTTCAATATTTCAAGGTACTTAGAATCCAAAAATCGAATAAAAATTTGGCCGTCCGTCCGCCGTACGCGGCACTTTTGCCACTTAGCATTGACCGATTTTGATGAAATTTGGTATGTAGGCTCCATTTGGGGTCTAGTTGTGCCCCGAAGATTTTGGTTGATGTAGGTCACTTCTAAGTCAAAAAATGAATTTTGAAATTTTGAAAACGCTCTAACTCAAAAACTTTGATATAAAGGTATTGTTTATCCTTCAATTTAATATTCTATAGAATTTTTAGAATTTTTTGAGACCAGGCGGAGCCCTGTAGGACAAACCGGTCGCTCCCTACGAGAATTTAAGGGTTTTACGTACGATAAACCACAAAACGCGAGTGTGAATCGCAAAAGAGGCCTAATCTCCGTTCAAATTTTAGCTGACCGAAATGCGATCGATGTTTTTCTTCATGTTGGATGGTTGGTGGCTTTTCAGACGAGTGATCAATATAGAAAAATAATAAACCATTGTGTAATAATTTGCAGCGTAATAACTAATTTAATTCAATGAGACAAAGTACTCAGATGTTCCTAAGTTGTGATTTTCGAAAACTTATGGCCGAAAACAGAGGGTTTTGTAACCCACTTACTTTTGCTACCTAATGAAGTTATTTTGGTCAATCATTTTTGAGATTCTGAACCTACCTAGCTACCAATCTACGATAGGAGGGCAATTCAGTTACAAGACGGTCGGACGGTCAGTTCGGAAGGTCCTCCTCGTATATAAATTCTGGTCCAGGTGGTTTCTGTTGGTTTCAAGGACTCTCGTGGTCTTCACTAAACGAATGGTTCGGCATCCGACGCACGGAAGGTAAATCGGAATTGCGGCGGGTTGCACTCGGATCCTGGTTGGACAGTATCGGAGTGACCACCTCTGTGAGTACCTACTTAATAGGAATAACTTTCTGAACTCATCTACCTACCTAGGCGCTGCAAATGGTTTAGGGTCTTGAAAATGAAATCTTTAGTAACCCTAATTTAGTTTTATCGTGATTCATCTAGGATTAAGCGAGCAGCTCGTAAGTCTCGACTTTAGTGTTTCCCCCATCCTCCGTTAGGTCTGGGCGTGCTTATCACGCCCTCTTAAGCTGGCCATACACATACTGGCAAGCCTGACAGTTCGCCTGAACAGTCTGCCTGTGGACTGATATCGACCATACACGTTCAGTTAAATCTTGGCCAGCAGACATTCGACGTGGATGCAGACCTCCTACCTACTCCTGGATTTGAGTACTTATTAATCAAAGTCCGATATTCAGGCGGCCGGTCGCCTGGCGCCTCACCCCACTCACTTCCAGCTTGCCTGAGCTCTCTCCAGGTCATCCGGCAAGATTGTTGAAATTTCGTTCGATGACAGGCCGCCTGTACAGTTATAACTGACAGGCCAGCAGGATGTCATACACGATCCAGTTGCCTGTCACCTGTGGACTGTTCAGGCGTAACTGTCAAGCTTGCCAGTACATGTACGGACAGCTTTAGGCTCCCCATTTTAATAATTATAATTATTATTATTATTTTTTTTTAGTAACTCGGCTTTGTTCTTTCCCCACTCTCCCCCAGCAATTCCTAGGCTGCTACAGTAGGTATATTATAGCTGTAGAAATGAAGTACCACGAGAAAATGAGTAATGGTAGGAATTTACCTACCTATCATAGAATGAAAGACAAAAATATTATCATATAATATCATAAGTCCCGCTGCACCACTTAAAACTGCATTTCTGCCAAGGTGTACTGATGGTCTCAAGTTATCGGAATTAACATTGACAATGAGTGAAACACAAACTAGAGACAAACCACTGTGGATGAACAGAAAGACGAGAAAATTTAACTTCAAGAGACGAACCACTATCATCAGAAAGACGAGAAAAATACGCTGGAGTTACTGTTACCAAGGCAGGCGGAGGGGAAGTGTTACGAGCTCTGGTGACTCAATTGTTCTTTTTAACTCTGTTCGTCACCTACAGAGAACACTACTGTCGCGATAAGGAAAAAAGGCGCACTCATGGGCCCATTGAAGTGAGCTTTCCTCCTATATTCTTCCATGCCTATACCATGGAAGAAGATATGAGGAAAGCTCACTTCAATGGGCCAATGTGTGCGCCTTTTTCCTTTTTCGCGACAGTAGTGTTCTCTTTAGGTGGCGAACAGAGTTATGAAGTACTATTCACGGTCACTAGAGCTCGTAATGCTTCCCCTCCCCCAGCACTGAT
Source organism: Apolygus lucorum (assembly GCA_009739505.2). Lineage (NCBI taxonomy): Eukaryota > Metazoa > Arthropoda > Insecta > Hemiptera > Miridae > Apolygus > Apolygus lucorum. The sequence goes on from CM019179.2 coordinate 22,163,215, forward strand.
AACTGTTACCCTAACGTATTTTTCCGATATGTTTCCCATTGCTAACATGTTTTTTCGTCTTTCTGTTTGATAGTGGTTCGTCTCTTGAAGTTTAATTTTCTCGTATTTCAGTTCATCTACAGTGGTTTGTCTCTAGTTTGCTTTGCACTTATTCAAAACATGAAGTAGTGTTGGAAGATGTAAATTCCGATAACTTGGGTCCATCAGTAGGTACGCCTCGGCAGAAATGCAGTGATAAGAATGGTGCAGATGATAGTTGATGATATATATTGTAGTGTAACTACAGTCCCTGGATATAATTTTTGTAGGAATTTAGTTAGTTGTTATATTGAAAAAGTTGTGTTTTTGATCTTTAAAAGAAATTACACTTGTCACATTTTGTGGCAATCAGTGGTTTTCTTGCACAATATTTTTGTTTTTCATTTTATGGTAGGTATGTAGATACCTGCCGTTACTCCTTTTCTCCTCTTATCTTATTTCTACAACTATTACGATAGTTATAGAGGACAGAGCGTCCAAAATCATACTCCACAAGTAATATTGATGAAGTGCAATTTTTAAAAACCCGCGGGAATGAGCAGGAGTGACAAAGCTGCGCTCTAGCGACTGAGTGGTATGGTATCGGGGGACTATGTTTTTATTCCCCACCTAGAGGTTGTGCTGAAAGCGGGAGCGATTTTTCGTCACGTTTTTTAACGTTGACTGAGCTTTCCTCCTACCTTCTTCCATGCCTATACTCTCTTGACTTAATACCTACTGCTCACACTGGGTCGAATACTTTGTTGGACCAATGCCAATGAAACTACATTCTTGCAATGGGTTTTTTCTTCGTATCCACAAAACTCCAATGTCTCAACAGCTAACACTGTCAATTCAAATCATGAATTGCGTGATTTTTAGATAAAATATAACGAGTAACCAGACATACCTGCCGTTGTGGGCTCGCCATACTTGGTTCCACATGTACCGTTCTATCGCGTTAGGTGAGGTTTTGGTAGCCACTTTTCCAACTCCTCCATAGTTTTTGTAGGTTTTCATCCCAACTGAAGGAACGAAGCTGCGAAATTGCATCAAAAAATATTAAGAAGCTATTATAGTAGGCAATTGAGATTTAAACACTACCTGGCTACAAAAACAAGGTCTTTCCAACAGTCAAAAGCTTACTCTGAAATATCATCCTCAATATTGTACTCATTCATGATGGACGACATTCTCTTTTATGATCAAATTTGGTTAAATACCAAATATTGATGTATTATTTTTAAATTAAAAAAATAAATATTATTAGGCATTACTATCATTGTTTTTAATAATTATATAATATCCATAATTTAATACGTTTTTCAGTTCAGGTAACGGTGGTTTCTCATTTCTAATGTTAAGCCGTTGGTCAAAACTGCAAGGGCCAGTTCCAGAAAATCACCCAGTTGTAAGCGTTGATTACAGAATTGAAGTCAAATGATTACAAACGCACATAAATATTTGTTCAGCTCTACAACGAAAACTATGTTGCCTTCAGCATGTAGCTGAGTAATTATTTGCATATAAATTACTTGTTAATTACATTAATCCTAAGTTAAACTGCATAAAATTTCAAATATCTTACGTGTTCCAAAATTTCCTCAGGAATTGAGACATGGTGTATTGGAGAGAAATTGAGTCAATCTTCAAAACATTCCAGCCTCAAGGCAAACGTCTTCTCTTGTCTGAAAAAAATAAGGGTGAAAACTAATGTTCAATACTACGAGTGTTTGAGTACCTGCAAGGCAATTACATACATCATACCAAGAAACTAACGATGAGTGGTCTCATTCGATACAGCACTGAAAAATACCTCAGCAAAAAAAGAAACACTTTCTCACCAGGAAACACCTCAATAGGATACGCCAGTCTTTGCAATACTCAAGTCAATTTGAAAAGTAGCTTTCTGGATGAAAAAGTAGCACCCATGAGATACGATTCCGTTGCTTTTAGTTTCGAGCCATGTTACATTACAAATTCAGCTGAGACCATGCAGGTTTTCAAGGGTGCCAAATCCGAATTTGAGGTCAGTTTACCAAATTCCGAACCATCGAAATACCTCGTTGATAGGGGCTTTTCAAGTTACCAATAAGAACTAATTAGCCCCTGGTGTGTATAAAGTGTCTGACAGAAACAAGGGAAATTTCAATGAAGTATGTTGACAGCAATGAGCATCTAGGATACCAGGGCGCTCAGTACCTTTCCCCCTTTTATAGAAGGTTCCATTTCAAAACTTCAGCTGTGATCTAACCGCCACGAAAAGTACTTTGTTCCCTAGTTTCTAAAAACCACCGTGTCCCTCAGACACTTTATACACAGACACCAAAAAACTAAAGTATTTGGGCATAATTTTGCCTCCATTTTCAACTGATTTGCGAAATTATTTTTTGTTCAGATGACTTCGAATGACCAGAACATCGAAATTAGCAAGGGGGGGGGGGGGAGCGATTGGGAGACAATACCCCATTACCATCACAATTAAATATTGTACCCAAACTATGAAATTAAGGGGGCATTATCAATATAGATCTGTATTTTCATAAATTAAGTACATAAGTATTCTTTGCGCTACCATGGAACAAATTAGTGGTGTCACCATGGTGCCAGAACACCAGAAACCGCAAATTTCGTGGGTGTTTCACCTTGAACAGGGATGTGAACTTCTGCGGATTACCTATCTAGACTGGCACCATTGCAGGAGCATGGGGGGGGGAGGGGGCTCGAATTCCCATGTTGGGTATCGTAGATCATAGTTTTTGAAATTCTGTTCAAATTGTTTTAACTAATAAAAAGTAGGTTTGACGGAAAGTATATTAATTAACCCATCAAGTGTCTCAAAAACAACTTTACAGTTGCTGCGTGTCTGTCAGACCCTTTATACATTGGGAGTCCATCAGAAGGTTTTTAAACACCAGGGGTCAATTTTCACTCTATCTTGGTTTTTGTTCTTTCCTCTTCCCTTCCTGGGCCCATCAAACTAAGCTTGACAGTAGTGCTGTAGCGTTGTGCTTGAAATCCCAAGTAGATACTTAGAAAAGTAGGCAGTACTTAAGTTCGAAAAATAGTAGGTAATAAAATACTTGAAATGCAGGAGGGATACCCAGTGTGAGAGCCTCACGGAGAGTAGGTAGGTACATACAAATTAACGTTTTGAGACGCAAAATTCTCCGAGGTATGAACCTTACTGTTGCCCTATCAGGACTGTTCCATTCACATATTCGTAGTCAGAAAACGTTTATTGTACAATGAACACCCACAAGTGATTCTCCTAGGTCCACTAATGGAGCAGGTTGAGCATTCATGGCTCTGGGGGATCAGTGGTACGTGAGTATCAAAGCAAACCACAATAAAAGTGCAACAAAATCTGGCTGCGGAAGGGTAGAACTAGAATTTTTCTTACTCTTCCGGTAGAGCTTAGGAAGCTCTGAAATCGAATTAACCCCGGAAATTCCTCTTCCTTCTTAAGTTGTACCTATTTCAGTTTCACCATCGAATACTAAATGGAGACAGGCGTACTGAGCAGGTGGGTACCTAGTTATATTCGTTGTCGGAGGAACACAGGTTTCTTGAACTTGTTGAAATGAATGAAAAATTTTCATACAGATTTAATCTGTATTACATGGAATTGAAGGTGCAAACTTACTCGAACTAGACAGATCACGAGGCACGTACTAATGCTAATTTAAACTGAACCTAAGAACTTACCTATGATAATCTCTGTAGGTACCTGCTCGATCAAAAACGACGAAAATTATAAAATATAGAAACACCGAATCTCGACAAAACGGAGTTGATAACTTATTTTTTTCCAGTACAAATCATTATCACTTCTTCTTCTTCTTCTCCTTTTTCCAACTTCGCAAGGGCCTTGGCACCAGTGGTCATTATCACAAACTTGTGGTGGTATTCCAAGAAAATATCAGTGCCAGTTGCACTTGATGGCTGATATCATGGAGGAAGGCGGTCTTCAGTTCCTTTTCATCTCGATGTACGTTCATGTACAAATAATGAAGTAGGTAGTTCTTGTCGAGGGGAAGCGATCAGCGCAATATTGAAATGTTAGGTACCCTATGCAGGTAGCACTGCATGGAACACAAAGCCAGGAAAAATATCACTTATTTATGATTTCTGAGAGAGAGGCAAACTCGACATGACGAATGAGAAGGGTTCCAAAAATAGGCACCCTAAAGTTGGTAAGAGTAAACTTGGCAGAGAGAATCAGAGATGGCAGAGATCAAGCGATATGGTATGCCTCCTCTGTTCGCAGTTGCAATGGACTTCTGGTCTTCAGTCAAATCCACTCATTTCAGGTGAGTTTCAAATCGTTTTATGGCTGGTTGGTGTCTATAAATTTTTGTGCAATGATTTCCACTATACAGAAAATTTGCTGTATAGTGGAAATCATTGCACAAAAATCAACGATCACTTTAACTTATGATCCGCTTCAACTTTCAGTTAATAAGAGAAAAATGAAGGATTGCAAAGTACAACAAATTGGTGTGGACATACAGCCATTGGCACAAGAAGAACAATGACAACTAGTGTGGTGCGGGGGTCTTATGGTGGTGTGGGAGGGGGGAAGTGTATGTGTGTCTTTCTGTGGGAAAGATGGCCAGAAGCCCTGAGAGAGCGTACTACATTGTGTAATATCTTCGGTTCGAGCGCTTCTTATAATTGAGAAATCAAACTAACTTACCTCAAGTGTAGTTCGATTTCGATTATAAGAAGCACTCGGTCCAAATATGTTACACAATGTAGTACGCTCTCTCAGGGTTTCTGGCCACACCTTTAAAGAGAAGAGGAAGACACACACACTTCCCCCCCTCCCCCGCCAACCTAGGACCCCCGCACCACCCCGATCGTCATTATTTGGTAGATAGTATGAATAATTTAGATTCCAGGCATTCGGGGTATTTAATTTAAAAGGGAAGGGTGGGTTTGTAACATCTTCGGACCGAGCGCTTCTTATAATCGAAATCGAACTACACTTGAGGTAAGTTAGTTTGATTTCTCAATTATAATTCAGCGCTCGGTCCTCGATGTTACACAATGTAGATGTTTAAAGTTCTGCCTGAATATAAATTATTCTTTCCTTCAGTTAGAAATTAGCATGATAGAGAAGATATCCAGCACTTGAGAAATGAAAAGTGTAATGGGTTTTCATGCAGAAAAGAACATAAATCATGCAAAATGCAATTAGTAGGTATTCATGCAGAATCAAGTAATGAAAATCATGCATATTATCTGAATAGTTTGAAATACGAAACTAGCTTAAATCAAAAGCTGAGATCAATGAGTTTTCAGCTTGCATCAAAGGTCTGTTGTAAAACCTGAGGAAAGTTTCAGCAGTGCTCCATCCTGCTGTTCTTTTGATGACGTCAATTGACACCCCTTTCCGGAGCGCATTGGACGTAGCAGCATGTCGAGTTGAATGAGGCTTGAAGATCGTGCAGTCAATACCAGCCACCTCCATAGTGGATCTTATCCATCTGGACAGGGTTTGTTTGGTAGCACACCGGTATGGTCTGTTAGATGTAATGAAGAGGAAATCCTCTCCACCCCTCAGGTTCGACGTCATGTGCAGGTACTCCTTCACTCTGGTTGTTGGGCAAAGTTTGGGGGTCTGCAACATAGTTTCGAATGTGAAGCTTGGTTGCTGGACATTGGGTCCTGACGTTTTTATGAGATCAGGAATAAAAATTCTCATCCCCGTATCAAGGAATTGAATATTGCTTATTCTGATCAGTGAAAGGGTTTGTAGTCTATGACCTGTGGCTAGAGCTAGCAGGGTAACAAGGTGAGCTCCTTTGGATTTGAGGCTCGTATCGAAGGAGTCGTTGATGTATGATAGGACTTCCCGAGGGTCCCAGGTCACATCATACTTAGGTTTGGGAGGGCGTTGCCTGGCAACCCCCTTCAAAAATCTTGTTACCAGAGGGTGTTTACCTACGGAGTTTTGGCCCAAAACGGACAATGCTGATCGATGAGAGTTCATTGAGCCATAGTTATTTGAAGTGTTGTCTAGTAAGGTTTGAAGAAAGCTTATAGTTGTAATTGGTTGAACGTTGTAAGGGTTAATTTTTCTTTGATTACAGAAGTTCCACCAAAGTTTTAAGGTAATATTGTACTGTCTTACTGTGGATGATGACAGCGATGCTAGCATTGTCTCCAGAGCTTCCTGAGGTACTCCCTTCTACGCTAGTGCTTGCCTGATAGCCTGGCTGCAACCAGGGTAAGGGTTCTGGCAAGGGGGTGAGCTCCTTCGTGGCTGGAAGATGAGAAAAGAAGATCAACATGAGGGCCAAGGTTGATTCGGGGTCCGATGGAAAGGCTTATGAACAGAGGATACCATGGTTGGGTAGGCCAATGTGGTACCACCACAATCCCTGTAGCTTGATCGTTAATGATTTTTTGCAGTAGCCTAGGAATCATAGAGAAGGGAGGAAAAGCATAGAAAAGTAGTGGTCCCCAGTCGATTGTGAAAGCATCGACCCTCCAGGCTGAAGGATCAGAGTGCCAGGTGACGAACCTAGGGCACTTAGCATTTGTAGGGGATGCAAACTGTAAACTGCCGACCCTGAAGGGGATCGGCAAAATAACGTTGTGTTGGGAAAAGAGAGGGGGAAATGACAAAGTGAATGGTTGCAACTTAAAGTTAGGTATGAAATTTATACTTAGCTTCGTTGCGCAACGGTAGAGCGGAAGCGGCAGATGCGGTAGGCGTTTCTTGTATAACCTGAAAATGGAGCACTTCCCTGAAGGGGCTTCACCACGTTGCTCACAAAAAAAGAAAAGAAAGACTGCAATGCGACGTGGCGCAATTTAACTATGAGATGCCTAAGGGTGAAGGTATGATATTGTACTGTTACTGTGACTCCAATATTTACCACTTTGAGAAATTTCAGGTGTTGCTTGGACAAAGAACTCAAGAAAATACGTTGCAGCGGAATATAATGAAGTTGAAGGTGCAATGCAAAGAAATGTATGAATGTACAACTTTGAATGGTACAAATAAAATCAATTGATACAGAAGCAATTCGTTGTTGGTTATTTCAGTCCCAGATAATATCTTATACGAAAGAAAAGGTAAGTATGAGGTTGGTATGACAAGGTTAATATGACTATTTTAGTGTAATCAACAATGCGTTGTACTAATAGCTGCTTAAAGGCAACTATGCAGAAAAATGGTAAGCCTATCACGGTAGTTTTCGGATAAGTCTCTGTCTCAACCCTACCTATGATTATTGGCCAATAAGGAAAAACAGTTCGCACTCACGTTGCTGAAACTCGTTGAGGCGGGTTCCGGTGTGATGCAAGGTATTCCGTTGTCCAGAGGGGTAGTCAGGAGAATGCAGAGGTCGACCAAACAGGAGAGGGAAATCACTACTACGACTGTTGGCTTTGAAAGAGATTTTCGGTAAAAGAGAGCAATGTTGAATTTAAAGTTGCGCAATAAATTGCAGAACGAAAGGGGGCAGTTGCAGTTAATGTCTGTGGAAGTCTTATAACTGTTAACTGAAGGGATGGTAGCAGAGAGCAGGCAGGAATGAAGTGGGGGGACGGCGCGCAGCCTTTTATACGCTCCCCTCCACGCTTGGTGGCTCCTTCGAAGCCCACTGGTGGGAGGGCCCCACCCGGCGCTGTGATATGCTTGACTCTCGATCCCTGTAGTAAGTGTGATTCCCGATCCTTCCTCCTTTTCCCAATCTTTCCGTCTTTTTCCTAATTTTTCCGTTCTTTTCCTGATCTTCCCGTCCTCTTCCTCTATCCTGGTCCTGATGCTTGAATGGCAGAACTTGTGAGCTGCGGCTCACATTCCTCGTCGTTCCGGAAGCCAGCATTGTCAACGACAATGCTGGGTATCGGCAATGGTGTGGAAGGGTATGTTCGCCTGAGGGCAACCTCATACTCGTACCGACGACACCCCGCACAAAGGTCGGGTCTCCGGTCCGCGCTGTGGTCTTCGCCGCATGTGGCTAATGCGTTGCCTTTACGATGCGCCCTCTTCAACCTCTCCCAAAATTCCTTACAGGCGTAACACCGGAAGGCCACCAACTGTGTGCATCGCCTGTTGCATACTGGGCACCTTGCTCTCTTCTTCTTGTGCTGCTTCGCCTGTGACGGTTGGAACCTCTTCAAAACGATCTTGGGAATGGATCGGGGTGAGTTGGGTCCGACCTCAATTGCGACCTGTGGCTCTCGTACTGGTGTCGGCAGCAATGGACGTTCCTCCCCACTGTCGCTTTGAGATGATGGTGGTAGCGGAATGCGGCTTCCTCTGCGTTGCTGCAACGGCAACTCACGGAATGGTGAGATTGGCCTCGTGGGTGAGCGTCGTGGTACCGGACTTGGTGTGGTGGACCTGGCTCGTGAGGTAGATGCCACCGGAGATCTGTGGGTAATGACGGTCTCTCCTGCCTCTCCTGGTCCCCTCTCAGATGGCTGCGACTGGGAGGAGGTACTTGGAGTCATTGGCGGGTTGACATTGGTGGAAGGTAAGGAAACGACAATCCTTGCCGCAAGTGGCTCTGCGGTTTCCAAGCCCAACGCCCTCTTCAGTTCCTGTATCTCCCTCCAAGCCGTTGCTCGTTCTCTCAAGAGTTTGTCCCGTTCCGTCCTCCATTGCTCCCGTTGCTCCAACAAGACATCCCTCTCCTGCGCGATCCGCTGGTACTGCGGAACCCATCTTGCTAACCGCAACATTGCCACTACGGCGGCGTGACTGTTAGCGGATCTAGTCATGTGCATGTCGGCCCTCCCGGCATAGCGGATACAATTGACTATTCCGGCCAAGGTGTTCTGCGGTGCATTGCACGGTTCGGGTGTGGTTACCGTGTCCTCAGGTATGGTAGCATTCGCCTCTGTTTCCTCTTGGAATGTGTCAAAAATTTGTTGGACCGCTTCATCGAAAGGGGGGTCCCCCTCCATCCCGGCAGCTTGTTCGAGCTGCTGTTGCGACATCCTGTGAACATATTGTAAGCTTTTTCGGTTTCGAGATATAGACTTGACTGAGCCTAAATGCAAATGCTCTGAGGGAGACTATGGTAGCGTAATTCAAAACCGTGAAACTAACAAAATGATACTAAGAGAATCACTGATACTCCCAGTACCTTAGACACCTTGGATGATGGGAACAAGAAATGTACACAACACAGGTCACAAGTTGCTGTTCAAAAATTGTATTATCGAAATAAATGAAATGAGGAATTTCACCATGTCGGAATTTCCAATTTTTGACCCCAAAATCGGTTTCAGCACCTATAAAAACCCCCTAAGGCAAACTTTCAGCCCGCACTTCCTAATTTACGAATAAACAAAACAGTGTAGAAAATACGAATGTTTAAAAAAACCGGGAAAATGACGTCATGCTGGAATAGTTCATTTATGGCCGCTTGAAGCGCTGAGATCGAGAAATCCATAGTCCCCAGATGCAAAATTTCATGAAACAGTAAAGTTCGAAATCGAAAAACTGGAGAAAAAAATAGAAAAAGCGAGATGGGGAAAATTAGGTTTCCTCTGTTTTTGTTTGATAACTTTTCTCTTAGAAAACACGATTTCGTCGCCCCAATGGGCAACACTGGGAGGAGATGGCGATCCGAACAGCCCAATCAGCGAGCGTTCCCGCTGGACGTCTGTTTTCCCGGTTAGTTTTGAAATTAAAAATTTTGACTGTCTCCCAAAAATAACAGGAGACTTATTTTCCGAAATCAGCCCGATTTTCATCTATCCCACACCATTAACTATTCAGGAAAAATGCAAACAGAAATCGGTGAAATTCCTCATTGTCTACAAAGAATATGCGTATCAATAGTACCTGGCTTATAGTACTTCAAAATATAGATATATATGAGAAAATAAAACGTATCACGTGGGTAAATAGGAAATGGTACGCAACGCGTACTGACTGAAATAATATCACACAATTCAAGACTAAGTGTGGGCTATGAAATATATGCAAAAGGTAAGTTGTACCAAAACGAGTACCGAAATACGTATTATAAGTTTTATGCAAAAGACAGGCGTACTGAAAATATGTACCCTTCGAACTGACTATCACACAAGGTATATGACGAAAGAAAAGCGTATCGTTACGTGTATCAAAATTACTATATGAGTTATTACGATGTACCAAAGGTACCAAAATACGAATTATTATAACTGCTGATGGCGTACTGTTATTCGTACCGAAAAGTGTTGCACAATTACTGAATTTACAATAGGTTGCATATGTACCTAACAAAAGTTGCGTTTGTACCGATTAATAATCTTATTCAAGAACAATATATAGAATCTGGAATGTAGCGAGTTAACTGGCACGTAGCAAAACAATTGGAAGTAATATGAGCTGGGGATTACCGTACTACAGAGATTCTGGAGTCGTCTCAAAGGTGTGGCACGGGGTGTACCAATCGTGAAGGCGCCTGATCCAGTAGTAGAGGTGTCCAAAGAGAGTTCGACAAGCCCGAAGGTAGTTGTCGGCAGGATACGAAGAAAAAGGGGTGAGCGTACCACCGTGACTTTAGGTACGATCAAGATGTGAAAACTGTTACTTTCGCTACACCAGTCTTAGGCAAAAAGACGACGGCCCTGGTGAGCACAACCACTCTGGTCAAACGTAGGAAGCTGACTGACGGTGGGGGAGCTCGGTTGAGAGTGGCTGGTCGCTGCTGGGGTGGGAAAGCCGACGACGCCCGACGATTACCGAGGAGTCCCGAAGAATCAGCACCCCCCCTCGGGCTGCTCTGACGTAGAGGTCCGGCTGGCTTGACTCGCCCGTCGTGACGTCATCCGCTCCACCGCCCCATCCCCCGACTTACACTCCTCCCCCTCCTGGAAGCCGCCGTCCCCGGCGGGCAAATCATTGTCCTCCGTCCTGGGGATCTCCAGTGGTTTGTGAGGTTTTAATCTCAGCATTGCCGCCTCGTATCGTCGACGTCTGCAATGCTGGCAACCCAAGACCGGTACGGGGTGTGGCTCCAGACAGGCTGTATTGAGGGTTCCTTCTCGGTGGCGTTTGATGAGTCGGGTCCAAAATTGTTTGCAGGACAAGCATCGGAAAGCAGTCAGTCTCTTCACCTTCACTCCACAGACAGGGCAGGTCACCAGTTTAATTGTGAGTGGCGAGACGGTCTGGTCCTCCGTCAGTATGACTTCTGGGGTGAGTGACGAGGTCAATGGTGTTTGGCTTCCCTCTGGCATGTCATCCTCAGGGTTCTCCAAGTCCTCATCCGAATCGTCGTCATCGCTGAAAATGGTATGACGCGGCTTCTTCCTGACAGACGTTACGGTTTTGGAGGGTCCCTCGTCGCTGTCATCCAATCTGGTTAGCTTGACGCAGGGCTGGAGTGCTTCGAGTTTTTCCATAAGTTGGCGCTTTTCTCTAGTGAGCTTCGTTACTTCGTCGTGAGCTGTTCTCTTTGCTGCTCTTTCTAACTCCAGTTGCTGCTCCAACCCCTGATATGCTGCGCGTAGGTGCTTCCAGGCTGGTAGTAAAGCTGCGATACGGGTCACGTGTGTCATACCACTCTGCAACGCACTGTGGATAGCGTAGGTGTTATGGGTCTGCGATGCGGTGTCAATCATGAAGGCGGCCGCCTCGATCATTCGTAAGGCCTCCCTTTCCTGGGCCTGGTTCAAGTCTACCTGGCATTCCTTCTGCTTGAACATCTCTTGAGATTGTGCTTTGTAGGTTTCTCGAATCTGTTTGACGACACTGTGTTCATCGGTGGGTGGTCCCTCCACGTCGCCCGTCTCAATTTGTTGCATGGCCATGGTTATGGCTGTGACTCCGTGCTGTAACAGAAGAATCTCTTTTAGTACTCATACGACAACTCCATGAACACAATACTACCAACAGTTAAACCACGTTTCCAGATTCGCTACATTCAGGTAAGTGGGGTTTACAATGTTCAAAGGACAAGGGGTTAACTAAAATTCTACAATGAAGGTAAGTATCGGCTAAATCTACGCATACTATTTTGTTTTACTTTCAGATATTTTTTCTCTTTCCAGCTTTTTTTTTTTTTTTTTTTTTTTTTTTTTTTTTACATTGTTCTATTTATGTTACAGTTGCGTACCGGTGGTACGCGTACCTTATTCACTACATCACCGATCCGTGCTACGGCTTCCTCCAGTTCCCTCAACTCGTCGTCAGCAGCAGACAACTCGTCTTCCAGTACTCCGACTCCTGACAGGTAACCTTTCCGATGTAACGCGCGGTAGTCCTTAGTACTTCGTGGTCGCAAGTTGTAGGGTGTGGAAGTAGTTGGTGTATCGGTAGTCGGTACGCTGGTGGATGGTATGCTATCCCCTGGCGTGCTGTCTCCAAGCACCGGTACCGTTGTCTCAATCTTGGGTGTTACGGGTGGCGGAGCGTGTGGTTCGACTCGCACCTCCTCGTCTTCCATGAATACCTCCCACTCATGCTCCTTTTCTGGGTTTAAGTTTTCATGTCGTATTGGTGTAATAGGCCTCGGCTGTACAACAGTTCCGAACGGTACGTCCGTCAGTGCACCATCAGGTACGCCGTTTTCCGCTGCTGGTTTCAGACGGTTCAGATGTACCACCTGGGTACGTTTTTGCAGTACGTCTGTGATTCGGTACGTTACCGGTGATGACGTTTCTAGTACCGTCCATGGTCCGGTCCACGGGCTCCAAAATTTCTTACACACGTCTTTGGGTGGTTGCATCGTTTTGAGATAGACGCGATCTCCAACTTCAAACGATCGAGGTGTCCTCCGGCGGTTGATACGTTCCGCTTGCGTCATCCATGCCTTGTCCAAACTCTTTTTCGCGATCTGGCGTATCCTTTCGATGGAACGGAGAGGGTCTATTGGATCGACTGGGCAAGTTTGTCGCCATTCAATGGTATTAGGCATCCTTAGCTCGCGACCAAACGTCAACATATTCGGCGAGTAGCCCGTACTTTTATGGGGCGTTGCACGATATGCAGCGAGTGCGATCGGTATAGCCTTTTCCCACCTCTTAGTCTCTCGTACCAGTTTCGCAACAATATTGGCGATGGTGCGATGAAATCGCTCGCAAACTCCGTTGGCTTGTGGGTGGTACGCTGTCGTTTGAATTTTTACCACTCCCCATCGTCGACATAGCGTTTGGATCGTTTGTGACGTGAACGCAGTTCCTCTGTCCGTTACTAGCCGTTTCGGTACTCCGTGCGTCGGAATGTACCGGTTTGCAAGACACTCTGCGACAGTTTCAGCTGTCGTGTCGCCGACCACATACGCCTCCGCGTATTTTGAAAAATGATCCACCACCGTGAGAAGATACTTTTGTCCCGACAGAGTCGGTAGAGGACCAACAAAATCCATTCCCACGATCTCCCCCGGAGAACTGGGAATCAAAGGGCGCTGAATGGGGGCCTCCGAACGCTGTGGGTTGTTTCGCCGTTGACAAGTTTCACATGCCGCGATGTATTCCTTTATGGTACGGGACATTTTGGGCCAGTACCCCGCTTTGCGAACTATTTTTTCTGTTACGTCCGCCCCCGGGTGGCCTGCCCAACTGGAACCATGACAGTTTTTTATTATCCATTCGCGCATGGTGCTCGGGATCAAGGGGACAACGTGCTCCTCCCCCTCAATCACAACGGTGGTTTCCCACAGGTTCGTCCGCCTTACCAAGCCCGCAGCTCCTTTTCTCACCAATCCCTGGACCCAAGGATCAATTTCTTGCGCAGCAGCCAGTAGTCGTCCGGGGATATCCAATTCTATTGCAGCTACTCCATTTCGACTCAATCCGTCGGCGTGGCCCATCTGACTGCCGGGTCGGTACGCCGGTACAAAATCGTATTCGGCGAGCCGCAACGTCCATCTCCCGATTCGCGACGTGGGGTCTCGCAACCTCATAGCGGCGGTTAGCGCCATATGGTCGGTTTCCAGCTGGAATTGTTTTCCCAACAAATATTCTTGGAAGTGGCGGGTTGCCCACACCACAGCCAACAACTCCCTTTCGGTCGTTGAATATCGAGTTTCAGCTGGGTTAAGTTTCCTACTGGCATACGCCACAGGTCGCTCCTGGTCTCCAACGCGCTGAGACAACACCGCGCCAATAGCTGTTTGCGAAGCGTCGGTCGCGAGGACAAAAGGTTTGTCCACATTCGGGTGTGCCAAAATCGGGTCAGTGGTCAACGCTTTCTTCAAAGTCTCGAAGGCAACCTTGTGTTCCTGTTCCCAAACGAAGGTTACGTTTTTCTTGAGTAGTGACGTAAGTGGCGCGGCGATACCGGAATAGTTTTTGATAAACCGTCGGTAATAGCCGGCCATCCCCAAAAACGTTTGTAGCTGCTTTGCATCGGTAGGAGTTGGGAAGCGTTCTACTGCGGTGGTTTTTTCGGGTTCCGTCCTGATGCCATCTCTCGTGATGCGATGTCCCAAATATCGAATTTCGGATTTGAGAAATTCACACTTCTCATGGTTGGCCCGCAACCCGACATCCCGTAGTCTACTTAGGATTTTCACCAGACTATCAAAGTGGGCTTCTAGTGTGGGAGAAAACACCACAATGTCGTCCAAGTAGACCAGGCAATGGGTTCCAATTAACCCGTCGAGTGCGTTGTTCATCGTTCGTTGAAAAGTTGCCGGAGCGTTCCGAAGTCCGAACGCCATCCGTTGGTACTCGAAGTGGCGCCCCAACGCCGAAAACGCTGTCTTCTCGATGGAGTCTGCGTGAATAGGTAGTTGGTGGTATCCAGCCACCAAGTCAATCTTACTGAACCATGCACATTGGCCCAGTGCAGCCACCGTACTCTGCAAATTTGGCATCGGGTATGCATCAGGTTTGGTTACTTTATTAAGACCTCTATAATCCGTGCAAAATCTCCATTTTTGCGGTTCACCGGCCGGAGTCTTTTTCTTCACGAGAACAACAGGTGCGTTCCAGGGACTACTGGAGGGTCGAATAACACCGTCCGACAGCATGCTCATGAGTTGCTCTTCAACTTCTTCCTTCAGCGCATGAGGTATGGGATACGGTCGCACATTAACAGGTTCTTGATCTCCCGTATCGATCCGGTGTGCTACCTCTAATTGACATCCGTCCCTGCTGGGTTTCTGGAAGACCTGATGATATTCTACTAGAATATTTCGCAACTGATTAGCTTCTTTCTCCGGCACATCCATGCATTTTCGTCGTAATTGTTCGATAATTTCGTGTTCCGTGGCGGTCCATCTTTCGGTGGGGGTGAGTTCCCGCTCATCTTCGTCCGATGGATCCGGTTCGCTTGTCGAGGGTTCCGCTACTCTTGGAATTTCCTGGGGAATATTTGGTACTTCGTCTTTTGGGCGTACCTCCGTACCGAAATTTCCGAGTACCACCGTACCTTGTTCAGTGAGTACCTCCGTATCGGGTAGGTCGAGTACCACCGTACCGTGTTCAGGGAGTACCTCCGTATCGGGTGTGTCAAGTACCACCGTACCGGAGAGGTCGGGTGCTACTCTTGTTGCTTGTACCCCTGCCACGGGTACCGATTCTTTCTCGTCGTTCCTCAGCAAGGTTACTTCGTGACGGTCTGCTCGTATGACCATGGGTACCTTCTTCATGATGTCCATTCCCAGTAAGTCCAATCCGGTTCCCTCCCGTTCAAATATAAGAAACGTGTGATCAAAAGTTATGCCCCGCAAGTTCACTCGTACCGTTTGTTCACCACGGAATTTTAGTGGGTATCCGTCCGCCCCCCATGCAGTAGCATTCGTTGGTAGAATAGGAGTACCGCGTACCGGAACTGTTAATACCGATACCGCAGCGCCCGTATCTAGGATCAACGAGCGAGACTCATTGTTCAACGTCGCGTTGATGCGTAGCGTTCGGTTGAGGGGTCTTTCAATGATGGTGATATGTCCCACCTCACGTGATACTGGTACCAATTCGTTGTTGGAGTTTGTGAACTTCTCATTCGTACCCTGCGGGTGCGATACAGGTGTAAGCAGCTTCTTTTTATGGCAGTCCCTTTCAAGGTGTTCACGGACTCCACAATAATCACAAAAAATGGTCTTCTGAGGGTTACTTGGGCAGTCGACCGGGAAGTGTTGCGTATCTGCGCAAAACATGCATGGGTATCTGGGTACCGGGCGGTTGGTAATTTTCGGTGCTGGCGCCGCGACGTTCGTACCATTCGTACCGCGTGAAGTGCATCGAGCCGCGAAGTGCCCGAACGCGCCGCAGGCGTAGCATTTTCGGTCTCCGGGTTGTACCGCAGACAAGTCCCATCGTACCTCCACTTCGTCGTGTTCCCCTAGCGTCTCCTCTATTTCTTCGGCACGCTTGAGAGCTGCTTCAATAGTTGCAGGTTCGGTACTCAGAAGGTGCGAGCTCAATTCCTTTCCAACTCCTCGGATGAAAGCCTTGAGTACCTTTCGGCGTACCCATTGTACCTTTTGAGCCGCATTTAACTCAGCGCCTTCTTCCTGTACCGCTACCTGTGCTAACTGTCGGATTTTTTCTGCGAATTGTCGCAACGTCTCATTTGGTTGTCTTTTCACGGTCCAAAGTGAAGCGGCGGCTTTCCCGGGGTTACCCCGTTTGTACCACTGTACCATAGCCTGCTTCATGTGAAGGTATGGGTTCTCTCCTACGTACGAACCCATATTGTCAATCATGAACTGCTTAGCTGTACCTCTCATTTTCGAGCGTAGCAGTCGTAGTCTTTTCTGTTGGTCGAGGGTACCTGCGACGTCTTCAAATAATCGGAAATATGAGGATACCGATATCGTTCCCGCCTCATCGGGATCCCAGGGGTCCAACTCCAAGAACATTGACCTCGGAATGTCGAGATTATTCCCCCCCCCGCTGGTCCTTTTCCACGTGCAGGTCATTGAAGGTCTTCAACAGGGTCCCTAACTGCGAAAACATCTCGGCCGTCGAGTCCCTTTCTGATCCCGCGGTCGCCATTGTGTTGGATGAGGAAAATCCGTACCGGCCTAATCCCTTGTTTCGTACCGATGTCGGTAGGTTGACGAACCCAACGACCCCACCTGTACAATCCGTGTGAAAATTCTTGTGGAATGCGTACCGTTTGTACACACCCTCTCAAAATCTTTGCAATACGTGCACCCTTCCTGTTACCAATCACCAAGTGTCTTTTTCCTGGGTTCTGTGTGGCGTACCTACACAAGATCCTAACCGCTGCCACCAATTTTGTAAGCTCTTTCGGTTTCGAAATATAGACTTGACTGAGCCTAAATGCAAATGCTCTGAGGGAGACTATGGTAGCGTAATTCAAAACCGTGAAACTAACAAAATGATACTAAGAGAATCACTGATACTCCCAGTACCTTAGACACCTTGGATGATGGGAACAAGAAATGTACACAACACAGGTCACAAGTTGCTGTTCAAAAATTGTATTATCGAAATAAATGAAATTGTCTACAAAGAATATGCGTATCAATAGTACCTGGCTTATAGTACTTCAAAATATAGATATATATGAGAAAATAAAACGTATCACGTGGGTAAATAGGAAATGGTACGCAACGCGTACTGACTGAAATAATATCACACAATTCAAGACTAAGTGTGGGCTATGAAATATATGCAAAAGGTAAGTTGTACCAAAACGAGTACCGAAATACGTATTATAAGTTTTATGCAAAAGACAGGCGTACTGAAAATATGTACCCTTCGAACTGACTATCACACAAGGTATATGACGAAAGAAAAGCGTATCGTTACGTGTATCAAAATTACTATATGAGTTATTACGATGTACCAAAGGTACCAAAATACGAATTATTATAACTGCTGATGGCGTACTGTTATTCGTACCGAAAAGTGTTGCACAATTACTGAATTTACAATAGGTTGCATATGTACCTAACCAAAGTTGCGTTTGTACCGATTAATAATCTTATTCAAGAACAATATATAGAATCTGGAATGTAGCGAGTTAACTGGCACGTAGCAAAACAATTGGAAGTAATATGAGCTGGGGATTACCGTACTACAGAGATTCTGGAGTCGTCTCAAAGGTGTGGCACGGGGTGTACCAATCGTGAAGGCGCCTGATCCAGTAGTAGAGGTGTCCAAAGAGAGTTCGACAAGCCCGAAGGTAGTTGTCGGCAGGATACGAAGAAAAAGGGGTGAGCGTACCACCGTGACTTTAGGTACGATCAAGATGTGAAAACTGTTACTTTCGCTACACCAGTCTTTGGCAAAAAGACGACGGCCCTGGTGAGCACAACCACTCTGGTCAAACGTAGGAAGCTGACTGACGGTGGGGGAGCTCGGTTGAGGGTGGCTGGTCGCTGCTGGGGTGGGAAAGCCGACGACGCCCGACGATTACCGAGGAGTCCCGAAGAATCAGCACCCCCCCTCGGGCTGCTCTGACGTAGAGGTCCGGCTGGCTTGACTCGCCCGTCGTGACGTCATCCGCTCCACCGCCCCATCCCCCGACTTACAATATAGAAAACTTGGCTAAGCATCCCTGCCCGAGGAAAAGTTGCATGTGATTTTAAATGGGCCATTTTGATAGGTTTGAGCCAGAGAACGTAAAACACTTGTTGACTTGAAGAGTCCTAATTAAATTGGTTGACTTGAAGAGTCCTAATTAAATTGGTTGACTTGAAGAGTCCTAATTAAATTGGTTGACTTGAAGAGTCCTAATTAAATTGGTTGACTTGAAGAGTCCTAATTAAATTGGTTGACTTGAAGAGTCCTAATTAAATTGGTTGACTCGACGAGTCCTAATTAAATTGGTCGACTCGACGGGTCCAAACACGGGAACAATTCCCTCATCTTCATCGGTAAAGTTTTCGTCCCTATTAGTCAGTAAGTTAGTTGTAGCTTGTGTGACGGCTCCCATATGTAGCTTACGATAGTCTACGGGTCCTCGCTGCCTCAATTTGTAGGGTGAAGCAGTTATTTGGTGTTCCTGGGTTGTTGGGGGAACCTCTTCCGTCACGTCGTTACTGCTGAGGATTTGATCATCGTTGCTTGGTTCCTCCTTTATTGGTAAAGGGACGGTGAACTGCTCTTGCGGTGGAAGCGTAAGGGCGTCGACGAACTGTTTGTCCTCGTCATCCGATGGTTCTTCTGGTGCGCTTGTGCCGGGCCCCGGAACGCTGGACGTTGCAGATGTTGTTGCTTGTGGCTCGCTCTCCCACTCGGGCGTTTGACCGTTTTCACTCCGATCATCCTCGTCCAATTCTACCGGTTCAGGTCTCGGTACCTCGTCATCGGACGGCTGCGTGATTGGTTCATTGGTATCTACGAAAGCGTCGTCTGGTATGCCTGACACAAATGCCGGTTTCAATCGATTTAGATGAACAGTTTGTTGTCGGATGTCCGCCGTATCTCGAATTTGGTAAGTCACGTCAGAATGTTTTCGGGTGACCACCCACGGCCCCGACCACAGGCTCCAAAACTTGCGAGCGGCTCCCGGTGGTGGCTGAAGATCTCTTAAATACACGTGATCTCCCACTTTAAAGGATCGTGCGGTTCGTCTCAGGTTTATTGCCTCGCTTCGTTTTTGCCAAGCTTTATGCAGGTAATGCATGGTTGCATTGCGTGCCTGCTGAAGGTTGCGCAATCTCGCAACGCCCTCGACCCCCGTTGCTAGTCCCTGCAACGATTCATTCGGTAACCGCAACTCTCTCCCAAAAGTGAGAAAGTTGGGCGTAAAGCCGGTGCTTTTGTGAGGCGTTGCTCTATAGGCGGCCAAGGCGACAGGTATCATAGCCTCCCATGCCGTGGTGCGCTTGCAAATCTTAGCGAGAATAGTGGCAAAAGTCCTATGGAAACGCTCACATACCCCGTTGCCCTCTGGGTGGTAAGCCGTTGTGAAAATTTGTTGAACTCCCCACTTTTCACACAGTTCTCTGGTCGAGCTAGCAGTGAAGGCAGTCCCTCTGTCAGACACCATGCGTTCCGGAACCCCGTGAGTTGGAATGTACTTGGTTGCTAGGACCCGAGCAACGGTTGCAGCGGAACAATCAGGGACCGCATATGCTTCGGCATATTTTGAAAAATGGTCCACCGCCGTCATAATGTAGCGTGAAGTACCTCCAGTTGCAATGGGTCCCACGAAATCCACTCCCACTATCTGTCCTGGACGTTCCGGGAGCAATGGCTTTTGTATCGGTTGTTTGAGATTATTGGGAGTCATTCTTTTCTGACATGTCTCACAGGCCCGGACGAACTGCTGCACATCTTTTCGTAATCCCTGCCATATTCCTAGTCGGCGCACAAGCTTTTCCGTGACCTCAGCCCCCGGGTGGCCCGCCCAGATATTGCGGTGGCATCGGTGCATCAACCACTCGCGCAATGTCCCTGGCATCATGGGGACCCATTCATCTTGTCCGTCGTTTCGCACCTGTGCTTCCCAGACACCTGATCTGCATCGTACGCGATCCTGATACCTGCTGGTCACGGTGGATTGTATCCAGACATCCAAATTTTGGGCTGCGATCATTAGCTCTTTTGGGAATTCCAAGGTTAGTGCTGCAATGCCGACCCGGCTGAGGCCATCGGCGTGCGCCATTGCTGTCCCCGGGCGGTATCTCGGGATGTAATCATACTCCGCCAGTCTCATGATCCATCTTCCTATGCGTGATGTAGGGTCCTTGAGTCTGAGTGCCGCAGTTAGTGCCATATGGTCCGTTTGTAGTTCGAAAGTAGCGCCTAGTAAGTATTCCTGAAAATGCCGAATGGCCCAGACCACGGCCAGCAACTCTCTTTCCGTTACGGAGTATCTCGTCTCCGCCGGGTTCAACTTACGGCTTGCGAACGCCACCGGTCGCTCCTCCCCATCCACTTCTTGGGATAACACAGCTCCTAATGCGACACCCGATGCGTCCGTTGCCAATATGAAGGGCTGATCCAAATCAGGATATGCCAGGACCGGTTCGGACGCGAGCTGTTGTTTCAAAGTCTCGAAAGCCCGTTGATGGTCTTCGGTCCACTCGTACGGCGCAGTTTTCTTCAGCAGATTGGTCAGGGGTACCGACGTTGCCGCATAGTCAGGGATGAAACGGCGATAGAATCCGGCTAAACCCAGGAACGACTGCAGCTGGTTCTTTGTAGTGGGAACTGGGAATTCGTTGATAGCACGAGTCTTTTCGGAGTCTGTTAAGAGTCCCGTGCGAGTCACCTTGTGTCCGAGGAACTTTACCTTGCTTTTCAAGAATTCACATTTTGGCAAATTGACTTGAAGACGGGCATCCTGGAGGCGGTCGAACACCCTGGTCAGCTTTTCCAAATGTTCCTCCCGCGTTGCGGCGAAGACGATCACGTCGTCGAGGTAGACGAGACAATCCCGTCCCAGGAGACCGTCTAGCACGTCATTCATAACCCTTTGGAATGTTGCCGGGGCATTTTTAAGTCCGAAAGGCATCTTGTTGTACTCGAAGTGCCTGCCCAAAACGGAGAAGGCCGTTCGCTCCTTGGATTCCGCGTGAACGGGTATTTGGTGATACCCGGAGATTAAGTCGAGGGTAGAAAAGTATTTACTTCCCCCCAACAAGGCCAGTGTCTCCTGCATTCTTGGTAGCGGATATGCATCGCCCTTTGTGATGCGATTTAGTAATCGAAAGTCTGTGCAGAAACGCCACTTCTGCTCCTCGCCCGGCGGTGTCTTTTTCTTTACTAGAAGAACTGGGGCGCACCACGGGCTCTTAGACGGGCGAATGATGTCGTTGGCGAGCATATCTTTGACTTGCTCCTCTACAATGGGATGGAGTGCGTGCGGTATCGGATAAGGCTTTTGCGCCGTTATAGTCGCCTGGGTTGGTTTGATGCGATGAGCCACCTCAAGACTACACCCGTCCGCTGACGGCGGTCGGAACAATGGCTCAAATCGTTCCAGCACGACTCGAGTTGGTGCGGCGTCATCGTGATCAAGATGTCCCAACTTTTCCGATACTACCTCGTCAAATTCGGGTTTTGGTTCATCCCACTGGTCTGTTGGGATCAGTTCCCACTCCTCAGGGTGTTCCAGGAGGGAGCGTGTATCTTCGCCTTCCTCCATCGGTTCATTCTCCTCCAAGGGCTCCTCCTCGGCTGCTGCGAGGTTTTCCTGTTGACGCATATCCAGATTCCCAGTGGCCTGCAGTTGGGCTATGATGTTCGTTAGTGATTCGTGTTGTGTTGCTGGAGACAACTTTGCATGTAACGTTGCAGGCATTGCAGTTGCTGTCGTTACAGTCGGCAGTATCGGCGTTACAGTGTCAGCTACGGTGGTTTTGGTTATCGCGCAGTGGTTCTGGATCGTTGCAGTAAGCGCTTCGGGCGTTGCAGGAGCAGCAACGGCTATCTCCACTGTCGGAGTGGCAGCTAGAGTTGCTGGAGTTGCGGTCAGGACTGCTGGGGTTACCATGTCCACGACGGCAGATCTCGGCGGGGTGGTTCCAACATCGGTCAGTAAATTTGTGATTTGCGTTGCCGGAGTTGCTGGGGCTACACGAGTTGATTCAAACCGTCCAGATGCGATCAAAGTATCGGAAGGTGAAGCGTTCACAACGGCATGTTCCAGTGACAAGGGCTCGACCGGGGTTGCTGGAGTCGCTGGGGCCGCAACGGCTTCGGGATGGTCGCTTCCCACTGTATTCACCAAAAGGGAATTTAGGGGAACAACGGTGGTACCCGGAGAGGTGCTAGGAAACGTCGTGAGAGTTGCAGTTGCGCAACCTTCGTTGTCAGTCACAACTGGTTTCCTCCTCCCGGACACTAAAACCGTTCCCACAGTGCAGGGTTCGTCAACTTCTTTCTTTTCGGTCATAGTTGCGCCACGCGATCCGTAATGCTGGTATTCCATGCGTGGTCCCGTTGTCAAGGTTATAGGGACTTTTCTAAGGATGTCTAATCCCAATAGGTCTAAGGAAGCGTCGCGTCGGGCGAAAACCACAAAGGTATGCATAAATTTATGCTCCCCGATTTGGGTGAGTACTCGTTGCTCCCCCGCAAATGGTAAAGGATATCCATCGGCGCCCCATGCCATTGTCTCAGTGGGTAAAAGGGGAATCCCCTTGATCGGGCTTGAGAGCACCGACATCGCTGCCCCCGTGTCAAGAGTCATGTTTCGGGTTTCCGGACCAAGTCCGACCTGCACTCTGATGGTCCTAACCATGGGTTGCTCTACTGCGGGAATATGGTTTTCACTTTGGGGTTGCTTATAACGGGCTATGGCTCCGGCCTCAACAGGTTGTTCCTCACGACGCGCCGGCGGATTCGATACGGGTAGTAATCTCTTCTTCCGGAAGCAATCTTCTTCAAGATGTTCTCTAACACCGCAAAAATTGCAAAAAATAGTGCGTTGCGGGCTGTCCAGGCACTCAACCGGAAAGTGATGTCTACTGGCGCAAAACATGCACGGAAAACGAGGCGAAGGCGGCTCGAGAGTTTTGGGGTTCGAAGTTTCCGGACGGTGGATGTCCCGACGTTCGGTTTCCCGTGAAATTCGATCCGAAGGGTAGCGGGATCGCTCCCTCCGAGGCTCGTCCTCCGAATAGCCTTTGTTTTGGTCGGTTTCCCGCCGCGTGCATTTGGCGGCAAAATGCTCAAGGCTCCCGCATTTATAACACCGGCGATCGTTGACCGCGGCCAAGTCCCACCTTTCTTCCACGTCCTCGGTATTTTCGAGCGTCTCCTCTATTTCCTCCGCCCTTTTTAATGCAGTCCGAATTGATATGGGTCTATTTGCAACGAGAAAAGAGCTCAGCCGCCCCCCGACACCTCGAATGAACGCGCTTAGTGTTTTACGATCCACCCAACTGTTCTTGTCGTGAGCATCCATGTTGGCTCCCTCTTCGATGATAGCACAACGCGCTAGGCCCCGTACGCGATCCGCAAACTGCCGAAGCGTTTCCGACGGATTTCTTTTTACCGTCCACAGCAAGGCGGCCGCATGCTGAGGGTTTTCTTTCCTAAACCAGATCAACATTTCCTCTCGGGCGATCCTATACGCTTGCTCGCTGTTGAGATTGTCTTGACGGTCGATGAGAAACTGTTTGGCTGTTCCGCGCGCTTTAGCTCGCAGAAGGCGGATTTTCTGGGTCACGGAAAGGTTCACAGCTACCGCGTCAAAATTCGCAAAAAACGAGGTCACATTTAGCGCTCCTATCGCGTCGGGGTCCCACGGGTCAATTTCAAGAAATAGGGATCTAGGAATATCGTCTGGATCTCCCCCCCGAGTTACTTGGTTATAGTTTTTAAGCAATATGGTCATCTCTCGCATTGTTTGCGTCATGGAGTCAATGGAATCGGCCCCCACCGTAATAGGGGATGTGGAGCGGTCGTCGTCAAAACGGTTCTTTCCTGGACTCGACATTGTGCAGAATAATTTGCGTCACACAAAGCTAAAAATTAGTCAGTCTTGGTTTGGTCGTTGCGCAACGGCGCAATGTCAATTGAAACAACAGGTGGAAAATTTTAGCCGTATTGCACAACGGTGCGGCTCGTGGAATGCTACCGTCCTTTTCACAACGGTGCGTAAAACAATTAAATTTGGCACAACGGTGCGACAAGAAATGAAATTTCGCACAATGGTGCAATGCAAAAATCAAAACAACTATAGTCGCAATTGGCGACAATGGCGCACTTTTCCTTTGGCGTACAACTTCAGATATGGGATGCACCCTACCTATCCTACAGCTAATCACCTGCTCAATAGTGGTTTTTCTGACTAAAATTGTTCGTACACAAGGCTCCGCTAAATGTGTACCTGACCTTAAGTTGCTTTATGAATTTAAGGGGAATTGAATTTAAAATTGCGTTGCTTGTGCAACGGACAACGTTATATGTGATAAAAATGAATTTAAAATTGGCGTTACACCTGCAATGAAGTTGCGTTGTGGTGCAATGGTCAGCGTTGTTGAATATAAATTTGAATTTAAAATTGCATTGCTGAAGGCAATTACACAACGTTAAAGCGTTACAGAATAAAATTTGGGGTTCGTTACGAGGCTTGCCTCGTAAAAAATCCCGTTCGCTGCCACCAATTTGTAAACTGCCGACCCTGAAGGGGATCGGCAAAATAACGTTGTGTTGGGAAAAGAGAGGGGGAAATGACAAAGTGAATGGTTGCAACTTAAAGTTAGGTATGAAATTTATACTTAGCTTCGTTGCGCAACGGTAGAGCGGAAGCGGCAGATGCGGTAGGCGTTTCTTGTATAACCTGAAAATGGAGCACTTCCCTGAAGGGGCTTCACCACGTTGCTCACAAAAAAAGAAAAGAAAGACTGCAATGCGACGTGGCGCAATTTAACTATGAGATGCCTAAGGGTGAAGGTATGATATTGTACTGTTACTGTGACTCCAATATTTACCACTTTGAGAAATTTCAGGTGTTGCTTGGACAAAGAACTCAAGAAAATACGTTGCAGCGGAATATAATGAAGTTGAAGGTGCAATGCAAAGAAATGTATGAATGTACAACTTTGAATGGTACAAATAAAATCAATTGATACAGAAGCAATTCGTTGTTGGTTATTTCAGTCCCAGATAATATCTTATACGAAAGAAAAGGTAAGTATGAGGTTGGTATGACAAGGTTAATATGACTATTTTAGTGTAATCAACAATGCGTTGTACTAATAGCTGCTTAAAGGCAACTATGCAGAAAAATGGTAAGCCTATCACGGTAGTTTTCGGATAAGTCTCTGTCTCAACCCTACCTATGATTATTGGCCAATAAGGAAAAACAGTTCGCACTCACGTTGCTGAAACTCGTTGAGGCGGGTTCCGGTGTGATGCAAGGTATTCCGTTGTCCAGAGGGGTAGTCAGGAGAATGCAGAGGTCGACCAAACAGGAGAGGGAAATCACTACTACGACTGTTGGCTTTGAAAGAGATTTTCGGTAAAAGAGAGCAATGTTGAATTTAAAGTTGCGCAATAAATTGCAGAACGAAAGGGGGCAGTTGCAGTTAATGTCTGTGGAAGTCTTATAACTGTTAACTGAAGGGATGGTAGCAGAGAGCAGGCAGGAATGAAGTGGGGGGACGGCGCGCAGCCTTTTATACGCTCCCCTCCACGCTTGGTGGCTCCTTCGAAGCCCACTGGTGGGAGGGCCCCACCCGGCGCTGTGATATGCTTGACTCTCGATCCCTGTAGTAAGTGTGATTCCCGATCCTTCCTCCTTTTCCCAATCTTTCCGTCTTTTTCCTAATTTTTCCGTTCTTTTCCTGATCTTCCCGTCCTCTTCCTCTATCCTGGTCCTGATGCTTGAATGGCAGAACTTGTGAGCTGCGGCTCACAAAACAAATCAACTTCTGGTTTCCCAAAAGTAGTTAAGATTTCTTGAAAAAATCTGCTGCTGAGGGACCATTCCGTTTCAGGAGGAAGGACCCGTGATGCAGCATCAGCTTCGTGGTTGTCCTTTGAAGTGATATAGGTAGCGAATATCCATATGTTTCTTCCTTCGCACCATTGCCAGATTTTTCTGGATACAGAATCTAAATATTCGAGCTGGACGCTACCCATCCTGTTAATGGAAGCAATAGCGGTAGTGTTGTCAGCTCTTATTAAAATTTGAATGTTTGATCTGTGAGAGGCAAACGATTGGAGTCCTAAGAAGATAGCGTGGAGCTCTAATAGATTAATGTGCTCTCCTATAAGGTCTCCAGACCACCATCCGTATTTGCTTTTTCCCTGGTATACTGCTCCCCAACCTGTAAGACTAGCGTCTGTATGTATTTCCATGTTGAATACATCATTCCTTATGTTATTTACAACTAGGGGAATGTTACGCTTCCACCAAGTTAGGTCCTCTCCAGCTAGTGGTGGAATGGTCATTTTTGCATTGTAATTTTGTCTATTACTAAGCAAGGCTGTAAACTTAGCTCTCTCTAAACGTTTGGTATATAACCAGCCATACTTAACTGCGGGGCAGGCTGCTGTTAATGTTCCAATGAATTTGGCTAAATCACGAATCTTGCATTGTGGTGACTCGAGGAAGTGGTTTGCGCCTTTTATGATTTTCTGACGTTTGTCATTAGGTAGTTGAATAGTCATGGTATTGGAGTTGAACAGAAAACCTAGGAATTTACAAGTCTTGCTGGGGATCAACGAACTTTTCTCTTCATTTATTACAAAGCCTAACGAATTTAACTTATTAGAGATTATTCTTATATTGTTAGTGCAGGATTCGAAGGTAGGGCTCATAGTCAGAAAATCGTCAAGATAGTTTATGACTGTGATGCACTCCGATCTCAATGAACGTAATAAGGGTTTTAAAATTTTGCTGAAACAGAGTGGGGCTGATGCTAATCCGAAGGGAAGACAGGTAAATTCGAAGAGTTCCTTTTTGTGTAAGAATCTTAGGTATTTCCTGTCATTTTTGTGTACTGGTATTAAGTAGTAGGCGTCTTTCAAGTCGATAGTTGCTAAAAAGTAGTCTTTTTGTAACAGTCTAGAAACTGTTCTATGATCATCCATTTTAAAGTGTGGAACATCGAGAAATGTATTTAATTTTTTTAAATTTAGGATGAAACGTTTTTTGCCATTTGGTTTGTCAGCAAGAAAAATGGGAGATATGAACTGGTCTTCCACCTGGGTGCATTTCTCAATTACACCCAAGCACAACAGTTTATTTATTTCTGCATCAATGAGCTTAGATTCTGTTAGGGACCAGATACGCTCATTAGGACTTGAGTGCTGGATTGGTTTGTGAATGAAGGGGATTTTATAGCCCTTCACCCAGCTCAATATAACTTTATTATTCGTTATTTCTAACCACCAAAGGAAGAAATTAGATAACCGACCAGCAAAATGGGAGCTTACGGTATTCAGTGGTAGTATTTCTTCTGATGGGTGCTCCAGTTCTTGCGTGAGTTCGAGGATCTTCGCCCCTTGTGAGTAGCCGACTGCCTCGGTTGACGGCTGGGGCGGGAGGAGTTTCCCTGGTTCTGTGTTGTTGATCGCCCTCCATCGATCTTATCCCCCCCTTTCTTTTTGTCAGAAATTCTGTATGAACTGACTTTAGGTTTGGGAAAATTGCTGGTTTGTGGTGGTCTTAGATCTTTTCCGGCAGCTTCCAGCATTTTGGCGGATTTTATTTTTTCAGAGAGGTCAGAGCCAAAAAGGAAGTTATTTGGGGGCGTTTTGTCGCATTGTTCCCTAACGTTCTTGTGAAGGAGGGGGAAAATCGCGTTTCTTCTATTAATACTTATTTTGTGGAATAGATGAGTAGACAATTTTGCAGAGTCTACACTATTCGCCAAAAGGAACTTTCTAGTTTCGTTAGGGATGTCAGTAAGGGGATCAAGGAGAATGTTGAAATTTGCCCCTAAGGCACTCAGGCTAGTGGCTATGAGGGCTTGCAAATCAGTTTGGGCATTGTCCTTGATCAGAATCTGTTTGGGAAGGTTTACCTTCACCTCGGGGTTTATTGGAGGGGGAATCAGCTCGAGTAGGTTGCTGGGTGGAGAATGTTTGGACGAAAGTCCTTGTACCTCCTCCCTGGGTGAGCCATTGAGAATGGTGTGTCGCCAACGAGGCACAACCTGGTCATGTAGGACGAAGTCCCTATTGGGGTTCCCAGCCTCAGGATCTTTACCTAGAAGATCGAGGATAGGACCAAACCTGAGGTTAATGACGTCATCGCCGGTGACTTCGGCCTGGATGACGTCACTCAGGGTCCCCTCAATGATCGGATCCCTCGATTGAGAGATAGAAGGACCACCAGACACTTGTACCTCAAGTTTTCTGGTATCTGGACGGTCAGAAATTGGTGAACAATTTAGGCTCAAGAGGCTATTTTCACGGGTTTCGGGTCTTTTCCTATTGATAGGACTCCTAGCTTCCAACCGACTTCTCGAAATGAGAGAAGGTCCTCTAGATTCCTCTTTTCCCCTACGAGGAGAAAGGGTCGGGGAACGAGAGTACCAAAGATCATACGATGATCGATGGCAGGAAGAGCTTGAGCTGCTCCGATGTCGCCGAGCCCTACGGGGGCTACGACGACGACGGGACCTCCGCGACGAGCGTGAAAGAGGTCTGCGATGTCGGCTTCGCGATCTCGATCGAGATCCAAAAGTCCCCAATTTACTTTCGAGTCTTCTAAATCCCGACGCAATTGCTTCCACGATGTCGTGATTATCTTTATTCATTCTGAAAGATGACGAGAGTCGAAACGGGAATGTAGAGAATTAATTACTTACGTGACAACGGGAAATGTGATTAGAGGCATCAGAAAACCGAGGCCTAAAGGCGTCGGTAACCGAAGCCTCGTCCTAACCTAGGTAAGCGGCTCAATTTTTCGGGAGCCACTCGTCGAATTTCGGGAGAAAACACGAAAAACTAGAATAGTCTTACCTTGTGGGGTGCGGGGTTGCCCTAATTCGAGATAATCCGCTTTCACTTTCACTTTTTCAAGGGAAAAGATAAGGATTTCAAAGTACGAAATTTGGTGTGGAGATGCGGCCATCGACACAAGAAGAACAATGACGATCGGGGTGGTGCGGGGGTCCTAGGTTGGCGGGGGAGGGGGGGAAGTGTGTGTGTCTTCCTCTTCTCTTTAAAGGTGTGGCCAGAAACCCTGAGAGAGCGTACTACATTGTGTAACATCTTCGGACCGAGCGCTGAATTATAATCGAAATCGAACTACACTTGAGGTAAGGTAGTTTGATTTCTCCATAAATTGGTGTCTACTTGCTGTATAGTGTAAATCATTGCAGACAAATCAACGATCACTTTGTGTCCTCACTCAATAATAGAAGAACAAGAAGAAGGCCAACCCTTTTCTTGTTTTTGTTGTGAGTTGTGATTAAGTACCTGTAATGAAGGGCTCATCTTGGGGAAATCATCCTGACACTCAGGAACAACTTGTGAAACACCTCGTACTACCCAAAATTGACTACGGTTTGCATCTTTATGCCTGGGGACACCCTCGTAATATTAAAAAACTCCAGGTCTTCCAAAATACGGCGCTACGTCAGGTAACAAGCGCAGTTAAGACATCGCCAATTCCTTCTTTACATTCAGTAACCAATTTTGTATACATAACCACTCGAGTATCTTATGTCACTGAGCGTAATTTAAGCAGGTTACTAATATATAACTCCCCTCTCAGGGAAATGGCAAACTCATTTCTACTACCACCAAGAAGATACAATAACCATGCTAAATACAGAGAAAAACTGCAAACAGTTGTAGACCTTCTGGAAGATGAGCATGTGCACCTCTATAGTCCGGACCAAATTGCCTTCCGTGTACTTCCTTCACATAAAAACAAAATAATAATAAACCGTACTATTCCAACGATTGAAAAGAAAAACAGTTTGCCCGAATCTCAGTTGAGAGCTTTAGCCCTAGAACATATTCACAAAAATTTTCATGATTATAATTGCAAAATTTATACAGATGGCTCAAAAATGGACAATGGAAACTCAGCCCTTGCTTTTTATTGTGATATTGATCACATCGCTACTGGAGCCAAAAGACATCCGACCACTAGTGTGAGCCCCTGCTCACGAATGAGACCAATGTGACGGGGCTGGGGTAAAGCAACAACACCCCCCTTCCTGAACCCCAAGATGCCGCCCCCACAGAGCCACCTGCGGCGAAGGACTGTGGAGGGGTAATCCGGGCCAGCTCTACGGGGGCGTGGTCCGCCCCCCTACAATAAGGACGCCGAATACCATCTGAGGCGTCCGAGCCCTGATTCAACCACGAAACCAAAGAAAGACACCAGCTGCTTGTGTCCACAGCAGCAGCAAGGGGCTTCGACCAAAGCCGGATGGCAGCCTGAGGACTACAGGAGGCCGTGGATCACGTGACTGAGAGGAGGGGGAAACGTTCTAGACCGGGCAGGCCACGTCGGCCATCACACCGTCCTGAGAGCTCGAACAAGTAGGTCCCGGCCGAACGTTCTTCCCCCAAAAGCGCGACGACTAAGTTCCGGCTGAAAGTCACCCCATCCCTTGTCTTTAAACAGTCAGTGGTAGTAAATTCCCTGGACTTTTCGAGACATCATACCTTCAAATCATCAGCATCAAGACCGTCGAGGTTACCTTCGGGCCCAACACGTGAGTGCACAGACAAATTTAACCTAATATATTTTGGCCAAAATAATTAGGCAGGTGATAAAGAGAACAGTGTAGAAATTAGTAATTCGATTGAAATTTGGTACAGTAAAGCTTTGTAAAACGGAAAACGAGAAAGGATTCAGATTGTAAAATTGATAAGACACGAAACACGGTAGAGACACGGCTTGGAAACTGTAAAGAGAAAGGACACTGAAGGTATTGCTTGTAAGAAAGATAATTGTTTAAACCATTTCATTTTATTGTAAAACTGTCCATTTAATTGCTTGTAATCTCAGAAACTGCGCCCTTCAGGCCTGTATAACTTTGTAGAGTCAACCCACAACATTTCATCTTGTATAATAAATTTATTACCTGGTATTTTACTCCAATTCTGTGGTTATCTTTGAGTTCACCCTGCATCAGATCAGTATCAGCAACTAGGGGTAAAATAACTAAGACAAATTTCGTCATTTCTTTATTGCGTTACAGACCCATCAGGTCGTGTCCTTAGGACACAATTTCTGAGAAGAACACAACCTCGTGGTCAACTGGGTTATTCGTGTCTCGAACACGAAGACACGAGTGACACAGAGGACACGCAGGGCACGCCCTTCTGGCACGGGACACGCTTGGAGGTCCGAGGTAAAATAAAACACCCTTCAGGTTTCAAAGCATCATTTATTATTATTTTTCATCAACCCAGGAGTCAACACCTTCGAAGAGCTACCATACTTCACAGGTAATTACCCTATATTATCCTA
This sequence comes from Apolygus lucorum, assembly GCA_009739505.2. Taxonomy (NCBI): domain Eukaryota; kingdom Metazoa; phylum Arthropoda; class Insecta; order Hemiptera; family Miridae; genus Apolygus; species Apolygus lucorum. The sequence continues at coordinate 22,194,968 of CM019179.2, forward strand.
AAATTAACGTAGATTTAAGTTGTTTCGGTCTTTTTCGACTCCCCCATTTCACAGTCAAACACAAGTTAGATTCCCTTCAGGAATCTACTCAGTGCTACTTGGGCCAGGTAACTAAATTCATTTGTCAACTTTACCTGGACAAGTGGGCTTACAAATTGGTGACAGCGTTGGGACTTGTACTCAATACTGGCATCCCATTTGATAAGCACATAGAATAAGCACGCAGGCTTACAAATTGGTGGCAGCAAGTGGGATTGATCGCGAGTTAGCCTTGCGACGAACTCACACAAATAAAATATTATTCGTGAGCCACGTGTTTACTGTGAAATTAAATTCAACCGAACAACAATCAAATTTCCAAAAGCTGATCAGGTGAACTAATAGGTAGGATGTGCATCCGACTATTGTAAATCTGGGAAAAGCTTCGAGAAATTTCTATTTTTTGTCTATATTTCATTTTTATTGCATTTTGACGAAACGTGGGCATTTTATCCCGTTTCATATATTTTCTTGTCTAAATTGCAATGTTTACACACAAAGACATGACGAAAACACCGACTAACGTCTTTTCACCAAGGACACGCAAACACGATCATACAATTCCGATCGATGATGTGGATGTCAGCGACACTGATGTCGAGGCACCACAGGCAAAACCTACGGTGGGACTAGAAGTCGTGGAAACCATGACCCAGACCATGAGAGAAATGAATCTTCTCTTACAAAGATTCACGACCACCTCTCACACAAACGAACAAAATGACTTACCGCGAGCTGTTATGGCGGAAATCGAGCCTTGGGACCCAGATGTGGTAGGCGCGTTAAGTGTCGTTTCATTTTTCGCGAATTTCGACCTTATCACAGCAAATCTGACGGAACAGCAGAAATATCGGCTGTTGAGGACCAAGACACGAGGCACGGCCAAGCAGTACTTGATCGATCGCGATGACACGCTAGACGCTGACAATGTCTATACCGTTGTAAAGGCAGACATGATGACCTGGTTTCAAAGAGAAAACCCACAGCAAGCCGCAGCTCAACTATGGACAATCAAACGTAATCCGTCCGAAACCCTGAGGCAGTTCGCCGACAGAGCGCGCGGCCTGGCACGTTGTGCGGTACGAGAGGAAGGAGACCGTCTCAGAAGATACGAGAGGAGCGCATGGGTGGAAAGAAAAACGCTCGACGCATTCGTTCGAGGAGTCGGAAAGAACATCAGCGTTCATCTCATATCGAACCGACCAATTAACATCAACGAAGCACTCCAGAGAGCTGAGGACCTGGAGGAGACACTTGGAGACACGGTGGAAGTGGAAGAAAGATGGGACTTAGCCGCGATTAATAATGGAAATCGCTGTTACAACTGTGGCAGTTTTGAGCATTTTGCGGCGCGGTGTCCCCGAAAGGACAAACCACCAAGGAAGTACGAGAAATACGCAGAAGAGGGACAATGAAACTACCTTCCCGAGGAACGTAGGAGGGAGGAGAAACCAACCCCTCGTTTCCCTTGCATGTTCTGCGCGGACAGAACCCATTTCCCGGTGGATTGCCCAATGAGTCCACAAAAGACAATCTACTGTAACTTTTGCGGAGAGAGAGAACATCTTGAGGTGGACTGCTTCCGTAAGAAAAAACTCTTACCCGTGTCGCAGCCAACCCAGGAACCGACGCACGTAATGGAGGTCGCGCGGTACAAACAACCCCCTGTAGAACCACACATCCCTGCTGTCGAGGCACCCTTGTCAAGAACGATGCGCATCACTGTTAAATTAGGGATGGAAGAGCGCGAAATGGTGGTCGACACCGGAGCAGCCCTTTCAGTTTTGGCTCGACCAGTATCCGGAATACCATTACACCCGACTGATGCCGTAGCATGGGGAGCAGATGGATCGGCCTTGTGCTTCGCAGGTCAACAGAATATCCGAGCACAGATTGACGGACATACGTTCGACCACACGTTCCTTGTTTTCGCAAGAAGAAGTGCTACCTTAGATCTTCTAGGGCTGGACGTCCTACGTAAAATACCGATAACTCTCATGACAGGACCAACCATGGGATTCCAACTTCCGAAAGGTGACAGGACACACGCGAACTCTTCGGAGGCGCGGAAACGACATTACCATGGAGGCATGGTGTTGAGGGCCCAGGGGAGGGAGTTGAGCGAACCTGATGACGATGACCATGAATATGGCACAGGTCCCCTCCTCCCTAGCACCCCTGTGTTATCAACAGCCAGCTTCCCAGCACGTATGTTGGCAAGAAGTATCGAGGACACGCCCAGAAACGTCGTGCCAAAAACACAAGAAAAGGAACACCACGAGGCGAGAGACACGCCCCTTCCAGAACGCCCCCTACTACACTCCACGGAACATCAAATGGAGCGACGGGACACGCCTACGGACGAACCACGTACCCCGCCCATTTTGACGAGCGTAGAAGCACTCAAAGACACAGGCACAGCGCGGCGGGAGGACACGCCCCCCAACGCAGAGTGGGCTCCGCCCCGACCGCAAGTAGGAGACCCAGGAGGAGACTACGTCACCCCAAGAAAGGACGATGACGGCAATACTCAATGGTGCTGGACCCTTGAAGAATGGACGAAAGCGTTTACCATTGAACCCAATATGGACGACGAATCCGATTCGGAGGGACACGGGTGGAACGTGCCTCGGAGGAGCATGAACAAACCACCACGGACGCAGGAAAATGCAGGATCAGACTTGCCGATGGAGACACACCAAGACACGAGGTCCACTAGAAGCGGAACATTGTATGGGACCCCAGGCAGTACTCCGTGTACGTCGTCAAGTGGCACATCATTTAATACGCCAAACGAAACTTCGGACGATAGTGACGAGGAGGACATGGTGAGGTCAGGCAGTCCTTCCCGAAGAAGCACTTCAGTAACCATCGCACCCGATGAAACCCGAATCCAAATCGAACCACCCAGACTAGCCGCTGTTCACCAGCGCGAACCCATGTTATCAAAAGTTCGTAAAAACAGGTACCATCGAGAGAAGAAAGCCACTCAAAATCTGCTGCATAAATTTCATACGCAAATTATGCAAATGGAAAAGTTCCTGAGTGATATTGCACGTCCGTCGTCGAAGTCGTTGAAAATTTCACCGTCGACGCCGAAGCTCGTAGAAGAACCTGAAACACAACAACACAAAATTAGTACGAGTAACACGCCAAAGGGAACACGAGACACGTCGTGTCCTCCGTGTTTCAATGACACAGGAACACGACTGCAGGAAGGAACGAGTCCTGAACACCAAGATACTCCGTTAATTGAAGCGGATAAGAGTAACATCCCAAAGAAGAGTCAAGAGGAGGAGGTCAGAAGTGAAACATTCCGTCGGCTAACTATTGAATCCCCGGAATTGGAGTCACCGGACAGCATCTTGTCGCGGCTGCGCAAGAGACCCACGGCCCGTCTTCCTCAAAGCTCCGTGAAAAAGCGCGCGTCGTGCCCAACACCTAGGGGATTAACCTTGGGAAAAGACTGACACACGAGACACGCGAGACACACGGTGACACGGGACACGCCTCAGACACGCTGAGGATTGACCTGTGTCATCAGACAGAAACAATTCCGACCCTTCAGGTCAACAAATTTCAGTAGGACTCATCAAGTCACAAAATTTCAATTGAACCCCTCAGGTTACAAAATTTTAAATTTGACTATTAATTCGACTTGACATACATTGGTTGGTCAAGCCGAATTGGAGTTTATAGTTACCTGCCCGATTGTAAATGGCCCACAAAAATGAAGCAAATAAGTAAATTGAATGAAGTAAAATGATTCTCGAGCAGTTCCCAGTCAGGATGACACATAGGGTGTTTATGTTTGTTGTAGGATGTCAGGGCGGCAGAAGGAGTGGAAGGATGGTCCATTGGTCCCGGATCCCTTAAGTCGACAGGTGCGGGAGAGAGCGGAGAGGACCGCGGAACAGCTTCGGTCCCTGCCGGATGGACAGGTAAACACGGCCTTGCCTGCGGGAAACCCGCTGGAAAGATTGGAGGAGGTGGCCAGTCTGCTACGGTATGCCACATGCTCGGAGTTGACGGCGGTCCGGTTGGCGAGTGGCCAAGCTGCACTAAAGGGAATCCTCGAGTTGGCCCAGTGGATTCCGATCTACCAACGAATCGCTGAGGAGCGCGATGCCCTTCTGGAACGCCAGTCCGACTGGCATGACGAGCGAGAGGCCTTGGACAGCGATAGGCAAGCTGCCTGGGACGCGCTGAACGACATCACGGCACAGGGGCCGTCGGAGTCACCCGCGGCGCAGACCACGAACCCTGTGCCTACGGAGCAGCCTGCCGTGGAGCCACCCGCGGCGAGGACCACCGACGCAGTTGCTCCGGAGTCGATGTCGTCTCCCCTCGGACCAGCCTTTTCACCCATCACCCCATCCGGTGATCGACCGGCCACTCCAGGGACTGTCTCCCCGAGCCCAACGAAGCCATCGAAGACCACGCGGCCCCGATCCGCCACACCGCCGTCCCGCTCCGAGTCACCAAAGTCGAACGGCGAGGAAGATGCTGAATGGTTCCCGGAACCGTGCCCGGAGCCTCAGCGGTTGCTGAATGACACGAGTTCCATCGCAACCCGACACAGTCTGATGGTACGCCTCACCCGAAAGATCAAGAAGCGGACGTTGGCATGTCTGGTATGCGGGAAGGTGACGGCACGCCTTTTCACCTTCCGCTGCCAGGCATGCAAGGAATTCTGGCAACGATTAAGGACGCTCCACCGCCAGGGCAGGGACGTACCCACCTGCGACTCCGACCACCAACTGAAGAGGGACCCTGCCAACTGCCGCGGCTGCAGGCGCCACGCCTACGAGCTGGCCTTCAGGAAGGCGCATCCCTCAGACCCACTGCCGATACCCAGTGTCATCTTTGATGACCCTGGCTCCCGGGGGGGCGAGGGATGTGAGCCCCTCCTCACGAATGAGACCAATGTGACGGGGCTGGGGTAAAGCAACAACACCCCCCTTCCTGAACCCCAAGATGCCGCCCCCACAGAGCCACCTGCGGCGAAGGACTGTGGAGGGGTAATCCGGGCCAGCTCTACGGGGGCGTGGTCCGCCCCCCTACAATAAGGACGCCGAATACCATCTGAGGCGTCCGAGCCCTGATTCAACCACGAAACCAAAGAAAGACACCAGCTGCTTGTGTCCACAGCAGCAGCAAGGGGCTTCGACCAAAGCCGGATGGCAGCCTGAGGACTACAGGAGGCCGTGGATCACGTGACTGAGAGGAGGGGGAAACGTTCTAGACCGGGCAGGCCACGTCGGCCATCACACCGTCCTGAGAGCTCGAACAAGTAGGTCCCGGCCGAACGTTCTTCCCCCAAAAGCGCGACGACTAAGTTCCGGCTGAAAGTCACCCCATCCCTTGTCTTTAAACAGTCAGTGGTAGTAAATTCCCTGGACTTTTCGAGACATCATACCTTCAAATCATCAGCATCAAGACCGTCGAGGTTACCTTCGGGCCCAACACGTGAGTGCACAGACAAATTTAACCTAATATATTTTGGCCAAAATAATTAGGCAGGTGATAAAGAGAACAGTGTAGAAATTAGTAATTCGATTGAAATTTGGTACAGTAAAGCTTTGTAAAACGGAAAACGAGAAAGGATTCAGACTGTAAAATTGATAAGACACGAAACACGGTAGAGACACGGCTTGGAAACTGTAAAGAGAAAGGACACTGAAGGTATTGCTTGTAAGAAAGATAATTGTTTAAACCATTTCATTTTATTGTAAAACTGTCCATTTAATTGCTTGTAATCTCAGAAACTGCGCCCTTCAGGCCTGTATAACTTTGTAGAGTCAACCCACAACATTTCATCTTGTATAATAAATTTATTACCTGGTATTTTACTCCAATTCTGTGGTTATCTTTGAGTTCACCCTGCATCAGATCAGTATCAGCAACTAGGGGTAAAATAACTAAGACAAATTTCGTCATTTCTTTATTGCGTTACAGACCCATCAGGTCGTGTCCTTAGGACACAATTTCTGAGAAGAACACAACCTCGTGGTCAACTGGGTTATTCGTGTCTCGAACACGAAGACACGAGTGACACAGAGGACACGCAGGGCACGCCCTTCTGGCACGGGACACGCTTGGAGGTCCGAGGTAAAATAAAACACCCTTCAGGTTTCAAAGCATCATTTATTATTATTTTTCATCAACCCAGGAGTCAACACCTTCGAAGAGCTACCATACTTCACAGGTAATTACCCTATATTATCCTAAAATTAACGTAGATTTAAGTTGTTTCGGTCTTTTTCGACTCCCCCATTTCACAGTCAAACACAAGTTAGATTCCCTTCAGGAATCTACTCAGTGCTACTTGGGCCAGGTAACTAAATTCATTTGTCAACTTTACCTGGACAAGTGGGCTTACAAATTGGTGACAGCGTTGGGACTTGTACTCAATACTGGCATCCCATTTGATAAGCACATAGAATAAGCACGCAGGCTTACACTAGTATATTTCAGGCTGAACTAGATGCCATTTCTGTAGCACTTCAACATGCTGTAACCCACCATACCAACTGCAATGTACTTATTATTTCAGACTCACAATCAGCCATTGAATTTTTGAAAAATTTGAAAGTAGGAGACAATCCCGATTTTATCACTCAAAATATTTTGAAATCTTTTACAGCTTTAACTGTCAATAATAAACTAGCTGTACAATGGTCGCCTAGCCATATAAATCTGTCCGGCAATGAAATTGCTGATTTAATGGCCAGATTTCTCAGCAAACACCCTGGTGATGTGTTCCCCTCCAATGTTCCTTTCACTGATCTGGTCCATACCCTAAAACGGAGAATGGCTTTGCACTGGACTAGGGAACACGATGAATTGTGTTTGACTCGAGGTAGCTGGACTAAGGCCATTATACCCTTTCCTACAGTTGCACCTTGGTACCGAGGCGTTGAGGGAGAAGGAAGGTTTTTTACAACACTCAATCGCATCATTCTGGGCCATGGAAATACCCCATTCTTTCGTCGTCTCATGGAAAAAATTGATTCGCCGTATTGCACCAATTGTGACAACGAGCAAGAAGTGGCGGACCTTGGCCATATTCTGGACAGATGTGGCAGAACAAGCACTAAACGTATGGATCTGCTGAATTTTGGTGGAATCCATTATGATTCCATAATCGATCTTCTTCAGGCCGAGTTCAACATCCATACTCTCCAAAGAGTTTATAAATTTGTACAGGAATGTGACCTTCAATTTTAGTTGCCCTGTCACTCTCCACCCACATCTCCACTATTCCATGATTCCCTCACAAATCAGATTCCTTTCTCAACCCTTTTTTGCTTTTCCCTTTCTCAATCCATTTTTCATAACCATTTCTCAATCCATTTTTCATAACCATTTCTCAATCCATTTTTCATAATCATTTCTCAATCCATTTCTCATAACCATTTCTCAATGTTCCTCACAACCTACATTATTCTTCTCAACCCATATTATCGCTTTTCCCTTTCTCAATTCATTTTCCATAACCATTTCTATATCAACCAATATAATTATCAAAAGTGCCAGCCTGCCATAGCAACGTCATTACCCCAAGATCTGTTTCATCACTCTCGTCATCATCACCATCATCTGTCACGTCATTACCCCAAGATCTGTTCCATCATTCTCGTCATCATCATCATCATCTGTTTCATCATGAATCACCATCACCATCCAAAAAAGAAATGCCTATGTCCGGCATGGCTGCGGCCAGGACATTTAACTTGGAAGTAGAAGAAGAAGAAGAAGTACCTGTTCTTGTTTACGGTACTAGTTTCAATAGGTACCTATGTGTAGTGGTCTTTATTTAAATTAATTGAGTTCAAGGTCAAGAAGCAAGTAATATATTTACTATCAGTAGAAAATGTCGATTGATAGTGATTGCCGATGATATAGAAGACAATGGTGGGTTATCTGAAGTACAAGTAGTAGTTATTGTATTGATTGTGGGTAACATTCAGTAGTGTACACCTAGCTGATTTTACAATCAAAATCTAGTGGAAAATATTGTTAAATGCCACGAAAGAGGTAAGTACAAAACATCTTGCATGTCATTTGGGTAGGCACGTCAATCAGTCAGGCTGTTCTCTCAGTTTGCAGGTTTCAGGATTGCAGTGAGTTGCAGATTTAGCGATTCACATATCCAAATTGAGTCCTTACAGATAGTCCTAATTGGGTTCGTTCGGAGAGGCAGTCCTGGACGGTCCAAGACTGGAGCAATCCAGGACTCGTGACGTCACAGAGTCGCCCTGGACTGTCCGAGATTCGGTGTTGTATGAACGCACTGGAAGCATGGATAGTTCCATAAACTATCCTTGCTAGAGAGATGTGGAATTTATTAATTCAAGATTTATTAATTATTTAGACTTATTTATTAATACGTCTTATTGATATTATTCCTTTTTGTATAGGAAGAATAAATGCTTCTGTTGTGTTTGCGTGTATTCGAGTGAGGGCGATGGTCCTCTAGATGCGCTGATTTGTGAACTAGCTTTGGCACTACATCTGCGGCGCCTCGCGGCCGACCGTCCAGATAAGTGCTTGAAATATCTATCCGCTAACCTCGGCGTCTGAGCCCAGACCTACTGGCGGGAAGCGGAGCATTTACCTAATGAAGCCTAGTGTTCTGAAGAGGTCCCTAAGGGGAGATAGAGATTTGGCGCCTTTATGGGGCAAACCGTTCCCTCTGCGGAACTGGGCCGTGGGTAAGGTGAAGGCAAGAAATGATAAGTCGGATTGACTAGGTACAAATGCATGTGGGAAGACCCCTGAGTGCGGCTTCTACACTCTAGCTATTATGGTGCAGGGAGAGCGGAAAAGAGGTGTCATCAGATGACGTGTTCTTTCCCTTCCTCACCTCATCCAGACATTAATATTATGAATTTTTGTAATAGTTTTGATTGCTTCTAAAACAAATTTCTCTTATGATTTCAGTATGCTGTTGCTGACTGCCAAAGACGTTGCTCTACAAATGTATTATGAAGCATAAAAATGATGAGCCCAGTTCGATCCCAAAAAAGGTAACCAGGCCCAGAAAACGAACAAAGAAAAAATCGCGTGCAGCAAGGGAAAGTAAAAGGTACTTGTGCGTTTGTAGTGATCAATTATGGTGTATTGGGTTATTTAGAACTAATTTAGATTGTTAAGTTCAAGTTCTTGTTACCTATGTCTGTGTCTGGAGTGTGAGAGTGATTTGTAGTGTGAATGATTTTTTTCTGTGTTTGTTTGATGCTTGGCTGGTCATGGTCTCCATTGGCTATGTTGCTGGGCGGACATCACAGTAGCCAGCTGTTGCCTGTCAGGTGGCATTTGGCCTGACCTCTGGTGGTGGGGGGAGCCAGAGGCCAGGCCCAGGAAACTGCCATGGAGGGTGGGGCCCTGGACTGGCTGGGTCAGTAGCCAGCCAGCGATGTGGGGAGTCGAGTGGACCCCTTCACAACTCTGAGCAATAGTACCTGATACCTAATTCATTAGCAATTATTGTTACCTATAAATGTTGATATATCCGTAATTTTTGTAAAATTTAAGGAAACAACGGATTTGATTTGGTTTGGAATGAATCTTATGGTCATGGAGGATTTTCAAACAATCAGCTGACTTTTTATGAGTTCAAGACTCTGGTCAGTATTACACCTCATTCATAACTCTGTATCAGACTGAAGGCAGCCCTGTGCCTTTCCGTTCTATGTGATTCCCCACCAGTACCCTTCTATTGACCTTGGAAACAAGGTGTTTTGCAAATATCGTCATTTCGTTAGTACAAATTGTCACGTGATTTTTAATTTTCTCTGCAACGTTATCGATTGAGTTAGATAGAATAGCCAATGATTAAAAGCGCATTTAGCCTGGGTACACATTGGTTCCCTGGAGAGGGCAATTTTCAGGTGTGCTGCTTCTTGAGTGACGGAATGTCCCCAGAAGAAAAACTATTTGGTGTTGACGTCATTGCAGAAGAGTATTAGGGTGTGACGTCATTCACTTGGCTGTGATTAAATCTTGAGCAGTTGAATTTCGAGTTGATTAGAATTTCTTTTATAAAAGAATGAAAATTGTTGTAGGCTGCGTAGAAAGCTGAAGAAGGCTGCCCGTTACCGTGGGAACATTCAGGATCCCGCAAAGTGGAAATCCCTTGACGCTTCACATTTACCGAAATCAACCAGCAAAGCTCCTTTCTTGATTCACCAAGGATTGTCTGCGATGAGTGGGAACTGGTTTTGGTTGAATTACTACAACGTATTTCAATGGAAGGACCATCACTTATCCAACAGTGGAGTCGCCGCTTACTCCCTTCCTGGCCAGAATGTTTGGCCTGCTGATGGTAAAATCGCGAGTTCGGTGAGTGTTGAGTTCTTCGAATTTTTCGAGAGTGGGTAGTCCAATTAATACACCGAATTTTGAACTCTAGGTTCAGGGGTAAAGTGATTTAGTTGAATTAATTTCACATATCTTTCTTATTGACGATGAGTATGACAAAATGAACATGTTTTGTTATTAATGACGTTTACTCGTATTATTTTAAAGGCGCGCGGCAGTGGTTTACATTCTACGGCTGGCAATTGTGAGCCAGTTAGGGACACCTCCGCTGTCACAATACACGACGACTACGAGGAGGATTACATCGATGAAGGGCAGATCGCCAACGATGTGGATTCTGATGAAGACATAGTCGTCACTGAAGAGATGATGCAGTTCTTGGAGATCAGCATGAGGCATAAAGCAAGTATAAGTGAGTTCTGTTTTCGAATCGTAGTTACTGGAAATTATAAAAGCAGAATATTAGGTAAGTTTCCTTGTTATCTGATGAAGAAAGGAATACTAACTACTACTAACTGTTGGGAGAAGCACTGAGCTCCATGGTTCCTAACATCTCACTTTTAATTAGTAGAGTTTTCGCACAGCGACAATTTGGCACAGTTCGCGGGTGACAGTGAATTTGCCTCCCACCAATAGCAGGCGACGATCAAAGGGTTCCCCAGACAGTCACCCATTTCTAGAGGCGCCCTGGCATGATCGCCACCTACCTTTCCATAGTTAATGGGTCTTCAACTGGGTAGCATCCTCGGTTGTTTGCGCTAGTCTCCTCCTAACGGGGCCCGTTAAATTTAGGCAGTAAAAACTCTCTAATATCACGATCCTGACGGATCCATCTCGCATTCACGACGTGAAGTCATTCTCACACGTCTGGAAGTTGGCCACTCCAGACTCACGCATGGATTCCTCATGACACATCCAAGAGAACCTCCTCCAGAGTGTGAATGATGATTTCCGATCCACCGAAATACCCCATTAGCAACGTTATAATTACATTACATATTCTTTCACTGAAGTGTGTATCTCATCATAAATTCGTGCCTATCATTATTGCATTATGATTGAGATTTTCGTTTTCAGATGTGAAGAAAGAAGAAGCAAAGAAGCGAGTCCTGAATGAAGCTCAGATGGACGAAAGAAGTGAGTTTAGAATTCCTATTAGCTTCACATTGTTTATTATTATTATTTTATTTTCAAAAGAGGGTTCACTGATGTGGAAGAAAACCATAGTGTGCTGCTCGAAAAAGGATCCAAAAAATTTAGATAATGGAAGGAAGGTAGAAATTTTAAATGTAGCTGCAATCTGTTTATGGTCGCATGGTGTTGCGACTTCATAGGAGGATCTGTGGCCCCTTACGACAGTAGCGCTACATCTGGAAGCGTAAATGAAACATTAACAAACAGATCTCGTTTTCTTTCAAAAACACCTTTTTTTTTTATTCCGTTTTTCGTTTATTCCGTTCGTTTATTTCGTATTTATTCCGTTCGAAGTTGGTTTTTTTCTCGATTAAATTAATGAGTGGAGCTGATCCACCTAAGCGGCAAAGGAAAGACGCGACTATCTGATGATCTGTGGTAGAAGTGGAAATGTTGCTTGCTGGCATTACAGAGAGCGTAGCACATTCTTCTTTCTAGCATGGAACATGTTTCAGCCATGAGCTAAGTACCAAAATGCGTTCAAAATTGTGTGATGGAAGTAGCAAGTTTTTTCCTTTGAGACAAGACTCATCAGAAGTTGTTTTCATGCTTCAGAAGTTTGGAGGAACCTTGTAATAGGATTTTATTAGGAACCTCTGGGATAATCTAATTTTTTTAGCTAATAGAAAATTAATTAACATGCTGTGCTTTTGACAATGACTTGGTTATCGTCTGATGCCACGAGGAGTGCTCCGCACAATTCGATTTTCGACGTTTTGACGGGGAAAAATGTCGGAGCCTCATGAAACCCTCGAGTTACCGTAGTTTCGATGTACGACGAGTCGACGATTGAATCAGACCATGAATATCCCTATTGTTTTCGTACCTTATTGTAGAATCCGTCGTAACAAGCAAGTCAGGTAGATTGTAAACTCGCAGAGAGAGTAGTCTGTCTAGTAAAAAAAGTAAAGTAAGGTAAAGTAAACAACCATTCCAGTTTGGATTTCCGTCCGACTGTCATTCCTGGCGTCGCGGATGTCATCAGCTGTCTTCCTAAGGGAAGATCAGAATTTGTTCTGACGATTCCGCTCATGGCTTCCCATTGGCCTCACCGCCCTGGTTTGGGACAAGGGGGAACTGCGACCGACTCGCCCAAAAATATGCCGCAGAGGCGGGCCTCGAACTCATGGCCCCTGCAACTGGTTACGAAATGTTGCTTGTTGTAGTTACGAAATGGTGTACATAATATGTAGATATGTTGACAGTAATAGTATGTTGATATTATCAGCACAACCAAAGGACCTACACGTCGCAGTCCCATCGAAAAGTTCGAATGCACTGCAATTAGATAGGTTTGAATGGATATTACTCACTTGGCTAATCATGACGGCTCTTGTCAATAAACGAAGATTCAAGTCAACAAATTACTGACGGGAAGAACTTTACAAGGTTCAGTATCTATCTTTCAGTATAGATACTTTCAGTATCTATCGTCTAATTGTTTGAAGTCTACAATAGTTTGAAGTGTCTGCGACAAAACTCCGTGAACGAGTGCTAGGTATTTTTGATGGAAAATAGGGTAGATATTTCAAAATATGAGTTTTAAAACATTTTAAGAGATTTCCTTATCTGTAAGCCCTCCTGAACCTCCCAGATGCTATCTACTTAAAGCCTACGGTGTTAATGAGGAATTTCACCGAATTCTGTTTGCATTTTTCCTGAATAGTTAGTGGTGTGGGATAGATGAAAATCGGGCTGATTTCGGAAAATAAGTCTCCTGTTATTTTTGGGAGACAGTCAAAATGTTTGATTTCAAAACTAACCGGGAAAACGGACGTGCAGCGGGATTGCTCGCTGATTGGGCAGTTCGGATCACCGTCTCCTCCCAGTGTTGCCCATTGGGACGACAAAATCGTGTTTTCTAAGAGAAAAGTTATCAAACAAAAACAGGGGAAACCTAAGTTTCCCCATCTTGCTTTTTATATTTTTTTCTTCAGTTTTTCGATTTCAAACTTTACTGTTTCGTGAAATTTTGCATCTGGGGACTATAGATTTCTCGATCTCAGCGCTTCAAGCGGCCCTTAAATGAACTATTCCAGGATGACGTCATTTTTCCGGTTTTTTAAACATTCGTATTTTCTACACTGTTTTGTTTATTCGTAAATTAGGAAGTTCGGGCTAAAAGTTCGCCTTAGGAGGTTTTTCGAGGTGCTGAATCCGATTTTGGGGTCAAAAATAGGAAATTCCGACATGGTGAAATTCCTCATTATAAAAACATGGAACATGTTTTAGCCAAATTTAGTGTGGAACCTTTAGTCGTAGGTAGGTATAATACAAAAGTTATATCATTCCTAGCAACATATCTAAAATGCATTAAGAAAAACTCGGCGCTTCGCGCCTCAGAAACCGGAGTGTCAGAAGAGGCGCGTGATCAGAGTGTTGGAAATGGCGCATGACTGGAGTGTTTAGAAGACCAGTGACTGTCGAGCGGCCCCCGTCCGCGTAACGTTTTTTTGGGTAGTTACCCTAGGGCAATAACATGTTCCATGTCAAACTCCCTTCTTCGAGGACAGGAAATACATTTAGGCAGTATTCCATTATTTTGGAAGTGTGACTATAAATCATGGAATGCAAGCTTGCTTCGTTGTTTTCAGATGCCACTGAAGATTGCCTCTTGCCTTCTGATGAAGCAGACAACGAAAGGCGGCACTCTGAAATGACTATGCTGTATGGGGACAAAGCTCCCATGATTCATGGTATGGAGACTGCTCTACAACTCACCTTCAATCGGCAAGTCGACTTACACAATCCCTCCTATTGGCCCATTCATCCTTTTACTATTCAGTTCAAAAGTTGATCTGAGTAGATTGCTGTACTTCTGTGAAGATTTGTCAATAATTTGTTATTATCTTAATTCGTTACCGTCTACTCTTTCCATGGGAAAAACTTGGTTTTTTAAAATTAATAAATCCAGTTTTTCGTCTGTGGAGCTTTCTCTGTGCTAAAACCCAGTGAACCTATCTTCTTTTGGTAATAAATGAATGGGGTTAGTTCCGCTAGTTATAAGAATACAATTATTATGTACGTACCGTATTGGGGAATCCGTCGTAACCAGCAAGTCGAGTACAGTACAAAAAAAAAAAAAAAAAAAAAAATTTACATAGTAGGTATTTAAGTTGGAAGTAGATATAGATATAAGTTAATAACTTTAGCAATAAGTTAGTTATGTAAGCTAGTTTATAATATATTCGTAGTTTAGAATAGAAGACCACCTTGGTTACCATGTGGTGAATGTACAATTAGCTAATAGGATTAGTTTTATCTCTCCCTTTCACTTGACATGACAGACAAACAACCTTTCACCACGTGGTCTCGTTACCACGTGGCCCCCTTTCCTTTCTGATCCTTTCACCTCCCCTTCACCCAGACTATATAAATAGAACGACAGACTGACAAACTTTAGTACTCTTTCGAGGGCCTGAAGATGATGTCTTCACATCGAAAGCGCTCGCCTCCTGTACTCGACTTGCTGGTTACGACGGATTCTCCAATACAGTGCGTAGATAATAATTGTATCTTCTTTTAGATGAACCTATAAGAAACAATTGACTGTGTTCGGTATTTAAACGGCTATGCTTACATTGATCTATTCACGCTGGGGACTTGGAGTGATTTCAGTTATACTTCATAGATTCTAGTTTTTGAAGTTTTCTTTGACTGGAGTACTCATACTCGACGATTTCCTTTTAACACCCTGCAAAAAGTTAGCACGTAGTTAATTCGTGGAGGTTTCAACATACAGGCTGACTTGAATATTGTCGAAGGTTGTTTAGAAGACGTTTGGGCCTACCTTATGTCCTCTGTGCTTGGAGTGTTTTTCGTGTGGGGCCATGTTATCAGTACTGCCTCGACCCTGACGAAGGAAAGAAGTTGATCAGCGAACGAATAATGAATAAAAATCTAACAAAAAGTATCCAGCAAGGAGTTCTTAACGATTAATTCAATATTATTTTTAGCTCTATCCTGAGAATGAGCAAAATGGCTGACTAAAGGAACCCATTTTTCCTTTATCAAAATAAGCAGTAATATTAAGGGGGACTCGGTCGCTGTTCGTTCCTCGTTCTAGGTTAGCATTTCTCTCTAGAACCGGCGCTCGAAGTTTAAAAGTTGTACCTAAATTTGAAACTGAAAATAATGTCGCTGGAATCATCAAGATCGAACAATAATTTCCGACAAAAAGTGGAAAACCCCTTTTATTCACTAACTGAATTCCCACTTTTTGCCAGTAATTGCTGTTCAATTTTGATGATTCCAGCGGCAATATTTTAGTTTTTCAATTTCCTAGGTAGGTGTACTAATGAATATAAACTTTTAGCACAACTCTTAAACTTTGAGCGCCGGTTATTGAGAGAAATACTAACCTGGAACGAGGAATGAACAATGACCGACTAAGACCCTCTTAATTAATAGAGAGTTTTTGCAGGCCACTAACGTGCCCATGGAACCTTTTCACAAAGCGTAGTATCCACGGAACACGTGAACTTGTTGAAACGTTGAAAATTGGTGATGGTCAAACTGCCAATTTTGGCAGAGTCCGTTTAGAATCCCTGAATGTGGCTGGTTCGAGACTAACCTTTCTATTTATAACAGTACATTTTTTAAATGTCAATTGTCATCATTTACCATCCGTTACCAAGGCAACATAACATAAACAAAGCACTTTGTGTCACTTGGGACGCCATTGACAACGGACCAACATCTTTTCCAGCTGATTGCGCGCTCTAGGTAGACGTTCCCGGGCTCATTGACTCTCTCTTTGACATTGGGCGGAAAAAACTCTCTCATAATTTCTACTGTCATCTCATCTATTGGCAAATCCACGTTCTTTCTTGTACTAACCTTCAGTTTTCTTGAATAGGAGGGAGATTCCGAATCTGTTGCTTCCTGTAAACACAATGAAACAGCAAGTTTGAGTTGAAAAAAACTGTATTTCTCATCATTTTCATAAAGTGGACACATTTTATTTCCGATTGAGTGATATTAGAGAGTTTTTGCAGGCGACTAACGTGCCTGTTGAACCTGTTCACAAAGCGCAGTATCCATGCAACCTGTGAACTTGTCGAAACATTGACAATTGGTGATGATCAAGCTGCCAATTTTGGCAAAGTCCTTTTTGTAACCTCTGAACGTTGCTGGCCCGTGACTAACCTTTATATTTATAACAGTACATGTTTTTACTGTCGATTGTCATCATTTGCCATCCATTACCAAGGCGACATAACATGAACAAAGCGTGCCTCCAGCACTTTGCGTCACTTGGGACGCCAATGACAATGAACCAACGTCTTTTCCAGCTGGATTTACTCGCTGGGGGCGGTTAGCAACGTGATTGCAAGCTCTAGGTAGACGTTCCTGGGCTCATTGAGCTGATGTTGCCCGTTGGCTGCAAAAACTCTTTATTGTAAAGAGATGGATCCCTTTTAGTGTATTTTATACTGTTTCCCGTTCTGTTGTAGATGGATGTTCTCACCCTCAGTATACTGGTTAGTGTTCACTTCTCTCTAATTGAAAAATTATCGTTCCCCATGGTAGACCATTAGTAGGTTTTATCTATCAGGAAGTTTGCAGTTGGACCGCAGTTCATACCCTTATAAATCACCGTTCAAGATTTGTTGACAGTTCAAAGGCGCTGACCCCTTTTTGGTGGATTTATAGTCATCACAAAATAAGGTGTGAACTCTAGAAGTTATGCTAAAGAGCTACTGATCTGTGAAATCACTCGAAAATGGCCGTTAGCAAATAGCTGAAACAGACTCCCTCAGGCTTGAATTGTGTAATGTAGGGAGTCCAACTATAGGTCTACCACAGAAACTTTGCATCCATGTGGCGCCCCCTGGGTGGCGGATTGGCGAACTATAACGATCGAGTTAACCTTCCATGGTGAAACCTTGACACAGTAATTGGAGCCATGAGAAATTTGATGTTCGTGTAGAGCCACGAAATTTCAATTTCGGAAATGCACGAATTTCAAGCTGCAGAAGGAGGGAAATCAAGTCTTTTTAGGGGAGAAATTCTCGAAACATTAGCATAGGCGCGGGAATCTGCTTCATGATAAGAGATAATTAGTTCTATGTTCTCCAGAAGAATGCGCCAAAGGGATGCAAAGTTTCTGTGGCAGACCTATAGAATGCTGGCAAGATTAGTGCCGAATAAAAACTCTCGAAATAATTTTTTCCGAATGAAAATTAGAATATTTGGTTTTTTATTTGCCATGTTCAAAAACTTGAATACTACTAGTTCACCTTCTTACATCCTACCCACTGATAATTCATGCATGTAGAGAATGTATGAAGAGAAGACCAAAAACCTCGGTTTTCCAGAGTTTTTACTGCGTTATTTGGGTCTCAAATACCTATTGATTCCTTGTTTGTGTAACATCACGGTCGTGCTTTCTCTTCTCACGACGAGCAGTTGGCTTCGAGAGATGAAAAACATGATATTTTCGGGAAAAAACAAGGTACATTTGAAAAAGAGAACTGTTATGCAAATTACAGCTGAAATTGAGAACTACAACACAGGAGTTAAACGTCGTAGGGTGGGACTAGCAGATGTAAATTGAAGCTTGTTATAAAAGTGTACGTTTATCGAAAATGATGGTCGTCACCAGTGCTGGGAAGCAGCGCCGTCAAAAGCCGAAATTTGACGTCGTCACTCTTGGCGCAGTCAGCATTTTCTAACGGTTGTATGGACATTGCACTCCTAGGTCACATATGAAATGGCTGAATCTCTCTAATAAGTTCGACTAATTTCAGTCTTCCATGTTTATACTAGCAGTGTGAAGGTAGTTTACAAATTGTTCCAGAAATAGAATTCAGGTGGTTGCCATTCGTGCTATCCTTTTTTTCTAATCAATGAATTTATCATGCTCTTTTTAGAAGAAGCGACAGAAACTTTGGTTTACAACCTCCCTCAGTCTCTTTCAGTGCCTTTGAAAATGGTTCCAGCTGACGATTACTGGATGGATACTTTCTTATAACAATAGCAAAAATTTGCCACCGGAATTTTATTCCAAGAATGAAGTTGTACCTTACCACTCTCGGTTCTGGTTCTTGTTTCTCTGATATTTGGCTGTCCTTTTTGTCGAGTTCCTAAAATTCAATCAAATCGAATCAAACAAACATTGCACGTCGTTGCGTATTTGTTTCTAGAATGAACTTTTATTCAGAGTAGGAAGTCCTACGTTGGAAATAATGCTTAGAAGAGACATCGGCCTTCTTTAGCTAGACACCAGAGTTTGGTCCCCCTGACCAATGATCTATCTTAAATTGGCTCGTGTTTGATTTTGAGTGAACTCCAGAATTTGTTATTAGAGAAGCGATGGAGTCATAAGTAATTGTAATTTGAATGTGGAAAATGTTGAAAGGTGAAGTTGTGTGACCCTTGATGGATATAATTGGAATCCCACGATCTTTTGCTTTCTAGACAGATTATCTTCATTTCATTGTGACTGTGTTCTCTTGACTCTAGTGTTCTTTTCCACCTATGAATAATCCTTTTTTAAATATTTTTTGCTTCCGAGTCTCCCAAGGTAGCCAAAGTAGTAGAGAAAAAAAGTTCTCCAAAATCGAAATTTCCACTCGCGTTTTACGTTTCAGGCCTTTCTGAACAATTTTGGTTCCGCGTCTGTCTGTCTGAGTGTCTGTCGTAAAAAACTTGTAACCGGCATAACTATACGAAATTTATGTCCGATTTCGATGAAATTTTCAGGGATTGTGCGGGTTGGCGTGTACAGTGCCGTCCTTAGGGTGGAGCGAGTGGAGCGGCCGCTCCAGGCCTCGCGCTGCGAGGCCTTACTCTAGCTAAAACTCAATAAGTAAAAGTTTTGGTTGAATTGAAATAGTGTGCAGAGTGAAGATATACATGCTTAAAATATAAAGTCTGATTATACGCGCAATATTTTCAATTATTGGATAGATAAAACAAAAACGAACAAGATATTAGTGACTTAAAGAAAGCAATGCAAAACATCGTTTGATAGCGGCGCGCAAAAGCAAGAAAGAAGACATTTCGTTTTTTCTAATGAACTTATTGTTTATTAGACAAAAATTACTATGTTTAACATTAACAAGCACTGTTTAAGCATTACTTAATGAATAAACTTTGTTTTGATTTTTCTAGCTTATTTTTCTGAGATTTCTATTGTTTATTTTTTACCTGAAACCTGAAACGAAATTACTCGAAACATACCAACCTGAAATGGGTGTTTTGCACCACCCCTCCCCCTTTTAGAGTTTAAGAGATAAACGTTTTGTTTATCAAAAAGCTTACAATTCGACTTTGCAAGTATAGCTTGACAAATATTTTCCTGAACCCCCCCCCCCCCCCCGGTATTGATAGTTAAAAAGGCCTCGCAAAAATGTTTTGCTCCAGGCCTCGCATTTTCTAAGGACGGCACTGGGCGTGTAGACGGTCCCCTATGAAAATCATCACCCCAGACTGATAGTAGCCGCTGCGCATGCGCGAACGTGAATTCCTTGTAACACCCATAACTTCCACATTTTCCATTCGATTTCGATGAAATTTTCAGTGATTATGCAGATTAAGTTTAAGATGGTCCCCAATGAAAATCAAGGCTTTAAAATTGACAGTAGCCTCTGCGCATGCGCAAACGTAAAATCCTTGTAACAGCCATAACACTTACATTTTTCATCCGATTTCAACGAAATTTCTCAGGATTGTCCAGATTAGGGTGTAGATGGTTCCCTATGAGGGTAGTAGAAGGTACTTAAAGATTGCTGTTTTGAGATTAACTAGCATCAGATCATCTATACAATGGGGTTATGCATACGAGGAAACTATGTGCCAAACCCACTTGGCAGACCTCTTGAATCTTAACAAAAGAAAAATTAGATGAGAAGAATATGAAGAAGTTAGAGATTCTTTACATACACGATAACCAGTTGATGAAGATGGTCTGACGAGGAAGCTGAGCGTCGTGGGTTCAAGCCCCCCTTTACTGATATATCGTCCCTATACCTGGTAAACTTAAATTAAATATTATATTAAAATTAAATATTTTTTAAATTTATTTATTTAAAAAAAAAAAAATACCTAACTTATCCCTAGTCCATCCCTAATCCATCCTCAGTTCTTACCCTACCCAGCCCTGACCTATCCCAACCCCTAATCCGTCTCTAGCCCATCTCCAACCTATGCTTAACCCCTATCCCATCCCTAACCTAACTCATACCTAACCCATCCTCAACCCATCCCTAGTCCATCTCTAACCCAACCCAGCCCTGAGCTATCTCCAACCCCTAACCCATCCCAAGCTCATCCCCAACATGTCCCTAACCTATCCCAAGCCCAAATTTATACCCAGCCCATCCCTAACCCGTCCCTAGCTCATCCCTAACATGTCACTTACCCCTAACCCATACCTAACTCATCCCTTGTTTTAATGAAACAAAAGTACCTAGTTACCTAACAGTTAAATTCAATGCATACCTACCTAGTTACGGTTGTGATAGGTAAAGTGTTCCTATAAGTAATGGTTTTAATTTAAGAAACGGTAATTGAGGAATTGGTAGTATAATAATGTATTGCTCAACTCTAGTAATATTAAGACTGAAGACTGTCATTTTGACTCAAGGAGCCTTACAGTTGGATTGTGTCAACGCCTATGAATTTTCATTTAAATATTTTCCTTTTGCATCGATTTGGGTATTTTGTGTAACCTTGAAACCTGGAGAAAAAAATTGAATAATATTCCTAATAATTGAATAACCCAAGCTGGGTATATTTTCATGAAAATCAAATTGAAACCCATGTAAGTCGGGTGTCAAAGGCTGGGTAAAATCATGTAAGTCCATTTTTTCGTTCACTAAAGTAAATTTTGATGAAATTAGTCTCAGGCTCTTTGAAATACTACTGTTACCACCTGTTTTAAGGAATGGAACAAAAAAACTTATTGCATGTGGAATGAAAACTGAATTATTCAGTTTTTAGTGTCCCCTGTAAAATTTGATAAACTCGACTTACATGGTTTACCAGGTATAGGGACGATATTTTCATCTTTCAACTATTTCCAGATAAAATGTTTTTCAGAACTTGTGGATGTACCTATGACAAGTAGGTAGAGGGGGCCTACCTGCTGTCGAGTTATTATTTTCAGTGATCACCCAAAGAACACTAGAGATTTATATTCCTTTTCCCCAGATGTCTCGAACTACGGCTAATTTCCTTGGTTTCTGCTCATCCTTAGATGGCTCTTCTTGCTTCATTTCCTGATCATTAGGACATTGAATTAATAATGAAAACCCCTTCTAGTTACACTAGTAGGTATCAAATTATGCAGGGGCAGTGGCGGGTCTCGTCAATTTGCACCACTTTTGGCAGGTTCTGAGAGCTGTATTGACCCTACAAACCCCCGGAGTTCCAAGACATTGCCTATTTACATTCCGTACCTTCTCACTCAACTCTCAGGACCGCCGAGGTCTGTGGCAGGAAGCTTGAAACGTTTATTTCTTCAAAATAAATTTGATTATGTTGCGAAAATATGGTTGGTAGGTAGTGGCAATGGCAAATATGTGTTCTTTGCCGGCGATCTATACGGAGTGGTCTATACAGAAAAATAATGAACCTAATGTAAACAATAATTTTTAGCGTTTATCCGCTTGAACCTACGGATTACATTGGACGCTTCACAGTTTCGCTATTTCAAACCTGGCGTTTGTTGACGGAATCTGGTCTTGAAGCATCGCTTCCTGTTTTTGAAATTCCCTGAAAAATACAATTAATTGTATTGGCCCTCAGTTAGTTAGATGGAAATAACCGGATTGGCACGAAATATCTGTGGTACGTACAAAGTTGTACTTAGATAGTTTACGAAGAAGTATTTTTCGTGATAGGTTTTTATAATCTACAATGTGGATTATGAAAGAAAATCACTCACCCACAACCAAATCTTTATTACATTATGGTATGAGCAATACCTGTTCGACTGCTCGTATTAAATGTTTAATATTTGCTTATAATAGGTAGGAAGTAATCAGATACTTAGCATCATAAACCAACTATTTTTTCATTCCAGAATGTTCTAAAACGCTTTTTCATGAGGAAATTTTCTACATTTCTGTTTTTAAAATGTTAGGGACCACTCCACTCAAATAATTTTTTTTGAATTGAATAAGTGATAAAAATTTCAAGGTCTTGGATCGAGTAGGAGCAGACATACAGATATACAGGCGCTGCTGTGGTGGAGTGGTCCCGAAAGTACTTTTTTTTACTTTTCAAAAGTATGTACTTGAAACGAAAATTGCCTGTTACTCACTTTTGAAGATGATTCCGATTCAAACTAGAAAATTCAAAAAAAGACTTGTTAGCGGTTCAACTGAAGTACTGTTATCAAGCAAAAGTTACCTTTTCACAAGGGCAAGAAGTGGGAGAGTCAGGCGAATACGCTCTGTCACTTGAATGGAAATCCATTATTATCCATTTTATCGTATTTCGTTTTAAGGAAACTATCAGCTAGAGAAAGCAAGCGAGGTTTCTTAGTTGATGAAAAGAACCAGTCATGACGGACCAATGAGTGTGCAGCATATGCTTTCGATCTATGAAAACTACTCCGTGGAAAAGAAACACTCTGATCGTGCCTAGAACTCAGAAAAAGTGGTGACGTGAGAACAGTAGATAATTCGTGTTCAGTTCAATTTTTATTTAAGAAGCCTCATGTGTTGATGTGTTCGAGATTAATATGTAGAAAGTTAGGTACGTATTTCCAAGTTGGGGGACGTACCAACCAAACAATTCGGGTGGTTCAAAAATGCAAATTGAGAGATGAAACAATAATTTTGTAGGCCAAACTATTCGACCTTCCACATGAGCACAAGGTTTTCTTCGATTTCTACTGAGAAAGCAGAAAAACGGCGAACTGTCTGAATAGGATGGATAGGTTGGTTGGTACCAGAGTTGTTAAAATAGGAATTCCAATTCCCATTACCAATTCCAATTACTTTAGGAACAAAGTAATGGCCATTCCCATTACCCATTCCTGTAATGGGAATGGAATTTTCAATTACTTTTTCCAATTCCTTGTAATGGTAATGGTTTTTCCAATTCCCCATTACTCTTGGTTGAGAAAGTAATGGGTCCTTCCAATTACCCATTACAGGAAGAGTAATGGGTAATGGGAACCCATTCCCCATTACCACCATTCAATCAGTAAGTTGACCATGCTCCAATTCATAAGGGACCATCCTCCAATTCATGGGGGACTATTCCCAAATTCCTTGGGGACCACCCACCCAACTCATAGGGGGCCATCCCACCATCCAATTCTTCGGGGACCATCCTCCAATTCATAGGGGACCATTCCCGAATTCCTTGGGGACCACCTTCCCAATTCATAGGGGGCCATCCCACCATCCCAATCCTTGGGGATCATCCTCCAATTCATTGGGGACCGTTCTCAAATTCCTAGGGGACCACCCTCCCAATTCATAGGGAACCGTCCCCTATGAATTGGGAGGGTAGTCCCCAAGGAATTTTGGAATGGTCCACTATGAATTGGAGGATGATCCCCAACGATTAGGATGGTCCCCAACGATTAGGATGGTCCATTATGGATTGTTAGGGTAGTCCCCAAGTAATTAGGGAATGGTCGCCTACGAACTGTAGGATGGTCCCCAAAGATTAGGGTGGTGGGATGGTCCCTTATGAATTGGGAAGGTAGTCCCCAAAGAATTTGGGAATGGTCCCCTATAAATTGGAGGATGGTCCCCTATGAATTCTAGGATGATCCCCAACGTTTAGAATGGTGGGATGGCCCCCAATGAATTGGGAGGGCGGTCCCCAAGGAATTTTGGAATGGTCCCCTATAAATTGGAGGATGGTCCCCGAAGAATTGGATGGTGGGATGGCCCCCTATGAGTTGGGAGGGTGGTCCCCAAGGAATTGGGAATGGTCCACTATGAATTGGAGGATGATCCCCAACGATTAGGATGGTCCCTTATGGATTGTAAGGTAGTCCCCAAGTAATTAGGGAATGGTCGCCTACAAACTGTAGGATGGTCCCCAACGATTAGGATGGTGGGATGGTACCTTATGAATTGGGAAGGTAGTCCCCAAGGAATTTGGGAATGGTCCCCTATAAATTGGAGGATGGTCCCCTATGAATTGGAGGATGGTCCCCGAAGAATTGGATGGTGGGACGGTCCCCTATGAATTGGGAGGGTAGTCCCCAAGGAATTTAGGTATGGTCCCCTATAAATTGGAGGATGGTCCCCGAAGAATTGGATGGTGGGATGGCCCCCTATGAGTTGGGAGGGTGGTCCCCAAGGAATTTGGGAATGGTCCCCTATGAATTGGAGGATGGTCCCTAATGAATTGGAGCATGGTCAACTTACTGATTGAATGGTGGTAATGGGGAATGGGTTCCCATTACCCATTACTCTTCCTGTAATGGGTAATTGGAAGGACCCATTACTTTCCCAACCAAGAGTAATGGGGAATTGGAAAAACCATTACCATTACAAGGAATTGGAAAAAGTAATTGAAAATTCCATTCCCATTACAGGAATGGGTAATGGGAATGGCCATTACTTTGGATTAAGGTGTCACTTAAAAAACCCAGTTATTGGTTTTATGTGTACATAATCATAATCACTTCACTCATTTCATTTCTTATAAGAAAAGTAATTTTGAAAAGTAATCATTACTTTACAACTCTGGTTGGTACCATGCGGTGTTGGAGCCACGTAGGGAGTGGATCCCAACAATATCATGGTATGGAGCGCGAAAAGCCTCACAGTGTTACTCGAGTTGGGCATTTCGGCGGGTATACTCCGTGGTATCATCACCAGTGTCTTGCTTGGCTCATACTTAAACTGGTGGTCGTTCTATGGGGCACTTCCTTTCATCCTTCTCTCCCTCCCCCACATTCCTCATTTTCCCTTGGGGTGAGTCGTGGGCCTCCTCCCCATTATTAGTTAATTTATTTATTTACTTATTTTGCTTCCGAATCTATCAAGGTAGCGGAAGCTTTTTTTTCTCTCTTTTCAAGGTTGAAAAAAAAAAAGTTCTCCAAAATCGAAATTTCCACAGTCGTTTTACGTTTCAGACCTCTCTGAACAATTTTGGTTCCGTGTCTGTCTGTCTGTCATGAAATCCTTGTGACCGGCATAACTATACGAAGTTATTGTCCAATTTCGATGAAATCGGATGAATCGGAATGGATGAAAAGGACGCATGTGCAGGTTGGCATGTAGACGGTCTCCTATGAAAATCATCACCCCCAGACTGATAGTAACCATTGCGCATGAGCGTACGTGAATTCCTTGTAACAACCATAACTTCCATTTATTATATCCAGGTTGTCCAGCCCTTCAGCAGCCTGCCTCGCCAGATCCTGCAGGTAGGTGCTTTCATAGCCTTCAATACGACCTACCTGCCCCCGAGCCTCAAGACTTCAGTCTTCAAATCAGCAAGAAGACTGGAGGTCCTGGGGGAGGGATACTGAATGGCAGACTGCTGGTCCACACCAGCGATAGGAGATACGGGAGAAGCCCCACTGCTATTTGTCAGGATAGCTTCCTGGACAAGCTGATTATAGTGGGGCTTCAGGCGGAGGTTCTTGATGGCAATGACTGTGCCCGTGGGAAAACGTTCGCTTAAATAGACATTTATATTACGTTCCCCATTGCGCACAGCCACCACCTCATCTGCCGCCATCCTGCGCAAATCCTCGGAAGCATAACTAGGCTGCACTCGTTCAACATCAATATCATCATTTGCACCACAGGATGCTTCCGTTTGATGTGGACACCAAGGCCAGATCTGGAGGTGAATGCCCGCTCACAATGGGCACACTGGTGGTCTAAAGAGGCCGTGGAAGAGGAAGAGGGTAGGGATGATGAGGAAGAGGAGGAGGGAGAGGATGTCCGACGCCCCTGCGTGAGGCGCCTCTGAGCGCCTCCCCTAATACCCTGCGAGCCAATGGGCTGGTGGGGGTTATGAGGCTGGTCGTTGTTCCTTTCCATAACTGGGGAAGCGCATATTTAAGGGCCGGGGAACCCGTTGACAAGGGTCCTCTCCCTTATTGCCAGAGGGTCATTCAGCCACCCCTGGAACTTCAAGAGGGGTCCACCAGGGAAACCTAATGGGGCCACCTCTGTTCATCCCAGGGGGCCCGGGTTGCGCAACAAGACGCCGCATGACCATTACTTGAGTAGGGATAAGAAGGGCTCCGAGGGGATAAAAACACCCTCTATTACCCTGGCCCAGCAACCCAAAGGAAGCTACGTGCCACACCCACTTGGCAGACGTTTTTATTGTTGTGCCCCCTCCACCTTTGTTCCAAAATGAATTTCAGGGTAAAAAATTCCAAGCTATAAATTTTGAGTCTTTCGCAATTGCTTCGTTTTCCTTGAAAGTTCGCTGAAATGGCCAATACACCACTTTGCCAACTCGTTTTTTTTTATTATTTGGAATAACTCTAAACGTGTTAAATGTAACTAAAATGATAGAATACCGCATCGGAAAAATAAATAACCGTAACTTCAAAGCTCTCGGTTAGATTGTGAGAGCTCACTTGTAAACGCTGCCACAAAACCAATATTATTTTCCCTGCCGAGCGTCAATACATTCACCATATCGTTCTTGTTCATTTCCATAATTCAGAGACACCTTATATTATTTGTGCTTTCATGTTTCATTGACTGTTAACACAATTGCCTCTAAAATTTCAAGTTTATTTTGTGTTCTCACCTTCTCCCTTCAATCTAGTAACTATTCAGTGAAGGGGTTCACAACTACTTTCAATTCACTTGATTAGATTCTTTACTCACAAACACGCTCAGCCACTCTTCAATGACACGCCTTCAGCTACCACTTTTTTACGGTCTTCCGAGACGTTACAATATAGTTCTAATGTAGTATGTAAAGTTGTCAGAAAATCGTTGATCAAGAGCAAAACGCCCGCCTAAAATGTTTACAGACGAACACGTTTTCAGCATAACTGGAGTTTCGTTCAATCGGTGAGTACAATAACAGTACAAGTCCAAATCAGCAATTTTTGATTAATTTTGTCAAGGATTGAAACATGTTGGAATATTGACGGTTGAGCCCAAGAACAGTATAGCACTGAAACGCCTAGTCACTAAATTTAGAGTGAACTTGGCTGGTGTGACTGGTATCTATGTATTTGTGCGGACTTGTACAGTTCTTGCTCTCAACGTGAATGATACATGTACTAATTACGTTGAAAAACCTGAAGGTAATTCCGAATTTGAACAATTCATGCGATTCATCAAATAACTAAACCTTGGCAGTGCAAATGTTTCAAAAAGCTGATTTCGGACTGATGAGTACTGTCCTCTCGTACTCACCGATTCCGTCCTCTATGAGGACTTCAAAAACGACCCAGTTGAGTTTTGCTGTTATTTGGACTCTGGAACATGGGAAGAGACGTGCTATGATTGCAAATGATTACTTCACTGTAGGTACAATTTAGCAATTTAAACGTGAAATTTGGAAGAACTGCGATTTCGATTAACCCTAACTGGACCACGGTGTAACTAGTGTCACCGAAAACATCTTAGGAATTCTAAAGCTGCCCCAAGGTATCACCCGATTAACTAGATTTAAACTGCAATTCAAAAACTAATGGACAGAGCAGCATTTTTCGAAAGTTATTAAAAAAATTATGTTAAGACAAAAATTTTAAAAAATTTGTCAAAACTTTTTTTTAATAGCTTACAAAAAATTCTGCTAATCACTAAATTTTAAATTGCAATTTAATTTTGGTTACTCTGGTGACACTTTGGGACATGTGTGGACTACCTGAAATGTTTTCGGTGACACTAGTGACACCATGGTCCAACTAGGGTTAGGTAATAAGACATTGAATTTATGATCTAAATTGGTTCATCTATATACTTGATTATAACACTAACCTGTCTTCTCGATGTGTCCCTAGGGGTCCCATCCTGGTATCCTAGGAGCTTCTGAAAGTTGAATAGAATGTCAATTAAATCCATTAGCCTAAAATTTTCTTAATTATTGATAATTTAATGAATAAGCACCGTTCTTAGATGAAGGTTGGGAGCCTGAAACTCGAGAAATGGCTCTCTCAGGAGGTTTCTAACTCATATTTAACCCACGGTCGCGCCGGGCGCCTTCCTTTCAAAATATTACGAGCGTCTAAACCACACCTACAGCAGTAGTTCATGTATCCTCAGCTAGGGATAATAAAGCGTTTTTCCTTCGAATCATATGAGATAAGCTTAGTTACCTACTTAGGTAAAGCTTGAATAATGCGATGCAGGTGATTCAAGGGAAAATTCTTTACTATCCCTAGCGGAGGATACATGAACTAATGCTGTAGGTGTGATTTATACAAAACGCAAAATATTTCTATAAAACATTCACTGTTGGATTAGTAATAGGAACTAATAATTTCAACATTATCAGTCCAAAATTGGTAGGTGCCGATGTGCTAATTAAGTATCTGCTAAAAAAACTTCTAAATCAAAAATTAACACCCATTACCATTGAAAAAATTTACAAAAAAAAAATCACAAAATCATTGAGATTTTGAGATGGGAAAGAAGAATCACAGAAAAGATCTTTGGAAAAACTGCATATCCCATAAATGCTAAGGAGAATAGTTAATTGAACATTAGCCATTAAAACGAACTTTTACACCGTCATTAATTAGTATCATATCCCCTTCACTTGAAAAAAACGCTGCAAATCATTGCTCAAAGGTTTATTATTTTCTGTATAGATCACCCTTCTGTATAGATCACTGGTTCTCCATCAATAGCACCTACCACCATTTGTATTCTCCCTTGACCTTCCCTCTCAAATTTCAGCTTCCTGCGTTCAATAGGATTGAAAATGACTTCGGAGCTCACTCAGCTGATCAGTGATCTGAAGAGTGAAGAAGATCTCCTCGAATGCTGAAGACGCCTGGAAGAGCACTTCCATTCAATAGGATTGAAAATGGCTTCGGAGCTCACTCAGCTGATCAGTGATCTGAGGAGTGAAGAAGATCTCCTCGAATGCTGGAGACGCCTGGAAGAGCACTTTCATTCAATAGGATTGAAAATGGCTTCGGAGCTCACTCAGCTGATCAGTGATCTGAAGAATGAAGAAGCTTTTGAGCAATGATTTGCAGCTTTTTTACCCACCAACATTTTTTTTACCTACCAACTTTTTTTTACCTACCAGCTAGGTACTACCTACCACACCATACTGGCTTCACACCTTCACAATCAAGTTTATTAGAAAGAACTAAACGCTTCACACTCGATTGGAAAAATAGAAAGCTTTATATTGAAATTTGATTACTGGTTACGCAGAAGTCAAAACTGTATACAAATCGAAGAAATGAACAGCGATCGCATTTTAGTCCGATAAAATTTGAATGGAGATTAGACCTCTTTTGCGATTCACACTCATGATTCTGTTTTATCGAAGGAAAACCTTCAAGTACTCGTAGGGACCGAACGGTTTGTCCTACAGAGCTCCGGGTGGTCTCAAAAATTTTTAAAAATTCAATTCTATTTAAAATTGGTGAAAAAACGATACCTTTATTTCGAGAGTTTTTGAGCTAGGGCACTCTTGAAAATTTCAACCCTTAATTTTCACCCCTTAGATGTGACCTACATCAACCAAAAGCTTCGCGGCACAACTAGACCCCAAATGGAGCCCATATACCAAATTTGAACCAAATCGGTCCAGTGTTGCTAAGAAAAGTGCCGCGGATGGCGGACGGGGGACGGCGGACGGACATTGCAAATTTGGATTCTACGCACCTTGAAACGTCAAGTGACAAAGTTTGAGGGGGGGTTATAAAAATTGTTTGCGATACGATCACATAGGCTTATTATTAGAAATAATAAACCAAAAGTTGAAAAAAAAAGTTTGAAGGAAAAGAAGAAATTAATTCGCAAAAATTAAGTTGCACTACCAGGCGCGCGTTTCACAAGAAGACTCGAACTGAGCCCTTTCTGAGCATTGAATATATCTGATAATAATTTGTTTTGCCGCTAAAAACCATGCGAATGTAAAGGGCATGTCTTCAACTAGGATTACCTTGAGGTGTCAAGACATTTCTTGGACCCCTTCACACTCGTTTTGGCAGAATTTCGGTTTTTCCGCACTGAGTGCGGCTGCGAGCCCAGCGGTGAGTTAAGGCCGACATGTTAGGAGAAAATACTTCAAAAAAGTTTCGAGCGTTTTTTTTTTACGATTCTGGACCACTGTGTGGTTATCAGACTCGGGGTACACACCTAAGTATTTTAGTTTATTTCCAAAATTAAGTTTGCCGTAAGTTGTTTTTTAATCGTTTTTCAACAGTTTTAATAGTTTTAAGTGGTTTTTAATAGTTTTGGATTGTTTACCACAATACATTTTGCTTGTTATCTATTTTATACGCCTAACATATTAAATATATTGTTTCTGTTGAGAGTTGGAGAATATGGGTTGGTTGGTACCCTCTCCTCGTGTTTGACTACCATTGAGCTCTGATGATGGAACTATGTTTTCCGAAAGCTAGGCAATAATGGCGTATATTTCTGATTGACCCCAGTTCCGATAGTTGACAATTCTCACTCCCCTCATACTTACCCTATTAGTGTGCTGTGATTGATGCACGATGAAAATCCAAGAACCGATTAGGATTCCAAAACCAAAGCTCCCTACCAAATAAGCGAGGTTGTATCTACTTAATCCTCCATTATGAGGTAGATGTAAAGACCTTAGTTAGGAGGTTCAGTTCGCTGGCCTATGATAGGCCAGCGAACTGAACCTCCTAACTAAGGTCTTTACATCTACCTCATAGCTCCGTCCCAACACAAGTTTCTACAAACACCTACAGGTACAGACTATGAAGTACCTTTGTTGTATACAAAAAGCTCATAGATTGTGGGTCCCGATTTGACCTCGAAAGTATAAATTTATACTCGTCTCTACCAACATTTGGAAGTCATCGATATTATAGTACTTGACTGTCGTACCAGTTGGTAAGAATGATTTGGAACTTCCTATCCTGCTTACAACGTCTGAAGTTATACGTGTTTTGTCTTATGAACTCACCCTGGACGAACTTGAGGGTAAGTCCCTGGTACTTGTTGCTTCGTCAATTTCTGGCACCTGGTCCAGAAATTAAAAGTATTAAAATTTGAAGTAAGAAAAACAAGAACAATTTTCTTAGAAAAATTATTACTCTAAAACAGTTTATGTGACATAATAAGTAGCACTCCTGTATTAATAGGTCATCTGAATAAGTTAACGAGAAACTTGAAGATTGATGGAATGAAAAAGGTGTTCGAGGTGTTCAATGATGGATACCAAGGGGTGTTCGACGATTAGAAGGTAGATAAAATGAGTCATCATTTCATTCCTTTTACAACGCCCGTCCATTTAAATTTAAATCTTAAATTTTGAGCCTGAACCATTTATATTTTGAGCTGATAATTAATTAGGGGTTTCAAGGGCAATAAATTCGCATTAAATTTGAAATAGAAAATGCAAAATTTCGATACACATTGACGTGACTTTATCGTACTGATGCCGACAAAATTTTAATCATTGACAATTTACAGATTGAAGTAGTTACAACTTTAAAATGTTGTAAAATATGGGATAGCAATACTTCGATAATAATTAAATAAATGGAGGTTTCATTCGATTCATGGCCAAGATGATAGCATTCTATCGTCAGTTTTGATGAAATTCTGAAGAGTCCTATGAAATAAGTTCGATAATGCTCACATAACTTACAACTTGAATAATTTTCTAGCAAATCATGAAGGACTGTGGTTGTTAAGGAGCGGAGGGTATGTAGACCCGCACGACCGAGCGGTCTTGAAGGAAAGACAACCAGTGCCCCGTGTAGGTCAACGAGCCAATCCACCCCTTCGCCGCCCCGTGCCTTCGTTACTAGTCAATCCACTGCTCGACCGCATTACTAGCGGTGATCAACTGTCATCAATTAACATGTTCGATCTTTGGTGCATACAATGATATCATGATTGGCAAGTATCACTGAATAGGTAGGTACCTGCGATGTGACTAGACAAACAGGCGATGGAATGTGACTGAAAATTAACATTAATTTTCCTACCTAATAGCCGTTAGCTCCGCTTACAATAACAGAAAATTAATTTCATACCGGTCTCCTTGGTCGTTCTTCTCTTGCATATTCACTTTCAGGCTTCGGTGGTGGTATCTGAAATATCACCGCATGGTTACTTTGGTTCTGTAGCTTAACTCTGCCCCGACTTCACGTTTCACATTGTTCGATTAGGCATCTACGTATTCAAGCGGAGTGAGACTATTACTACCAAAACCAAACCCCAATAGTAAGTATCAGTCCTAGATGCTTTGCTCAGGTAGTAATTCATGGAGTACCTCTGTCATTTTACAGAATCTGTAAAACTTTCTGAATTTTACGAAAGCTGTACTTTGCTCGACGCCTTGCAATTAAGGAGACCATGAAGGCTCTGCTCCAGGACTCCCTAAACCGACTTCCGAAGGAGTAATAGATAGTCCACAGTTCAAAACCCACAGGGTTGTCACGATCACGGTGACTTATGGCCAGTAGTTTATTGTCACTGATTAGAACGTTTTTGCACCCTTCTGACGTGGTGCCTTCCTCTCTCCAACAACGTCAGTATCCTTGTGTCCTTTCAACAATATGCCACGGATTTTTTCAAGTGCAACGCACTTGAAAAGTCCGAAACATGTAAGTGGGGTTAAAAGGGACATATTATGTCCCTTTTAACCCCACTTACATGTTTCCATGCCACCATCGCGCTTCCTTGCTCGATCCGATTATATTGGTGCTAAGAATATATTGGAGGATCTGTGTTTTCTGGCTCTCCCTGTGTTGTCTGTGGATCCCGATGGACTTGGTGCGCTCAAGCCATCTCACTTTCGGATCTCCAATGAACCACCTACTGGACGAGGATCTTCCGAATATTCCTGTGAATTGTCTCGACCACAAGAGAGCTCGAGACCAACATTGTGCAGGGCTTTAGGAAACGTTGGCAGCAGGAGTATCTCCACACGCTTCCAGGCCGTGTGAAGTGGACAAAGGACGCATCTCCCACAAATGAAGGACGTTAGACAGTGATGTACACACAAGAAAAATGTCACTGCATTCCATTGGAGTGGAGGAATAATGAACTAAAGTTAAGGGGAACTGAGGTTCCCCGCGGACTAAAGAGGGTTAACATGAAAGAAAATTGGCCACTTGCTGTAGTTCACGAGGAATGAGTCGTGTTACCATGCTAGTTGTGCCCAAGGTGAGTATTATAGGAGAGGAGGTGTGCTCACGCACCACGGCTGGAAGGGGCGTCTTACCACTTTTCCCGCATTAGAAATTTTGTAGGTGCTTCAACCAACAATTTGTAATGGAATTATGGGAAAATTTACGTAAAATTCACTTGGATTGTTATCCCAGGCAGTGTTAGTACCTAATACTACATGGACGAGTTTTTATGGAAATTTCAACTGTGTTTTAGAACTAAATCATTCATCCCTTGCCTGTAGATCTTTTAGAATACGAGCCAATGAAAATGGAGATTTGAAACAATGATCAATTCTCGACTTTTTCGTTTTATAGCATTAGTCCCGCTTAATATTATGTGGTTGATCCCTTG
Organism: Apolygus lucorum; assembly: GCA_009739505.2. Classification (NCBI taxonomy): domain Eukaryota; kingdom Metazoa; phylum Arthropoda; class Insecta; order Hemiptera; family Miridae; genus Apolygus; species Apolygus lucorum. Next base: position 22,229,137 of record CM019179.2, read on the forward strand.
TAACGGGATGATAAAGAAATCATGGTCTGAGTTTGCTAACATTTTTGCCTATTTAAACCTAATTTTTACTGGAATTTTTGGTTTTAGAGTAGGTATTTTGAATGATTTGGCTTCCGAATCTTCCAAGGTACCAGAAGTATTGTTTTAACTTTAGAAGGTTAAAAATTGACATTTCCTTTTTAGATCTTCCTGAACAATTTTGGTTTCGTATCTGTCTGTTACACAGGTCCGCGAACCCCAGTATCGTGCAAACCAGGGAATTATGGACCGGTTTTTCAAATTCACATTTTCAAATTCACATTTTTCAAATTCACATTGAATTAGAGGGTACCTCCAATTTTTCGGTCAGGGGGGTGGACTTTCACTTTTATTTCCCTACCAAACCCCAACGTAGGCAGGTATAGGCCGTTTCCTCTCTATCTTCTACCTCTATGCTCTCGACTCACCTTGGGTTGTGTACACCTCCTACGCAATAGATAATATACCTCATACCTAAGTTGTTCCTGTTATCCTTAACATTATTTACTTAGCCCTTATTAATGTTCTCGCTCAAGTTGCCGCTAATTGCCTTGAATTGATTTATTGTATGCCTACATTAACCTTTGTTTTTTGTTTTTGAATATTCGAATTTTTCCTGGAAAATAGTAGGTAATTTCATATAAATTCTAAAATTGTATTTCAGAGTGGGAGAAAAAGTTGACGCCACTTATTTCTTTCAAGAAATGTCATATTTCCTTGCTCCGACCGCGCCCCCCTTCACGATCCGAGAGCAGCTGTCAGCTGATTTCGAGCCTTTTTCCTCGCTTCTCCACGTATTAATAACCAGTCTCCGCAATAATTAAGTTTCAGTAGTGGTACGATGAAATCCTGCGGGTGTATCATATGAAAGTAGGAGTAGTAGTAGGGGAGTTATTTTTCCAAAAGAAATGGAATGTAGCAGTAAGAAACCTCTTTGATTTAGTTTTAACGAACTCCATTCTCATCATTATAAGAGCAGTTCAGCTCCTCAGGGGGACGGCAGTTTAAAAAGATTAAGAACCGCTGTCCTAATCTTAAGTGCCTATGCATCTATGGCTACACAACCCAAACTTCGTTCTTGTGTAAGAGATTCTTGTAGAGTACGTACCTAATGTTATTCACATAATGTAGAGGCTCTTAATTACAAACTCGTATTTAATTGCCTTGATGAATTTTCTCACCACGCACCTTTCTGTTTATGACCGAAATTGAACTTTGGGACCCACCCAAGACAGCCACAATAGACATATCACACCGCGTTGACTATTCATGTGCCCACTAAATTATTTTACCTACCTAAATAATAATTAGGATGTAATAATTGTTACCTACCTTGTTTGATGTTTCTCTTAAGTACCTATCGCAAGCCTTGAAAAATTAAAGAACTTGTAAGTAATAGTAGTAGGCAATGCAATATAACGTAAACATTTGACGTTGATAAAAATGTAATATCTTATAATTTTTTTTGCGATTTATTTACTTTTGATGGGTGAATGTTGTTGATAAAGAGTTGGAGTCTATTTTCCAATTTTTATTTGTGGGTTTTTTGTTTTTTTATGTGTTGGAGAAGAAAATCCTCTTCGTCCCTGCCAGGCTCCAAGGCAGTCTTGTTACATTGATGGGTGAATGGGGTGACCATGTTGTTCATAAAGAGTTGGAGTCTATTTTTCAATATTTATTAGTGGGGGTATAAAAGCCCCCAAAAAATTGAAAAATGGACTCTTTATTATTAATTTAATTGAAATGTTTAATTTTCTTCAATTTGTTCTTTTGTTAACTTCGGATGTGTGATTTACATTTACGCACATAACCCATGGAATAAGACCTGAGTTACTTGTATCAATTACCGAATTAATTTGTTTGGTCATCGCTGACCGATGGCCATTAGTTGATTCCCGTGAGATCCCAGACGGCCAGAGAGATTATCTGGATTGGTGACCGCTCGGGGGCGTTATTGCAGGGCTTGATAATTTGTCGGGTTGGGCCGTTGGTGAACCCCGCTCCACTTAAGCGGGTGAGGCAATGAGTAGTCATGAGCGAAATCATAGGAACCATTCTGATCTTCCCTCTGGAAGACAACTGATGACGCCTGGAATGGCAGTTGGACGGAAATTCAACCTGAGATGGTTGTTTAATTTTCACTTTGGAATAGGAATACTCTCGCAAGACAGTATCGATCTGCTCCCGGAAGAATCATAACGAATTGAAAGCAACGGCGACCAAGTTGAACTTTTAAATTTCCCTCATTCTTCATAAAAGTTTAACGATTTTGTATGGCGTCAAAAATTTCTCACCTGTTTTATAGTTATAGATGACGAATCTTGAAGTTCTCCTGAATCTGCTGCTGAAACCTGTCCCAAAAACGAATGTTTGAATGTTCTCGCCTCAGGTGAAGTCAAATTCACTAATACTTTTAAAAGTAGACTCGTAGAGTCTAATTTAAGGTTTACCTTTGTTTAAAACCAAAGAATTAGTATTTTTCGCTTTATTAGCCACGCTTCATGTAAATTTTTGAAATTGTATGAGAAGGTGAAATTTATTTTCCAGTCAATTAGTTCAATTTTGTTGACCCTGGTTTTCGAACGTATTTTATGGTACTAAGGGGCGTCCTAAACATACAGGACCCGAAAATTTAAATTGAGGCTGAAGAGGCACCAGGACGTTCCTGGGTGAGGAAAATTGAATTAAACGTTCTTAGTCGAGGGTTGGATTGAGAAAATCCAATGGGTACCTGTTTAGTCAGGTACACTATGAATGAATAATTTACTACGTTTCAGATAGTCAGGTAGATACCTCGCGAGGAATTGTTTCAATCGGTTTCTCTTTCGTCCTGCGTTTTGGTCTTCTGGGTTTGGGGGTCGCCTTGGCTTCTGGCTCGCTGTCAATCTCGCTTGTAATGGATTTCTCAGCCTTGATGGACGTTTCTGAACGGTCCTTGATGGCAGCTTCGACAGGTTTGGACAAAATCCACGTGGTGTACCCCTGCACCATGTGGGAGGAGTTCAATTCGTATCCGATCTCTTGCAGGGCGTCCAGGACTTCTCTCATCGTCGCGAACATGACGTACATCGGTCTACCAAGTAACACGATAGATTGTTATTGGATTGTATTGTTCTGTTTAAGATGGCTCAAAACCGGATGACACAAGGTGGTATCAAATGATCCCACTGCAAATGGCTGTTTCCTACCAATTGAAGGCTAATTCTACAGGGTGAGCCCGATAAGGTGCGCAGTACTTCACCCTCGTAATCTGCAATAAAATGTGTCTCCTTGAGTTTTTTTCCACTCAACTAAAAATCCGACTTTTTTCACTTTTAAGATTTTATTCGTTACTTCAATTTTGTTTCACTAAAACGGCCTTAATTAAAAAATTATCTCCAAATTTGATTATACCGTTGAAAAGAGCGTTAATTTCGTTTCATTTTAGTGCCAAACCAAATTGGCAAAAATCACTCTACAAAGCCTACAACGGTTCTCATGCCAGAACGCTCATTTCGCACTGTGAGTTCTCAAGGGACGCTTTTGGGTACAAGGGGCGCTTATCAAAGTTTTAAAATTACGAGTAAAACACGCTTGAAGATTTTACTTTTTTCCCAACTCAATTGTGTCACTGCTATTTTAGCTAGATTTTTAATTTTTTTTTCTCATTCTGTATTTAGTGTACTATCGATGGAACTAAGCACTGAATCGGATCCAACCAATAATATAGGGAGAAAAACGTAAAATCACCAAAAAAAGTTGGAATTTGTAAAAGCGCCCCTTGTGTTTTCTTGCTTTATCGAGTTGAACCCATTCACATTAGACCCTTTGAGAAAAAAGTTGTATATTTTATATTGAGAAGAAGGCGTTTCACAGGAAACTCAGGGCACACGATTTTTGTAAAACGCCGATTGGCCTCCTACCCGAATATGACATCACCAACTGAGGGTCTCATCAAGCGCCCCTTGCTTATGAACTTTTTCCTTTATTTCTCTGAATTCCATAAGGGCTTATAGCGCTCTCTTTCTGTAACGGATGGAGGTATCGAAAAGCCAGATGTACCAACGTGTAGATCTTGGTTTTGCGGTTCCGACAGTGTAATTTCAAAAAATGAGGTACAAGGGGCGCTTTTTGTAAAACGCCCCTTGTGAACTCGCAAACTTATTAAAAAAAAAAAAAACTGGTGGTTTTCCGCTTTTAAACGAAATTTTCTCCACCAATTTTCATCGTAAATCTTATTTTTTGTTGATACATCATTCGATAGCTAACATTTTGGCCCAATTTTTAGGTTACGCGCAAATACGAGTATAGATAACATGCTGGATTACTGAGGCTTACTTAATGGACGTTATTTTATTATTATTTTTTTTTAAAAAGTAGAATGCTTTCTGCGTTTATGTTTTAATTATGTTAAATGAGCTTGTTTTACTGAGACCAAATCAAAAACACAAAAGACCTTAAAAGTGAAAAAAGTGGGATTTTTGGTTGAGTAAAAAACCTCTTAGTGGCTCTTTTTGTTGCAAATTAGTTGAAATTATTATCTAGGTACGTACTGTATTGGAGAATCCGTTGTAACCAGCAAGTCGAGTACAAGAGGCGAGCGCTTTCGATGTAAGGACATCATCTTCAGGTTGTCGATAGAGTACTAAAGTTTGTCAGTCCGTCGTTCTAGTTATATAGTATGGGTGAAGGGGAGGTGAAAGGATGAGAAAAGAAATGGAGGGCCACGTCGTAACGAGACCACGTGGTGAAGGGTAGTGTGTCTGTCATACGGTACGTAGATAATAAATGTATTCTTATTAATTAGTTGAAAATTACGAGGGTGCAGTACTATAATATAGTACTGGTACTATAATATAGTGCTGGAACTCCTATGTACAGGGTGTATAATATTATTATACACCCTGTACATGGGAGTTCCAGCACTACTGCGAAGAGGGGAAGAACCGTCTCCAACGCTGTGTGGCTTGAGAAGGAAGTTATTTTGTGGTTGAAAATACAGCATTGTAATTCAATTTAAATAGAAATATCAGTACATATTAAACTGTATCGATTTCCTTTCACCTTTCCATCATGTTTTTACCGTGAGAAACATTTGATAAACTATGCTGGGTACAGATCCATCAATATAATTGAATTCAGGGATAATATTCATTCAAATAATAAATATTCCATTAATAGGTAAATATTGAATGAATATTGAAGAATTATGTGCTGAGTAAAGTTAGGAGGAGGATGCTCGAGGGGTGAGAGAAGAAAATGACCCGCAAGACCGAGCGGTCTTGAGGATGGGGTAGAACCAGTTCCCCTTGTGGATCCTACGGGAAGCGTTGCAACTCCAATCAACTTGCTGATTGATCTGAGAGTTGCGCCAAGCATAGGTTTGTCTGTCTATTAGAACATTTGTTTGTCTTGTCAATAGAACATTTTTTGTTTGGCTTGAACATTTTTCAGTAGCTAGCAAATGATCCGGAAAAGGGTAGGATGAAACGTCTGAAAATGCCTACTAATGAGCGGCACAGTATTATTACTAATAATATTCCAACTAGAGTCAAACGTACGGCGAGTTGGGTTCGGGATAATCTGTCGTGATTTTCGCTCCCAAAAACTTCATTAGTTCCGGATCTGCGAACTTGTCTCCCACGATGAGAGGAGCGCAACGCTGCAGAAAAATATAACATTCGATAAGATATTATAGGAGAGACAGTCAAATGTCACCGTAGAACCAGACGTACAAGCGGTTTGGACGTTGCAGTTATGACGAGTTTTTTTTAAAATAAAAAGTACTTGGATAAATAAGAGGTATACTTACGTATAAATTGGCGCAAAGAGCTACCGCACTTATGAAAATGTATGGCATTCTGCGGAGCTTCTTGAGTCCCAGCCGGTTACCGTGAGCCTACTTGGCTTGACGAGCTTGGTCTTATGCACTAGGATTCAATTTGAAGTTTTATTTTTCATTCCCACAGGACAACCAAATTGACATCATAGATACACAATGTAGTTAGGAGGATCTCTCTTATAAGAATCTTTGAAGGCCCGAAAGAAACCCTCACCAACGACAATTTTATTTGTTGGGGAGGAACTACAAAGTTTTATAGGGAGGAACTATTAATTTGTTGGTGAAGACATTATAAAAGTTTTTTATGTTTTTTGTGTTTTTGTAAGCATCAAATTTCTGAAAATGATTTATTTTGGCCTTGTTCATTCACATCTTTGTAATGATCCATTAGTTACCTATTTTAGTTCTCCAATAAAGAGACATGAAACTTCTGAGTGAGTCATCGAGTGGTGGGTAGGTACGGGGGTAGATACCATACTGATAGATACGTCATACTGACGTCACCCTCCACTCCCCCTTCACCTTGATACCTGTAATATAAAAGGGAGACTCAGGGCTTGTTCTTCATGCAGTCTACTTCAACAATTCGAATTTATCATTTATCTCTCTTTCGTCATATCTACAATCCCAAATTCCTCAGAAGCATCAGTAGCCGTCAGGGCGCCGACCTCTGCTTCCATCTTACATAGGAGTTGTCTTCCCCAACTCGCCACTAGGTAAATGCGCCGCCTCCCGCCGGTCTGTGATACCTATTCGCGCCAAGGTCCGTGGCTAGAGCAAACGTTTATACATTCCTTCCCTCGGTAGGCAGTAATGCACCGGGAAGCCAGTGTATGGTAAATCACCTGCATCCTTGTTGAGTAGGGACCAATAGAATTCAACAAGCCATCGAGAGGGCCATTGCTTTTACTCAACAACACGCTGACATAACAATCTTAAATATAGTATCATTCTTTGGGGTGGAGCCAATAACACAAATTGGAGGAAATTAAAAACTACCCAAAATGCAATAATTAAAATTTTACTTCATGAACCATTCCGGTTCAGTACCAAGGAATTGTATAGGCAATTTGATGTGCTTAATGTAAAAGCTATATTTATTAAAGAAACATGTTTAATTTCGTTTATTACGGGAATGGATGTATGTCATATTAGCGATAGCCTTATACATCACAAGAACAGCAGCTAGTTCTAATATAAGATTATCGAAGATTAATTTGGAAGTGCCTACGTTGTTGCTTTGAACTTCTTTTACACCAACAGCTTAAATTTGCGCAACTACAAACATATATCTAATTTTAAGAAGGATATTCACCATGTTGTTCGTAAAAATATGCTCAAAATGCTTTGAGGAAAGCCTTTTTTCTCAAACGGTTTACTCCTGTTATCAGATGGTTAGGATGGTTCTGTTAAGATAGAGATCAACTCCTCGGAATAACACAAGGTCATTAAGAACTTATCATTCTGTGGGCACTTGTTTTTTTCATTGACTATTGAACTTTTGATTTTGCTTTTTTTTTCAATTATTCGATATGAGTACCTACGAGTACGTGAGTAAAATTATATTTACCATTTTTCATGTTTTTTGTTCTGTTCTGTATATTCAAATGTGCCCATAATAAAAATAAAAAATAAAACTGTGACTCGGATTTCCTCGTTTATGTTTATTGAACTTTCGCTTTCACAGCACCATCAGGACTCTTCTATTGTTTTTGCAATATACTGTTTCTTCCCGGTTTTGGTTCTGCTGAGTCGGGTTTCTATTAAATAGGGTAGATTATTGTTGTTCAACAATCGAGGCGCTTCCATTAGCGTATGAGAGCGTGGGATGCGTATCAGTACTACCAGTATAAAACCAAGAGCCAATTTTCTTTGGGAAAAGCCCATCTCTTTCACGGATCACTTCGTTATATATCCAAACAATGATGGTTCAGTCCAATTAATATAAACATTAACTGTCCACGTGCACTTTCAGGAAATGGAGGCGAAACCAGCATAAAAAATAAAAAGTCCATTCATGCAGCATGAATGAGCGAATTTTCAAAGAAATCTTTCAGTTGAAGGGATGGTTGAGAAAAGGAACAATGGTGTTGAAATTTCTTTTAGAAAGTTGTTTTTTACTCGATTCTTGGGTTTTTCGATTTTTAGTATACAATACCAACATGCTGCATGCACAGGGTGTGATTTGATGATGTTAGGAGTCCATGTTCCCTTCTATTCGTCTCCACGAACTTCGTACCCTCACAGTTATTGTTGGTTTTTTCGATTTTCATTACACAAGATAGAGACAATTGCTCAACACCACCTTCATATAATTTTTGGAAAAACTTCAGGGAATGAATTAGGTAAAACGCAAGTTAGATATCGTTAAACAAGGTAAATTTGCCCTACTTTTTTAAACTTTAATATTCAAATTTTAACTACTTTTTGAAAAATAAAACCCTTAATCCCTACTGTACATTGCCAAACGAATCGATCCATCTTTAGCTCAATTTGCTATTTATAAATTAACTGTTGTGCAGCAAACTTTCGGGGGGAGGGGAGGAGGATACTTCGCGCCATTTTAGAAATGTCCTAATTTTTCATTCAGAAAAGCTTTTGTGTCGTATTTGGAGCAAAGATTCGTGTTCTACCATCCAAATATATTCGATTATCGAGGACCAGTATGAAAACTCCCAAAATGCATCCCAAAAAATTTAATTTTTATCAAACAGAACATTTCTCGATACGAACATATTTCTTAATTTTATAGTTGCAAAAACCAAATATAATAGCTGTATTGTTGTTATTGCTAATTGGTAAGTAATATAAGGGGAAAGTCTAGTTCTATGGAGACGGATGGTCCATCCAGTAAAATAATAAACCATTTTATAATAATTTATACAATGGATGTAAATGCCAGCGGGAAGATGCAGTTAAATTAAAAACTAGGAACACAACTGGATAAGAGAACCTTAATGAGGTGAAGCCTCTTCTCTTTATCAACCTTCAAGTAAAACGATAATTGCTGAACGTATGGTATTTAGTGTATTTTAGGGTGGGTACATGTACGAAAAATCTAGACGATTTGAACGGCAAAAATGAATTGGGTGGTTGTTCTATTAGCTCTGAAAAACAAGACACGACGACACTGATTGGTTCTTCCCTTTGGTATCTCAACTTCACTCAGCCTTCAATTCTTCCTTTATTTTTTTGACTTTCCCTGTGAAAGAATGAGAGAAACAATTAGGATCATGAGAGTTATCTTTACTTCCAACACTGCTCATTGCATTACGTGGATAAGTAGCTTCATTCCCACGAAATTCGTTTGAAAGGTTCGAGTATTTATGTTGCATACGGTAAAGTTTCCAGTCGAAACAAAACACTGACTTAGGTTATTCAGGTTTTCCAGATTGGGGACAACGTTCCTTCGCTTGAACTTCAGTCAGAACCCAAAATCAGTTGAATCGAGACGAACTAGGGTTGACTTGTCAATAGGATGTTCTTTCTTGGCAATGTTATTCTCGACAAAACTGGCTTCAACTTTGCAGAACAGGTTCTGACTTGGTGAAACCAGTTTTGATCATGGTTTCCGATCAAAATAATTTTTGAATGTTGGAATTAATTAAAACTAGTAAGGTCTTAATTTTCTGAATAAAATATCATAGATTTTCATTGTTCAATATCATTGTGAATAGAACCGCAAATAATCCTTTGGGATGCAACACCTTAGCCATATTCTGAGCTCGATTGAATTAGCCAACTATGGAAAAACTGTTAGCTTTATTGATGAGAAACAATGACGTGCCAGTTTGCAGTTTATGAAAGACAATCTTCAATACATACTGTAGAAGGAGAGAGCCATAATGAATTGGAGAGAAATAAGTGAAAACTCGAATACTGAACACCTTCCCAAGAACATTGGAGACAGTATTGAAATTCGAATTCCGGATGTTGATCAAGAAAGAGCCGATCTCCGTAACTTTGTTAAAAACGAAGCAATACAAAGAAAAAAGTTCTTAACCCTAATTGGACCAAAGTGTCACTAGTGTCACTGAAAACTTCTCAGAAACTCCAATTATCCCAAACTGTCACCGGAGTAACCAAAATTAAATTTTAATTTTAAATTCAATGGACAGCAGAATTTTTTGTGGGTTAGTTATGGCAAAAATTTCCAAGGAAATTGATCAGAAATTTTTGTCATAACATCGTTTTTTGACTTCTAATAATTTACAAAAAAAGTTCAAAAAAAGCATCTTTGTCCATTAATTTGTAAATTGCATTTTAAATATAGTTTATTGGGTGACACCTTGGGACAGCTGTGGAGTTCCCAAGATGTTTTCGGTGACAATAGTGACACCATGGTCCAATAAGGGTTAAATCGTTATTTTAACAATTATTGGATTTTGACTGTTGAAATGATAATCATGCTGATGGTAGTCGAAACTGGTTTTGATTTCAGAACCCTCCAGTCTAGTAAACTAGTTTAAGGTCGATCGACTAAGTCGAAACTTGTTTCGCTTCCCTACCTGGTCAAAACTAATTTTGACTGATTTCGGGTTCTGACTGCAACATAATAGGTACTCTTTAATCTACCTCAAGTTAAATGTTAGAAGAAACGATTTGTGACCGTTGAATCTTTATGTCGTTTCTTTCCCTGGAACATGGAAATCGATTCGAAAAATCATACAGAGTACTCTCTTCATTTTAGAACAGGTACTTGATAATTCTGCTTCCACTTTGGATTTTGGTAAGTGTTTGTATCAATCAGATCACAGTTTGAGCGAAATCGGACAATTTTGAAGTTTTTTTTACTTGTTTTATATCACCAAGTTACAACTTTTAAGCAACATTTTTCTGATACATAGCGTATGTTAAGAAAACTAAGACACCTGACTTGGTTCTTATTGTCCTGAAATTTGCACTCCATGATGGTCACACTAAATGGGTTAGATCGCGTGGCTTGGTTCTCTCAAGTATTCTAAGCATCATCTGTGTTGAGAAGCTGGACGACATCCTCATTTACATGATATATTAAAATACAATAGAATATTCGTTTATTGGCAAAAACAACTGAGAAACAGAATGCTTGTCGTAAATGATTATACAAAGTAAAGAAAGGATAAAAAATAAACTTGAAATGGTCATATAATATATGACCATTTCAAGTTTATTTTTTATCCTTTCTTTACTTATTTAAGACTTTTAAGACTGATTTGAGAAGGTATCATATTATGATACCTTCTCAAATCAGTCTTTACAGTTTTTATTTTGCCCACCGCGAGAATAAGTCAGACTTGTGGCCTGCGGTGGAGCCTTTCATTCAGAAAAATTAATACAGTACATTGAACATTATTTACTAACGTTATGAAAGAGTGAATTAATCGCCTATACTAGAATAGTGCTTCCTAAACCCAAACTGATGGTTAGGAATTAGGTTGCGTTTTTTATGATATAGAGCAGTTTCTTTCGCAGGAGTTTTTCAAACAACTTGGACACAATTTTGAAGTGATACAATTATATTTCATGTTACATAAATTCGATGTGGGCTATTGATAGATCAATAGGTAGTGATATTGATTCGTCGAACGTACGACTTCATCCTGTAAACCAGTAAACTTCGTCAGTTTTCTCGTGTTCATGATTTTGAATCTCGGGTATGACGTTAAACTGCGACCGTGGTGGAGGGCAGCAGCACCCATCACTATCGGGATAAGGCGGGAGTGATACACTCACTAGGATGGCTTATTACCGAACAGTCGAAAGCGCCTGTCGAATCGACAGAAGCGGTTTCGACACTGCGAGGGTAGGTCGGACTCTTTAGATGATTTCAGCCGACCTAAGGGACGGAAACCCTGATTAAAAATGACCCGGTCCTCCAGGTTGGGGGTTGGGGGCTAACAACTCTACCCTGTAAAAACTAACTACGTTTCAGAACCAATAAATGACATAAACCCGGCTGACATAAACCTTTTAATAAAAACGGAGTTGAGTAGAACGTTGTCTATTTCCACGAAAATAATGAGTTACAAGTTAAATCGATTTCGACGGTTAGGTCATCATCAGTAACAAACAATAACGTAACTAATAATAAAGTTATTGTTTTTTACTGATGATGACCTAACCGTCGAAATCGATTTAACTTGTAACTCATTATTTTCGTGGAAATAGACAACGTTCTACTCAACTCCGTTTTTATTAAGTAAGTACGATTTTGAATCTTATTCTGTCAACCTCTCTTCTTGCTGCTCAAAAGATGAGATGCACAAACCATGATGTCAGATGTTATTGTATGTGACGACCCATCGTGTCTTTCATTCACCAACTGTAACGTCTTTGGTTAGTGCATACAATTTATGGTGCTCCGTAGATTAGCGTGTGCGAGTGTGCAAATCGTTGTTCTCAACTCGCAGATCGCGATGTCCCAAAGTATGATACCGCTACCGTCGAAGATGGAGTTCAGGTGACTAGTCAGCGAATTACTAATGAAGAGTAAAAAATACATGAAGTGAGCCAAATTTCACCTGATTCTTTCTTAAAAAGAGTTTTATGTCACTCAGTAGTGCTTCTCCAGCAACTAAGAACCAAATTTCGTTATGAATGAGTGAGGAAGCACCAACGGATGGTGTACGAGTATTACATCGTGATGTACCCATGAGACTAGAGATGATGAAGCACGGATGGTATCAGTTCGTAACTGAATGAACGAGGAAGAATCAAATTTCAACCAGGAAATGTCTCAAAATACGATAGAAATGCTCTCAACTTACCGACATTGTAATGGCGTAACAGAAGTTCGGCAGTGGAGTGGTTTTGAGAAGGTTTCGCCGGGTTTAGATTACGTAAGTTTGAGTAACGACAAAAACATTTGGATAGGAGTGAAGGAATGGGACCAAAGCGCGTCACTTTAAAAGTCTAACCAGTGGTACAGGGTAGAACGGTATTTTTGGTCTATGAGATGTAACTTCTCCTGATGTTTTCTTTTTAAACCCAAAGGTTCCAACAAGATATTTCGAAGAAGGAGCTGGACGTACGATATTACCGAACGTGATTCAAACTTATACACAGTTCTCAAGTTCTTATAGTTCTTGTTAATATAATTTTATTGAGAGATTTTTATTGGAAACTCACTTCTTCTTCACGAGAAACAGCGGAAGCAGTACTCTGAAATAAGAAGATTACTCTGAAGAAATAAGAAGATACTTATGATACTCTGAAATAAGATGATACTCTGAAATAGGAAGTAGGATACTAAATGGTGGTATCTCCTGATTAGAATCAATTCCGTTTGTTTGTTCACTTGCTTTTACTTGCGAGGCAATATTTTTGTTGGGCATGATTATTATTATGACATCTTAAATTAGATCCAACTAACCGAAATATTAGGTACTAAATAGGTACATGTTACGCACTCCGTTTGATTGAAGATGAGGATTTCCTATTATTATAGGAGGGTGAATGAAATATAAAAGGGAATTTTGGTTCAAGAATTTATTGGGCCAAGATGAAAACAATGGATTTGTATATTTTGGTTTAATATTTTCAATAGTGAACCATTGGAATCGACTAAGAAAAAATTGTAATCTCCCCTCAAAACTTGTTGGTTTACGTTTCAAGATACGTAAAATACGGAAATCGAATAAAAATGTTTCTGTCCGTCCGCTGCACTTTGTTTAGTTCCCATGGACCGATTTTGAAGAAATTTGGTATATGGGCTCAATTTGGAGTCTAGTTGTGCCCCGAAGCTTCTGGTTGACGTCAATCACTTCTATGGTTTGAAAAATAAGGTTCAATGTAAAGGTACTGTTTTTTCATCGATTTGAATCACTAATTCATATTACATTACGCATTACTGAGTGATGTTTATGAAGAAAGTCAATATTATGCAAAGTTCCTTTGAAATTCCAATCGATTGTGGAGAGGACCTCCTGAGGATCTGCTGAGAGGCGGGTTAGGCTTTAACGGGTACATTCACTTACGGCAAAGTTAGCTGGAAGGTTTCATGTTACAGGTAATGGATCGCAAACAAAAACGCTGCAAATTATTACACAATGGTTTATTATTTTTATGTAGATCACTCGTCTGCAAAGCCACCAACCATCCAACATGAAGAAAAACATCGATCGCATTTCGGTCAGCTAAACTTTGAACAGAGATTAGACCTCTTTTGCGATTTATACTCGTGTTTCTGATTTATCGTACGTCCAACCCTTAAATTCTCGTAGGGAGCGATCTGTTTGTCCTACAGGGCTCCGCGTGGTCTCAAAAAATTCTAAAAATTCTCTACTATCTTAAATTGATGGGAAAAACAATACCTTTATATCAAAATTTGTTGAGCTAGGGCGTTTTCAAAATATCAAAATTCATTTTTGGACCCTTAGAAGTGACCTACATCAACCAAAATCTTCGGAGCACAACTAGACCACAAATGGAGCCTACATACCAAATTTCATCAGAATCGGTGAATGCTAATGGGGAAAGTGCCGCGTAGGGCGGACGGACGGCCAAATTTTTATTCGATTTTCGGATTCTACGTACCTTGAAACGTAAGCCAACAAATTTTGAGGGGTGTTGAAACAATTTTTTTCTTGGTCGATTCCAAAGGTTCATTATTGAAAATAATGAACTAATATGGTTGCTAAGTAATTATTAATCGACGGTTTATTATTGTTAAATAAAATTCAACCACCTTCTAAGGACCAGGGGTAAGTGGGAGTGGGCAGGGTGGGGGAGGCTGGAGGGACCCACGTATCAAATAAATTTCACAATGAATACCGCATTTAACATTATTATTGATCGTCTTGATGGTATCATTAAATTTCTTAAATTTAACATTATATTAAATTGATGAAAAATAGTCATGAAATTTCATTAATTATGTGATTAATTGTCCTTAATGAGTCCTTAATGAAGGTTGGTCCTACGTACAGATATTTACGTACCTAGCATTTTTAACTTTATAAAATTCGTAGTTTACGAAAATTTAAATCATCCTCTTCATAAATGATGTTTTTGTATTGAGCTGAGCAGTTAAACTCAACGATAGCTTTTATTCCAAAAACTACAAACTCATCAGATTCATTGTTTCCACTGTCTATTTTTCAATTCAAAACATGGTAGTAAAATAATGGGAAGGGAACAAGCTGCGAAAGAAAAATCTACGACTTGTTAAACACACATGATAGACAATCGCAATAATGAACCCAGTTGAGTTAATTCAATCCATGAGTTGTAACCTTGAGCACCTACACCGCGAATGTGCCACGTTGACGAACCTGTTAATTACTTCAAACAAATCTTCGTTGTGGATACTACTTTCCTCTATTGATTCAGATGGGCCTTTTTTTCGACGAGTTGTATATATAAGGAGGAAGATGAGCATGTTGAATCAATCTTGTTTCCAGTCTCAATCAGTTCCGTAGAAACAAAGATGAAATCGTTCGTCTGTTTTGCTACTTTGCTCGCCGTTGGTTTGGCCAATGAGATCAGGATTGTCAATCGTTGTCCTTTCACTGTTTGGCCAGGTATTTTAGGAAATCCTGGTCACGGTCAACCTGAAAATGGTGGATTCGTCCTGGGTGCCAATGAGACCAAAGTGATCAATGTGCCGTTCAACTGGGGAGGAAGGATCTGGCCAAGAACCAATTGCGATGCTAATGGTCACTGCCAGACTGGAGACTGTGGAAACAGGCTGCAATGCAACGGTAATGGAGGGACCCCTCCTGTCTCTCTTGCTGAGATCACATTTGCTGGAGCAGGCGGTCTTGACTTCTACGACATCAGCTTGGTCGATGGATACAACCTTCCCATCAAGATGGCACCAATAAGTGGATTCACAGGTGGCAACGGACACGCATACGACTGCAGAGCTGCCGGCTGCCACGCCGACCTCAACGCCATCTGCCCTCCTGAGCTGTCCGTCAAGGATGGTCCATACACCGTCGCCTGCCTCAGCGCTTGCATGAAGTTCGACACCGACCAGTACTGCTGCCGCAACGCTCACGGCGTCCCAGAGAACTGCAAGAGCACCGACTGGCCCCACAACTACCCAGCCATCTTCAAGCAAGCCTGCCCCGATGCTTACAGCTACGCTTACGATGACACCACCAGTACCTTCACCTGCAGAGGTAACCCCGCCACCAACTACGAAGTTGTCTTCTGTCCCTAAATGTATTCAACACGGACCGCCTTTTATGATTTACCTACAGCTACTCTAATAAAAATTTGCATTCCAATATTTTGTGAGACATCTTAATTTTTTTCAACCCAGTGTTCCAATGCTACAACATAAAAAATCAATTCTACACAAACTAAACACGCAAGGAATTATTCGAAATACAGCTACCTATGTATTATGATTGAAGATTTCAGATGTTCCACAATTGGTTGTTTTAATGTCGATATTTATATGTAAGGGTAAAACTAGTTTCATCCAATTCAACTTTGAAAACGAGTATTTTTTTATGGCCAATTTCCAAAGTTTACATACGTAATAATCGAGACTCGTTATCAACAATGATGTAATAATTTAATTTATTGGTACAGACTTTGTGAGGAGAGCTAAGTTCATTAGTTCTAACAACTAAAGGACACTGTAATTATAGATAGGTACAAAATGATACTTGAAAAAAACTTTTGTACAGGTACCTTTTTTTTCTTTTTTGACGGTGATTCCTCTGTTTTTTCCCTCTTCACGGGCTTGCGAGCCTGTAAGAATAAATACAGTCTTTTTTGAATAACAAGATAAATTTCATTTCTGAAGAATTTTTGGGTTAAAAATTATCGAACATCAGGCGCCTTTCCATCATCACTTGATAATCCATCAACACATTTTATTGTCAAATGATATGGCTCACCTTTTAGAATAATTTATTATCCCACGTTATGTCGATTCTTATTGACTTACCGCTACAGATGATTCCGAAGAAATTGTTGACATCTGAATTAACAACAATAATGAAAAAAACCAATCGGTAAGTGAATTAGACGTGTAAATTCATAGTTGCAATTTTTGTTTCAATGACTTACAGACATTTTTTAACCTCCACTGATGATTTATAACCTTGATTGTTGTTGTTTCCCTATCACAACTTGTTGTAACGTTTTGTGAGTGATGAACACGAAGTTGATCTGTTATAAATCATGTTGTTAAAACGGTCATTCTCCAACAAATACAAATGAGTGTTTTGTGAATGAGGTAGTCTGCAACATCATCGAACAAATCTCCCTAACAGCGAGTTTCCGCTTTCAGAGACTGCCAAATTTATTCATTTCATGCCTACCTGTTACACATATCCGTAACAGTGTTTGAACTCCAGGTATTAGGTATGCATTGAGTTGCATAATATGCGGTATCATGCAACTCCCTCGGAGACCTATAGGTAGTGTTGAAAGGGTTAGTTAAAATTGTCGTTTTTATTTTAAAATTCCTGATGTTGATGTTTTTATTCACTAGCGTAGGATTTGCTCTAGTCATCTCTCCTTTTGACTACATTATAAAAAAAAGTCTGTCAAGTGGGTGTGGCACAGAACTTTCTCGTATCCATAACTCGATTGCATAGATGATCCGATGCATAGTAGTTAGGTAATCTCAAAACATCAATCTCTAACTACCTTGCATAGGAGACTCTACTCGTCAACCCGCACAATCTCTGAATATTGTTGGAAAATGTAGAAGTTATGGATGTTACAAGGATTTCACGTTTGCGCATGAGCACAATATATTTTCAATTTGTGGGCAATGATTTTCATAGTGGACCACCTCCACCCCTACTCGCATAATTCCTGAAAATTTCATCGAAATTAGATGGGAAATGTAAAAGTCATGGCTATAACAAAGAAATACACGTTTGCGCATGCACAATGCTTGCTATCAATCTGGGGGTAATGATTTTCATAGGGGACCATTTGCACGTCAATCATCACAATCTTTGAAAATTCCATCAAAATTGGGTGAGAAATGCGTTAAGGCTGTGGAAAAGATTCCACGTTTGTGCATGCTCAGCGGCTAATATAAGTCTGGGGGTGATGATTTTCATGGGGGACCATCTAGACGCCAACCCGCACAATACCTGAAAATGTCATCGAAATCGGATGAGAAATGGAGAAGTTAAGGCTGTGGCAAGGATTTCATGACTGACATACAGACAGACAGATACAGAACCAGAATTTTTCAGAGAGGTCTGAAACGTAAAACACGAGTGGAATTTTTTTTTTGAGAACATTTTTTTCCCAACTTGAAAAGTGAAAACAAAGCTTCCGCTACCTTAGTAGGCTCGGAAGCAATACAATACATAATTATATAGTACAAGTATAATATATTAAGAGTAACTTTAAGTCACCAGTACTTTATTAATCTAGTAACTTATGAACACTAATAGTAAACGAGTAACCTTATTAATGTACATGAAGTATCTTTTCATTAACTCATTCTTTATATAGCTATGTCAACTTTACCTCATCAGACTTTGTCTTCGCCGGTTTCTGAAAACCAGATTTGCTGTTAAATCGAATTCCCTAAATGTTGTCTTGTTGGTATCACTATTTTCCATCTTTAGTGACATTGGTAAATAAGTAGGTTCTTTTTTTTCCGTTGAAGGCCTCTTTACTCCTTGATTTACAATTTTCTCCACTAGATATCATAAATTTCCATCCTAAATCAAAGGCTTAGCAGGCTTGTGGGACTCCATTATTTCTGAACTTCCCCACCAGATCTCAAACTGCACGACCTCGCGACAACAAATCCAGGAAAGTAATGGGCGTGCGAGGAAAAGTAACCCTACTCAGAGTGAAATAACATGAATAACGAGTAAACGAATGCAATCATGTGCCTTTGAGGTATTTATAACCCTTCTGCACTCACCTCGGGTCGGGGTGGGCCTAGCATTCAATATCTGCTAAAATTTCTATCAGCTCTGCTACCACCCCCCTCCTAGCCTCATGCTAATCTTCCGTGTTTCCCAAATGTAACATTCAGTGTCACCCATGACTCCAAAGAGTAACATTTAGCAGGAAAACAAGGTGATTTGACTCGAAGCAAGTAAACTTTTGACTTTTAATGAACCCAAGTTAACTAGTATTATTTTAATATTACCTACACTGGAGCGAGCAAAGGAAAATGTCGACACTAATTTTCATGCTACCAACTTCTAATCTGTTTGTTGTTAGTGCAAGAGAAACAATCGTGATGACACGTTCAATTTGATCAAGTATTGAAGACAAAGTTCATACATCAGTCGTTCTCACTGAAAAGCGCTCTCAGTAACTAACATATTCGAGGAACGATACCTTCACATCTATAAGCCTTTTGCCTAGTGTCTTTACAAAACAACCTTTTAACGTCTATATTAATGATAAAAAATATAAACGGTCTTACTTGTCTCCAGTACTCTGTGTTGGAAACTGTTGGATCCTCATTTGTTATTATAGTTGTTGCCAACCACATGGCATTTATTTATACGTGTGGAATGATCTACGAGCGTTTAAATCACACCCACAGCATTCGATCTTATAAAATATAATTCATTCATATTCTGACAATCTACGAGTTCTTCTGATATTAGTACTGAGAGCTGTTATAGGTTGTTACACAAAAAACGGTAAAATTGCGTGAAATAAGCTAAAACTAGAGCTTGAACCACGAACGTAAAGGCGGTGTTACAAAATCCCACTCAATTTGCAATACTAAAATGTCCCCTTATGTAAAAACTTCCTGTGTCACCACGAAGAATCCCTTCTTTGAGAAAATACATCAGTTTTCTGGTTTTTGATCGTTTTAACCTTTAAAAATCAAATTCAAAGTGACCAAATAGAGCCAACACGAGTGCAGAAGGGGTTAATGAAACTCTACCATACTTATGTGCTGTGCTCTTATCGTGATACCTACTTGATGTTATACCTTCATTCTGAGTAACATTTGAGAGAAATTGAAAAAATATTCACTTCAAAATAAGTACTGTAAGAACTGTAGTTTTACTTTCCATCCATGGATATTATTTAATCAAGTACCGAGTAGGTGACTAAAGTTTCAACGGAATTAATAATATTGCCAAATTGAAGGAGTGATAAGACTTACTCCACCATCATGTGAAGAACGTGTCTCTTTTTCCGTTTTCTGTAGGGGTAAATCAATATTAATATTTTTACCGGAGATAGTTGTTACCTATTGGTATTGTCTTTAAAGGCCTGCCAGAAAACTAAATAAATAAAATTTTGATAGGGAGAGCGCCTAGGATTTAATCAACGCCGGGTCCCATTTTATGCTGAATTTGTTGTCAAATGATTGGTGAGTATTAATCCATCCTATTTATTCAACCTATTACCCTTTATTGTCCTCCGTTTTATTATTCTTCTATTTTATTTATTCAATGCGGGTGAGCCCAGTAGATAATACTTGATAAAATTGAGTACCTAATTGTGAACTAAGGAAGATGAAAAAGTGACCACAAGCGTTGATATACTTAATCAAAATTAGTACTTAATAGTGAAATAGAGAAGATGCAGAAGGTACCACAAGAATCGAAAATAGTGTAATGAAAAACAAAAATTTAATGAAAAGAAATTGAATCTGAAAAGTGAATCAAGCGGCACAGCGCTCTTGAAAACGTAAACTATCAAATTTTGAGGGGGTGGTCATTTTTTCTTGCTCGATTTTTCACATTATTGAAAACAATAAATCGAAAGCAATGCATCGTTATTGCATGCTCATCATATAAAAATAATAAATTAGGAATTTCTCTAATGTAGTAATAATTTGAAAACACCCGTGTGTAATTTTCTTGAATACTTAACTCCATTGCTTGTTTTTTCAATCAAACTTTCATCTTTTTGAATTTTTCGTTATCCTGAATAATACGAAGTGTTCGGTGGAGTTTTGGTTTATTATTTTCAATAATCAACCTTTGGAATCGACCAAGAAATTTTTTTTTAACCCCCCTCAAAATTTGTTGGCTTACGTTTCAAGGTACGTAGAATCCAAAAATCGAATAAAAATTTGGCCGTTCGTCCGCCGTACGCGGCACTTTCCCCACTTAGCATTGACCGATTTTGATGAAATTTGGTATGTACGCTCCATTTGGGGTCTAGTTAAGCCCCAACAATTTTGGTTGATGTAGGTCACTTCTAAGGGTTGAAAAATAAATTTTGAAAATGCCCACACTCAAAATATTTTGATATAAAAGTATTGTTTTTCCATCAATTTAAGATAGTATAGAATTTTTAGAATTTTTTGAGACCAAGCGGAGCCCTGTAGGATAAACCGTTCGCTCCCTACGAGAATTTAAGGGTTGGACGTACGATAAATCAGAAACACGAGAAACATCGTACAGTACGACTGAATAATCATTAATCATACCGATTTAGATTTTACATCAACTTTGGTTTGTGACTTCTTTGCCGGCGGGTCAGTTTGAGACGCATCGGATTTCGCCTTTTCGGGTTGTGAAGTTTCAGATCTTGACTTGGTAGGCTGAGTTTTTTCGCTGTGCTTGTCACTCTTCTCGTGGGACCTTTCACTACCCTTTCCAGGTTGGACATCCGTTTGAGACAACTCATCTTGTGTGTCCACAGTTTGAGTAGAAATGTTCTGAGTTCCTTTCTCCTTTGATTTGGTTTGCTGCACCGATGTGGTTTTCCTCAACTGTAAAAGATTGGATATTTTCAACAAAGGAATGCGGTTTGTGAATGTACAAAAATGCAAGTTCGTGGATTGTCTCATTGATTAAATACAATTGCCCTCAATGTTTTGTGCTTGTAATTTAAAACAATGACTTTCCTCTTGAAAAAAAAAAAAAAAAAAAAAAAAAAAAATTGAAAAGATGAGCATACATACTGGGGTGGTTTGAGTTGGCACCGCACATGGACTCGGTTGGTTGGATTTCTGGAAGTTAACCAAAGGTTCTTGGATTGAAAAATGGTAACGATTTGATTATAACAATACTAGTTTATTGGTAACTGTGTTTCTTAGTCAAGTATGTAAAAATTGAAATAAAATATGAATGAATAGGAAGAAAACAATGTCTCACTAACAGATGTGGGGGTGTGCTTCCTGTCCACTGCTTCCTCTCTGTTTCTCTGAAATTTTAAATTTAAAAGTGTGAGAGAAGTGTTGAGGAAAGTAGTAAGATTAAGTACACGTTTTCATCGTTCTCAAAAGCTATCTAAAAGACAAATCATGTCCCTATTAACCCTGAAATGGAAAGGTAAAATGGTGTTGGCGAGGGCCGGAAGGGTGGGGGTTGCTAGGGTTCCATCTGTGCCTCCCCCCAGATGTCCTCTAAGGTTAGGCTTGACCTGCGACTCCGTGTGGATCTCTGTTTGCCCTTATCAAGGAAGAAACCAAAACCCTACATGTGAAAATTACTTCCTTTCCAATAAAATACGTAGGATGACGTAAAATATACTCCTCGTTTCCAATCAACCCTCTTTTTAAGTAGTCATGGAAAAGTTTACTTCACTTTTACATTGAAGCCCATTTTCTAGAACTAATTTTCAATTTACCGTTTCCATTTGAACGATTGGTTATTCCACAGTTGCTTTCATTCATGTAAGTTATATACCAGGATTAATTACTTTGACATTCATTTATCTTATTTATAATCTGGGATACGAATGTATGTTTATATCAATATTTTCAAGTAGGTATTTCAAGGTTGGTACTACTTACCAACCATAGACGGTACTACTTCACAATCAAGTTTATTTGGAAGAAATAAACGCTTCACACTCAATCAGAAGAAATAGGGATTGGAATACCTTCATAAGGAAATGTAATTACTGGTTGCTAAGGACGCAAACTCGAAAAAACAATCAGCGATCGCATTTTGATCAGCTAAATTTCAAAGGAGATTATGCCTCTTTTGCGATTCATACCCATGATTCCGATTTATTTTAAGTCCAACCCTAAAGTTCTCGTGAGGAACGAAAGGTTTTAAAAATTCAATACTATTTAGAATTGGTAAAAAGCAATACCTTGATTTCGAGAGATTTCGAGCTAGGGCACTTTTGAAAACTACAACCCTTATTTTTCACCCCTTAGAAGTGACCTACATCAACAAAAAGATTTGCGGCACAACTAGACCCCAAATGGAGCCCATGTATCAACTGTACTCGATTAGCTGGTTACGACGGATTCTCCAATACGGTACGTAGATAATAATTTCATTTATACCAAAGTTCATCAAAATCGGTCCGTGGTAACTAAGAAAAGTGATAACCCGTAAACCATCAAATTTTGAGGGGGGATTAACATTTTTTTCTTGCTTGATTTTTCTTGGTGATGATGTTATTCAGGAAGCTTTGGTTATGTTTGAACTTATAAAAAAAAAAACACCAGCATTTAAAATTGAGTTTATTTTCAAGTGAATATATTTAGTGATCATTTTCAATGTCAGAAATTCTTTTAAATCGGATCTTGAGTTATTAGTTTAAATAAAAGAAAAATCTATCATTTCAAGTAATATCTAATTAAGTAATTTGTTGATAAGGTATAACAACAAAAATTACCATTTTGGGACAAAATTTTTTTTTTCTTTTTTTTTTTGATGAAGCTCCCTGTTAGCTAACCTAATAGTACGAAGCGTTTTAGTGAATAATAAATAGTAGGGAACTTAGAAGCGGAAAAAAATCAAGGGAACTCAAATTTTCTGTGGGAGTAAAATTTACGTCGAGATACCGTTAAGCGTACAGTGCGGAGGGTTTCCATTTCAGGGTTAATTCCGTCTCCGTGGTCTCTCGTTACTGTGATACCAAGGAATGATGACATCGTGATTGCAGGAAGTGCTGGGTTGTAGAAACCATCTTTGATAGTCCCAAGTTGTCACCGTCACTCTGAGGGTTTATACTCGTATGTTAGCATAAAAGACGAGTTTGTTTCGGTACGCGTACTTACCTAATTTTCTGGTGCATAGCTATTATAATATAATTACATGCATATTATGCAGAAGGTAATAAACTATCTTGGGACAAACTCACCGGTTCTGTGGGAGAATCTTCGCGAAGGAATTGGCTTTCCGTGCTGGGTGCCTCCTCACACTTTTCCATCGGTTTGGACATCATCCAGGTAATGTAGCCTTCCACGGTGGTGGATGATTTGAGTTCGAATCCTTTCCCTTGGAGGGCGTCCATCACTGCCATAGGCGCGGCTACCAGCGTGAACACAGGCCTGGAACCCCGATTGATCAATCTCGACTGAGTGGACTTGAATCATACAATTACCATTTAACCTGACAGTCAATCGTGTAAAACGAGTGAGTTCTACGTTTCCATGTTGACATGACATTGTACAGCTCCGCCATTGAGAGAGGTCCTCTAGCGCCTAGTTTAAGTACTTCCTACTAAATACCACCACAGTTATTTCTCTTAACTCACTTATTCCTAAATGAAATGTTTCAACATTTTTCGAAAATCTAATTTAAAGATCAAAGTAATTATTTATTTAACGCTAATCTAAATAAAGAACTTCTTGAAAATCTCTGAGACACGAAACCATTCGGCAAGGTACTTACGGCCCTGAAGGTTCTAGGGCGTCTCTGGTTAACCTTGCCCCCAAGAAGGACATGGTTTCGTTGTCGGAATATCTGTCACCCACAATCAAAGGTGTGCATTGCTGAAAAAAATGTTAGGCACCCGTTTACAAGAATTCAAAAAATACATTCCACCTGTACAGAATGGTGATATAATCAAATATCAGAAAAACATGAATTACGTAAACTACAAATTTATTCACAATTTACTTACTTTGTATCCTAGTATATTTTGAGAGTGAGTCTAGCTGAAAACGAATTATCTGCCAAAGAAATTGTGGAGCATCAACTACTACGGTGGTTGAAGCATCTACAATACTTTAAACCATGAAATTTCGGTATCTCAAAAAGAAATATAACATTTTCTATCATATTGATTTAACAAATATGGTTTAATTGTAATTCAATCGATGATTTGAGTTCGAAGTGTTCCGTAGATTCTTCAGTAGAGGAGATAGATACAACATTCCACAAATGTAAATCCACCTATCCAAACAATATCCAGAGCTTAACTTCGGACCAGCCCTCACTTCGATGATCTCACTCCGTATTTATGTATGTAAGATGTTTGATATTAATAGTTTGACATGGAGATTGAATTATACTCACGTATAATTGACCAATTTTGGCCTTAGCAGTGATCAAGATGTGCATCTTTGCAAATCAGTGAAGTACAGGAAGAACCAAGAAACAATTGGACGGGTCCTAATTATGTTGAAAATTGAAACTTAAACTGAACAATTTAGGCTAGTGTTTGTGAGAGAGTAGCAGAGAATTTTTCGAATCCTAATTTCGTCAAGTTATGTACAGAAAGATAGAGTTGCTTACGATCAGTTTTCTATAGTCAACAAGAGTAGCCATAGTACCCTTGAGTACTTGTAAGCGTTTTATACTGTGGGATCGAGTTGACTGACTGACACAAATGAAATTACCGTTTAATACCTACCTACCTACCACTACTTTTATTCTAAAATTTTAAATAGTTTTCAAATATTTTGTTCTACTCCTTAATGGATTAGACAAATAATTTCAAATTATATAAATAATGTCAAAAGAATACATGGTTCTTCAACTTACTTTCGTTTTTCGAAAAATAATATTTTTGAAATAGGAAATTCAATAAATATTTGATCAAACGAACTTAGTACCTTAAGTGAAGTTCGATCTTAATTGTATGAGGCATTCAGTCAGAAGCTATCATAAAATATTAATTAACCAAGTAGTACGCCGTAATCGGTTCCCGCGCACAGATTTTGAAAGAGTAGGCTGATTCGGAAAAATTCGGATTTTTCCGTTCATCCCCGTGTTAGTGCATATACTAAATTTGAACCAAATCGGTCCAGTGTTGCTAAGAAAAGTGCCGCGTACGGCGTACGCGGACGGACGGAAAATTTTTATTCGATTTTCGGATTATGCGTACCTTGAAACGTAAAACATCAAAATTTGATGTTTTACGTTTCAAGGTACGCATAATTTAAATTTAATTTTGAGGAGGGTTGAATTTTTTTCTCTTGCTCGATTCCAAAGGCTTATTTTTGAAAATAATAGGTAAACCAAAAGGTTCAACTAAAAGGTTAAATGCTATATTAAACAGAAAATTGAAACTATTACTCGTAATAAATTGTACCGTTTCAGACGGTTTACTTGCGTTGAATCTCTCCCTAACGGGGTTAGGAACAGGTTCCGAAAGATAACAGAAACCGCGGAACAGTTCCACGCCGCCCACTACCACCCACCCCTGAGGAACGCTCTCCCTTCAGTTTGGCCGAAACCTCCCCGCGTCGACCATGTCGGAGTTCACCCCCGTGAGCTCACCCTCACCACAGTAAAGTGATCTCATCTCTTCTGCCGCCAGAGGAAATCTAGGAAAAGTAGGTGGTATCCAGTGCGTTGTGCGTCAGGCTGGTCCAGTCGCGCGTCCGCGGTTTCCCTCACGAACGGAGTGTGTGCGATAACTGTGTGTTAACTGTTTATAACCATAGATAACTATTATAAGTGCTCAAAAACATCACAATAGTGACGTCTCGAATGCAAGCTTTAGGACAGATGCGGCCCCGCAACCCCGCAGTTATTCAGGTAGGTGATTAACTCCTTCTAATTTTTTCAAAGCGATTAATATTTATTATTACTACCTATACTATTATTATAAAGTAATAAGTAGAAACAACTTCAACTTTATGATCTGTGAGTTGGGCTGGTGATCATCCAAGAAAATAGCTGCCTTTATACCTATCAACCTGTTCATTGAGGACCTCCCAATTTTGTGTAGTTGAAAGTTCGTCTTCTCTTTCGTCCTAGGTATATTCTCTACAAACCTAAATCGAGACAACTGCTCTCTCCAGGTTATAGACATTTTTCCAAGTTTCGACGCTGATTTTGGTGCTACATTTATGAATGTTTCTGGAGACGAGTGGCATTATAATTACTTATACCTAACTATTGAAAGACAACATTCGGTTGATCTCGTATTTAGGGAAGCTTTGAAAAGTGCTAGAATCTATTCCGCTTCATCTTTACCCAAATGAATGACGAGGAGTAGGAGGGTTAAAATTACAGTTGGCTCTTCTCCATATTACTAGTACTTGTAGCATTATAATGTAAATCCGGAAGTTGGGAAGTTTTGTGATCGTGCTGCATCTCAACTAATGTGGTTCCTCCAAAATGAAATGTGTATCAGAACTGTTTGAAAAATTTTAGTTCAGCGTCTATCGGTCGGTCGTTCTGTCTGTGCCCGCTCCTGATTTCATCGTCCAATTCGGGTGATATTATCAAGTTGTGATAAACGGTCCTCCTTGGATTTGAATGCCATCAGATCAATGTCGCGGTCGTGAGGGAAATTTTTCTGGAGTTCCGATCTCTCAAAAGCCAATGAATCGATTGTTATCGAATTTGGTGGGTAATTTAGGTAAGTCCAAGACGGAGAGTAAATCTTCGGAAATGAATTTACGACTGTGCTGATGTTTTTCAATTGAGGAAACTAACAACAGTAGCGTGGAGATTTTTTTCTTTGTTAGCGAATTCAACCGTTATGGTCATTGTGGCCAAACATAATTTTGAGTATTACGTATTATGGTGAATCATTCAACAGCAAATGTTAAAATTTGATGATACAACGATGATAATTTCAATAAAAGGATTACTTTTGTCGAAATGTGTTGAGTCATCCCCCACAGTTCGCTTAGGTTCCTTGCAATGTTAGTAGAAGTTGGCGCGATGAACGACGGCCAATCGTCCAGGAGATGAAAACTTATAAGTTCACAATCACAGATTTCACAAACTGGAGAAGTGGCTTTGAGGGGCAAAAATGTCGGCGAGTAAGCCGAGTGTGGACGATACGTAGCTGGGTAAGAATCACTTCTTCTCTTCGGCAATGCGTTGTTCCGTCAATGCGTATTTTTTCCTTACCGAAGAGCTCCATGGACGAATATCTTTGTCCATCTTCATCCATTGCGAAAGTCAAGCTTTCCAGACTGAAGTTTTTATAACGGAGCAGAAGTCGGAGCGAATGTGGACTTGGGAGCTCCTTCGTTTTTTATTATTCCAAGGTGTTTTGGCGCCCTGGAAAATGTTATTGATAAACTATTCTTAAGGCGATGACGTACTCTATTAGGTAGATCGCGATCAACAAGGCAGAACTTATTACGAGTCCCTCCCCAGGAGGACTTAACGTTGAGGGATGAGTAGATGGAAAACAGTTCAGCCGTCAGGATGGATCATTATTTTGGGGAAGAGAAAGAGTAGACACTTTGCCTACATACGACTGCGGATCCAACACCCCAAGTTGATTTCGATCCACCACAGTATGCTAAAAGACACGCGATGTAGTTCTCATAATTTCGCAAAAAAACTGAAGGGAACTCTCGAGGTCAGGTAATTTTTTCTGAATTTAGTTAAGGACAAAAATATTCGATGGGGAAGAAGTGATGGTTCTTGTGAACTGGCATTTTCGTTCTAAAATTAACGTAGGATTAATGCAATAGATAACAAGTCAAAACTATTAAATCAATGCAGCTTCATCTTGTTATAATTCGGGAAGGGTTCAATTTCAAATCGTGTGGTGGGTGATCCTCTTGCACTAACTTTGGCTGCATAATTATCTCAAAGCTAACATAGATCGTGAAGCTAAGAGCCAATGTGAGCTCTCCTGCGTCAACATTGAGTCTTTCGATTGGACTTGATTTGAAATCATCCGTGGCTATTCGAATGGCTCGGTTGTGGATAGTGTAGATTATTTATAGGGATGTAAATCTCAACAACAGTTAGGTGTCGTCCTGAACGCTACTGAAGAGGTTGTGAGAAGTTAGAAAAATCTCCTCAGCATTTCACGAGGAACTGCTCGAATCTCTTGGGTTATAGTCTCACTCAGAGCTTCGAGTTAATCGACAAACCCAAAAACATTTCAAGAGACAATTACCCATTAGGACAATAAAAAATCGGGGTAAGTATCAACGCTTCACGCTGATACATTGTGACATGAATCTGTATTTTTGCGAAGGTATTTGCGGCTTCGCTACAATCACTACTGCGATTCAAACCGTCAAGAAAAAACATTGGATTTCACCTTACAACCACCTCTGGTTACCACACACGGTACTAGCAAATAAACGTCTTTATAAAAATAATCGAGAATGTTCGAAGGAAAATTCTTGTAAAAATTTCGTCACAAGACAAATGTTACGCAGACGGTTTTCCGACTACAAAAATCGTAGGAAAGCTCTCAATTTATGCTGACAACTCGGCGATAAAAACAGAGAATCCGTAACGCTTTTTTGGGGAAATTTGAAATTCGGACTAAATTTTGGATTGACCCCAGCGATAAGACATATTCATGTTAAAATGAAAGTCAAAATATGAGAATAAAAAAAATAAAACTATATACACATTATGAAAGAGAGATTAAAAAAGAACATTTAGTTTACTAGTTGACATATTCTCGACTAGGTATGTTGTGAACATATCATTAAAATTTTATAAACTGACCTCCAATATAAGAGAGCGGGAGAGTAAAAATCGTGATATTGGCTGAAAATATCGTGGAAGTAATAGTATCTAGGAGGTGACGAATAGAAAGAGAGTTTTTCTTCCCCGCTCCCTGGTTACCTAATAAATTATTTATAAAATATCAACCACTGGTGATGAATTTGTGAAAACCCGTCTGAAATCAGAAAACACTGCGAGTTATTTCACAAAGGTTTATTATTTTTCTGTACAGATCACTCGTCTTCAAAGATCACAGCTTTGCTATTGTCACTGTTTTTTTTTAAACTACCAACCATAGGTACCTACTACCTACCTTTGCCTTTACACTCAAGTTTATTCGGAAGAAAATAGAATATTGGGAAATTGGATTACTGGTTGCTGAGGAAGCAAAACTGAATACAACTCGAAGAAACGAACACTGTTCGCATTTTGGTCAGATAAAATTTGAAACGAAATTAGGTACACCTCTTTGGTGACTCACACCCGTGATTCTGTTTTATCGAAGGAAAACCCTCAAGTTTTCAAAGGGAGCGAACGGATTGTCCTAATGAGCTCCGCGTAGTCTCTAAAAATTCTAAAAATTCATTACTACCTTAAATTCTGAAAAACAATACCTTTATTCCGAGAGTTTTCGAACTAGGACCATTTTGAAAATTCCAACCCTCAATTTTCACCCGTTAGAAGTGACTGACATCAACCAAAAGGAAACAATATACCAAATTTCAACCAAATCGGTTCTTGGTTGCTAAGAAAAGCGCGCTTGCGGCGGACGGATGGAAAAATTTGTATTCGATTATCGGATTCTACGTATCTTGGAGAGTAAACCAACAAATTTTGAGGGAAAATTAACTTTTTTATCTTGGTCGATTCCAAAGGTTCATTATTGAAAACAATAAACCAAAAATGAGAATAGCGAAGAAAAAATTATTTTCACTTATGAGTTGAATCGGTCATAAGTGTCATAAAACTTATGCACCTGAACATAGGTTTTATTCAGCGAAATTCCGCAGTCATATAAAGGAATGAATATTTCATGAACAAGTTTAGAACGGCATGGTGACTAACAAATAATTGTTAGGGAACAGAGATAAATAAGAACTGTAGTTTTATCACATTTTCCCCCTCTTCATTTTGTAACGTAGTCGTCAAGATAGCTTGGAATTTTCTTCTCCCTGCTGCTTCTTCGAACCAATTGATTTCCTGAATTTTGAGACTCTTCAACTGGAGGAACGATTTCGATTGGTTCATCACTACATGGTGACATAGGATTGGACTCGATGATTTCCGGCGTTTTCTCTTCTACCACCGTATCAGTGTGGCTGTCTTTACCTGCTGGAGCTAAATGCTGTGTTGATACAGTAGTCTCCCGTCCATCTGCTAACCGAATGTAAGCGTAATGTGGGTTGGCCTCTAGTAACTCCACTTCATCTACGAATGGTTCATTCTTGCTGGTACGGACATGTCTTTTGAGTAAGACCTTTCCCGGTTCCAGAAGCCAGGAAGGTAGAGCTTCACCACTTGGTGACTTCCTTGGGTGCGTGAACATGCGTTCATGTGGAGTTTGGTTCGTGGCAGTACAGAGAAGCGATCGAATCGAATGCAAGGCTTGTTGCAATACTTCTTCCCAATCCTCTGTCTTCAACTTGTACGTATATAAAGCTAGCTGAATCGTTTTCCACAAAATACCATTATACCTCTCGACTTGTCCATTGCCTTGCGGATGGTAAGGAGTTGTTCTGCTTGATGCAATTCCACTAGAATTTAGGAAAGTTTTGAACTCGCTTGACATAAAGGATGCTCCTCTATCAGAATGGACGTATGATGGCATACCAAACACCGAGAATATTTGCTTCATACTTTGGATAAGAGTGTTAGCGCTCAAATCTTTACAGGGAATCGCGAAAGGAAAACGGGTATACTCATCTATGATTGTCAAAATGTACGGGCGTCCTTTTCTTGATGGTAAAGGACCCTTGAAATCAATGTTCAATCTTTCGAATGGCCTTGTAGCTTTGATAAGATGGGCAGACGGATCTCCTTGAAAATATCGAGGTTTTAGTTGAGCACATGTGTTACATTCTGACGTAGTTTTCTTGATATCATCCAATGAAAATGGCAAGTTTTTGGTGCGGACCCAATGGTACATCCTGGTAATACCCGGGTGGCATAAGGATTCGTGAAGTTTTCGGAGATCTGAACATGACATAGACCCACAAACCCTGGACAATGCATCGGCAACTGTATTATCTCTTCCAGGGCGGTAGATAATGTCATAAGAGTATGCTGACAATTCTAGTTTCCATCTACAGATCTTCTCATTTTTCACCTTACCGGAATGTTTGGTATTTGACATGAAAGCGACGCTCTGTTGGTCAGTGATGAGTTGAAAATGGCGTCCCATTAGGAAATGACGCCACTTCCGAATAGCTTCAACGATTGCGTACGCTTCTTTTTCGATTATGGAATGATTTTTCTCAGAGCAACTGAGAGTGCGAGTAAAGAACGCTACAGGCTTTCCACGCTGGCTGAGTGTAGCAG
The DNA here is from genome assembly GCA_009739505.2 of Apolygus lucorum. Lineage (NCBI taxonomy): Eukaryota > Metazoa > Arthropoda > Insecta > Hemiptera > Miridae > Apolygus > Apolygus lucorum. Next base: position 22,260,994 of record CM019179.2, read on the forward strand.
ATATGGCAAAGTCCGAAGCATCAGTCTCCACTGTCATTGGGATGTTGTAGTCGATAGCATTGACCACAGCCGTAGAAATATCCTGTTTAATCCCTTCAAACGCCTCACAGGCCTTAGCATTGAGAGGGAAAGATTTTGCGTGCACCAGTGGATAGATTTTATCTGAAAAGTTCTTGACCCATTTAGAATAATGGGAAAACATCCCCAAAATTCTTTGCAATGAAGCGGGGTTAGTCGGAGGTTGGATTTCTAGTAATGGGCGTAGTCTCTCTGGGTCAGGTCTAATTTGCCCATTCGAAACTACGTACCCTAGTAAGCTTATTGACTTTGACTTGAATGTGCATTTGCTTTCGTTAATGGTAAGGCCATATTTCCTAGTCATTTCGAGGAAATCTTTCAAATTACTATCGTGTTCAATATCATCATTCCCGCATATGGTTACATCGTCCAAATACGCATAACAGCCTTTAAGACGTTCCTTCTTAATAATGCCAGTCAAGAATTTCTGAAACGCTGGAACACCATTAGTAACCCCAAAAGGTAAACGAGTAAAGTGGTACAGTTGTCCACAAGCTTCGAATGCTGTGTAAATGTATTCCTCCTTTGCTATGGGGACCTGGTGGTATGCACTGGTAAGATCGATCTGGCTGTATACTTTGTACTTCGCTACCTCCTCTACTATGTCATCAATTCTCGGAATGGGAAAGGCGTCTAGTAATGTAAACTTGTTGATTGTCTGAGAGTAGTCGATTACCATTCGTTTCTTGTGTGTGCCTGACACAACAAAGGCTTGGGCTCTCCATGGAGAATCACTTATCTCTACAATTTTGTTTTCCAAAAGTTTCTTTATTTCAGTTTCCATAAATTCCAGATCAAGTTTCGAGTGTCTCCTCGAGCGAACAGTAATTGGCTTGCAATTTGGAGTAAGATGTGAAAATATGTGAATGGGTTGTACGAGAGCAGCCCTAACACTACCACAGATTTTCAACGGAGGTCTGTTCCCGCCAAACGATATTTCAACTGAAGAGTGATCTTGTAGTACATCATGTCCGAGAATGATATCTGAACATAAATCATCCATGACGTAGAGCTTGACAGATTTGTAAATACTACCATTGATTTCAATAGGAACTTGACAATAGTATTTAATGTCTGTTGCTAGTGCTAAGGAAGCCATTGATATCCGACCTGAATAGGGATGCGTCCGTAACGATTTATTACGAGTTAATTTAGTACTCACAAAACTCAGTGAGCTTCCTGTGTCAATCAGGGCATCTGCAGAAAAACCGTTTATTTTGACAGGTATGGTCGACTTAGCTAGCGTAGGTGATGAAGTTGCTACTATGGTGGCTAGAGGACCAGCATCTAATGAAGCGGTTGTACCCTTGGAGACTCGTCCTCTAGAAAGACAAACCTTCTTAAAATGTCCTTTTTTAAAACAAAGCTTGCATGTTTCATCTAATGCAGGGCATACTTGTCGGGAATGTCGTGGTCCACCACAAAAATAGCAGCGATTGTTACTTTTAGCTGCCGCTCCGACTGTATGTTTGTCGCTGTAGAGAGATTTGCCTTCCGTATCAATGACTGAGTCACTCATAGAACTGATAGGTACTGAATTTACCGCTTGGTAAGACAATGAATGCTGATGAGCGAGGTCCAAGGTCCTAGCCTGTTTGAAGGCTTCGTCTAGTGATAGTGTTGTGTTCTCCAATAGACGCTGGCGTATGGTTGCTGATTGAATGCCAGTGATAAACGCGTCTCTAATACAGTCATCCCTATTCTGAACGGCTGTTACATTTTTGAAATCACAATCTTTGCTTAGTGTTTTAAGAGCCTCAATGTATTGATCGAGCGTTTCTCCAGTATGTTGCCCTCTTGTGGCCAAACAGTGTCGAGCATAAATTTCGTTGTTTGGTTTGACATACAGACTCTCTAAGACAGCAAGCGCAGCGTCATAGCTAGCGCATAGGGGTGTGTCGGTCCAGGTATTTCCCTGGAACGGTTCCAACGGTTACGGTGACAAAGATGTAACCGTTCCAAATTACCGGTACAGTTCCATTACCGATACAGGCGATCAAATCCCACTCACATGGCATGGATGAAGCAGGCAGTCAAATCCCTATCGTCCTTCTTCCATGCTTATGATCTCAACTTGCAATACAATAGCATCATTTTCCTTGACAATTCGCTAAAAGGAAGGAATTTGAACAAGTGTTACAAAAGAGGCAATTTATTATAAATAATAGTTACCAAACAATTCAAGGAAAGAATTATGACGTTGTAGTTTAAGAACTTAACATGACAATAATAAATTAATAAAACTGGAGACAACTTCCATGCTAACCTGTCCAGAAGATAACTTCCCGCTCAAAAGCCATTCCATGAACCATTCTCAGTCCATGGAAGTAGTAAGGGCGCTTCCAGGTACAACATGGAACAGAACTGAGAACAAGATCCATGCTTACCGGTCCAGAGCCATTGAACCATTCTCTGTGATATCTTATCGGTCCGGTTACATCCTTACCGGTCCAGTTCCATCCTCACCAATCAGAATGATCAGATTGATGAGATGATTGATCAGATCATTCTGATTGGTGAGGATGGAACTGGACCGATAGAAAAGATTCTCTTCCCGGTCCAGAGCCATCTTAAGATATCTTATCAGTCCGTGGAACTGGACCGGTAAGGGTCGAGTTTTTGTCACTGCGTGGAACCGTTCCAACCTGATACTCGGTTCCACAGTCCCGGTACAGCTGTACCGACACACCTCTACTAGCGCATTCCGATATGTTAATGTAGAGTTTAGGTGCTAGTTAGCCCTAGCTTGAATTTTCGCTGAATAAATTGTCATAAAACTTATGCACCTGAACATAGGTTTTATTCAGCGAAATTCCGCAGTCATATAAAGGAATGAATATTTCATGAACAAGTTTAGAACGGCATGGTGACTAACAAATAATTGTTAGGGAACAGAGATAAATAAGAACTGTAGTTTTATCACAATAAGTACTAGGTACGTAAATAAAAACCTACGTAATGTATTTTTTGTTGTCACGGGTATGGTTGAGTTTTGAATGTTTGACTGCAAATACCGACTGTAACCCAAAAGTGCTTTCATAATCGAGATCAATAATTATTGAGTTGTGCTTAATTTACTATTTGACTATCCATTGCTTTTGATATTTCAAGCTGTGGGAGTTTCAGTAAATTGTACAAAACATACATAGCAGGTAGCTTTATTTGGCAGAAGAATATTTAAGGGCAGAAGACGACTTCGTAGTTGGTGGCGGGGTTACCTCTGCAGGTGAAGGTACTGGTGGTGTCATCGTAAGCGTAGCTGTAAGCATCGGGACAAGCTTGTTTGAAGATGGCTGGGTAGTTGTGGGGCCAGTCGGTGCTCTTGCAGTTCTCTGGGACGCCGTGAGCGTTGCGGCAGCAGTACTGATCAGTGTCGAACTTCATGCAAGCGCTGAGGCAGGCGACGGTGTATGGACCATCCTTGACGGACAGCTCAGGAGGGCAGATGGCATTGAGGTCGGCGTGGCACCCAGCAGCTCTGCAGTCGTATGCGTGTCCGTTGCCTCCAGTGAATCCGCTGATTGGTGCCATCTTGATGGGGAGGTTATATCCATCGACCAAGCTGATGTCGTAGAAGTCAAGACCGCCTGCTCCAGCAAAGGTGATCTCAGCGAGAGAGACTGGAGGAGTTCCTCCGTTACCGTTGCATTGCAGCCTGTTTCCACAGTCTCCAGTCTGGCAGTGACCATTAGCATCGCACTTGGTTCTTGGCCAGATCCTTCCTCCCCAGTTGAACGGCACATTGATCACTTTGGTCTCATTGGCACCCAGGACGAATCCACCATTTTCAGGTTGACCGTGTCCAGGATTTCCCAAAATACCTGGCCAAACAGTGAATGGACAACGATTGACAATCCTGATCTCATTGGCCAAACCAACGGCGATCAGAGTAGCGAGGCAGACAAAGGATCTCATCTTGTTTCTATAGAGACTGCAATTGAGACTGATCCGACCTGCGTGGACCTGTCTTTTTTATACGGCTCGTCTCCAATAATTAGACCACCTGAATCAACAGAAGTCTTTTGATAGAAGAAAAAGGTTTTGTTTGATTTATTTTTAATTAGCATTTCGGCTCTCAGTATACAGGGTGGTCCTTAATGAACGTACCACCCTTTCAATTTCGTTGTTTGTGGGGAAATCAAAAAACTTGTCGAAGTAACTCCCCTTATTTTTTTGTAAAGAATTCAGGAAAAATACTTTTGCGCAAAAAAATTGCGCGCAATTGTGCGCAATTGACACTAACTTTGTTTTTTCAAATACGAACCCCCATTTTTTATTGCAGATTTAGATTCTACGTCAAATTTCATGAACATTTTACTTCGACAACTTTTTTTTTTCGCTGCGCGAAACGGGCGCCAGGAGCGTTCAAAGTTGCTAAAGTCATCAAAATTGCGCAAAACATGGATTATGGTAAACCCCAAGTGTGGCACATGACTTTACATTGTTTTTCAGCGCTGATTCACGTGGTGCTGTCAGTTTTTAGATTTAGCTCAGTTTTTTCGATTTCATAAGCTTAATCTACGTCTTTTGGTGAAATATTACAGTTTTTCCGAAGTATCAACTTTGGCAGTAGATTTATTTTCCCTCACCCTTCCGCACCCCGGGCTTGGGACCGGCTAAAGGCGGGCTTAAGGCGGGCCCCAAAAATAAATAACGTGGTGTTTTTTTATTGGACTTTATGAACCCGAAATAACAGCCAGAAATATGGTCGTTTTTTTAAAGAAAAAAGTGGCTTGGTTCCTGCACCCAGAAGGATACTCTGAGAAATCATGAATGTTATGGTACCAAAAGCGTTTGAATACGATTGAATCACAATAGGTAAACGCCGATTAAACACTTGCTGACAAGCGGCTGCAGTTAGTCGAGCATTTCCGCCGTGCGTGTAGTACAACCGCACCATCTCAGTCAGTTCGTTTTGGGTAAAACGCGGCATGTTATACGCACTCAAGAACGTTCACAGTGAGACTATTAACCGGATCAGTTGCTTCTCACGATTAAAGACAAAATAAAGATGATAACGGGTACAGATCAACTTGGAGTTGAAGTTGTAACGTGAGCGGTTAGTAACGTCTCGTCACAAAGTGCAGCAGATAAGCAGTCCGAGAATCGAGAAATCCGAATTGTTTACCTATTGTGATTCAATCGTATTCAAACGCTTTTGGTGCCATAACATTCATGATTTCTCAGAGTATCCTTCTGGGTGCAGGAACCAAGCCACTTTTTTCTTTAAAAAAACGACCATGTTTCTGGCTGTTATTTCGGGTTCATCAAGTCCAATAAAAAAAAACACCACGTTATTTATTTTTAAGCCCGCCTTAGCCGGTCCCATGCCCGGGGTGCGAAAGGGTGAGGGAAAATAAATCTACTGCCAAAGTTGATACTTCGGAAAAACTGTAATATTTCACCAAAAGACGTAGATTAAGCTTATGAAATCGAAAAAACTGAGCTAAATCTAAAAACTGACAGCACCACGTGAATCAGCGCTGAAAAACAATGTAAAGTCATGTGCCACACTTGGGGTTTACCATAATCCATGTTTTGCGCAATTTTGATGACTTTAGCAACTTTGAACGCTCCTGGCGCCCGTTTCGCGCAGCGAAAAAAAAAAGTTGTCGAAGTAAAATGTTCATGAAATTTGACGTAGAATCTAAATCTGCAATAAAAAATGGGGGTTCGTATTTGAAAAAACAAAGTTAGTGTCAATTGCGCACAATTGCGCGCAATTTTTTTGCGCAAAAGTATTTTTCCTGAATTCTTTACAAAAAAATAAGGGGAGTTACTTCGACAAGTTTTTTGATTTCCCCACAAACAACGAAATTGAAAGGGTGGTACGTTCATTAAGGACCACCCTGTATGTAGAGCACGTCCAAAAAACAAGCGTTGCATATTTTTATCTTCCTGGAGTATCCGAATCAATTAAAAATTAAAATTTGTTGATGGTTTTCTATCTTTCGAATTCTAAAGGAAAGAATGGAGATGGATATAGAAATGAATCGAAGCCATCGAGGTCGAGACTTAACCAAAACCACCAAAATTCTTAGCAATAAATTATTGATTGAAACATTCTTGCCCACGTTCATGCTTATCATTATAGCACTGATCTAGGTTGGTGTGGTTGTGCTCAACATAATTGTTTATAAACTTGTCTGTTGAGTTACGTTTCTTCAAAGATCGCTTGGTGGCATTCCTTCCAAATGTTCTTCGTGTTTCTGAAAAGGGCCTATCAGTTACGCAGTTCCTGACCTGTAGTAGAATACTGAGAGTGAAAGTAATGTTGCGTGGAGAACGTAAATTGCGTTATCTTTCGAACACACCTTTTTCTCGGAGGGGTCGGTGGAATGTTGCATCAATTAATCCAATGCCACAGTAAAATCCACTTCGTGGGTGGTGCGTAAAAGTGTATTTTCAAGTGTGATAAAGTGATTACACACACCAATGAAGAAGTATGGGAATCACCTGAATCTTGTTTCCCGCTTTGTGGACCAACTAGCCAAGGTTCCCGCTGAAAATGGGTGCTCTTATCTTTCCCTGTTTGTGTCTTCACTTGATCTATGGAAGGTTCTGCGCATGCACAAACTCATTATCCGGAAATTATGATTATCCTCTCGAGGAACCTAAATTTCAATTTTGCTTTCTACTTGAAGGGAACCTGATCACTGACATATATTGGTCACCAATTTTTTTGCAGTCAATGGGCATCATACGCCCAAGTTCACTATGACTTAGTTGAAACTTTGTTAGCTCCTAGATGGTTGTTGATATCCTCTACATACCGTGTTAGGATCGCTATTACAAATGGCAGGTAGCGCTGATTCATGTCGTAGAGTTTCGCTTCCGAGTCTACCAAGGTAACGGAAGCGTTTCCTCTCGCGTTTTACGTTTCAGATCTTTTTGAACAATTTTGGTTCCGTGACTGTCTGTATATTCGTCTGTCTGTCTGTCATGAAATCCTTGCCACAGCCAACTGTTGTAGATGGTCCCCTATGAAAATCAAGGCCTTAAAATTGACAGTAGCCTCCGCGCATGCGCAAACTTAAAATCCTTGTAACAGCCACAACACTTATATTTTACTGTTACCTAACTGTTTTACTGTTAATTGGTACGACTGTTACTTAGTTCTTAGCACGGTGACAAGACACAGAACAAATCAAAGATACATTTTGACAAAAATAGAGCAAGAAGTCAACATTCACGTCGAAGCGGACGGAACAGTTGATATTTATAGATAATGTTCAGAAGTCATTCGATGATCTACATTATAAAATTCGTCCCAAGTGTGATGATTCATTATCTATTAAAACTGGTGTAAAATTGCCTTATTTTGAAATTCTTTGAAATAGTGATATGGACACTGGACACACTCAGTAATTTCTGAATATTGCACGTGACTCCGTAATGCCTAAGTAATTTCAGTAATGTACTAAAATTAACGTATTTTCGACGGATATTGGAGACCGCGCCTAATGCGTTAAATTTAATGAAGGATTCGCTGTTATATGATGATAACTACACGTTTAGCGGCTCGATATGTTGGAATTCAAGCCTTTTAGTATTAATACTTACGCTTTTTGCAAAACTTTATTGACTTTTTTGACACTTTTACGGTTTGTTGATACATATATGGCAACACCACAAAAACTTTTCTTCCATATTTTCAAAACAGGGATTTTAACACAATGCGTTTTTGCGATCACAAACCTATTAAAAACCGATGATAATATCATTAAAAATAATATTAATGAAAATTATTATTAATAATTAATTTAAAAATGTAATTAGGTAATTAAATAATTAAAATTAATAAAAATAATATTAATAAAAATGTTATTTTGTAATGAAAAAACTACATGTGATACCGGTAAAAAGTCCGGTTTGCTCTAGTATGCAATTTAGAATTAGTGCGTTATACAATGAGATAAAATTAACGTAAAAACGCAAAAATAAATTCTGTTTTTGTAATTTCATGCGGAGTATGGAAAGTGAAACAACGGGGGGGGGGGGGGGGGGGCAGGTGCCGGAGCGCCGTGTTTTTTAATAGAGATTGTGGTACAGTTTCTGAATAAATCCTCTCGAATAAATGTAGGGAAATATGTGAGACTAGGTGTATCATATGAAGCACTCTTGGAATATTGGATGCTGAATGAGTGCATTCGTGAGTAATTCATCATATCTGAACTAGTCAAATATACCATTAAAAGGGGCAGTGGACGGCTGAAATTAAAACATGAGAGCTAAGAGCTCGAAATATATTTATAATCGGTGTGTAGGGCGTGCTTTCACAACTAGGAATAACTGTGAACTTTCATCAAGAGGGATAAATTGAGAAATTTGGTAAAATTGTTTGTAACGCTTGTGTTTCCATGTGGCAACATAGAGATAACAATTACAAGTGATTATGGTAATAATTACAGGTAATTGAAACAAACAACGACCCTGGTTTTGATGTCAACAAGTTAGATAAACCTCTTCAGTCTAATCTTGCAATAAATTGTACATTACCTAATTATGAGATAATTGGTGAAGTACTTGTGTTATTAGCTCTTCAGAATCCTCGTGCTCAGCAGCCTCCAAACAGAAGAGCTCTCTATTGGGCGTCATATCAACACGGGGTGTTAATGAGCTACGCGTGAAACCTGGTGTCTCGCGGGATTTAATCCATTTGATTACTTTATAGGAAATATTATTACTGTTTGCTAAAGACGCAAAAGTGAGTGCAACTCGAAAACTCTTTTCCCATCGATGGAGACAGTTATTTTACTGCACTTGCTACAAAGTGACAGTCTCAATTTAATCTAATGGTTGGTAGTAATAATTATGTAAAGTATCTCCTAAAATGTAATTATATAAATGGTTTGGCTGATTTTCATTATTTTTCGACGCTGAACCACAAAATTATTCCATTTTTTAATATGACGGGAATCTTCATAAATGGCGGCCGTGAATTAAGTTGTTTTTGGCGAAAAATCGAATTTTCATCGATATGAGGCGATTAATACTATATCTTCATTAAAACGCTGCAAATTATTATACAAAGGTTTATTATTTTTCTATATAGATCACTCATCTGCAAAGAACACGGCTTTGTCATTGTTACCACTAACCAACCAACATGAAGAAAAACATCGATCGCATTTCGGTCAGCTAACATTTGAACGGAGATTCGGCCTCTTTTGCGATTCACACTCGTGTATCTGATTTATCGTACGTCCAACCCCAAGTAGTGTTCTCAAACGGTCCGTGAATATGACCGCAAAATGCCTGTCATCTACGAATGTAGTGGACACCTTCAGCAACGCTTTCCCGGTCATAACTCAAAAACCCCATAATTCACCCATAATTCAAAAACCCCCATAACTCAAAAACCCAATCTTTATTGGGGGGGGGGGGGGGGGAGGATTTTCTTGGTCGATTCCAAAGGTTGGTAACCCAAAAAGTCACGGGCATCTTGCCAGCCAGATTAGCGAAATTAAGAAGGAACGCCTTGAATACCTACAAATCAAGACATCCCTTCTTTTATGATGTAATTCCCAAACTAGAGAGTTTTGAAACAAGCTACCTCTTGTCGAAGGTTTTAGTTGAAGTTCACCGAAGGAGTGACAATCAAATCAAGTTGATCTGCGAGAGAATTCCAGCGAATTCCCCAGACACGTCCGCGAGCTACAAACTTGCAATTCACGTTCTTCAAGACCAGCAAAAAAGTTGTCTCCCTTTGCTTTTCTCGTCACGCAGATTCCGTCACATCAAACATACCTAATCAAAAGTGTGGAAGGAGAGAGGAGCAAGTGCTCGCAAGTTCCGTTCATAACAACTTGTTCAAACGTGACAGAGGTTCACGTGCGCACGAGCATCGAGTTTCACTGGCAACTTCTCCACTCTGAAAAGAGACAAACTAAGGGCTTGAAGACACACTTGAAGATATTCGTGACAGTTTTCTCATCCACTTTACCTCTCGAGGGCGGCGCGGCATCATTACGGCGACTTGCCGTAACGACTACGTGCAGGGGTTTAAACATTGAGAGGACTTGGGAAGCTGTAAACGAGCTTCGTAATCAAATAACGGCCGTCTTCGTCGTGTTGTATGAAAATGTGACCGAAATTAATGAAATTACGTGACGCTTAACTGAATGTTCGCGTTGTTTCCGGAGGGTGTGAAAGGGATGGAGACGGCGTTTTCGGGGGCGGAGGGATGGATTAATCGTCTCCCCCAACAATCCAGGTAACTTCCCCTCGACGCTATAACGTCTGAAACTCAAACCACGTCAGGGGGAAATGAAATAACCGAGGTGGCAGTCTAACCCACTTGGCAGCTACTGAATTCGCTGGAAGATAGGCTCAGCAAATGTTAACTTAACGATTAACGGAAGTCATGGAGATGGTGAATGCCATATAAACCTACATCCCAACGAGGGGAACGTAAAGCGTCCACACGGCAGTAGACAATCGACCTACCAATACGCAACACTCCGTATGTTTCAAACGATTGCTGTTCATCCAAAATTCAGTAAAATATACAGGATGTTACATTTTAAAAAGGTCATAGGCAAGGAATCAATTCTCAGCAAATTCAGCAAAAAAATGTGACGTGGTAATTTATTTTTAAAGGCTTCGTTTTTGAGTTATTTCGCTTTTAAGATTTTTTTCGTGATTTTGACTTAATCTCAGTAAAACGGCTATAACTCCCCGAATTTCCATGTAAATTCAAAGCTGATTACACCGTTCGAAAGAGCGTAACATTTCCTAACTCCTTGATTGAAAAAATCTATATTTCAAATGGGAAAAACGGGTGAAAATTGAACTTGAAACGAAAAATTGGTGAAATGTTGAGAATGTCAACTTTTTTCAAACACTCATAGGTTCCGTAATGAGGCACGTGAATTCTTACCTGTTGACCTAAAAGATGCACCAAAATTTCAGCTTCTACAGAGGTTCACCATCATTTGGAAAAAAGCACTAAAGTTCTGAAAGGAAACTGAAAGCTGGGAGGCTCACCCGATAGGTGTTCGTTTCTTTCCTACTTTCCAGCTCCCCACTGTACTAGTTCCCATCAAAATGGAGATTGTCTAGGACAAAGGGAAAACCTTGATCCTCAGCTTTTGATTAGTAGTTTAAACCTTTTTTGGATGCCTGCCGAAGATGTTTGATGCAACTGAATGTTCGTGACGAGAAAAGTAAAAAGGACGACCTTTTCACAGGTTTCGAAGAACGTGCATCGCAAGTTTGAGTAGCGGAACGTGTCTGAAGGGCTTATTCAACGAGTTCTCGCCCAGTATGATTTGATTGTTTCTTCTGGCTTGCCTACGGCAAACTTTGTTACACTGATGATGGATGTACAAATTAATGAGGCCGCTCCCTTAAAACAAACTTTTTGAAGTATTTTACAACAAGCTTTTACATGTGGTCTCAATAAACTTTTTTTGTGCCGACAATGTTGAAGAGAGGTGTTCCATGCCACGAAATGCCATCACCAAAAATTTTTTCAAGACATGACAACTGGAACCTGCTCAAACTTGGGGTATTATTCTTTGTCTCGAATTTTAAAATATTGGTGAGTACTTGAAAATTATACTGAGGAACTTGAGTTTTATGATGTCGGACTTGCAACTAATAAGTAGTAAATATTGCATTCCAAGAGGTTTCCGTTTGGATGGTGAACGACACATTTTCAACCAGTAAGCGGTAAAACATGATAATATATTTGTCGAAAATATTCCGAATGCTTTCAGGTTAAGCCCATCTTCCGAGGGTAGAACTGTATTATTTCAAATATAATTTCAAATACAGACAATTCAGAAATGATTAATAATACTCGTAAATTCAGACAATTTTTCAATACAACTGGATTTTAAACGGTAAAATTGCACGACATTGAATCCTATAGGCATATGAGTCTGTTTATGAGTTCGATATATGAAATGTTTGACCATTTAATTCTTCCATTCATTTAAAAATATTCTGATAATCTAATTTCTGATCAGCAACTTGTATTTGGAGAGAAACTTTCGTACCCTTTATATCTGCAACGTTTAACGAGTTACATTGAAAACTCATACAATAATAAGGAATTCTGACGAACCGCCTCCTTTGATCATGCATATCCCCAAAATAACTCATACACTCTGCTCAAAAGCTGTTTTTATATGATACATCGTACCTTCCAAGTAAATATCCAAAACATGTTCGCGTCTGTCATTGGATCTCGATAAGGTATGCCTCAAGGGAGTATAATGGGACCTTATTTGAAAACTTCCTTTTTTTTAAACTTCCCTTGCATGCTCCTCCGTCATTCTCCTAAATTAATACAGAAAATGTGATTTTGCTGTCTCTAAACGGCTGCTGAAAAAATTACAAGCGTTTGAGGATCTTCTCGAAGAATGGTGCTCAACATGATTCAACTAAATATTAAATATATTTTATACATTACGAGCCCTAATGAAATACGCTAGCAAAAAATAATCTGCAAATGAAAGGTAACATTTTCACTAAACCACAGACGACTAGAAAATTTTCAAAGGTTTTTCGTAGCCAAAAACGTTAAGACATAAAATGTCAGAAACTGTATTTAATTGATCTCTGATATGTGCCAGATTTGTTATTGATTGATCTCCGTTGATCCGTTTGTGTTTGAATGATAATATAGTCATAATTTGTTTAATAAAACGTTAATATCTAGTCTACTAAGATTCATATAGCTTCTGAAAGTTCAATTTATATCTGACATACCTATGTCATATATGTGACATATCACGGTAGATTCCCCCACTCATAGGACTCATCGATTTTTCTCGATTTTTTTTTCAACACAAAAGAGCCCTATGAAACAAATTTCAGTTTAAAAAATTTGAATTTTCCTCTTTTTTCAATTTTTGGAAGATGGTGTAAAGTGGTAACAGGTTGAAATAGCTTGTAAAAATTAAATAATTTCATTTGTTTCTATAGTATTATGTGCCCAACTGAGTGTTAATAACAATTTGGCATCTGTTCATAACGAAAATTTACCGTCAGGTTGTTGATCCAGGTGTTCATTCCGATTCTCTGAACGTGCCATGATTACCAAAGTGCTAATTATTCCATTACGCAGAACCTCTTTGTTGGTATTACGATCCATTTCTGTTGGTTCAGATGGCGTTTTGTATTCTCACGATCTGTATAAAAGAGGGGAAGAAGAGCAGGTTGAATGAGTCTTATTTCCAGTCTCAATCAGTTTTATTGAAACAAATATGAAATCCTTCATCTGTCTCGCTACTTTGATTGCCGTTGGTTTGGCCAATGAGATCAGGATTGTCAATCGTTGTCCATTCACTGTGTGGCCAGGTATTTTGGGAAATCCGGGACACGGTCAACCTGAAAATGGAGGATTTGTCCTGGGTGCCAATGAGACCAAAGTGATCAATGTGCCGTTCAACTGGGGAGGAAGGATCTGGCCAAGAACCAAGTGCGATGCTAATGGTCACTGCCAGACTGGAGACTGTGGAAACAGGCTGCAATGCAACGGTAACGGAGGAACTCCTCCAGTCTCTCTCGCTGAGATCACCTTTGCTGGAGCAGGCGGTCTTGACTTCTACGACATCAGCTTGGTCGATGGATACAACCTCCCCATCAAGATGGCACCAATCAGCGGATTCACTGGAGGCAACGGACACGCATACGACTGCAGAGCTGCTGGGTGCCACGCCGACCTCAACGCCATCTGCCCTCCTGAGCTGTCCGTCAAGGATGGTCCATACACCGTCGCCTGCCTCAGTGCTTGCATGAAGTTCGACACTGACCAGTACTGCTGCCGCAACGCCCACGGCGTCCCAGAGAACTGCAAAAGCACCGACTGGCCCCACAACTACCCAGCCATCTTCAAACAAGCTTGTCCCGATGCTTACAGCTATGCTTACGATGACACCACCAGTACCTTCACCTGCAGAGGTAACCCCGCCACCAACTACGAAGTCGTCTTCTGCCCCTAATCGTGCAATCGTCACGAAACAAACTACTGCACATCGATCAAAATTAATATAATTTTACTTGCACCAAACATCACTTTCACGATCTTATCGTAAAACGACTTCCTATACCCACTCTCATCCTAATTTATGCAAACACATAAACGGTAGATATCCTGGGTCTATTAGGTACCAATCACCAGTGCCATTCATCCAAGGATTATTGTGTTCTGGTGTTATATTGCTTATTTAAATCCCAAGTTTTCATAACTCAATTCCAGAGTTTTGGGGTTTGGAATGTTGGATGTTGTTTAAACACCTATAGAAAGAAGAAATTCCATGAATTTCATCAACATTTCCATGATAAATTTCCATCATTGTTGTCCATCGATGTCAATATTTTTCTTTTCGCATTCTTGGTGTGTTAAGGAAAGTATTTTTACCTTTTAGGTGGAATTGCGAAAAGTAAAAATATTCGTTAACAAACTGTATTTTAAGTAAAGTTAAATAATTATGTTTGATATTAAAAACTTGGAGGCTCATTTTTCAAGGGCTAATTAGTCTCGAAGAGTACCGTTTAAAAGCTACCTTTGGCCTCCTAATGACCAGAAATGACAAATTATGGGACGGCTCTCACTTCTTCCTTTAAATTTCTCGTTCTGGGTCCGCAGTCTCTCTACAGTAAGATTCGAATGAATAAAACGAGAATTGGATTATTAGTATTAGTATTAGTATTATTAGTATTAGTATTAGTGGTATTAGTTATTAGTATTAGATTGTTTCTAAAAGATGATTATGCCAGAAGATAAGGACGAGATGTTATGAGTTGAAGTGTCTTTCGTGGTGCATTCACGTTAAAATGTGTCATGATATGGTTGTGGCTCGAATTTTATTATAATTTTTCCTTGGGCACTACGTACAACTAATTCGTAGGTAGGGGAAGAAAAAAGGATGTAAGTAAAAAGTAAACAACCATCTCAGGGTGAATTTTCTTTCAACTGGCATTCCTGGCATCGTCTATATCATCAGAAGGGAAGATCAGAATTGGTTCTAATGATTTCGCTCATGGCTGCTTATTTGCCTCACCCGCTTAGATGGAGCGGGGTTCACTAGCGTTCAAACTCGAAAAATTATCAATACCAGTCCCTGGCCGACTGGCCTCAACTTCGGTGATCTCACGGGAACCGGTTCATGAAAGCAGCAAACGGCTGTTGTAGGTAGAGGACTGTAAAGACTATAGGAAGATTGCAAATTTTATGGTGATTAATAAATCCAAGCATTATTTAGCCTCTCAATTTTTTTCCCACCTTGCCAACTTACCCACGACTTATTTCTGGTGAGTTCTGTCGATCGATGTTTTTTTTTGACGCTACCTTTGGTTTGAATCTTTGTGAATCATCAAAATATTGATTGTTCTGTACTCCTGCTGCAGTCATACAGTGATTGTTGTGGAGAAGGAAGAAGATAGGTCGTCGTAATCATCGTTCACGTTAAATTTTGCTAGCGCTTTCGGGGCGAGCTGTGACCCCTTTCTCAGGCCTATGTTCTATCTTCAATCATACCCACTCTCTCTTTCATCTCCATCTTGGCGGACTTGTGGGATTGGTGACTGTTGAGGGATGGAAGACAGAGTGGGTATGATTGAAGATAGAACATAGGCTTGAGAAAGGGGCCAGAGCTCGCCCGAAAGCGCTAGCCACATTAAACGTGAAAGATAAGGGATAACGACGTCCTATCTGCTTCCTTCTCTACAACAATCACAACAAAATTGAGTTTAACATACCTACTTTGATTTGAATAACGGTTGATTCTATGTTTGGTATATATTATTGTGCGTTCGTAATAAATTCTTTTTCCCATTCGATCCAACCCGGTTCGCACCCCAACCCGATGTACCGTCGGCATGATTAATCTCGGTCGTTTACGAATAACTAAAACGTCATCATTCATTCATTCATTTTCGCCCGACTCCTCGTTCTCTTTCGGTTCGGAGCTTCAAACAACAAGCTCGGATGGGGAATTATGTCGTCCGTCCGACGCAAAAGCCATTAAATTAATCCTCTCGACTAAGAGGACTTTACCCCTCTCACTTACAGCATCTTGTTAGCAGCAGAACTTCACTAATGTTATCATAATTTTAAAGATTAATGTTTTCAGCATGGGTAATAAGTTTAGCCGTCACGCCGTCACTCCCATACCATCGAGGAGAAGTTTTTCAGCTAAACATTTTACCAAAATAAAGAGGAATTTGAAATAAGTATGAGATAGTGAGGTAATGAAATCATCTGGAAGTCCGTGCAGCTTCGACATAAAGCTGAACATGGACATAATAGCGTTATTTTCAAGTTGGTAGAGTTTATAATAACCTTAATATGAAAAATGTTTTTCACGATAATTTTGTTGGCTTTCTAAACTGACAAACACGATCGATGGTCATTCCACTAATATGATCTCAAAGTAATTCATGTTTGGGTAATTGGATTTTTGAGATTTTATGTCTTTACTTTGGCACACAAAACGAATGAAATTCATGAAAAAGCATAAAAAATAGCAGGTGAGGAGAGATGGCACGTACTGAGGGGACAACTGTTTGCGAGTTGAGTTGAGGGGAAAAGAGCTTCAGGATGAGGACATGCGTGGTAGGACTTCCGAAGACATGCCGCGTGTTGGAAAAATGTTCGTGACTCCACTGCCAAGTACGAGCACTGTAGTGGTAGTTTGAGAGAGCTTCCGGACTAATAATGTGACTTCATCTTCTTGGACACTGAGGAAGTCTAGCCCATGGCCGCTATCTAGGCAATGGAGGAAATTGGAGCAGAGATGCCACCCGATAACTGCGGTGGTGCAGCACCCATCCACTCAGCCTTATGGACTTTCAGTGTGATGGTTTCTGGAGGTTCCATGGAGGATGTTGCCGGCCAACAGACGTTTTTCTCTTATTGCATCTATCACTTTAGTCCCAATAACGGGGAACTGGTCAGTGAGTCCTGATGGCACGAGGGACGTTTTACCATGGACAAAAATTGATTATATTTAGTATATGGCTCCATTTGGAGTCTAGTTATGCACCCAAGCTTTTACTTAGTGTCAATCACTTCTAAGGAATAAAAATAGCGATTGATTTTTTACTTTATAAGGCATAATTATTCATGTCATGAAGCGGACATTAGTTTTTTTTAACGTATTGGTTCAATTGAAGGCCCTTTCCTGTCCTCTTTTCGGTAGGTAGTGAGGGAACATCTGTATTGAAAAATTAGTATTCAAAAACACCACTATGATGTGGTCGGCAAATCAGAATAATCTGTACGATACTGCCATACTAAATAGCTCGTTGGTTCATCGTAATTCCTTCATCATAAAATATTTCTTTTATGTGTGATTCATCTCTGGTGTGCACGATCGCTCCTTGTGATACCCTTCTGTCAAACAGCCCCCCCCCCCTCTTCATAGCCTGTCTCCTGATCAATCAAAAGTCAGCAGAAGAGGGGGAAATATGGAATAAATTTCACCGCCATCCGCTATAATTTCCGATGGAATGAAGACCCATCATCAATTATTTATGACTCCCGTTCTCAGGCTTGTTTGAGACTCCGTCTATCCTCCACTGAGGCTTCTTTCCAATCAGTTATTCAATTTATCGTACAAATATGATAAAGATGAAGCTGTATCAAGTTGTATCTATTCATCCTTCCTCAATTCATTCCCTCTCTCTCATGAGAACTTGGATATTTTGTACCGCCATCATTATACATTCTCACCGTTGTTACCTCACCAACTACTCAAAGCATTTTACGTTGCTGTATATAAATATACGTATTCAAGAATATACGCTGTATTTAATGGTACACTTGAGAAATTTCAGTACCGAGGGTCTTTACTTTCCTCATCAAAGCTCTTTCCAAATGAAGAGACTCGGCATTTACAGGGAGGTTTTATTGAATCCGCAGTACACTACATTGTAGCTTCCACTTCTAAAAGGTATAAAGATGTCTTATAATGACATTTGGGTGTTCATAATTTTTTCGTCGCAGCATCTGGCCAAAAAAGCGAAATCGCCTCATTTGAGACGAAAACTGTGGAGTTCTGTGGAGCGTTGATGAACATAATGGAATATACTGGAATACACATAATGGAAAAGCAAACCCTAAAGGTACTCTGCAGTGAGCAAATTAAGTTTGAAATACCTGAGTAAAGTAAATCAACAACTCTAACCTAACTTTGTCGTTCAGATCGATCTATGAATTTTTTGGAACTGAAGAGTGGCGATCGCCCATTGACGAATTCTCACGTTGATTCTATCTTGATTAGGGGCGAAAAAGTAGCATCAGTGCCTTCCATTTTCATCGAAACACTCCGAAAGACGTTGTGAGAAGTTTGGTATAAAGTAATAACTTCATCAATTTCTCTTGAATTTACTATGAAAATATGGAATAAACATTATTGGAGTTACAAAATAATAACGAAAAGACTGCGTATACTCTCGACTCTATTCTTCTAGTCAACCAATTAGAGATGAGTTTTTATACTTGTTATGTTCTTGATAGTTCAAAATGTTTAATATGCAATCCCCCCCCCCATTAACTCATTGACACCCAGTGTTCCCATAAGACAACATAGAGAGCAAGTTTTGAGGCTGCTGAGCACCTTCCTGAGCCGATGAGAATACCTGGATTCTTGGGATTCTCTCCTCCAGATCTGTCTGATCATAGTGATACATACATTTTTTTTTTAGTTTTAAAAACTAATAAATATAACTAGTAAATATAAAAAATAAATTATAATAACTAGTAAATATAAAAACTAGTAAATTATATTATAATTTGTGTGGTGAGAAAAATTCATAATATCGAAAAAACAGAGGACCTGCAGGCGCTACTTGGACAAATACAGTAATAATTGTACAGCTAATAATTGTAGAATCTATTGCGAAATTATATTTTAGACTCGAGATGTTCAACTAACTTGCAGATATCTTAACCGGGTCATTATTAGTTCCCAATACCTATAATTAGCATAATCTTTTCAATGCTGTCAAATACAAGAACTACATTACTTTGCACTATACTAACAATATATTTGAATTTTTCAATTCGGCCTGATAGAAGCGACTGCGCATGCGCAAACGTGAATTCCTTGTAACGGCCATAACTTCTACATTTTCCATCCGATTTCAATGAATTTTTCAGGAATGTTACAGATTAGTATTTAGATGGTCCCCTATGAAAATCATCACCTTCCGAGTGATAGTAGCCACTGCGCATGCGCAAACGTGAATTTCCTTGTAACAGCCATAACTTCCACATTTCCTTCCTGATTTCAAAGAAATTTTCAGGGATTACGCGGATTAGGTTGTCGATGGTCCCCTATGAAAACCATCACCTTCCGACTGATAATTAGCATAATCTTTTCAATGCTGTCAAATACAAGAACTACATTACTTTGCACTATACTAACAATATATTTGAATTTTTCAATTCGGCCTGATAGAAGCGACTGCGCATGCGCAAACGTTAATTTCCTTGTAACGGCCATAACTTCCACATTTCCTACCTGATTTCAAAGAAATTTTCAGGGATTACGCGGATTAGGTTGTAGATGGTCCCCTATGAAAATCATCATCCCCGGAGTGATAGAAGCGACTGCGCATGCGCAAACGTGAATTCCTTGTAACGGCCATAACTTCTACATTTTCCGTCCGATTTCAATGACATTTTCAGGGATGTTACAGATTATTATTTAGATGGTCCTCTATGAAAATCACCACCTTCGGAATGACAGTAGCCACTGCGCATGCGCATACGTAAAATCCTTGTAACACCCATAACATTTTATTCATCCGAATTTGATGACATTTTCTAGTATTGACCAGATTAGCGTGTAGATGGTCCCCTATGAGGGTAGTGGAAGGAACTTAAAGATTGGTGTTTTCAGATTAACTACTATGCATCGGATCATCTATATAATCGGGTTATGGATACGAGGAAGCTATGTGCCACACCCACTTGGCAGACGTTTTTCAATTCGGCCGAGTTCAAATTCATTCTTGATTTTGGTTTATTATTTCTAATAATAAGCCTATGTGATCGTATCGCAAAAAATTTTTATAACCCCCCCTCAAACTTTGTCACTTTACGTTTCAAGGTGCGTAGAATCCAAATTTGCAATGTCCGTCCGCCGTCCCCCGTCCGCCGTCCGCCGTCCGCCGTCCCCCGTCCGCCGTCCGCCGTCCCCCGTCCGCCGTCCGCCGTCCGCGGCACTTTTCTTAGCAACACTGGACCGATTTGGTTCAAATTTGGTATATGGGCTCCATTTGGGGTCTAGTTGTGCCGCGAAGCTTTTGGTTGATGTAGGTCACTTCTAAGGGGTGAAAATTAAGGGTTGAAATTTTCAAGAATGCCCTAGCTCGAAAACTCTCGAAATAAAGGTATCGTGTTTTCACCAATTTTAAATAGTATTGAATTTTAAAAAATTTTTGAGACCACCCGGAGCTCTGTAGGACAAACCGTTCGGTCCCTACGAGTACTTGAAGGGTTTCCTTCGATAAAACCGAATCATGAGTGTGAATCGCAAAAGAGGTCTAATCTCCATTCAAATTTTATCGGACTAAAATGCGATCGCTGTTCATTTCTTCGATTTGTATACAGTTTTGCCTTCTGCGTAACCAGTAATCAAATTTCAATATGAAGCTTTCTATTTTTCCAATCGAGTGTGAAGCGTTTAGTTCTTTCTAATAAACTTGATTGTGAAGGTGTGAAGCCAGTATGGTGTGGTAGGTAGTACCTAGCTGGTAGGTAAAAAAAATGTTGGTGGGTAAAAAACGCTGCAAATCATTGCTCAAAAGCTTCTTCATTCTTCAGATCACTGATCAGCTGAGTGAGCTCCGAAGCCATTTTCAATCCTATTGAATGGAAGTGCTCTTCCAGGCGTCTTCAGCATTCGAGGAGATCTTCTTCACTCCTCACATCACTGATCAGCTGAGTGAGCTCCGAAGCCATTTTCAATCCTATTGAATGGAAGTGCTCTTCCAGGCGTCTCCAGAATTCGAGGAGATCTTCTTCACTCCTCAGATCACTGATCAGCTGAGTGAGCTCCGAAGCCATTTTCAATCCTATTGAATGGAAGTGTTCTTCCAGGCGTCTTCAGCATTCGAGGAGATCATCTTCACTCTTCAGATCACTGATCAGCTGAGTGAGCTCCGAAGTCATTTTCAATCCTATTGAACGCAGGAAGCTGAAATTTGAGAGGGAAGGTCAAGGGAGAATACAGATGGTGGTAGGTGCTATTGACGGAGAACCAGTGATCTATACAGAAGGGTGATCTATACAGAAAATAATAAACCTTTGAGCAATGATTTGCAGCGTTCTTATTATGTTCTTGTGGCACCCTGTGTTGACGTATGTCAAAGTGCCATATAAACACGAAACAAAACCTAGAAATTCTACCATGTTAATATAGAATAGATCAATGTAGAAGAGTACAAATAAATAAAGAAATATAGATTATTGACATGGATATGTCTTAGTTCCAAAATTTTCGACACACAAAACAATGCAACGTGTTTTTTCTGATGCTGTTGACCGCAGGAAGCTGAAATTTGAGAGGCAGGGTCAATCGATACAATGTATCGATGTCATACTTCTATACATCATCAAAGTTGATGATCACTGATCAGCTGAGTGAGCTCCAAGGCCATTTCCTCTCCTGCTGAACGCAGGAACCTGAAATTTGAGAGGGCGGGTCAATGGAGAATGCTGAAGACGCCTGAGTGGTCATTGATCAGCTGAGTGAGCTCATCATTTAAATTGCCACCATAAGACATATCCATGTACAGATGTATCTGCATGCAGTGTAGATACTCGTTTGTTTGTTTTATCTCAGAGTTTTTGTGAGATTGACAAAGTCCAGCGTATATCAGCAACTGATAGTTTGGTTACGAGTGAGTACGTATGAATAATTTCTCTCTATCGGACGATTGGGATAAAATGCAACTTACCTAATGACTTACTCACTTACAAGTAGTTTATCTAACTTAATTGTGGAAAAAGTTGAATAACGTAGATCTTGAACACTTCATATTTAATCGACTTCACGAATAAAATACAGTTCAACATCTGTACATCATAGAAATCAAGTAGAATCGAGTTGTACCAGCAGCAGGGCTTTGAGAAGAGCGCGAATGCATCAGATGTTCGTCCCGCAACAGTTTGTCAGTTCCGCCAACACGAAAGCACGGATGTACCATGGAGAAGTGATTTTCGTTTTTTCGTCACACTCTAAAGAGGTGCTTTTCCAAGGGAATGAAAAAAATGCCCCAAATGTCAAGATTTCCCAAAATTTGAAATTTTTTTGGATGTAGGAAACGTATTGCAGGTACTATTTTTATTTTTCGAATAGTCTGATTTTAGAGGAAGTTTTCATTGAATTAATACGAAGTACTTTGAGATGTTTAGGAAAACATGGTGGTGGTCGTCAGATGCAAAGAAGTTACGGCCGGATGAGAGCGAATCCTCTAAAACTTGGGTGTCCTCGGGGAATCCCTTGTTCAAAACCGCAGAAGGGATCTCTGGGGACTCCGAAAGGCTGAAGGGCTGCAGGGGGCACCAAGTTTACCTTTTACCTCTATTAACTTCCAAGTCCATTTCTGTAGCCGACCCCACCATACCAACCATACCCACCGCGTCCCGTTAATTGAATTTACCCACTTTGATCCTATCAATAGCAGAGGTTGCTGAGGCTGCTTTACCGGAGTTATACTGGTTTGACAATAATCTCAATTAGTTCCAGTTCGGACCACTTCTTGGGAACGGCTATATTGATTTATTAGCTTCCGAAAACTAGAAGTGTGAAAAAAAAGGTTGATCAATCATAACGACACTAGTTGTGATAACGCGCGGTTTCAAGCCCTTTAAGTATCAACTGTCCCTTGTTACGGGCATTCGTTACGGTATTCATAACAGGCTGTTAGTACGACTGCCTCACTACATCACTCGGACTACATTAGATCAGGAGTTCGAAATTCATACTCCCACAATCATCAGAAGTACCTTGTAATTTAACACGATACCAAAGCTGCCGTCCGTCCGCCGTACGCGGCACTTTCCCCACTTAGTATAGTTCGATTATGATGAAATTTGGTATGTAGGCTCCATTTGGGGTCTAGTTGTGCGCCGAAGCTTTTGGATGATGTAGGTCACTTCAAAGGGTTAAAATCTTAGAAACGCCCTAACTCGAAAAATTTTGACATAAAGGTATTGTTTTTCCATCAATTTAAGATGGTATAGAATTTTTTGAGACCACGCGGAGCCCTTTAGTACAAACCGTTCGCTCCCTACGAGAATTAAATTCTAAATACTAATTTTTTTTAAATACTTAATTTCTAAATACTAAATTTTAGTGGTTGGACTTACGATAAGTCAGAAACACGAATGTGAATCGCAAGAGAGTCCTAATCCCCGTTCAAATGTTAGCTCACCGAAATGCGATCGATGTTTTTCTTCAAGTTGGTTGGTGTAACAATGACAAAGCCGCGTTCTTTGCAGACGAGTGATCTATATAGGAAAATAATAAACATTCGTGTAATAATTTGCAGCGTTTTTCCTCTGTGATGACAACGTAAAGTCGTTGTTCTACTTCGAATTTCATTTTCTTCACCGCGAATACTGTTTGGGGCAATTCGTGCGAAGCAAAACGTCTATTCTTCATCAAAACGAGACTTTGAGATCACTGTAAGCAGCAGTATTCGTGAAACTGGCACTCTAGATAGGATAACATTTTTGGAAATTACGTACACTAAACAAAATGTGAACTCAACGATTTTGAGTGTACAATCTCCTCCCATGTTCGATTCAATACCGAAGACCATTATTAAAAGAATAAACTAAAGTAGGGAAAAGGAAATCCGTGCCCTACAAATGGATACCTTCCTTTCATCATTTATACCGATGAAGAGACCTGAAATTCGGAAATACGCCTCTCTGTGTCCCACAAAAGGACCACCTCAGGTCTACCAACTCAGCCTGAGATCACTGAGCACTTGATATTCCGGCCTCTCCGACTCGCACAAACGACTTTTCTTGATTACCTCCCTCCCAGGCTGTCCTTTTGATCTTCTCCATCTGACCTCCTACTCTGTTCAGTCCTATCAAGGCTGACGGGGTAGGGTGGGGTGGGGGTGGTGAAAAAAGACAAATTAAAAAGCGCAACAAAGGGCCCTTCAGCGGTAATGTGTAAGAAAAACGGCACTGGGACTGAAAAAGAATACAACCTCTGTATTCTGGCCTCATTCCCATTTTTTCCCCGTTTCTTTCTTGTTTTACCCTCACAGGTATTGTTCTTTGTAATTTCGTAACTAGAGGGGTACATTGGCTTTCTGTTCTTACTTGTGAAACCGAGATGGGTACTCATCATTCTTTCGAAGACAATACTGATCCTTCCTAGTGAAGTTTCGAGTATGTGTATATAAGAGTGAGTAAGGATATATACCACTACAAATACACACGGAGGAGCTGTCCAAGAAATAACTCCTTGGGCTTGTCTTCTTGCCATTAAATCTACATTTATACGATCTATGATTTGGATATTTCCAACAGTCAGCATCGAATCTGCTTCATTGTTTTTGGAAATTGACCTTCCGTCGACCAGGTGGAAGCGAGAAACGAAGTCCCTTTTTGGCACTGGTCTTCTTTTAGTGCAAGAGACTAGTGTCAAACAATCATGCTGTCAATTTGGAGGCGTCTACGTATCTACCTCCCCAATATCATGTTTCGACATGTGGTTTTGAAATCTCATGGATACACGATAAGAAGAATTGCTTTATCTCAGAAAAAATTGGTAACGCAAAAAAATAGACTGGTCGTTTGTATCAGTATTATCAAATTGAAAAAAAAACGAAACAGGTTGTTTATTATCGAAGTATCATCAACTCCAGAAAAATGTTTATTTAGGTTGATAATGGTAGGTACCTGTCCAAAATAATATTAGTTCTATGGGCAAAATAGATTTCGAGATGCCTTCCGGTTACCATTTTATGTTTCATTCACTCAAAATGTTAATCTGTAGTTTGGAAAGTGAATTATGTATCATCTGAATTCGGATGTTCATCACGTTTTTCATAAATAAGCTGGGGAGTCCAACACTGTTGGGGTGAACTTCCCCTTCGTTCTTAAAGAGTTAAAAGAGAGAGTAAAAAAAAGGGCTAGCAAGCTGGAGCTCCCTGGTTGGGAGTTGAACCATAATTGGCAGGTACCACATAAAAACGTTATAGGCTATATCCCCGCTACGATTTGGTGATACCACAGGAATGAGAGGGTGAAAATTCAATCACTTCATAATATTATTTTGGATGAACCCCTGAGGAGCGGAGTTGAGTTCTTTAGTTGTATCAATGTCATCAACAACACACTAGATATTGAGCGAGGAAGGAGCAAGAGTAGACACCATTATAATTGAGAAGAAGTTATAATTAATTATATCAAGAAGAGTTGATTTGTGTTTTTTCTTAAAATGTATTTCGGAAAAAATCAGGACTACAACGGAACCAAACATAATCAATAGTATGGGTCGTAATCCATTGAAATTAAAACCAAAATCGTTAATGATTTATAATATTCACCAGTATTGAAATACTATTGTAGTTTCAGAATCATGAAATAATAATTTAACATTCAATTGAATTACTAATTTCTATCCAGTTGCGTGTTATAATAATATAAACATAATTGTTAAAACTACCTTTTACTATTAATGAGATTATTCATTAAGCGAAAATTATTAGGTACGAATACTTGAATATTAGCAGAAGCCGTAAAACACAACCCTCCCCTTCATTGTGCTTCATTTCCAGAGTATATGTCTTGAAAATTGGCAATATTCGAGCCCCCGTGAGCTGGAAATCGTTCGGTAAAGCCCCCCTACCCCTTCGCCGCTATTAAACCGGGACTACTAATGACCAGATGAGGGTGTAGGATATTATAGAATATATCGAGTTACTCCTGTACAGGTGTGGGTGCAGGTGGGTTCGCTGTACCCAACCTCGTGCCCAACTGTATCCCAGGCTACACCTCTCCTGACCCTGTTTTCCCGAAACCGCTTTAATTATTTCATTGTATTCCGTTACGATAATGTTTGGTTGAATGGGTACGGTATGCGTTCGAGAGGATCGATAGGTTCCCCGTTCCATCCCCAATTGCAGACTACCAGGTAAATAACTGACTCTCAACTTCCATTTAAACTGAAAACTTATTAGTTGATTGCATAAGTGGTTTTCAGGTTACTCTTACCGAATTCGGAATTCCTATTATCAATGAATGTAATATCCCAGAAGGGAATCTGTTTCAAAACGCTGCAAATCATTTCCCAAAGGTTTATTATTTTCTGTATAGATCACCCTTCTGTATAGATCACTGGTTCTCCATCAATAGCACCTACCACCAATTGTATTCTCCCTTGACCTTCCCTCTCAAATTTCAGCTTCCTGCGTTCAATAGGATTAAAAATAGCTTCGTAGCTCACTCGGCTGATCAGTGCTCTTCCAGGCGTCTCCAGCATTCGAGAAGATCTTCTTCACTCTTCAGATCACTGATCAGCTGAGTGAGCTCCGAAGCCATTTTCAATCCTATTGAACGCAGGAAGCTGAAATTTGAGAGGGAAGGTCAAGGGAGAATACAGATGGCGGTAGGTGCTATTGATGAAGAACCAGGGATCTATACAGAAGGGTGATCTATACAGAAAATAATAAACCTCTGGGCAATGATTTGCAGCGTTTTTGGGCATACTCTGCCCGGGTCTCAGTTTTCAACCGATTTTCGTGGTTCTTTTTTTGTTCGACGTGGGAAACTATCTAGTTGTGCACTGCGTCGCCGGAATTTCAAATTTTGCTTTTAAGGGGGAAAAGGGGGGTTGAATATAAAAAATGTGCGTTTTGGGGCATTATTTTGTGTATTCTGCCCAGGCCTCAATTTTCAACCGTTTTGCGTGTTTCTTTTTTTTTGTTCGACTCATAAACCATCCAAATTACACACTATTTCACCAGAGTATCGAAATTCGCAAGAGGAGGGGGTGAGTGGGGGGATAAATGTTCACAAAGTATCCGATTTTTCAATATTTCGGTTCCTCTATAGCTTAGAAAACCTGCGTTTTTGGGCATACTCTGCCCAGGCTTCAGTTTTCAACCGATTCTCGTGGTTCTTTTTTTGCGGAAAACTATCTAGTTGTGCACTACGTCACCGGAATTTCGAATTTTGAATTTTAAGGCGGGGGAAAGTAGAGGTTAATACTTAAAAAACGTGCGTTTGCGGGCATAATCCTGTAAAATCTGCCCTGGCCTCAATTTCCAACCGTTTTGAGTGTTTCTTTTTTTGTTCGACTCATAAATCTTCCAAATTGCACACAATTTCTCCACAGTATCGAAATTTGCAAGAGGAGGGGGTGAGTGGGGGGATAAATATTCACAAATTATCCGATTTTTCAATATTTCGGTTCCTTTATAGCTTACTAATAATTAGTTCCTTTATAGCTTACTAATAATTAGTTCCTTTATAGCTTACTAATAATAATACAATTATTGTATCCAAGCTTTGAAATTGAGGGAAAATTCTCATTATACCTCCGGATTTTCATGAATTATTCTCTATCCCACCATGGAACAAATAGTGGTGACCATGGTGCCAGGGTACCATAACCAGCATGTTTCATGGGTTTTTAATTTTTTTTTTGTATTTCACCTTGAATACGGAAATGAACTTCGACGGACTGCCTACAAAAACAAATAGATGAAAGTTCAACGTTACGAAGTATTACCGCTTAGTTGCCAGACTGGGGGTGAACTCGAATTCGCATGTTGGGTGTTGTAGATCATGGATTTTAAAATGCTCTTCAAATTCGAGGCTCCCACGACGCTAGAAACGATATGGTGGACAAGTGTGAGAGGGGGGATCACTATTTCTTGCCTTAAATACTTGATAAATTATATCGAGTGAACAGTTTTTTCGCTTACCAACTGGTATTAATTGACCTAATGCGGAGTTCCGTACCATTGGGACGTCCCCTGGAATGCATGCATTACTAAACAATATGTTTCTTACTCAATGAGGAAACTGGTCTCTATTTAATTTTTCTTGTGGCCTATCAGAAAAGAAAAAGAGAAACTGTTTGTCGCACATTACATAAATTGCCTTCATTATGGCTGCATCAGGTTCCTTCGAAATCGTTCTATCGAGTTAAGGAAGAAGGCTAGAGGGGAAAAGGGTCGTAGGTACGCCCAAAGGGTTTGGAAAAAGACACGTACGAGTGCCATCTCGCGGAACTCTGAGCGTACTAGGCGACGTTGTTTCAATAAGTGATCCGCACTGCCATCGCTAGATCATCACTCATTAGAAATAATATTCTAGATGTATCTCCGAGTCATAACAGAGTAATGAGTCATAACATTTAACCATGATTCTGGTGTATTTTTTTTTGTGTAACAAAATCCCTCATTGTTACCTTTAATTCCAAGTCGTTCTTCACAGATGAATTCACCAATATATGTAAATTGTTCACAAATTCCGCACTTTGATATCACCCTCATGAAAAGAGATGATGATGGCCAAAATTTCATTCATGTTGGATATCACGACGAACTCGATCAAAAATGTGACGTATTTAATTTGCTGGAACAGCGAGAACCCATCGTGTTTTATGTAGAATCTTCATCCCATCCGGTTCAAACCACCTGCAGAGAGTTCAGCTCTCTCAGTCGCAAGCTGCAATCCGTTTGACCGTAATTACAGCCCTGCGGCCACTCTGGAATCATAACAAGCCGTAATTAGAAACGGAGGCCAATGCTAACAACGTATTACAGTTTCCCTTCCGATTGCGTGTTGTAGATGCCTCATAACGCCTCCTGTCCGAGCGGGTATTAGAGAGGGAACGAACAGGTTATGACCACAACCAGGGACTCTAAACCTGCACCAGAATCTTTTTTACGGGAATAGTTTCTCATCCGTTAGTAAACGTTGCTAGTGAAAAAAAGTCTGCGAAGTGGGCGAGCTTCATAGCTTCCTCACGTAGCATAACACAGTCGAGGTACAATAATAATTATCATAACAGATAGTGCATAATTTTGATAGCTCTATTACAGGCCTATGAGGTCCTCAGCTTGATATACCACTTCCCTTCGTTTCAATTTTGCACGGCGTCTCGTCAGTTTCTTATTCCCAGTCGGGCGGCTGTAAATCTGTACCAAAGCCACGAAAAATGTGTTACGTTCACCCCTCCGTTTTGGTTTATTATTTTCAATAATGGACCTTTGGAATCGACCAAGAAAAAAAATTTAACACCCAATCAAAATTTGATGGTTTACGTTTCAAGGTACGTAGAATCCAAAAATCGAATAAAAATTTGGCCGTCCGTCCGCCGTCCGCCGTACGCGGCACTTTTGCCACTTAGCATTGGCCGATTTTGATGAAATTTGGTATGTAGGCTCCATTTGGGGTCTAGTTGTGCCCCGAAGATTTTGGTTGATGTAGGTCACTTCTAAGGGTTCCGAAATCAATTTTGAAATTTTCAAAACGCCCTAACTCAATTTTGATATAAAGGTATTGTTTTTCCTTCAATTTATGATTCTATAGAATTTTCAGAATTTTTTGAGACCACCCGGAGCTCTGTAGGACAAACCGTTCGCTCACTACGAGAATTTAAAGTTTGAACGTACGATAAATCAGAAACACGATTGTTAATCGCAAAAGAGGCCTAACCTCCGTTCAAATTAAAGCTG
Organism: Apolygus lucorum; assembly: GCA_009739505.2. Classification (NCBI taxonomy): domain Eukaryota; kingdom Metazoa; phylum Arthropoda; class Insecta; order Hemiptera; family Miridae; genus Apolygus; species Apolygus lucorum. Next base: position 22,290,757 of record CM019179.2, read on the forward strand.
ACCGAAATGCTATCGATGTTTTTCTTCATGTTGGATGGTTGGTGGCTTTGCAGACGAGTGATCTATATAGAAAAATAAAAAATAATAAACCATTGTGTAATAATTTGCAGCGTTTTTGTAAGTCTGCACCTGATTATAAACCTGCCCATTCGTAGTAGTACCTAGTCTAATTCAAAATCGTGTATAAACTGTTATGAAAATACAATTCTACTCAATCAATCACAATTGTATCGTTCCTTGAGATCTCTAATCGTTGATTCTACCCATTTCTCCTTCTATATTGTGTTTATGCGACTAACTTATTTCAGAAATACTTCGCTCTGAAATCCTAACAGAACATCCAGAAAATTATGTTGGGTCGAGGGCTGTCAAACCTGTTTTTGAAGTGAGCGTGAAATGACTCGCAACAAACCAAGAAAAAAAAGTTTAACCCCCCTCAAAAGTTGTTGGTATACGTTTCAAGGTACGTAGAATGCGAAAACTGAATACAAAGTTTCCCGTCCGTCCGCCGTACGCGGCACTTTCCTTAGTTACCATGGACCGATTTTGATGAAATTTGGTGTATGAGCTCCATTTGGGGTCTAGTTGTGCCCCGAAGCTTTTGTTGATGTCAGTCACTTCTAAGGGTCGAAAAATAAGGGTTGTCATTTTCAAAACGCCCTAGATCAAAAACTTTCAATATTCAAGTTTTCGTGTATTTTTATATTTAGTTTTTCATCAATTTAAATAGTATTTTTTCAATAATATACCTTTGGAATCGATCAAGAGAATTATGTTTAACCCCCTCTCGAAATTCGTTCTCTTTTTGTACAGTTTGTACGTCTTACGCCCAGGATGAAGTTGATTGATCCTTAGGTCGAAAATAAAATGTATTCTTTGGGAAAAATAGGTCCAGCAATTCCGGTCAGGAGGTCAGTTTCCAATACGTGCAAAAACTAAAAATAAAATAACGCGCTGACAAAGAAGCTGGTACCGCAGCGGCTACTTTGAACATCGGAAGGCAAAGTACGAGTATCGGCTCATCGGATTCCGATAAAGACCTCGAGCTCTCAGAGTGTTTCCGGGACCCTTGCCAACCTCAATTTGTTTCGATCTACATACGTGAGTGGGGGCTGCCCGTTTTCATCAGCATTTAACAAAACAATATTATCTTACGATGCTTATTACGAGTGTAATTAGAAGTAGAATAGCGAAAATTCCTATTCAAATAATCGGAAGTTTTTTTAAAATTCATTTGCACTAGCCTTCTATACAATTTTGTTTCCGTGTCTCTCTGTCCGAGTCAAAACCATTTTTCAAGAAAAACCATAAGACAATTTTATTAGTTTTTGGATAAGTAGAGCGTTAGAAAACATTAGAAAAATACAGCAGTAATACAGCAGTAATTTGGACCCATTTGGTTCATGTATCTTCAATATTTTGATGTCAAAACATCCATTATGAGTGGTGGCACGTAGGCTCAGGGATAAATCTATGTTTTCCCTAAGGCATCCACTCTAGGCTAAAGACAAGCATCACCCATTGGAGACATTTTGTCTCGCAGGCGTTCGGTTAAAGTTCGGTCGCAACCTGTCTCCAAAGGGATGCATCCTTGTCGAAGACCGCGATGGAAATTGGAGGTATCGTGCTAGAGGAAAATAGATTCGGCTCAACCAACAATCCCAACACGTACCCAACACCGGTGTTTTATGCATTAGTGAGCGGGTGCACAAAAATTGTCTCGCCTCCTATGTGAGACGCTGAGACACCACTGAACCATAGGGTGCGCAGAACATAGATTTACCCGTGAGTCGACATGCCATCACTCATAATTCAAGTTTCAGGGTCATTCTCACAGAAACATGAGCAATGAAAAATTATTCCGATTATTGACCTAGTAATGACTCATACTCTTAGTTATGTTAGTTCTCCAATAAAGGACAAGGGAAACCCTGAGTGACTCATCATGCCAGGTAGGTAAGGTGAGGTACGGGGAACAAACACGTCACTTGACGTCACCTTCCTCCACTCTCCTCTTACCTTGTTTAACCAATATAAAAGGAGGACTCGGGGCTTCCCCTTCATGCATTCGTCTTCGAAAACTCAACTTGATTATTTCTTGCTCTACCTCGCCTTCTCTCTGAAGCCCATAGTTCCTCAGAGGTCTTGGTAGGTGATAAGCTCATCGCGCCGGCCTCTGCTCCCATTTCACCTAGTAGTTGACTGCCCCCAACTAGGCCTAGGTAAATGTGCTGCCTCCCTCCGGTCGGCGAGCAATCGTGCCGAGGTACGTAGCTGAGCTGAAGTCCTTAAGCACTCCTGCACGCGGTCGGCGGTAAAACGCGCCGGGCAGAAAAGTGCTGTCCCTTCCTTTGTCTTCGTTGAGTAGGGACCAATAAAAACCGACAAGCCGAAGTGAAGCCATTCGCCTTCACACGCCAACACGCCGTCATAACAAACCTGTTGGTAGATCGCCAAGGACTGATGACCAATAAAAACACGCACTCGCTCAGGCACACTTCAAACGCTTTTGGCACCACGTGGTACATTTGACTACAAAAACCTTGGTTTCATCAGCATTTGGAGGGTTGTCGAAATTGCGGGAAAGGCTACACCTCCCCTTCACAAATTTCTAGAGGGTCCAAAAACGATTAAAACCGAATGGGTGAAGGAATGACGATGTGACACATTTCATTATGTTTCACATCCTAAATTTATTTGAATATTTATGAAGTTTCGAATTTTGAAATTCCGAACAATGCCTGATGATTACATTCAGAATTGCTATGAGAAATATGTCAGTACCATTCCAGGATGACTGAATTTGGCTACCTATAGGTTGTGACATTTGTACTGACAAGTACTGACATTTCAACATTTAATCGAGTTTTTAGTAATTAAACAATTACTTCAACACTCTGGGAGCATGTGTGCTAGCAAGAACACAAAATTTAGTATAGAAAAATCGAAGTACCGAAAATCATTAACATTTGTACAAAACTTACCCATGACGTCAATTTTACGTTTTCGTGAGAATGACCCTTCAATGAATGTTTTGCATCAAAATATTGAAGACACATGAGCCAACTGGGTGGACTGCCCCACCAATCAGAAAGATCACAGAGCAACGTGATGGAGGCTTATAATTTATTCTCCCGTATTGAACGCGAAAAGGTAATCCACAAGCTACTCCGTGGGATCAAATATTTAAAGCAATATTGTACAAATATTGGCAATACCGCATCGCCCAAACAATTTGAGTCCCATAATAAATTAATTCTTTCACTGTTAAGTAATCTCTTGTTTGAAATGCTATATTTTTCCGAAATATCGAAAATTGTTCTCTCCATGTATATGCTCATGAAGAGCAATTTTGTGTATTGATAAACTTATAATACATTACATGATTTTTGGGAAACTCCAGAGGTCGTTTTTCAAATGTCCCAAAATGGATTTCAGTGGAAAAAATTCAGACATGTCCATGCTAAAAATTTTGAGTCTATCGCAATAGCTTAATTTTCTTTTAAAATTTGCCAAAACGGTTCTTACCTGGAAAATTGATGTTGATTACAACGGAAATAACTTTTCGCTTCCGTAATAGATCTAATGGTAACTCGATTTGTTCATTGCTTCTTCCTTGATACACTTTGTTGACCTCCATCCCCGACTGACCCGCATTCAACTCTGACTCCCATTACCACTTTTTCCTCAGAGATAAATAGCAATCCATAAAAACTACAATTGCATCATAACTTTCTACATCCTCTTTAAAACACCGCCCCTCTGTGTGAGCTGTAATTGAGTCACTGAATGCCTTGGGGGTATTATTTTATAATAATTTTCTACAAAAGAAACCTTCGCAGTCCGACGTTTCAATAAAAAATACGAATTCCAAATAAATACATCCGTTTAACAAAACACCATATAAAAAACAGAAAACTTTCTCAACTCTCGTCTATATAAATAATTCAGTGATTGTTTCTTGTTCTTTGCCAATTTATTAATAAGAGAACCGTTGGAAGGTACTGGGAAGCAAAAATGATGAAGTTGGGAGAGACGCGGAAAGTTGAATTTTTTATTTTCAACTCCGCCGTTGGGATTTTCTACTTTTATTTTCGTGAGTGGGCGAACTTGTAAATGGAACTGTAGGAACGTTCCACAACTTCTGATCAAAAATAAAAAGGAAGCGGGAGAGAACTTGAAACTCCAGTTTCTCTTTTGCCACACTTTTCAATTTTTGGTTATTTACCTCTTTGGTGTTAATTATTATAGTGGTGAACAGAAAATGACGGTGATGTCCCTTCTCTGGAATTCTCTTTAACAACCTCCCCCCACTTTTCCTCCTCTTCATCATTGATGGTTGGAAACTTTCTTCGAGAAAGCTGAAACTTCAACATTGCAATGGATGAAGTTGAAGGGAGAAGGGTGTTTCTACAGAGTTCTGCCCAGACTAGTTCTGTTACTTCTCTTTTTGGTGTTCGTTTTCTCTATTGTACTGCTAGGTATCCGACTCCAATTCAATCAATGGTTTATGATTAATTTTTAAAACTAAACTTTTAAATTTAGGTAGACTTAAAAAAAAGATTCTTTGAACTATTTACTCACGTCATGATTAGTAAACATTATGTGGATTTTACCAATACATTAATTTCAGAGATGTCTCTTCAGATTGTGAAGAGGTAGTAATTCTCCAACTTTAAAACACGAATCTCAAAATTACATAAGATGGAGAGCTCAACTAGATAGATGGATTACTCTTCATACGTAAGGACTTTTTAGGACGTCCCACAGTAAGACTTGGGCGTCCTTATGCGATCGATCTGGGGTGAAGTTGGACAACACTCAACAGAAAAAAAAATAACCACACAGTAATCCGTTTTAGACCATTCTGAATCCAAATCCGCGAAAAAAACCATAGGTGTATGTCTGTGTGTGTGTGTAGGTGTGTGTGTGTGTGTGTGTGTGTGTGAGTGTGTGTGTGTGTAACAAAATCTTGTGTACTCTGCACAGGCCTTAGTTCTCAACCGATTTTCCTGGTTCTTTTTTTGTTCGACGCGGAAAACTATCTAGTTGTGCACTACGTCGCCGGAATTTCGAATTTTGCCTTTTAAGGGGGGGGGAAGGGGGGGTTAATGCTCAAAAAACGTGCATTTTTGGGCATAATCTTGTGTACTCTGCACAGCCCTTAGTTCTCAACCGATTTTTGTGGTTCTTTTTTTCATCGACGCGGAAAACTGTCTAGTTGTGCACTACGGCGCCTGAATTTTGAATTTTACTTTTTAAGGGGGGGAAAGGGGGGTTAATGCTTAAAAAACGTTCGTTTGCGGGCGTAATCTTGTAAACTCTGCCCTGGCCTCAATTTCCAACCGATTTGCGTGTTTCTTTTTTTGTTTGACTCAAATAACTTCCGAGTTGTACATAATTTCACCCGAGTACCAAAATTCGCAAGGGGAGAGAGCGAGTGGGGGGGATAATATTCACAAAATATCCGATTTTTCAATATTTCGGTTCCTTTACTGCTTACTAACTGTCCCCAAGCTTTGAAATTGAGTAAAAATTCTCACTATACCTACCTCCGGATTTTCATGAATTATTCTCTGTACCACCATGGAACTAATAGTGGTGCCACCATGGTGCCAGGACACCATAAACCGCATATTTCGTATTTTTTTTTTTTTTTGTGTGTTTCACCTTGAATACGGATGTGAACCTCGACGGACCGCCTACTAAAACTAACAGATGAAAGTTCAATGTTACGACGTATTTCCGCTTTGGTGCCAGACTGGCACCATTGTTGGCGTTGGGGTGGCGGGGGTGGGGGGGGGGGGGGTGAACTCGAATTCGCATGTTGGGTGTCGTAGATCATGGATTTTAAAATGCTCTTCAGATTCGAGGCTCCCATGCCACTAGAAATGTTAAGGTGGATAATGGTGGGGGGGGGGGTCACTATTTCTTGCCTAAAGTAATAAATAAATTACATCGAGTGAAACAGTTTTATCACTTAACAACTGGTTAAACTGATCCAATGCTTATCCAATGGGACGTCCCCTGGAATGCATGCATTACTAAACAATATGTTTTGAGGTCACAACCGCGGGACAAGTTCACATGGAAAAAAACAATAAAATACTTGTATGACGCTTTAAAAAAATAATAATAATAAAAAAAAAGAAATAAACAAACTATCTTGCTCCATCAGACTGCATCAGATACAGGTTCATCAAAGCTCACAGCATCTTACTTATTTTGGTCTTCAAATATCACATAGACGAAAACTTGTCGACTGTTGAAAGGAGTCATAAAAAAACGCTGCAAATTATTACACAATGGTTTATTATTTTTCTATATAGATCACTCGTCTACAAAATCACCAACCATCCAATACCGATGAAGAGAAAAAAAAAAATCAAGAAAAAATCAAAAAAAAAATTAAAAAAAGAAAATCACCAACCATCGATCGCATTTTGGTCAGCTCTAATTTGAACGGAGATTAGGCCTCTTTTGCGATTCACACTCGTGTTTTGATTTATATATATTGTGGCGGAAATAAAATAAAACAGTTTTATCAATGGGGATGAACCCACAAAATTTATTCAAAATTTGATAGAGAAAGAAAATCCTAATTCTCAGGGTTCCACAGATTTTCCAAAAATAACATTAATCAACTACAACTTAATATCTCTTATACTCTTCCTAATCTTACTTAACATAGTACTTACAGGTACTTACAAAAATCTGTTGTGCTATTCTACGAAATGGACAGATTTTGTGGAAGGTTGAGGGTGAAGAGACCTCGGATTCCTGGCGAGATGGAGACAAACGGCTAACGAAAGTAGCCCGGGACAGGAACTGTCGAAAAAAAGGAAAAGAAACCAAAGAAAAATTATTTTGAAGTCCCAAAATTCCAAAAGTGGGTAGGGAGTAGATTGTAGAGTGCACATACCGGTACGAAAACGGATGTTTAGCTAAGAGCTGGGTCCTTTTCCAAATTTCTTCTCGTTTCTGGAAGACGGATGTTGACGGGTCCTCAAAGAGCGAAATTGGCATCCAAATTTCCACAATGTTTTTGAATTTATATTTAAGAAAAATCACCAACTTGGTAGAACAGTATGAGAGAGAGAAACGGCATCGGCAGACGACGGGACCACACAAAGAGCCAGGAGAGCTCGTTATCGATGAGTTCCTCACATTAGTGGAAGAGAGCAGCACTTGATAGAGTTCACCGAGATAAAGTTCACCGAGACCGATCATTCGCGGGAAGTTTCAAATATTAATTTTCGTCACAATATATATATATTTCAATAAAAACCCTTAAATTTTCGTAGGGAGCGAACGGTTTGTCCTACAGGGCTCCGCGTGGTCTCAAAAAATTCTGAAAATTCTATAGAATCTTAAACTGAAGGAAAAACAATACCATTATATCAAAATTTTTTGAGTTAGGGCGTTTTCAAAATTTCAAAATTGATTTTGGAACCCTTAGAAGTGACCTACATCAACCAAAAGCTTCGGGGCACAACTAGACCCCAAATGGAGCCTACATACCAAATTTCATCAAAATCGGTCAATGCTAAGTGGCAAAAGTGCCGCGTACGGCGGACGGCGTACGGCTGACGGCGGACGGACGGCCAAATTTTTATTCGATTTTTGGATTCTACGTAGTACCTTGAAACGTAAACCATCAAATTCTGAGGGGGTGTTAAAATTTTTTTTTTCTTGGTCGATTCCAAAGGTTCATTATTGAAAATAATAAACCAAAACGTCACAAATTAAGAATGGAAACAGAAAAACGCTGCAAATTATTACACAACGGTTCATTATTTTTATATAGATCACTCGTCTACAAAATCACCAACCATCCAATATGAAGAGAAAAAAAAAAAAAAAAAATCAAAAAAAAAAAAAAAAAAAAAAAATCAAATTCACCAACCGTTGATTGCATTTCGGTCAGCTCTAATTTGAACAGAGATTAGGCCTCTTTTGCGATTCACACTCGTGTTTGGATTTATATATATATGTATATTTCAATATAAACCCTTAAATTTTCGTAGGGAGCGAACGGTTTGTCCTACAGAGCTCCGCGTGGTCTCAAAAAATTCTAAAAATTCTATAGAATCTTAATTTGAAGGAAAAACAATACCTTTATATCGAAATGTTTTGAGTTAGGGCGTTTTCAAAATTTCAAAATTGATTTTGGAACCCTTAGGAGTGACCTACATCAACCAAAAGCTTCGGGGCACAACTAGACCCCAAATGGAGCCTACATACCAAATTTCATCAAAATCGGTCAATGCTAAGTGGCAAAAGTGCCGCGTACGGCGTACGGCGGACGGACGGCCAAATTTTTATTCGATTTTTGGATTCTACGTACCTTGAAACGTAAACCATCAAATTTTGAGGGGGTGTTAAAATTTTTTTTTTCTTGGTCCAAAGGTTCATTATTGAAAATAATAAACCAAAAACGTCTGCCAGGTGGGTGTGGCACATAGCTTCCTCGTATCCATAACCCGATAGTATAGATTGATGATCCGTTGCATAGTAGTTAATCTCAAAACATCAATCTCTAAGTACCTTCCACTACCCTCATAGGGGACCATCTACATGCTAATCTGAACAATCCTGAGAAATTTCGTCGAAACCGGATGGAAAATGTAGAAGATATGGCTGTTATAGGGAGTTCACGTTTGCGAATGCGCAGAGGCTACTGCCAATTTTAAGGCCTTGATTTTCATTGGGGACCATCTACAACCTATGGCTATGGCTGTGGCAAGGATTTCATGACAGACACACTGACAGACAGACACGGAACCAAAATTGTTCAGAACGTTCTGAAACGTGAAACGCGAGTGGAAATTTCGATATTGGTTAACTTTTTTTTTCAACCTTGAAAAGTTAAATAAAGCTTCCGCTACTTCGGAAGACTCGGAAGCAATAACATACCTACTTTAAATGTAATGTACTTCTAAAATCCTGATGATATTGATAGGTAGGTAACAGAATAAAGAGGGATCAGATAAAGAAAAATTATTTGCTGAAACTAAAATAAAAGTGAAGATGAATTAAATAGAGCATCAAGTAAAGATGAAGTTGACTGCGAATGGGCTTGCAATGCGCTTTTGTACGATGTTAAGTGTATAACGGATGCTAAAATTATCGTGGGGGACTTATTTGGGTGATCGTGCTCATACGAGTCGCTAAGAGCGCTAAAATCGCCTGAAAGTGTAGGTAACTTCTACTTTACATAATATCCACTTCGGTCTTACGGCTTGACGGGAGAGTCTGATAGTCCTATTTTGGATTTATGGGACGCAACGTGATAATTCAGAATGGGTTTTTGTGACTATACGGTAAGTATCGCTTGCTATGAGTCGAGGACATTCCTTCTCTGAGGAGCCATCTAGAGTGAAAAGTGAAGAAGAAGAAGAGCCTTCCAAAGTTGCGTGTTGGTTATTAGTGTTTCGCGCGTCTTCACCGGTTCGTATGTTTTGAGGAAGAATGCTATTCATTCCGAGGTTCGATTGCTCATCGTTGATTCTACAGTAAGTTTACTTTATCAAATTATAATAGTAAGCATAGTTTAGAACGTGTCTAGCGATAAATACCTAACACTTGAAATTCGGAATCCCGATGTCGCTACAACCCATTAATCTATTACCGATGTGATTGCTTATCCACTTAATCCAATATGCCCTCTTTCAATGATCTGCAGAAATCATCTCTTGATTTTATTGTAGCCAAATAACTCGATGGAGATTGCTTGTTTTGCTTCTCATCAATAATGAATAATTATCCCGACGCCATTGGTGGGAGAAGTTATCTACACGAGTCTCATGGTGTCTACCAAAAGTGCCAAGATCACGTTTTGTGTTCATCAATACCAAATTTTCCCTTCTCTTAGAACATTTTTTTGTCGGAAAACTTGTGATTTATACAAGGAAACTCGTCAGCAATCTCATGAAACTAAAATGACTTCTCAAAAATCAATATTAGGATTACCTTAACGTAATATACCGTATTTATTCGATATATTTTACGGAGTGAATTAATTTAAACCAAAATTTGACAAAAAAGCCACCGAATTCATAAATATTAGGTCCTGAAGAGTGTCAAAGACCACATAATTCAACCTACTTACTCCAAAAAGCTCCCAATAATCCACTACTTAAATTAATCAGTTAAATCTCGACGACCTAAACAGCCACTGAATCCTCGATTTATTTCGACGGTGGTGAAAGTAGGATTATCCCACACAGCTTTATTAGGCTCGAATAAATCGTGGAAAATGTGAACGGATCACCGGCGGCGCTGAATCCTGGAAAACACTCCATTTAAATCGTTATGAGCGGGTAAATATGCGCCACTTTCCAGGATGTTTACATTGAATGAGTGAATAAATGGGAAAAAGACGGTAGTTACTTTGACTGGGCGTAATGAAATAACAGGTAATTATAATGAGTGATTCAGACCAACAGAGAGTTTGATTTACCGCGATAGCGTCGAGTGGTTTCCATCAAGTGCATTCATGTTTTTTTTAAATTACGCCGTATACGCGGCTCTAAGGCCATCCGTGCTCGGGCAGCCCAATACAAGTCGTATCTCTTCTCCTAGCTGGTGTCGTCATCCTTGTAACTATTCCTTATGCCCTGTAGTGAAGGACAAGTGTCTAGGTCTATCACCGTCATTTCATTTTTGGTGGCAAAGGTTGCAGTGCGGCGAATCATAGATGCCTATTCTGCACAAATTCTTTGCAAGGAAATCATGCCCCGTTACTGGCCTGAAGCATGCCACTGCTTGGTTCCTGGGAAGATTTTTCGGTGTCGGGGAATTTATCAGTGATTCCCAGCTTTTCCCTGCGGCAGCTCTCTCGTGCCCCTGACAGACAATGAGGTTCTTCTTTGCATCGATGAGGCGTTTGGCTGAGCTGTAGGGTTATGGAAGGTTTGGCTGAGTCATGGACGAGCCTCTTTTGACGGGTATCAGCTTTTTCATTACCCTCAATTTGACAATGCGAGGGAACCCACTACAGCATCAAGAGGGCACCCTTGTCAATAAGCTGCTCGATTCTTCTGCGGCACTCCAAAAGCACAGCCACGTCAGTTGTACTATTTTGACTTAGCGCAAGTATCGAAGCTTGAGAGTCCACCAAGATTACTATGAAGAGGTCATTTCTTTCAAGCAGGCGTTCCACTGCTAGCGATATGGCATAAACCTCCCCTTCAAAGTTCGTAGAGAGCCGGCCAGCTGGTTCATGTGCATTACTCCTTAATATGGGACTGGAAAAAGTTCATATACACTCGACGTGACAGCCAGTACAACAGATTATGAGTTGGTTTTATATCAATTGAATAAAAATTCATTCATTGCTTACCATCCATACTGTGCACCAACATCAATCACTTTAGGTTGTGGGCCGTCCGCCCTACGCGGCATTTCCTTAGTAACTAAGGTTGGTAACTGTTACCATGGACCATGGAGCATTTGGTTAGTGTCCCGTCTGGTGTCACTTCTAAGGGCAGAAAAATAGGTGTTGCAATTGTCAACATTTTTTTTTGCTCAAAAACTCTTATTATTATTAGTTATTGTTTAAAAATATCATCATTTAAAGGATTTAAATCATTTAAAAATATAATTAAGCTTTTAGAATGGAATGAGACTACCAGAAGTCAGGATTTTTATACAGTACCTAGTCCTTGACTAGCCGTTTGTCCCTATGCGCCTTAATAATACATATACTCGTATTTCCGATTTTACTTTTTAGGACGTCCCACAGTAAGACTTGTGCGTCCTTGTGCGAATAATCTGGGGTAAAGTTGAACAAAATTGAACAGAAAATAAAATAACCACGAACTAATCCGTTTTAGACCATTCTGTACAGCTGTACAACGCTAGGTATTGAGGTTTTTGTCAAATTAAATAATACTATTCGTATATAATAGCGATGTTTCAGTGGTCAACACACAATCGTTATAAACAGCAGTCCGTGTCCATGCCAAGTGCAATCATAAAAGTAGGAATCGCGTTTAACAAACGTATGAAAATTACGGAGGTAGTAGTTTGTAGTAAACTGAGGTGGTAGTACGAAAAGGGGTGGTGAACTTCCAGGGCTCTATGGTAGGGATGAATGGTGGAGAGGGGAAAACCCCAGGAAAGGTTAAATGTGAGAAGGAATAGCGGGACTAGGGAATGCATTGTCTGCTTGTTATGACCATGAGAACAGTCACTTAACTGGTAAAAGGTTTAAAGGAAGGATATTGACTGAAGGCTGTGACGAAGTAACACATTCTGAATCCAAATCCGCAAAAAAACTGTAGGTGCAGTCTGTGTGTGACAAAATCTTGAGTCCTCTGCCCAGGCCTTAGTTTTCAACCTTTTTTTTGTTCGACGCGGAAATCTATCTAGCTGAGCACTACATCGCTGGAATTTTGAATTTTGCCTTTGAAGAGTGAGGGGGGTGGAATGGGGGGGGATTAATGATTTATCTTGAATTTTGCCTTTGCAGGTGGCAAAGAGGGCGTCTAATGCTTTAAAACGTACTTTTTCGGGCATAATCTTGTATTCATCCCAGTCCCCAATTTCCAACCAATTTGCGTGTTTATTTTTTATCCGACTCAGATAACTACTAAGTTGCACATTATTTCCCCAGAGTATCAAAATTAGCATGGGAAAGGGGTGAGTGGCGGGATAATATTCAAAAAATATCCGATTTTTCAAGATTTCGGTTTCGTCAATGCCTATTAATTGTACCCAAATATTGATTTTGGTTTATTATTTTCAATGATAAGCCTTTGGAATCGAGCAAGAAGAAAAATTGTAACCCCCCCCCTCAAAATTTGATGTTTTACGTTTCAAGGTAGTACGTAGAATCCGAAAATCGAATAAAAAAATTTCCGTCCGTCCGCCGTACGCCGTACGCGGCACTTTTCTTAGCAACACTGGACCGATTTGGTTCAAATTTGGTATATGGGCTCCATTTGGGGTCTAGTTGTGCCGCGAAGCTTTTGGTTGATGTCAGTCACTTCTAAGGGATGAAAATTAAGGGTTGAAATTTTCAAGAGTGCCCTAGCTCGAAAACTCTCGAAATAAAAGTATTGTTTTTTCACCAATTTTAAATAGTATTGAATTTTAAAAAAATTTTGAGACCACCCGGAGCTCAGTAGGACAAACCGTTCGGTCTCTACGAGTATTTGAAGGTTTTCCTTCGATATAACAGAATCATGAGTGTGAATCGCAAAAGAGGTCTAATCTCCGTTCAAATTTTATCTGACTAAAATGCGATCGCTGTTCATTTCTTCGATTTGTCTACAGTATTGCCTTCTGCGTAATCAGTAATCAAATTTTCATATGAAGCTTTCTATTTTAACCTTGAAAAGGTTTTAGCGATGGGATCCCCCGCCGAAACACGACAGGAAAAATCGACAGTAAAAAGCGACAGGAAAAAGCGACAGGAAAGTAGCGCTATGATTTATCATATGCTTGACGACAAATATGCTTGACAACCTGATGTTATTATGAATAAGGAGGTATCTTAAATATTACAGTGGAAGACAGATAAAGAGGGAGAAGGAGCAAAAACCTTTTCAAGGTATGTCACATTTTAGCCATTAGGCTCTAAGCGGAAATCATCCGGGGGTGCAGGGGGCGAAGCCCCCGCTGAGGCGCGCAGCGCCGAGTTTTCCGAATCGAGTGTGAAGCGTTTAGTTCTTTCTAATAATCTTGATTGTGAAGGTGTGAAGGCAGTATGGTGTGGTAGGTAGTAGGTTGGTACCAATAGTTGGTAGTTAAAAAAAAGTTGGTGGGTAAAAAAAAGTTGGTGGGTAAAAAAAATGTTGGTAGGTAGGTAAAAAACGCTGCAAATCATTGCCCAAAGGTTTACTATTTTCTGTATAGATCACTCTTGTATCAAGTAGTTGGACAGCTTCCTCGTTGATGTGACATCTTAGCCGCTGTAGGTGTCTCACAGCTTGTCGCTTTATAGCATCGTTTATTGTTTCGATCCGAAGCTCATGATGGAGACGTTCGTTTCGAAAGTAGGTACCATGGTGCATTGACAACCGTTCTTAGTACATTATTCTGGAATCTTTTGATGATTTCTCGATTTGACTACGCCGCACATCCCGAAAGCTGAGCTGCATAAGTCCACACTAATTTCAGGACTTGGTTGTACAACGTAAACTTGTTCTGGATTGACAACTTCGACTGTCACACCAGTAGCCAATGCATTTTTCTGAATTTTAGAAGGAGTTCTTCCTTTTTTTGACATGGGCTTTCCATCTTAGTTTGGCGTCTAGTATCATACCTAGGTATTTGGCTTCATTAGCATTCGGAATAACTTTTACCATGCAATGTACCGGAATATAATCGATTCTCTTGTTACTGAAATCGACATGTACCGACTTAGTTTAATTTATTTTGATTCTCCATTTTGGTGTCCACTTTTATATGCTGGATACTGAGCTTTGAAATTGATGAAAAACTCTCAATATAAGTACCTCCGGATTTTCATGAATTATTCTCTGTACCAAGGAACTAATAGTGGTGCCACCATAAACCAGGACACCGTCAACCGCATATTTCGTGGGTTTTTGTGTTTCACCTTGAATATGGATGTGAACTTCGACGGGTTGCCTACAAAAACTAACAGATGGAAGTTCAACGTTTCTACGTCAACCGCATTGGTTCCAGACTGATGGTCGAGGGGGGGGGGGACCACCATTTCTTACTTAAAATACTAAATAAACAGTTTTATCGCTTACCCACTGGCCTAAATTGACCTAATGCTTATCCAATGGGACGTCCCCTAGAATGCATGCATTACTAAACAATTTGTATCAATATGGCATCTTCTTGATACGAGTATGACGTACATTTCACACCCCTCCACCGCCTCCCAAAAAATACTGGAATTTTCTCAACATTTTTCTGGACTTATTCTAGGTCTGTTTGATCAGGAGACACAATAAAAATCTTGCATCTCCTCCAAAACTAGTTCTCGTCTTTGGATCATCAAATATAGAAACATTTGCATATTTTATATTCTCGGCCGTATCTTTACTACCACTTATATAGTATACCTTGGTTTTATCGGAATTAGTCCCTGTGGTACGTGTAGTACATTATTCAATTTCAGTTTCGATGTCAACGTGCCAAAATGTTCCACAGCCCACTTACTGGGTGAAAGTTTTTTCGTCTCTTTGCGAGTGTACCTATTTAGGTCCTGACCTCTCGAGATGTATACAGAGTGTATGTGTGTTAGTGGGAGTGGTGTAGGAAGGTTGCCCATACTAAGATAAACAAGGGAACCCAGCTCTGAGAACTATTGATTCCTCCAAGCTCTTGAAACCTCCCGCCGGGGCGTTTGGCACCGCCGAAGGAAGAGAAAGATACCGCGAGAGGTCCTGGAAAGGGAGTTGGGGGCTGGACCAGAGGGGTTGGGGTGTGGACCCATCAAACTAACCTAATCAAACTGATTGATTGCTCCACTCAATTAACGGTTCGAGCAATTTGCGATCAATCAAACGGACGCCTGCGTTAATGAATTAAACATATACAGAGGTTTCTCCGGTGCTCCTTGAATACTAAACCAGAGAAGGTCGAGAGAGATTGGATCGACCTGGAGTTATGGCTGGTAGATCACCATCACCCACGTCCCCTTCGGCTTCATTTTGAATCCTTAAGTCAAACTACGTAAAACTGTCTGGATTGAATGAAAATCAACGTGATTCGGAGGGTCATCCTTCGTCTACTGCTTCGTCGAGTACATGTAAAAACTCTAACCCACTTAGAATTTATTTAGAATTCATACCAATGATTAAAAATATCAACGTTTTGTGTGAGAAAAATGTTCATGTTTATTGTCCTTCAACATTCATATTGAATTATTGTTTATTAGAAAAAAAAGAGTTGAAAAAATGTTTATACTTTTGTTTCATTTTATAGAATTATGTAAAATTTGTTTGAAGACCATTTTTAGGAATAAAAGCGTGTTACATTGTGATAGCAAGAGGAAAATCAGTGATAGCCTCAAGTATCACTTCTCAAGAGGCTATCAATTTCTCCCTAAGAGGGAAAAACAATAGATCATTGATATGTTCATTGTTGTAGGTGTACTTTGAAAATTGAAATGATAGAATACACACAGGATATTTTATGAATAAATAAAAAAATTGAAATAATACTTTATTTCAATTTTTGTGATTGACAGCGTAGCAACTGTACATAACATGTACCCACCTATTTACTTTTTCTATAAATATCAGAATTTTTTCTCTAAAAAAAAACTCAGATCGCACGTAATATATTGCAGTACCTACTTATTTTTGATAACCTAGCTTCATAGCTACCGATATGTAGTTAGATTTTGACATTTTCATGTCTTTGCTTTGGCACATGAACTGAAAAATCGTCACGAAAACTAAGCAAGTCTTGCTCACGCGACCAATAAATAAATGAAATAGATAGAGAGAAAGATACGAGAAGATGGTTGGTTTGTTTTGTTTTCTTATTTTGGTGCTTGGGTACATGAACTAACAACCATACTTCACTACCTTCTTGTGTAGTGGTTGACATGAAAATGTCTCAATGTGTTGCAGACTCGTATGCAAGCATTTCATTCGTTCTGTCCGTCAAAATAATTTGTTTGATTTGTCAAATTCTCGAGTAATTATTTCTCTCGCTATTGATTTCCTGTCCGAATGTCAGGCGTTCCTCCGTTGTTTCCTCAGCTTCAATCAATTCCGTTTTTTTAAATACTGAAATCCGTATCAAAACGTTCTGATACGAATCCTGACGTTTTTCTAAAAAATCATATTATGTAATTATATATTAATTTTGTAATATCGGTAGTACCTAATTGTTTCGTTTTTTTGCAAGTTTTAGCCAAAATATTCATCATAAAAAACAAAACGACGAGTTCGTTAGCCAAGAATTTTGGACAACCTTATGCTAATAGATTCGCCATTGATACGGATATCTCGCTAAATCTCGCGAATCTGGGGAGATATCCCTAAGGAGGAAGGGGTTGCGAGGATTTAGTCGGTAAACGCTATATGTACGGGTATAATACTCGGTATTGGGTCAGTAAATGGATTTCCTCCAAGAAGGATATAAAGTAATAGGTCAAAAAATATGTTTTGTTGGGTTTTTTCGTGGACATTACCATCATACCATATTACCATATATTCGGATTCAGCACAAAATTACTGATATAAAATAATACAATTTCAGATATTGAAAATTGTCAAAAATATATATATATCTAAATATATATATATATATATATAATTTACATGATAATGAAAACCATGTATTTGCTGTACTCAAATGAGAAATAGTCAAGTTGGTACTCTATGAGTTTATTGGACATCTTCGCCCTGTGCATAAAGTATGGCGATTTGGTTGGATTTACGAGTGGGTAGAGTTCGGGATGACGAGGAGAGTATGTCCTGAGATTTTTGCAGTCGGGAAAATGGAAATTTTGAAAATTCAGTCATTCCATCATGCTACGCAATTGGGATTTTTTCATATATCCTGGCTTCGAATCAGTTTTCATACTAGCTGTGGTGGGTTAGTTCCTCTCCGAAGTGGAAAACGTGACATAGTTTCATTACTTATTTCCCTGCATGATTCTTCATGGAAACCTTGTCGAATAAGAAACTCCAAATTATCCCAATATGTAACTTTTATCACTTTTCTCGTGGTTTTATTGAACAGTGTGTCTCTAACGTCTGAATACAGAAATTAGTCCAAGAAGACCAATTTCTCCTGAACCAGCCTCTCTAAACCCCCAGTAGATGACAGTTCCTACTAAACACTAGAATAGTGGAGAAAGGTTGAGTTACCCAGAAAGGTTCTGGGGTTCGTCAAGTTTGTACTCTTGGATGGACGTACGACCAAATGAGTATTATAACTGAACGTTTTCTCTCTGAAATTTTCAGGCTAATAACCACCACAATATGATTTGATTATGATAATAATAATAAAAAAGTAAAATATTGATTTGTTGCAGACGCAATGAATCCCTGCTCGAGATGAAAGGATGAAGATTCGGCTGATATCCATTTGGATGGGAGTCCAACCTGCGCTGCTCACCGCGCTTCTCAGCCTCATCACGTTTTCATGCCACGCAGTGTCAGCACCGCCGCCCACAGGTGAGTTCCCCATCTACCAATGGCTACATAAACGTTACATATTCAAGCGGAATATATATCGACAATCCATCTACATTGATGATTTTCGATATTCGAATATCAGACAAATTGCTTAAGAGATTCTGCCTAGGATTCAATTCCGATAATTAAACGCTTTTATAAGACATGAAGTACAAATCAAAGTTACACCCTAGGATAATGACAGGAGTAGCATTAAGATTGTTACCACAATCACAGTGATTTCTTATGCAAGTGGTTAAGGCCTGTTGATAGCGGATTGTAATCTCGAGGGATTTTATAGGTAAACTCAGCCATGTTTTTACTGAGAACTCCTCAGTCTTGCCCATTTCTAGACAGTCAATGCACTACATCCTCTTGTAAATCAATGCAGTCGAACCAGTGATATACTGATTAATGTGCTTATAGGCTTGATCTTCATCTGGTCTAAAAAGTTCATCTTCTCCTTCTGCGACGTCTTTCTATTCAGTTACTTATCCATCTCGGCCACTTAGCAGGATCTGTGAAGTCGAAATGAGGAATTTCACCATGTCGGAATTTCCTATTTTTGACCCCAAAATCGGATTCAGCACCTCTAAAAACCCCCTAAGGCAAACTTTCAGCCCGAACTTCCTAATTTACGAATAAACAAAACAGTGTAGAAAATACGAATGTTTGAAAAAAACCGGGAAAATGATGTCATGCTGGAATAGTTCATTTATGGCCGCTTGAAGCTCTGAGATCGAGAAATCCATAGTCCCCAGATGCAAAATTTCATGAAACAGTAAAGTTCGAAATCGAAAAACTGAAGAAAAAAATAGAAAAAGCGAGATGGGGAAAATTAGGTTTCCTCTGTTTTTGTTTGATAACTTTTCTCTTAGAAAACGCGATTTCGTCGTCCCAATGGGCAACACTGGGAGAAGACGGCGATCCGAACAGCCCAATCAGCGAGCGTTCCCGCTGCACGTCTGTTTTCCCGGTTAGTTTTGAAATTAAAAATTTTGACTGTCTCCCAAAAATAACAGGAGACTTATTTTCCGAAATCAGCCCGATTTTCATCTATCCCACATCATTAACTATTCAGGAAAAATCCAAACAGAAATCGGTGAAATTCCTCATTGTCGGGTGACTGCAAGCTGACAACTATCTGAGCTGGTGAGGAGGTACTAAACTTCGGGCTTACCTTTTGGAGGTCCTTTTTGGGCTTACTCGATCTCCCTTGGGACCTATTTCCAGTTCTCAGATCCTCTTCAACAGAATCATTTTCCGATGCGGAATCGTCAGCCTCTTCTTCATTCACGAACCTCCGAGCGGATCTTTTAGCCTTAGTTTTCGATTTTGGTATGATTTTCAACACCTGACACCAAGTGGTGTTATGCAAAATGTATAATTAATACTCGTATTATAAAGTAATATCAGAACTCGCTGTATAAAATGAGTGGCCATGGAAAACTCTAATTAATAATATTGATAACTGAGAAGGTAACACTACACATTCCATGTTTGTTGGGGAAATGCTGGACTTTCGGAAGTTCAGTCAAGTCTTTGGGAACGAGAGAAAAGTAATTTTGGAGAATAACCCTCGTCTTCCCGGTCGACTACCCGAATTACAGTCCCCGAAACAACTGTATTTGTTTGCCCCAGACATCACAGAACCGACGAAAAACCGAATACACGCTCAAAAAACTGAATACAAGCTGAAAACTGACAGACTTCTACTGTCAACAAGAGTAAAAATAAAGAGGGTGGTTCGAATGTGTCCACTAGAGGTGTGTCGGTACAGCTCTACCAGGACTGTGGAACCGAGTATCACCTTGTAACGGTTCCATGCAGTGACAAAAATTCAGCCCTTACCTGTCCAGTTCCATGGACCGATAAGATATCATGGAATGGCTCTGGACCGGGAAGGGATTTGGACCACTTAGCATGGATATTGTCTCCAGTTCAGTTCCATGAAGCTGGAAGTGCCCTTACCGTGCTTATTACCGTGCCCTTAAGTGCTCGGTAATTTGGAACGGTTACATTTCTGTCACTGTAACCATTGGAACCGTTCCAGGGAAATACTTGGACCGACACATCCCTAGTGTCGACCATTTAGGAGGCTCACTGATAACAGGAGCGCATGCGCATAGCTATGAAAACGTCTATTAAACCTCACTGCTGAGGTTGGATCATTCAATGGATTTGCGGGTGAAACTAAGTGTATCTCATTAAACCTCCAATCGGACTCACAACACCCTAGAGGGAGATCTTCTCATCTCGTTAGGGGCGTTCCGTACATAATATATGTCGACACGTGGAATGCTGCGGTGAGGGCACGTGCGAGGGCGTATCATCTTAGTGCATAATAATAAACATGATCCGGAGGCGGTCCTATCTCGATGCATACGCTATGAGACTGGGATTGAGCTGTCAACATGATCGAGTGGAGTCGCGGTGGGTTCGCTTCATTCATTTTACTTGAACCTCGTTCGGTCTTGAAGGAGGACAAAGACGAATGGTAGAGGTACAGCCTTTCCTCACTCAGACTCACGAGTTTTGCTCTACAATTCTGTATCTACTCACTGTGAAGTGGGCCATTTCAATTGGTTGGTAAACTTGACTTTGTTAAACAATGTGAAATTTAGATGAGAAGATCTGTATCACTGTATTATACTTGGATATCAAGGATTCTTGTCGTAGAAATGGTTTTCTAGAAACTAGAAGATTTAGGAGACAAATTCTGATACAAATAATAAATTAGCACCTTCTATTATTCCTGGTGACTAGTGATAAATTGTTAAAACGCTACGAGGCGTTTGTGCATTCCAAATACTAGGTACCTAAAAACCCCTCCTACCTCTAGACCCATGTCCGATTCTCAACTATAAGGGGAAAATTGCAGAATTTGTGTTGCTCACCTATTTCACAAGAACGTGATTTTTCGCCTTAAACTAAGTAGTCATATCTTCTCAACTACTAGTCCTACAGCACATTAAAAAATCCGTTGTGTTACGAGTTTTCTTCCTCGTAAGCAATATTACGATTTCCATACCAGTTTGAGTTTTTGGCAACTCAATTTGAACTTTTGGCATGCCAACTTGTCATACCGGCTTAGGAAGGACATGAATAAATACGAATGTTGCAGGTTGAAAAATGAACCAAGGGTCAGGTTAGCACCGGGAGAAATTCGGGAAGAGCGCATTGCCTCCTACATTGGGCTGGTGGCTTTTAAACGGTTAACGCCTTTCCAGGGTAGAGGAAGAGGGTTTTGGGTCAGTGTTTTCATGATTTCATTATTCATTATATATATTTATAAATGTACAGGGTGTCTACACTCAAGATGGGCATAACTTCAGGGTTTTGATTCTTTACAATATTTCCAACAAAAAATGTCTCTTAGCATTCTTTCTTAACCCAATCAAAATGCCTTTTTTTTCACTTCAAAGTTTTTTTTCGCATTTTCGACCTTACGTCATAAAAATTGTCATAACTCCTGTTATTTACCAAGTAAATTCAAACATAAGGATATCGTTGGAAAGAGCGTTAAATTTCCAAGCTATCTAGGGTAAAACCAGAATCTTTTAGCAATAAAGCATTTCTGTAAAATCAAGTTAAAAAGTAAATTATAAATTTTCTCCCGAAATTCGATTTTTGTTATCGAAGCTTTCACTTTGAACGCCTGCCCATTTCGATAGGAGCTCTTCGGAAAAAACATGCCCAAAATTTCAGCTTTCTAATGGTCTATCAATTTTTATTTTTAAAATTGAAATTAGAAGAGTAAATCAAGTTTGAATGCAAGAAAACGTGTGTTTTACAAGAGTATCGAGTGTATTACGCGGTGTATGGTGGTCTCCCTCAATCTTGACGAGTATAGTATATTTTCCTACGAAATATTTTACGCTAAATCCAATGATGATACTTTCGAATAATTCTGACTGTTGGAAAATGGATTTTTCGAAGAAAACCTTGGTATTCGTACATAAAATACGCATTATTCGTAGATATGGTAGAGAGCATGAAGTAACACATTAAATGTAGAAATTTTCTACATTAAATTGAGTAGAAATTTTCTACTCAATAAAAACATCAAATTTCTAGCAGATTGATCAAACATTAAAACATCAATGCCCATCTTAAGTGTAGACACCCTGTATATACTTTTTAAAATTTTTGGAAAGTACATCGGTATAAGAAATTTCGTGATGAATCTGAATATACCTTACATTACTATGATTGTGAAGGTAATAATCACAAAAACCGGGAAAATCCAGGATTTTGGGCTATTTTTGAAATTTGGACCCCTTAGGGTTGTTAGAAATTTTTGGCTAACGAACTCGTCTTATTGTGTGTTCATACGAATATTTTGGCGAAAACTTAAACATTTTTGTTGAATAATTATTAAAGTTATCGTGTGAAGTGTAGTGTGTGCATGTGTGGTTATGTTGTATAATATACAACATAACCACACATGCACACACTACACTTCACACGATAACTTTAATAATTATTAATAAATTAATAAACTTTAATAAATATGTAGAAATAGAATTGAAATAATTTAGAAGAGCATAAAACCGCTAGTAACTCGACAAAATCGCTTTATTCACAAGACTACTCCACGCTACAAAACAGAATCAAAACATACGCGGTCTCCAATCCTTTTTCCCCGCCTCTCAGCTGTCATTAGCCCTCGACGCGTACTATGGAAGTATTCTTCATTCTTACTTCCATGCAGCCCGCTTGTTCTTCTTTGTTCTGTGTTGTTGACGTAATTCCAAGAGGCGTGGTTTAGTAGCCAGCTTGTGCACATTTGGTAGGTTATCCAGATTTCCTCAGTCGGGTGTTTAGGTCCCGAGAAAAATATTATATTTTTGGAAAAATTTCAGGGATCGTTTAAGAATGTTCCAAAACGAATTTCAGTGAACATTTTTTTTTTTCAAAAAAGTCAATTCTAAAAATTTCGAGGCCATTGCAATAGCTTCATTTTTTTAAAGAAAATTCCCTGAAGTCTATGCTAAAAATCTTGAGTCCATTGCAATAGCTCCCTTTTCTTTGAAAATTCGCTAATAATTCAAATTTGGATGTTGAGTATCAGGTGCCCTCAGGGATTCGTTCGTATCATTCATCACACGATGCGTCTCCGAGTTCTATTCGACGTCAAAGTCACCGAACGTCTCTCGACGTGGAATCAGGCAAATCAGCCCTCCATCAAAGACCCTCCATCAACTCGGGACAGACGCGGAATCGCGATGTCCAACAGCTGCGCCTGATAGTGGCCGAAGAGTCGGGCCTATTGTGCCGAGGCTGACAAATTGGCTTGATTGGCACTGGACGTCGAGGCGGACGGTGGTGGTTTGGATGGGAAGAGGAAGAGAGGGGGGGGGGGTCGTTATCAAATTTATGAAGGAGGGTGGTTCTGCAGAAGGTCGGAAATCGCATGGCGCCTCATCCCCCGCTGCAATAATCTCCGTTATATCCCGACCGCTCATAGTTTCATCTAATTACTCGATAGGGAATCTGCTTTGGGCTTAATTGTCCGGTTCGACGAACTGAAATTGGTTACAAATTGTCTTGTTAAAGATTTCTATCAAGAGGTTGCACCCTTAGTAGGTGAACCCCACCACCCAAACAAAATGAAATATGAATTGAAATATTAAATATTTTTTGATTTATTTTTTTAATTAATCTTAATTAAATCTTGAAATTAATTAATAAAGCTTAATTGATTTAACTTTTTTAATTAATCTTAATTAATTTTAATTAATTTTAATTAATTTATTGATTGATAAATTTTATCAATGTGTTGGTTAGGCAAAACGCTGCAAATTATTACACAAAGGTTTGTTATTTTTCTATATAGTTCACTCGTCTGCTCAGAACACGGCTTTGCCATTGTTACCACCAACCAACTTGAAGAAAAAACATCGATGTCATTTCGGTCAGCTACAATTTGATCGGAGATTAGGCCTATTTTGCGATTCACACTCGTGTTTTTGATTTATCGTACGTCCAACTCTTAAGTTCGCGTAGGGAGGGAACGGTTTGTCCTACAGAGCTCCGCGTGTCAAAAAATTCTAAGTTGGGGCGTTTTAAAAATTTCAAAATTCATCTTTGAACCCTTAGAAGTGACCTACCTCAACCTAAATCTTCGGGCACAACTAGACCCCAAATAGAGCCCACATACCAAATTTCATCAAAATCGGACGATGCTAAGTGAGGTAAATGCCGCGGACGGCCAAATTTGTATTCGATTTTTGGTTTCTACGTACCTTGAAACGTAAACCATCAAATTTTGAGGGGTGTTAAAAAAAATTTTTTCTTGGTAGATTCCAAAGGTTCATTATTGAAAATAATAAACCGAAATTTGGCCGTCCGTCCGCGGTTTTCTTCATGTTGGGTGGTTGGTGTCTTTGCAGACGAGTGATCTATGAAGAAAAATGATGAACCATTGTGTAATAATATTCAGCGTTTCGTTCGATTTTTGGATTCTACGTACCTTGAAACTTAAACCAACAAATTTCGAGGGGCTTAAATAATTTTTTTCTTGGTCAATTTCAAAGGCTTATTATTGAAAATAATAAACCAAAATTCCATAGAATCTTAAATTGAAGGAAAATTATCTTCTGTTCTATTCTATATACCGATACCTTAAAGCACAAATGGTCTATGTCCATCCACCTTCCACATTTTTAATTTCAGAAATACTCAAATTCAACAAAAATATTCTCGAGTTTTCTTGACGATTATAGCTTTAAAATTTATTGAGGAAATTAAAGAGTTTGGTGTAATATTTTAGGAATTGTGCATTGGTGATAAATTCTTTCGCGTTTTTCTCAAAACACCATTTTTGGACATATCGCCTTTGTGCTTTGAGGTATCGATACATAAAACGCCAATCTTATGTACGTACGTATGCACGTTGCCGATTGGGAGGAGTTGGAGGGGTCGTGGGAGTGGGGAGAGTCAGAGGAATCGGAGGCGGGAGGAGTTGGGAGCGGGAGGAGTCGGTGGCTTGAGGGTCGGAGGGAGAGGGGGACGAGGATAGTCGGAGGAATCGTTTTTGCCTGCTTTTCGTTGAAAATAATAAACCAAAACAAAAGCTCGGAAGGGGGGGGGGTATTACGTGGACTCTGACTCTTCTCATCCCCGACTCCACCCGCCTCCCGCCCCCTGCCGATCGGCAACGTACCTACAGGCACAGTTGGAGTTTTATGTATTAGATGGAGGATGGTCCCCTATGAATCGAAAGTTGGTCTCAGAAAGTTAATAATATTGCATCGTCATGCGATTTACACATGCATGCGAAATTTCAGCTGAATTGGATACCAGAAAGTGGATAAAATTCAACTTGCAAGATTTGATAAATGACAAACAAACCTACAGACTCACAGACAACGGGACTGGTGAAACTAAATTTATTTAGTTAATTATAATTTTAATGATTCGCACTAAGTGCCACACCCACAAGGCTGACTACTGTCGCATAGATAATAATATAGCTATGCGTATAGCTACGTTAGGAAAATCGAAATATTATTTCGATTTTCCTAACGTAGCTTTGAAGATTTCTCTGAGAATTCACTCATAAACTCGTGAATGGACTTTCAACGGTATTTTGTTGGGGATCGCTGTCCAACACTGCAATTTATCCTGCGTGCCTCGGTTCAATGTGCACCTCAGTTTATTTGTTCATTAAACACCGCGGAGATGAGTTGACTGCCTCTCGCCACCTCAGACCCTCGCAGTCCGACATTACCGTGTCGAGAGGGGCGCTCGGAAACAATGGGAATCCGCTGATGTTTAACGGCGAAAAGCCGCTCGTGTTAACTTCATAATGAAACTCCGACGTGGGAAACGGACGAAAGGAACAACTCTTGGCAACACGCAGGTAAATGGAGCGCGGAGAAAAGCGCTGTTTGGCCTGCGGTGAATGGAGCAGTCCGCCTCGCCCCCTCATTGTGGCCGCCTCTGACAAATGCATCTTCTGCACGGTAGGATTTCCCCCTCCATCGAGGTCCTACCTAATAAACAGCCCCTCACTTCCCCTCAGTGCTTTCCCTCACGTTTCGCTCCCTTTTATTCCCGCTAAGTTGATTCTTGACTCCCACCTAACACTCCCTCCTCCCCTCCTCCCACCATTATGTTCTCCATTGTGTGCTCTCGCCTTCTCTTTCGCTATTCTGTGGGATTTTAAGAAATTATTTGTGAGTTTGCGGAGCCACCTGGTGCTACGAGGTGAAGCCCCACTAGAGCGAGCAAACGAAGATGCTAGGTACCCTGCGTGGTCGAGGAGGGAGGTCTCCACTAGGATATCAACACCTACGTGAATAGTAAGCCTAACGCTTTCGGTTTGCTATTTTCAATGATAAAATTGACCAAGAAAACCAAAATTTTTACCCAACCAGAAAATTTGTTAGTTTACGATTAAAGGTAGGAGCAATCCAAAAATCGCAAGAACATTTTGTTGTCTGTCCGCCGTACGCCGTACTTTCCTCACCATGGACCGATTTTGATGAAATTTGGTGCCGCAAAGCTTTTGGTTGATGTCAGTCTCTTATAGGCCCAGTTTTGGTTTATTATTTGCAATAATAAACCTTTGGAATCGACCAAGAAAAAAATGTTTTAACACCCCCTCAAAATTTTATGGCTTACGTTTCAAGGTACGTAGAATCCAGAAATCGAATAAAATTTGGCCGTCCGTCCGCCGTACGCGGCACTTCCCCTACCGATTTTGATGAAATTATTAATAAATTAACTACTAAATTAAATTACTTTATGTTCCCAGGAAACTTCATGAATTTTTGGTTTATTATTTTCAATAATGAACCTTTGGAATCGACCAAGAAAAAAAAATTTTTAACACCCCCTCAAAATTTGATGGTTTACGTTTCAAGGTACGTAGAATCCAAAAATCGAATAAAAATTTGGCCGTCCGTCCGCCGTACTTTTGCCACTTAGCACTGACCGATTTTGATGAAATTTGGTATGTAGGCTCCAATTGGGGTCTAATTGTGCCCCGAAGATTTTGGTTGATGTAAGTCACTTTTGAAGGGGTCAATGAATGAATTTTGAAATTTTGAAAACGCCCTAACTCAAAAAATTCCAAAATAAAGGTATTGTTTTTCCATCAATTTAAGATTCTGTAGAATTTTTAGAATTTTTCGAGACCACGCGGAGCCCTGTAGGACAAACCGTTCGCTCCCTACGCGAACTTAACACTTCAAAGAGATAACACTTTATCACAGTCCCAATTTTATTGATAAAAGCGTGTTACATTGTGATAGCAAGAGGAAAAAGAAGATGCTAAATGTAACATGCTTTTATCAATAAAATTGGGACTGTGATAGAGTGTTATCTCTTTGAAGTGTTATATTCCTTATTGGAGGTAATTAATTTTTTGCATTTTAGTTCATTTAATTAACAAAAAATAAAAGCTTGTTTTTAAAAAGGGGCTTTTCTTTAATTGTTAAGTTACGACAAAAAAACTGATAGGAAGAATCGTATTGTAAAAACGCTGCAAATTATTACACAATGGTTAATTTCATTCT
This sequence comes from Apolygus lucorum, assembly GCA_009739505.2. Classification (NCBI taxonomy): domain Eukaryota; kingdom Metazoa; phylum Arthropoda; class Insecta; order Hemiptera; family Miridae; genus Apolygus; species Apolygus lucorum. Next base: position 22,318,406 of record CM019179.2, read on the forward strand.
ACATTGATCACTCGTCTGGAAAGCCACCAACCATCCAACATGAAGAAAAACATCAATCGCATTTCGGTCAGCTTTAATTTGAACGGAGTTTAGGCCTCTTTTGCGATTCACACTCGTGTTTCTGATTTATCGTAAGTTCAAACTTTAAATTCTTGTAGGGAGCGAGCGGTTTGTCCTACAGGGCTCCACGTGGTCTCAAAAAAATTCTAAAAATTCTATACTATCTCAAATTGATGGAAAAACAATATCTTTATATCAACATTTTTTGAGTTACTGCGTTTTCAAAATTTCAAACCTTTTTTTTCAACCCTTAGAAGCGACCTACATCAACCAAAATCTTCGGGGCACAATTAGATCCCAATTGGAGCCTACATACCAAATTTCATCAAAATCGGTAGGGAAAGTGCCGCGTACGGCGGACGGACGACCAAATTTTTATTCGATTTTTGGATTCTACGTACCTTGAAACGTAAACCAACAAATTTTGAGGGAGTGTTTAAAAAAATTTTTTCTTGGTCGATTTTTTAAAATATGTATTTTGGAAAATAATAAACCAAGAGCGTTCGTTTGAATATTTCTCGTGAAAAACATACTGCAAGGAAAAATATATTTGAATGCTTACGAATCCGATATCTACTCATGAGATACTCCACTTGATATTGAGCGAATCTGTTGGGAGATTTACAATCCGCTGCAGCTGCAGCATGCTGGCGTACTCGTTGTGCACCTGAGTGTACATGGATCGTACATGGAGACTGAAAGGGTTGTCTGCTCGAAGATAAACAGCGAAATCGCGGAAATTGTTTTTAAATGGACGATAGGAGTTTCACCATCTGCTATGTTGTTCTCCTTTCACCTCCCCTAAAAGGAACTTTACTCGGTTGGTACTGGCAACCGTTAAATTCAGGCTCTGAAAACCTAATGTTGGTTTAATTTCCTCTCCGAATTCGGATTCTCTCAAAAGACCCGATAAATCTTCATAATTGAACTGAGAGGCCGATGGGGAACCTGCCGTAGGCGGACGTTTAAAACAAATGAACGGGGGGGTCGGGGACTGGTGGGTCGGACATGGGCCATTGAATTTTTAAACCCCGCAACCTTTGAGGGAGAGATTCGGCCGGGTGGAATCACTGAGGGGAAGCAAAGTCCATCGAAATACAGGATATCCGCTTGAATTTTTCAACCGTCCCATCTGCATAATTGATCTGTAAATTAAGTGAGGGGGTAAATGCATGATTCGGAGAGTCTGTTTAAATTAGGGATCGGGAGAGGTTGTCATTAGTGGCCGCGAGATTTTAGCGAACCACAATAATTTGCTGCAGAGCTGAATTTGTCCTCCAATCCCTTCATTATTGTTATTGCCGATAGGTTTCTTGCAGACTACTTATTGCCATATCAGTTGATGAAACCATCAGATACAATAAAACTCCGAGGACCATTGACGAACTGCTTAGCTAATTAGCAGGAATAGCAGGGTTATGGTTGAGGAAAAGTGGCTAGATGGTTCATGGTTATGGCGTCTACGACTATATGACTCTATTGGTATATGGCCCTGTGGCTAGATTGCCAGATAAGGGTAGAAGGATTGACGGCTATTATAGCCGTCACCCACTGCAGCAGTGGACTAAAAGTTTTAGTCAGCCCATATAATATGGGTATGACTCTATGGATCTTGATTGCACTATGGCTATATGGCTACATGCGTTTTGGCTTAATGGATCTATGACTAGATGGCTCTGTGGCTGAATAGATCTATGGCTAAATGTTTCCATAACTTGATGGTTCTATGGGAAGGCGGCCCTAAGAATAGTTGGCTCTATAGCAAGATTGCCAGATAAGGCTAGAAGGAGTAATGGCTATATGGGTATGACTCTATGGCTCTTGATTGCACTATGGCTACATGCCCAGATGGCGTTTCGGCTAAATGGATCAATGACAAGATGGCTCTGTGGCTGAATAGATCTATGGCAAAATGTTTCCATAACTTGATGGTTCTATGGGTAGGTGGCCCTAAGAATAGTTGGCTCTATAGCAAGAATGGCCATGGCCAGATGGCGTTTCGGCTAAATGGTTCTATGACTAGATGGATAACTTCATGACTAAATGGATCTACGGCCTTTGGATATGGCTAGATGGCTTAAAACTGATTATTTCATGTGAAATTGAAAAAAACAATATATATATATATATTTGTCAATTCCCATAATTAAGATGATTCTGGTTTATTATTTTCAACTAGCTGAAAAGCCTACTAAAAGTAGGCAAAAACGATTCCTCCGACTCTCTCCTCCACTCACTCCCTCCGACTCCTCCCGCCCCCAACTCCTCCGACTCCTCCCGCCCCCAACTCCTCCCGTCTCCGGTTCCGCGGACACTCCCAACTCCCACGACCCCTCCGTGCATAGGTACGTACGTATGGTTGGCGTTTTATATTATTAGACTAGCTGAAAAGCCTACTAAAAGTAGGCAAAACGCTTCTTCCGCTTGATCCTTTGGAATCGACCAAGAAATAAGATTTTTTAACCCCCCCCCCCCTCAAAATTTGTTGGTTTACGTTTCAAGATCCGTAGAATCCAGAAGCGCTGCAAATTTTCACACAATGGTTTAATATTTTCCTATATAGATCACTCGTCTGCAGAGCCACCAACCATCCAACATGTAGAAAAACATCGATCGCATTTCGGTCAGCTTTAATTTGAACGGAGATTAGGCCTCTTTTGCGATTCACACTCGTGTTTCTGATTTATCGTACGTACAACCCTTAAATTCTCGTAGGGAGAGAACGGTTTGTCCTACAAGTCTCTGAAAATTCTAAAAATTCTATTTTTTTCAAATTGGTGAAAGAGTGATACTTTTACATCAACATTTTTTGAGTTAGGGCGTTTTGAAAATTGTTAACCCTCATTTTTGAACCCTTAGAGGTGGGAGCACACCCTGTATATCTGTGTAGGTAAGAGTGCCTCAAATTCTTATTAAGGACAATTGTCATCATGTTTCCCAGGGCTACGAGGAAGCTATGTGCTAGGTATGCTTGAAGCTATATGCTCCACCCTCTCAGCTGAGCGAGGACTGATTTCGTCCCAGGTTGATGATAATGGGACGTCCCTTGTTACTAAGAGGGAGAGCTTGAGGGGATGAAGGGATTGACGAGTGAATAATTCAAAGTGACCTTGGGTTGACCTTGGTGGAAGGTGAAGGTGCGTGTGGGAGGTGACGGGGACTCGTTAATTGGGCCACCTTTCCCTCCCCCCGCTCGACCCTCACCGCCCTCCCCATCAAGACTGAAAATCCTCACACCATCAGCATCAAGACTGAATCCCTAATGTAGCCTTCTCTTACCTCCCTCCGTCTCAGAACCTCGACCGCATCCCTTGAGAAATCAGCTGAATCCGCAGTTTCAGCGCTGATGCCGCTTTGTGTTTTCTCCTGAAAAGTGATAGGGACTCTCGGAGGAGGAGAAACGACCCAAACGAGCGAGGCGATGAAGAATAAGAGCTCGAAGAGGGGAAGTGGGGAATGGATGAGAAATTGAAGAAGAGGGAAGGAGACGGTGGTGCGAGCGGAAGAGTGATGGGTGGAAGGCGGAGCGGAAAGTGAGATGAGGTCGCGACGAGCTGGCATCAGTTGGAAGCTACAGCCAGGCAGAGTAGAGGCGTTCCCGGCGTTGGCAGAACAGGGAAGGTGTTTCTCGAGGTTGGCAGAACAAGGGAGGACGCGAGGGGGAGGTTTCTCGAGATTAGCGAGTTGTTGTTGGAACCTCCCGCGCGTTTGCCCTTCTTATCCGACTCACGTGACTTGTGAGGCTCAACTCCTCCCACGTCTGGCGACTTCTGCAGTCTCAAATACATCCTTCGTCATGAGACTACTGAGCCCCCCCCCCCCCGGCCCCTCCTTAAGACTCTTAACCCTCTTCGGGTCGATTTTACTACTTATTTCCAACAAAAATACCTCTTATACCTAGGTATGGTAAATCAAATAACCACTACCAGGGAGATAGTTTTACTGTTTATTCATGCATCTGCACATACATTAGGGTCATTTGGCTCTCTTTACCATGAGGCAGAGAGGGGATCAAGAGGCCTTCCGACACTTGGAGAGTACATTGAACCACAACAGCTTGGAAAAAGAGGCCATAGTATGCTCTGAAACTCTGACCAATTAATAAAAGTCCATTCATGCAGCATGAATTAATGAGCGAATTTTCAAAGAAATCATTCAGTTTAAGGTGTGGTTAAGAAAAGGACCAATGGTGTTGCAATTTGTTGAAGAAAGTTTTTTTTTCGATTCTTGGTTTATATATGTTTTTTTTTACATACTTTTACACCAATAATCGACGTCCCGGGAGACGTGAAATCACTGGGCTGAAAGCTGAATCTGGGAGCCCGAGAAGCGTTCTGATTGGTGGAGCTCCTGGACGTAGTTAAAGATGAAAGCAACAGATCGCGTTCATGATCGTATGTTCCCAACCTCATCACAACAAGCCACCTCTTGTTTATCACACATTTTTCTCCTTGATGCGTTACCGGCCGCATCTAAGTACCTAATTAATTTGATAACTTCAGTTATATTCGCGATATGTACGAAAAAATCGTGCGATTTTCAATAATACACTGGGTTTTAAACGTTTCTATCGGTGGCAGTTGCCGTTTTTTTCCCGACACATAGGATGTTTGGAAAAAGAGTGATCGTTTCAGAATGTTCCAAAACGGATTTCAGTGTGAAAATTTTTCAAAAAAGTCGATTCTAAAAATTTTTAGGCCATTGCAATAGCTTCATTTTCCTTGAAAATTCGCTAAAATCGGAAAAAACTATACATGTTGTCTACAAAACAAGTCTCATTCGTTCAAGGATTCGATTCTACAACTAATCTGCAACAAAAAATGTCTCAGCAATTTTAGGACGTCCCACAGTAAGACTTGGGCGTCCTCGTGTGATCGATCTGGGGTGAAGTTGGACGACACTCAACAGAAAAAAAAAAACTTCTGCCAAGTGGGTGTGGCAAATAGCTTCCTCGTATCCATAACCCGATTATATAGATGATCCTATGCGTAGTAGTTAATCTCAAAACACCAATCTCTAAGTACCTTTCACTACCCTCATAGGGGACCATCTACACGCTAATCCGGACAATCCTAGAAAATGTCATCATATTCGGATGAAAAATTAAGTGAGTAGATGTATGTGATTGGATCAAAAAATACTTAAAAATACATTTTGAGTCGATTACGGACATCACGGTGGCCGTGACGAGGGTACTCGCGGACATCCCAGTCGAAGCGTTCCAGAAATGTTACAAAGCATGGAAAACGCGCTGAAATCGCTGTATAGCTGCCCAAGGGGACTACCTACTTTGAAAGGGATGGCAGAGTTGTAAAATAATTTCTAAGAATACGGTTTTTATGGAGTCAGTTTCATTACTTAAATGTCACACCTCGTACTTGTAAACATTCTATGAGTTTGGGGTGACAAAAAGAGTTTTTTTTCATGGTTTTAAAAATTTTCACTCATAGGGTTGATATTATCATTTTGTGTCACACCCACAAAGTTGACGACTCTCTCATATTTCGATTTTTTTTTGCCGATAGCTCTGGTCTTCCTTGAAAATTTGCTCATTAACTCATGCTGCGTGATTAGAATATTTCATCACTGAGAGAGTTGGTAGGTATTTACCTGGAGTCTGAATAGCAAATCTTTTTTTTTCAAATTTCGATGGGGTGGTTAATCTGGTACAACCGTCCTGTCTTAAAACAGACTATCGAATTTCACAGATTGTTCGAACTTACTTCATTTTTTTTCTCAATATTCTTTATTGCACCAAGTACCTATTACTTATATCATTTTGAAAATATGGACTTATATTCAAAACTAAGATACATCACTGAGTTTTGTTGATTATGGTGGATGTTTCACTCCCCTGCTTCACAAGTAAGCTAAGTCAAGTGGTTTGGTACGCTTCAATCTTCTGATGATATCATTTGTATCAAGGAGTTGGACAGCTTCCTCGTTGATGTGACATCTTAGCCGCTGTAGGTGTCTCACAGCTTGTCGCTTTATAGCATCGTTTATTGTTTCGATCCGAAGCTCATGATGGAGACGTTCGTTTCGAAAGTACCATGGTGCATTGACACCCATTCTTAGCACATTGTTCTGGAATTTTTGGATGATGTCTCGATTTGACTGAGCCGTACAGCCCCAAAGCTGAGATCCATATGTCCAGACTGGTTTAAGGACTTGGTTATACAATGTAAGCTTGTTCTGGATTGACAACTTCGACCGTCTGCCCATTAGCCAATGCATTTTTCTGAATTTTAGAATGAGTTCTTCCTTCTTTTTTTTTGACATGGGCTTTCCATTTAAGTTTGGCGTCTAGTGTCATACCTAGGTATTTGGCTTCATTAGCATTCGGAATAACTTTTCCCATGAAATGTACCGGAATATACTCGATTCTCTTGTTAGTGAAATCGACATGTACCGACTTAGTTTCATTTATTTTGATTCTCCATTTTGCTGTCCACTTTACTTAACTTACTTCATGCACAACCAGTAACTGCATCCAGAACACCATTTTTCTTCTTCCAAAAACCACCATCTACACATTAACTTCCATTCTCCTATCCGCAAACCATATTTAATTAAACAACTCACATTAAATGTAAGGTGATAGGGCTGATAACGGTGATATAGAATTATTTATTTATTTTTTTTCTCAAATTATATTTATTGCACCAAGTAATTCAACTTATTAGCAACATTTCTCTGACAATGTATATAAATAACTGAAAAGAGAGTGTGGTACATAGCACACCTCCATACTTCATTTGTCGGCTATTTTATGTGTCTTTTGACGCACAAGATTCACAGGAGCGCACAGCACAACACTCACTGAACAACTCCATGAAAACACCACTCCCTACTGCCACAGATCGTGAGGTTTTCGTCTTTTCAGCCGCCTGAGTAGATCATCAACATCCAGCAACTTCACAGCCTCCTCGTTGATATGACCTTGTAGTCTCTGGTGATGGGCTATTGCTTGAGTTTTGATGACTTCATTTATTGTGGGAATTTTAAGGTCCTTATGGATGTCGTCATTGGTTGAGTACCAATACGCATCAACGCATGAGCGCAGTACTTTGTTCTGAAAACGCTGTATAATGTCACGATTGCTTTGAGAGGTGCAGCCCCACAGTTGTGCACCATATGTCCAGACTGGCTTAAGGACCTGATTGTATAAGGTTAGTTTGTTCTGTATTGAAAATTTTGATCGTCTACCAACCAACCAATACATTTTTCGGAGTTTGATGTCCAGTTCTGTTCTTTTATTTTTCACATGCACCCTCCAGCGGAGTTTCGTATCCAGAGTCATACCCAGATATTTTGCCTCATTAGCATAAGGGATGACTTTGCCATTAAGATATATTGGTATATGTTTGATATGGCGGTTGGTAAAATCAACATGGACTGATTTGGCTTCATTCATCTTGATTCTCCACTTAATTGTCCAGTCATGGAGTTTCTCGATGGATCTTCTAAGTTTTAAAGTTGATTCGCGATTGTCTTCACCAATAGCAAGGACTGCAGTATCATCTGCAAATGATGCCAGGGTGTTACCCTCGTGTTCGGGTAGATCGCTAGTGTATAGGACGTACAAGAGGGGGCCAAGTACGCTTCCTTGCGGGACTCCAGCATGAATCATTTTTGCTTCTGAGTATGCATCATCTTGTTTGATTCGGAAGTACCGATTTGATAGGTATGAGTGGAGCAACTCAGCATATTTTGCTGGAAGCATTTGTCTGAGCTTATGATTAAGTCCCTCGTGCCAGACTTTATCGAACGCCTGGGTAACGTCGAGGAAGACAGCTGAGCAGACTTTTTTGTCTCCCATGGCTTGTTCAATAATATGAGTGATCCGGTGCACCTGATCTATAGTCGAATGCTTATGGCGGAACCCAAACTGTTGTTTAGGTATGAGGTTTCGTTCTTCCACAATTTTTATTAGTCGTTTGTGGAGCACTTTTTCAAAGAGTTTTGAGAGTACAGGTAATAGTGATATCGGTCTATAAGAAGTTATTTCTTCAGGAGGTTTACCTGGCTTCAGTATCATGATGACTTCAGCAAGTTTCCACAGTTGTGGAACATACCGAAGTTTGATAGAAGCATTTATGATTTGTGTGATCTTTACAAGCGTCTTCCGCGGAAGGTGTTTGAGGACTTGTCCAGTGATCAGGTCATATCCAGGGGCCTTCTTTGGATTTATCTTGGTGTTGATGGTGTTTTGTATTTCTTTGACAGTGACCAATGGGATGTCAATTTGTTGATCTCCCAAGAGAACTTCTTTGAGAGATTCCTCATTAGGACAACCAGTATTGGGCGTGAAAATATCTGCTAGATGACGAGCAAAAGAATCAGCCTTTTCTTGATTGGTTTTTATCCACTTGTTATTAGTTGTATCTTTAATAGGTGGTGCTTGGATGATAGGTCTCTTCAAGTGCTTTGTTGCCTTCCAGAGAGAGTATTCAGTGTCTCGATGACTGGTGAGCGACGTGAGAAGATCTTCTTGGGTTTCTTCTTGTATCTGTTCCATCATTTTCTTCAATTTGTAGTCAAGTTTGTACCATTCAGTTTTGAGAGTGGGGATACGTAAATGTTGCCATTTACGTCTAGCTTTTCGTTTTTCTCTGATCGTATTCACAACTTCGCACGGATAGTTGAGGCCCTTCAGCTTTCTCGTTTCTTCAGGGGTGTTTTGCCATGCCGCAGTTTGGATGGAGTGAACTAGTTGACCTAGCTCTCTATCAATTTCATCCGGTGATGTCAGTGCCACACTGAGATCAATGTGTTGATTTACGTTGATTTTAAACTGATCCCAATCTGTCTTTTTGTTCACTAGGACTGGATTATGTGGTTTGAGAATAATCGTTTCACTTAGTGTGAGAACTATTGGCGAATGGTCCAAGCTGAGGTCAGCGCAGTCCTCAACAAGTGCATAGTTCGCTGAGATATTTTTCATGATGAAGAAATCAATTAAATCAGGCCTCTTCTTAATGTCTGTTGGCCAGTATGTTGGTTTCCCACTTGAAAACGGTATACAGTTATTTGATTGCACATACTTGAGAAGTTGCGTACCACGAGGTGTACTAAGTCGCGAACCCCAATACGTGTGTTTAGCGTTGAAGTCCCCGCCGATTATAAAGCGATTTCCTAGTAGGGAAAACGCTTCAGCAAATTCTTCTTCTTTTATGATATGCCTTGGTGGAATGTAGATACTGGCAATATCGGCTTCAAAGGATTTTGTACTGATGGTGATTGCACATATTTGAAGCTTTTCTTCCTCTATTTTGACACATTCATGATGCTTTATATTTTCTTTGATCAGTACCATGCTGCCTCCTCTTGCATTATTGCTGGGATGGAGAGCATTATAGGACTTGAATCCTTTGATTTTAAAATATGACTCCTTGGTAAAGTGAGTCTCAGAAATTAGGCAGATGTCTATTTTGTTTATATTAAGGATCGTCTCCAATTCCAATTTTCGGGACAAGAGTCCATTGGCATTCCAGCACATAATTCGTGAGTTGCGCATCATGGTGATTTCTTTCGTGTTTGATTGCAACCTTTTTCAAGGGCAGTTAATCTTTGATTGACGTTGGACAGAGTGTTTTCTATTCTGCTTTGATTTGCAAGTATGTTTTGCAATAACGACTGTATACTATTATCAGACTGCATGGGTGTAGGCTGGGTGACTCTGTCACCTACCGCTTGAGCGTATGAAGGCTGATGACCGAAATGTTGGTTTTTCTCATGGATTGGAGTTTTCGGTATGAAAACTTTTTTACCCTTGTTATTTGGTATGGTTCGTTTATCGTCATTTTGAGAGGCCTTTGGGCCTTGAGATCTTTTTTTCTGAATCTCGGCAGCTTCAATGGCGGCTGGACATTTGCGGTAATTAGCTGTATGAGAATCACCGCAATTTGCACATTTGGCTGGGGTGGTGCGAGGTTTGGTGCACTTTTCTGTGGGATGAAAGCCTGCGCATTTAACGCACCTTTCCATTTTCGTGCAGTAGTTTTTGGTGTGTGCCCATGATTGGCACCTCTTACATTGAGACACAATTTTATTAGGTTTGAGGTTTTCAAATTTTACCTTCGACGAGTAAAACTTCGTAATTCCATGTATAGTGTCAGGGTTGGTTCCTGGGGCAAAATCAACTATATACATATCAATAGGTGCTTTTGTTCCCCATTTCAATTTTTGGGTTACATTTAGGACTTTGAGGTTTGGATATTCGTGAGAAAATGCATCTTTGAGCTCTTCTGAAGCAAGCCCCCTTGGAAGTCCTTTTAGCATGACTGTGTAAGGCCGTTCCTGTTTGTTTTGGTATGTCGTAAATGGACATTGTTTATTAATAAGCTCTGATCGAATTGCACGAAAATCATCAGACGTTTCCGTGTTAATCTTGACTTTTCCGTCACCAAGAAGAGTGAGGGTGACATTTGGTACAATCGTTGTTAAACATGTTCTTATATGTTTAAAGCCATCGGCATCTTTGAGTGCTTCTAGCGTAAATGGAGGAGGTTTTGGTTCTTTTTTTGGTTGGGATTTTTGTACCTGTTTTTGGGGTACAGTTTTCCTATTTTTATTTTGAGGTACCTTCACTGGTTTGAATTCAACTCCAGTGGCATTGTACGATCGAACTTCATCGTCTCCGACTTCATTGGCAAGATCACTTGAGTCTGTATGATAGTTCTCCCCATGTTCTACTTCATCAAGTTTAGCTTGAAGGTCGATGACTTTTTTCTTTTCACCAATAACGACTTCGTTACATTGAGGTAAATAATCACAGAGAGATTTAATTACACTATATAACTCACTGAATGAATTTCGGATTAAAGCATCTTGGATTGCGCTGGTTTTATGACGATGTTGCGCAAGGCTAGCCTCTGCTTGTGACACGATTTTCGCTACCGTCAGCTCGCCTTCGCGGTCCAAGTTCATTGCCGTCCGGTGGAGGCCTCACGGCACGGGACAAATATTTTGGTTTCACTGCTCTCGATGTCGATGTTTCCACCTTGAACGTTCGCGGGAGACTATGTAGAATTATGAAGGATGTGAAAATTTTTTTACATCCTTCATAATTCTACATCACCGTTATCAGCCCTATCACCATAGAACAGTTTTTGCCATCAATCTCCGTAACTTACTAGTTACCTTGGTGTTGTTGTTTGTTAAGTTAGTGCTGTTCTTCTATATCAATGCTTACTTGCATATTTTTCTTAACATATTGTTGTATACTTATAAAACACCGTATTTAAACTTTAAAAATATTATTATGTATTGTAAAACCATCGTAATTCCTGAATTACGCCAAAAATCTACCAATGAAACATGAGCCTTCAGGAAAACCCTGCTCAGATCCTGGATTTTTTCTGGCAGCCATCTTACAAACACTCTTTCTATTGTTCCCTTCCCAACCTGTTCTCTCAAAACGGTTTTCCAAAAACATCCAACTTCTTGTGTGTCATTCTTAAAAAAACGTGATTTTATTGTGATAAACGACAGAGACTCGACCATAAAAACTCTGAAGCAATGTGGTATTGCTCGAATCCTACTTATTTTGGACTAGGAGCCACCTGTACTCTTCCTGGAAGCTGCTATAATTCTACAATCTTCTTCTTCCTGGAACCTGTCCTTGGTTTCTGGTGGAAGCTGCCTGTCCTGCCTGCTTTCTTCTGGAAAACCTTTCATCTGGGACTGATCACCCCACAGCTAAGCCCTTTTTCTTATCTTTTCACATGGCCATTTAGGGAAACAATAGAACCTTTCAATTTAAACCATTACAAAACCTGCTTTCAAATCTTCAATAAACTCATCTTCTTGTTGATGTTTCATCAATTCAAACTCAGTTATTTTATTCTTTATCACCTGATCACCACACAGCATATTTCACTTCAGGTAGGTACCTAACCTAGCTAAGTTCTTTCCCCTTCAGGAGTGATCCTTCGAGTCTTCAACTTTTTCTTTTTCATTTTGATCATTAACATTAATTAGTGTTGGATAATTACTATATCCAAAGCAGTACTTTTAGACTAAACACAGATTACAGAATCAACAGTTCATACTTGTTGAGTCTTTTGTGCAGAACAAGTCGAGTCTATGAGTTACTTAGCCTGGTTTTTGAAAGATCGGCTACACGGTTGGACACCTTCCTCAGAATAGAATTGCACCTACGAAAGCCTCGAGAATATTTGAAATTTCCCCATCCGAGAAAACCCATTGAATAAAAACCTCGCGAAATAACGGATACACGATGTTTAGCGGGAATATTTTCTTTTCCTTTCTCCATTGTGCTGCGGGGTGTATTGTGTCTCCTTTTCTTCACACCCAGCAAATATAACTCGGTAAATATCTCTCACCCCCCCTCGAAGACCGTTCTATAACATAAATATTCATCTTTTGGAAGCGGTCCAGAGTGAATTTTCCACGATCGGAGACTCGGGGTCGGGGTAGATAAATAAATCCCTAGGTGGGGTTTTTTCATGGGCAATTTAACTATGCAATTTGCACTATGAATCTCGAGGTCGAACGTTCAAATAGATGTTTGATTCGATTCCCCTGTTTCTGAATTTATAGCGGGGTCATTCGTTTCGAGACACAACTTTTTTTTTCCCCGTTCTATTTTTATATTTTCTTCGTCGAGTATTCATCTCGCTTTACGTGGAAAAAACCTATCGGTGGTGGATTTTTCGCAATCGCGATGTTATTGTTTGTTCTTGGCAACGAAATTGATTACCGGGAAAAGGCAATAAGAACGGTTAAAATCAATAATAGATGTGAACGAAGTAAAGCAGAGGAAACATGTTGGTAAGGATGGTTACAAAACCAAACGATGTGCTTTCAAATAAAATTGAGGGAAAAGTTCCAATAATACTCGTACAAGACAGGTCGTTGGAACACTAGTCAAAAAACGCTGCAAATATTTTTTTATATAGATCATTCGTCTGCAAAGAACACGGCATTGCCATTGTTACCACCAACCAACATGAAGAAAAACATCGATCACATTTCGGTCAGCCAACATTTGAACGGAGAGTCGGCCTCTTTAGCGATTCACACTCGCGTTTCTGATTTATCATAAGTCCAACCCATAAATTCTCGTAGGGAAAGAACGGTGTGTCCTACAGGGCTCCGCGTGGTCTCTAAAAATTCTATACTATCTTAAATTGAAGGAAAAACAATACCTTTATATACATATTTTTCGAGTTAACGCGTTTTTTACATTTCAACCCTTTTTTTCAACCCTTAGAAGTGACCTACATCATCCAAAATCTTCAGGGCACTACTAGACCCCAAATGGAGCCTACATACCATTAACAATTTATAATTGGAAAAAATGTTTCAACACTACAATTGATGGTATTGTACACAAATATTTACTTCACAGCATTGTATCAGCACTTTCAGCACTCAGCAGTCATGTCCATCTGGCTGCTTGGTATCAGGGTCCGAGATCCGGCCTCGGTCATTGGGGTGAGGGACAATGTTAAATCACCTCATCCCGCAAATGATGGAGGGAAGATTGTGCCTCTTCTGGCTATGCCATCAGTCGACGCTTCTCCTCCCCATGGAATAGAATAGAATAATAGTTTATTAACAGAAAGAAAATACAAGGTAAAGTGGCATATAAAACAGAGTAAATAAACAATTTCTTTCTGTCCACCAACCAAATAAGTTCACAAGAACTTGTGGCGGCTGGTGGAGCTGGTTTCAGTCTATAAGACCACGAAGTCGACTACTAACTACATGTACTCGTATATCAATTTAATTTGACAAGCAAATTAAAAAGAAAAAGAAGGCTCTCTACAGTGCAGATTCCTTTATTCTGCTCAGAATCTCTCTCTTAAAATGTACAAAACTATTCAACGCGTCAGTATTAAATTTATAAGCATAACAAAAAAATTAAAACTTTATAATATGCATTCTTTTTTGCACGTTCGGTTCTAAGTTTAGGCAACTGAATATGCGATGACGCTGCTGTACGTGTATGCATGACTATGCTTCTATGCTCTGGCTGAATTCCAGTTTTATAAACAAGCAAGCACGATTGAAATAAAAACAACTGCCTTACATTGAGTACATCCAGCTCACGATGCAGCAGGATAGCAGGATATCGTGGATGCCTAAGAAGCGCTACTTTAAGTATAATATTCTGTGTAACCTGTACAGATCCTAATAATGCCTTGCTAGCACTTCCCCACACGAAAATACCATACTTTAATAAAGAAAAAACTAAGCCAAAATAAATAGTTCTCAACTGCGCAACAGACAAAAAATTTCCGGCTTCCTTAGAAACATAAAATAACTTTCTCAACTTGGAAACCAAAAGGATCAATATGGTAATTGAATTTCAAATTCTGATCAAATATGATCCCTAGGTATTTGCATTTTTTAGCCAAAGGTTAAAATTTGCAATTACATGATTCTATATTATGAAAACAAGAAAGGTGATGAAAAGCCACCCCAGAAAGACCAAAGCAGTCTAGCTTAGAAAAAGAAAACCTAATTATCGAGGTTTTATCTACATTAAGACTCAAACGATTAATGTCCATCCAGATCTTGACAAGAAACAAATTAAAATTAATAGTGTTAAGCAAAGATGGGAGATCCTTTCCGTAAAATAAAATTACCGTGTCGTCAGCTAATCCAAACATAGAACCATCAATGTCTAGATTCAATAATTCATTAATATATATTAAAAACAATATAGTATTAAAAACAAAATAGAACCATGGGGTTCGAGTTCAGCTCCAAGTCCCACGGGGCCCCATTTGCTCGAGCCGTGGCACGCCGCCGTGAGGCCGTAGCCCTGAATTTAGACCAGATGAACGATCCTCCTGTTAGGACCTGGGCGGTCACCCACTCTAGGATGAACAGTGGGAGATCCTTGGCTGACTTCCCATGCCTTTTCCCTCTCCAGGAGATAGTTGGTCCAATCACCTTTAGTTAGTTTCGCTGAATGTTTGCATGTGCTGCTGCAGCCTCTAGTAATGCGTCATTTTTTTTTCTTGGTCGATTCCAAAGGTTCATTATCGAAAATAATAAACCAACTTTTCCCCGATTCTACTTTTTCCAACTTTTTCCACCACTCTTTTTCCCCGATTCTACTAGGTATTTCCAACAAACATTTTCTCATAGCAATTTTGTTGTAACCTCTTGTTTTCACAAGTTTTTCAATTTTAATTTTTTCAGCATGGAACAGGATTTAGTCAAAATCTAACTGGGCAAAAAAGTAACGAAACCGTAGAACGAAAGTAGCGCGGGATTTCGTAATGATTTTCATTTATAACCGTCCCGTTTCTAAGGAAATGTATCGCAGTTACCTAGTTTTCATCCCACGAAAATCGTCCGCCACTCGTTGAAAAGCCCTCAATTTATGCGTAAATTATGTACTGCCAAAACAGCTGTGAATATGGTAGAAGCTGAAATATACCTCTGATTTAAAAGAACTGTAAACAACATTAGCTGCAATCGATTTAGGGCGAAGACTTAGTTATAACTTAGGTCTGAGTGCACCCTCGAATGCGTCGGTAAGGGTCGGTGGGCACTCAATGGTATTCAAAGACAAGATTTGAGAGCGCTCTGAGGGAGCACTCAGTGCGATTTCTACGGGCACATTCAGCGGTACTCATAAACTAAACTCAGCGTTGAATTAAGGCCCACCCTCGACTCAATGGCTCAAAATCCTGAGTGATGGCTGGAGGTACCTTAAGTGTACTTCAGCCTCAGTTATTAATAACTCAAAACTAATGGTTGCTTGTAGAAAATCGGACAAATCAGAGTAACGAAAATGCAATAAGAAATCTTTCAATGCTGTTATAACCACAGAGAACTGGTGACAAGGTTATAACTCACGATCAGTGCAGAATGCATGAGTGGAATTTCCCCTCCCTTTCACCCCTGAACATCCATGAAACAGGGAAATATCCCCCTCAGTGTACCATCATTGCTGGCAACTTACGGTGAAAATGAGTTGAGTAGCCCTTGAGTGTCCCCTCAGGCTCAGTGTGCACTTAGGCGACCACAACACTTAAGTGGGCCGTCTCTATCAACTATGAAAACGGACCGTTGAGTGGAGGCCGACCCTCATCTCAGATGAGTGCGAGTGCACGCTCACACTCGAGCCTTGTCTAGGAATTCCACCCTTAGTGGATTATATTGATTATTTTGATATGAATTATATTGAAAGAGTTCGATAACTGTGAGATATTTGAAGTGCTCAGGGTTGGTGACGTGTCACATAGATCTAGTTCTCAAATTTAGCTTTGACGTAAGTGACATTTACGTGGTTGATGTATTTGCGACGAAGCCTGAAAATATTCATCAATATTTTCGTTCAACTTTCGATTCATTCATCGCAAGAACCTGTCATCCAACCGAAAGGATCGGTTATTTCGTGACGATCTGAATAATAGCTCCGAACAAAAGTAGCTCTCGTGTTCTAAGTTCGTGTTTTCGTTAGTCATACAAAACTAAATAGAGGATAGTTGGTTCACCTGCCATATTCTCCTATTACTCATCTCATATTCACCTACCGTTCCGAGAAGTGAAGAAATGAAAATCTCGGTAGTAGGAGGGTCCTCATCCAAAAACGAGGGCATTGCGGGAATAATACGACTTCTTTAACAATGTTTTTATTATGAACCAGTGTCTATTCTATGCATTATTTATTTCACTCATAACTATTATTCCTTCCGAGTCTAGCTTGGTAGACCGTGCTACTGGTTGTGTTCACTTTTCAAAGTCGAAAAAAATGTTCTCCAGAATTTTTATTTCAACTTGCGCTTTGCGTTTTAGGCTTTCTTGAACAGTTTTTTTGGTTCCATATCTGTTTGTGTATATATCATGAAATCCTTGTAGTGGGCAAAACTATATAAAGTTATTGTCCGATTGCGATGAAATTTTCAGGGATTGTGACTGCCGTTTTGATAGTAGCCTCTGCGCTAGCGCAAACGGAAAATTCTTCTTAAAGCGGCAACTTTTTCTTGCTGTATTCAATGAATTGCTTTCGAGTCTACCAAGGTACCGGAAGCTTTGGTTTCAGTTTTCAAGGTTGAAAAGAAAAGTTCTCCAAAATCAAAATTTCCACTCGCGTTTTACGTTTCAGACCTTCTTGAACAATTTTTGTTCTGTGTCTGTCTGTCTGTGTGCCTGTCTGTCATGAAATCCTTGCCACAGCCATAAATTTTACTTTTCTCATCAGATTTCGATGAAATTTTCAGAAATTATGCGAGTTGGGGTGGAGTTGTTCCCTAATGAAAATCATGTCCTCCAAATTGAAAGTATTTTGTGCGCATTTGCTAACTTGAAATCCTTTTACACCCATAATTTCTATATTTTCCAACAATATGAAGAGATTGTGCGAGTTGACGTGTAGAGTCCCCTATGAGGGTAGTGGAAGGTACTTAGAGTTGATGTTTTGAGATAAGCTACTATGCATCGGATCATCTACACCGTTGGGTTATGGATACGAAAAAGCTATGCGCCATCCACATGGAAGACGTTTCATAAATTTCATCTCATTTGAGAAAATGTGATACAATTTTAATGAGGGAGATATAAAAGCGGGGGTTCACCTCATGACTGTTTGACCCCGTTCCAAAGCATTCATTCAGGTCAGCTGGTTCGATGTAGTCTGGAGGGCGGAAATCGATGAATAGTGTCTGAATGAACCATTAAGTGAACACCTACGTGGGTTTGAATTCATGTACTGGAATCACTTATCGCCATCACCATGTGGAGGGATTAAATGCAAATGAAGCCCTACTCGAGGGTATGCATTTTTTTCTCTCTCAGAAGCGAATTTCAAACTGATTTCATGAAGCACAAGTTTCAGATATTTTCCGGATATCTTTTCAACACAGAGATGTTCCCAATAGGGTGTGCGCATGGGTCGGAAAAAACTGTTTATTGTTATTTTTAATCTAAACTAGACCTAATTCTGAAAATTATGACACCAACCGCGACCTTATAGCGTCAGGAGATCTTTTTCTATGATTTTTCAAAGTTTCAAATTCTTATGATGACACATGGCATGGGAGAATTCAAAACTTTTGAAAATCACAGAAAAAGATCTACTCATCCTAAAAGAGAACGGCTGGTGTCAAAATTCTCAGGATGAGGCCTACTTTCGATTAAAAAAATCAGGCGCACACACCATTCTCTAATAAACGGGACCTTTAAAATCATCATAGCAAGTAAGTATTTAATACAATATTTTTCATTAAAACAAAATGACGTAAAATATCCAAGAAGGATAAATTTGCATGGTCGAATAATTTAGTCTTTCAAGAGTTCTATCTTTGGCCACTCACTCCTCCGTTCCATGAATAATGGGGAATTTGCCTCAATGTCATATTTTGAAATTTCAAGTCAAATCCTATAATAGGGCCCTAGAGAAACGTCTAACACTAGGAAAACCCAAGGAAAAAGAAAATTATCGTAGAAGAAAAAGCCCAAACAAGTGAAGCCTCTGTCAAAAACACCATGAACATCGAGGGAGGCTGAGGACGTCACAACCTCGGGGTTTCGACGCGAAAACTGACCGAATTCACTCTGCTGTGCTCTGGTGAAGGTTGAAAGATGCATCTCAGCAAACATTATCAAAAGACGTCAAAAGGTAGAATTGTAGGAGCCCTTGTGACCTCACGTAACTCAAATAACGAAACTAACAAATAAAGAAACTAACTAAGAGAAGATGAGGACTAATAATGCTTGATGAACTAATGGGTAAAATCGTATTCCAAAAAAAGTGTGAGTAAAATTGCTTCTTTTGGTCACTTTCGCGTCTGCATTTTTTCCCTCGCCCAGTTCGCTGTGTTGACCTCGTAATCTATAGTTTCATTCACGCTTCCAGAGGTAGCACTACTGTAGTAGTCGGCACAGATCTCACTATGAAGTCAGATTGGTTAGGAAGCTGGATGCGTCGCAACATGGCTGCCTCCATGAACAGATTGCAGCAACATTTAAAATTTCCATCTTCCTTAAATTCTCTAAATTTTTTGGATGCTTTTTCGAGTAGCTCACTATGGTTTTCTTCTATATCAGTGAACCCTCTTTCGAGAAAAAAAATTTTAAAAAGTGAAGCAAATTCCCCATTGGCCCATATTTTTTTGCGTCCCCGTGCATCTTGTGGGACTGGGAGGAAGTTCACCTCAGCTCACAAACTCTTCTAATTTTAATCTCCTGATCGCAGCAATGCCAGATATTTAATGATTATGATGGTGAAGTAGTGATGATGATCGGAGATGATTTTGCGACAGTCAATGTTGATCATTATTTTATTATTTTCTGGGGTAGACAAATAAATAATGTACTTATGATTTGTGGGAATTACTAGGTGTGAGTAAAATGATGAGGATGAAAATTTCATTGCTGGTTATGAAAGGCAAGGCTATGAGAGACAATTCGCGATGTTTAGCAAACTGATATAGATTTTCATTGTGGTGGAATCGATATTGATCTATAGAAGGCTCAGGATGGTTTCTAAGTAGTATTTCCATCATACAGCAATACTCTCCGTTGAGAAGAAAATTTAGAATATTCGTTCAGAATATGGTTCATATCAGCTACCCCTATAACATTGATGCAGTAAGGTGAATAATTTTTTCCCATGAGGCACCGAAAGAATGGAGTGTTTCCCTATTCACAAAAGTACACACGAGTGACGATCCGAATTGAAGGATACATAAAGAAATTATAACTAAATTTACATATTGGAACGGTGGCTCATAATTTGATCATCAAAATGGAGATAGATAGGACACTTGACAGAATTAATTTCCTGATCATGAAAATTTGAGACATGTAAGCTTTAATACAAATTATTTGTAACCCTGTCTCCATAACTCATATACATGAATAACCTACCAATTGTTGTAACTAGCCGTGTAAAGTAGCTAGTTTGAATACCATTTAGTAATAAATCTGGTTCATTGTGCTTGATATTACTATCGTAGTTGGATAATGGTGGTGGGGAGCCGTGAAATGACGACCTCATTTCATATTTCCAACCAAAAGAGCCGCAATGGATTCATTCTCCCATACTAGACCAGAGTGCCTGGAAAGAAGCCGATATCCGCGCGCCACAGAAACGATATCGTTAGCCGCTAAATCACCGAACCGCTTTGCGGCTTTTCATGCTCGAGCCTTCGGGATTATTCGGCAAAGCTTTATAAACGCCGGTTTAGTGAAAATTCGTTTCTTAATTGGTTTTATTCGCGGGTGCGGAGGTGAGAGAGGAGGTGATCTGTCTTTCCTTCCTCCTATCTTTCTCTTCTTTTGCATCAGATTTCCCTTTCCCAACGCTATTGTGAAGAGGTTTTGTAGTTACCGAGGAGAAAAGGAATACCATAATTATCAGGTCGGTAACACAATTTTTTTATTTTCGATGTTGAAATAAATTTCATACGCAGGTGAGTCCTTTGTTGTTTCTGTATGGTATGTTGACATAAATGTGTCTTATCGCTGAGACCAGACTCATTTGGTTCAGAAGAGAGAAAGACGAAAACACTTTGACCATGAAAGCTTCACAATCATTCCATAAGTAAATTCACCACTATATATACACCTCCAGAAGTTGCCGGTTGTTGACTGAAACTCTGTTCAATTGAATTGAAACACTGTTTCCTACGACGTGGAATTCAATAATACGTACCAACTCGAATGCCGGGAGTCCCATAAGAATAACAATGGAAGGACCTCGTCTTTACAAGACCTCCTTACATTGCGACGCCAGCTTATTCCGTATTCATTCGTGAGGTCTGGTAGGTGCTGAAGCGGCTCTTCCAGGTTGACAGAACCAATAAAAGGTTTAAAGCGCCGTAAATGCCCCTCAAAAGAGAACGATCAACAACTTCACCTTCCCAACGACTTCTCAAGTACCTACCTTCTCCATGAAGGAATATCGTCCAAATTCTTGCGTCAATTGGAGGACACCGCCTCTTCTTTTCGCTCCTACGAGGATATTCATAGTCGCATGACGGAAAACTAAAAGTTGGCAATATTGTTTCTACGACAGCAATATGTCTCCATCTCACCTCCCCCCCTCCCACTAAGCTACTTGGTGAATTTCAAATTTGAAGAACGTACAAGACAGAAAGTAGCCATAGAGCCTCTGGTCGAAGTTACAGTTCGTGGAGAGTACTAGACGTAAATAGCTCCAGACTTCACTTAGCTCATCAATCATTCCAACGAGATTGCTTGCCGAATTTTGAACAAGAAGAACAAAACCAGAAATAGCTTCAAAGTTCACTCAGTTGATCTCAGGTAGTTTGTTTCCTGTCACCTTGGAATTTTTTGATTTTACCGAAAACGTAACCTCTGCAGCTCAATGGGCGGTAACTAGTTTAGTCGTTCCAGAAATTCTCCATGTCAAATTTAAAACTTCTTGAGGAGAACATGAGCCAAAATAGCTCCGAAGCTCTCTGTGATAAGGTGATTTGTTCTCCTGGAGTCGATTTCATACTCTATAAGAGAAACAGGTCTAAAAATAACGATTAAGCTCACTAGTTGGAGAACGTAGACGGATCTTTTAATTTCTGTTTCTTCTGAAAGGCTCCAGTCAAATTTCAGCTTCTTAGAAGAAACAGGACCGATGGTAATACGCCGTTGACCTTAAGCTCCACTCGTTGGCGAGAGGCACAGATGACTGCAAGGCTATCCACCGATCCCTGGAAAGGTTCGAGGTGTGGTGTTTTTCCAATGAGCTCCATCTCAACATCGGAAAATGGCAGACAGTAGCTTTTCCACGTAAACGGAGTCGTCTTCGACTACTCTCTGGAGGGATTCCGAATTCTGCTTCGTAAATTTTTGGTGTGTTGTCTGTAGGTGTATTTGGATAGCCAGTTGAGGTTCAGTTATCAACTGGATCATGCCACGATTAATGCAATGAAGGTGCGTGGATTTTTTAAAAGATCATCTCATCACTGTACCCTACAGTAGAGTGAATGAGAGCCAACTTAAGCCCTTCCCAGTAGGGCCAGGAAGTACAGTTATGTGAACTTCCAACTGGGAAACAAAAGGGTGCCATGGTACTTATGTATTGCTCGAGCTTGGTTATTCTCACGACTAAAACCAGCGAACTACATTTAGTTTCCCTCCCTCAGTCATCCTTATTGATTGGACCCTGGTTCGACAGGGATGAGGGTAAAGTGGCGGTTGCATTGCGTTACATTCCCTGTAACGGGCCTGCGACTGATCTGGCCTCTGGTGTTTGAGGTATCCAGTTTACAGGTAAATCAAAGACACAAAATCGGTACCACGGGCGGGAAGAGCACTAGGCAACCGACACATGAGGGTATGATTCTCTCGCGGTATTTTACCTGGGATTTTCCTCTTTGCTTGCAAAAGCACAGTGTGCTGGGTTCCCTTATGAACCAACCTTGGGATTCGATCCCAAGGGGAACAAATCCATTGTACACGAGTAAATGCTATTTTATATTGTTATTTTGCGCCCCCGTTCGATCTAGCTTCGAGTACTGCTCCTCCGTATGGCATCCGTAATATGCGAATGGCAAGGCAACGATTGAGAGGATTCAAAGGAAATTCCTGCATTTCTTTCTTATAAACTTTTTACCCCATGTGCAGATTTTGATGCTGCGGCTGCCATGTGAGAGAGCGGACTGGTGTCTCTGGAGCTTCTCTTTGTTCGTGTGGTGTTGTATTGACGTGGTAAAATGTGTAGTATTGATGTAGTGCCAACTGAAGCCTTCTCTGCCTATCCACCACACGTATTTTTGAGGTTTCAAATAAAGGTCTATTGGTGTATGCAACACCTGGGTCAACCGTGCCAACGTACTAACACAAAAACATCAACGAGAAAACTATATATTTGTTGGTACTTCTTCTTCAAAGTTGGTTCACACTGTGGTATCAACTGGCTACTTTTCTGTTGACGTCATAGATTTTTTTGAAATGTTAGGTAGCGATGTTGGTAGCACTGTTTCTCGTTCAAAATTGGTTTACACAGTAAAGTTTTTTTAGAGATATACGCATACATTTTTTAAATGTTTTACCTGTGATAAAGGCTTTATACTTATGTTGGGAATAACGTTTTAAATATTGATCCTTGAAGTGATCCGAAAAAGTAGCTTCACTGTGTGAACCAATTTTGAACGTGCAGCAGTACTACCAACAACAATGTATTTATTTTTATTTTCGTTGGTGTTTTTGTATTAGTGAGTTGGCGGTACAGTTGACTCAAGTTTTACTACAAGTGCTGGCTCAATTATTACTGATATATATTTACTAATTAATTGTTGAGTCAATAATTTACTACTAGGCCATACTTTGCGAATTATTTAACCTTTAAAGAAGTATGTAAGTGTTAAAGTATGTTCATAACGTTCTGGTTTGAGCTGTGATAAGGCTTTTGATTTATTTCATACCATATAGCTCGTAGAAAGTGGATTCCTTGTTTAAAATTCTCTGAAAGAATGGATTGCATAATAAATATACAGGAAACTGATATTTTGCTACTCTTGATCCAACTCGTGTCGTACTAGTAAACCCCTCCCATTCGTCTATCTTCCTCAAAAATACTGTAAGTGAGATTCAGTGTAAACATCATAAACCGGAAGACGACGATAAAGAATATCGAGTAACTCCGCTGAGTGAACGTCGCGTCTCGAAGAAATCCTTCAGCTTGCGATTCCTGTTTCCCTCTCTAATATAACAGAGGTAAGTTATACTGGATTGGTTTTATAAAACCCCCGATTTCAATAAGAAATATGAGTATTTTATGTCTTGGTAAACTAAAAAACTTTGTTGAATATCAACTTGTTGTACATTGTTATGAAATGTAGTGTAGTAAAGAGACTCCATGCTGCTTATTTTGGAAATTGATGAGATCTTCCCAATTGTAAATAGTAAGTAACAGTGCTACAACTTTCTTTTGAAGTTGTGACATACCTATAAAGATAGTTTTCAGACCTATTTTATTTGTCAACGACCTGATCAATAAATTAATCTTCTTGTTCTGATTTTTGGATGGATAGAGATGATACAGCTATCATGTCTAAAACGTAACTTTTATTGTTTGATTTGAAAACACTTGTTTCAAATTTTGATTACTGAACTCTGAAATTTACCGCTTTTATAGGCGTGTTTTAAACCTGTAGGTACCTGAAATTATATTCGTGGGGAAAGTAGATACATAATCATGAAAACTGTGGTGTATTTTATTGTTTCGTTCATAATCTTATTTCTGTCCGGAATACCACTTGGAGTATTTGAGAAGGACTAAAGTTCAGCCTGTTTTATAACCTCCAGAGCTACATGTGAATACTGTAGCATTCACTATACTAGGTGATTGGAATACTATAGCATGGTTGATCATAATGAATGGTTATTAGAAATGATAGTGAGCCAGTTTTGGGCAATCCTTCTTTTCTCTTCTGGATGAACTCTTCTCAAAAGACTTCACTTCGTTGCTTGATAATTTTTCTCCTTTCAATATTCTGCTCCAGCAATTTGGTTCATCTTCTCATCATTTGTCACTGAACATCCAATGTTCTTTGTTCAATCTCCTCTCTTCTTCTTTCCCATCATAACCCAGATTTTGACCTGCTTACTGTAGATATACTCTCGTTGTGGTCCGATAGTCTCTCCTCTCATACCGATAGTCTCTCCTCTCATACCGATCAGAGTACGATGAAGCTACTGCACGAACAGTATCTCAAACTGTCGTTTGCTTCGAAAGATGAGCTGTAGTCTCGGAGGGTAGATGTAAAATTTCTTCCAGCACGAGAGTCCACAAACGTTCCAGACAGTATCAACCTAGCTCCCATCTCCAGACCGTAGTTCTGAGCTTGGCCTAACGATGGTGGTTCTATCGTCAAGACGTCTTCGAGTATTCTACGGCTGTCCATCCCCTTATGAGACTGCTGAAGCTACTGCGCTCACCATTTCCTCGACAGCGATGGTAGTGCTCTACCTATAAGAACTTTAATGTCCACCTCAGAAGTGATGAGATTTTCATAGAGCCTCTGGTATAGACTTGGGCAACGTAACAATAAGCCGTGAGCGGCACTTAGACCAGTTTCCGTGGACCAATTTTGATGAAATTCAGTATACTTAAGGCCTAATTGTGTCGCGAAGCTTTTGGTTATTGTCAGTCACTTCTAAGGGGTAAAACTTGGAGGAAAATATTACCAGATCGAAAACTTTCTAAACACAGGTGTTCAAATTTTGAATAATTTTAAGGGTCGAAAGTCACCACCCGGAGCTCTGTCGAGACAACCGTTTACTAATTAAAATAATTATTAATAACATAATTAATTAAGACCATAACTTTTTTTTAAAAATTCAAGATAGTATTTTGATTTTATAAACGAATGAAACCACTTAGTTGATCAACTATTGATGAGCAATTATTGTGAAATTGATATGAATATAACACTCCCTTTGAGCCCACGAGGACCGAACCTCCCTCCCCGCATCTACCAAAGGCCCTTGGAGGGATTGGAAGAAGCTTCTTCGCAGAGGTGATCTTTACAGGAAATTAATTTATCGAAAACTACATTAAAAGACAGATTTTCTCATTTTATTTGTAAAACGTCCGCCATGTGGGTGTGGCACATAGCTTCCTCGTATCCATAACCCGATTGTATAGATGATCTGTTGCATAGTAGTTGATCTCAAAACATCAACTCTTGAGTACCTTCCACTACCCTCATAGGAGACTCTACACATCAACCCGCACAATCTCTTAATATTGTTGGAAAATGTAAAAATTATGCCTGTTACAAGGATTTCACGTTTGCGGATGCGCACAAAATACTTTCAATTTGGGGGCCACGATTTTTATAGGGGAACAACTCCACCCCAACTCGCATAATTCATGAAAATTTCATCAAAATTGGATGAGAAATGTAGAAGTTTAGGCTGTGGCAATGATTTCTTGACATACACACAGACAGACGGACATGGAACCAAAATTATTCAGGAAGGTCTGAAACATAAAACGCGCGAGGAGATTTGATTTTGGAGAATTTTTTTTTTCAACCTTGAAAAGTGGCAACAAAGCTTCCACTACCTTGGTAGAATCGGAATAAAAAATATGACCATGTTAAACATATCCAACTTTTATGATAACTACTGAATTAATTCCCAACAATACTGTAATTCACGCGAGAATGAGACTGTTGGATGACAATTTGAATAGGATCAGCCTGGAGGATCGAATTGATCGACTCATGTTCATTTGTCGGAAAAGAATGGTTTATTTAAACGAAACAAAGTAATGGGGCAATTGGCTCGAACGAAAGAAAGTGCCTCAATTTTCCGGGAGGGTAAAAAACTGATGGGAACGAGGAAGCAATGTGCCAAACCATTTGTTTTTATTTATCGATTCCTCCGGCTTCTACCAAGTCACAGTTCGTTTCCACAGAGAGATGGTATTAAATAAATAGGGTTCTGCAGCGAGGAAAAAAAAAAACCATTTGAAGCGGAGGGTTAATTTCGGAGGGTGTAGCTCGAAACTTGATACAATTGTGACTGATTGGGGATGAGGAGGAGGGGGATCACGTCACGTGACAGATGCCGTAAAAACGGAGGTAGGTAGGAGAGCAAAACTGGAGAAAAAACCTCTCTCCGTAGTGAACGCTTATTACGTTGGAGACCGGCGTATCACATCCAACCTACACGTAGCAACGGAGTGAAGGAGTGAGGCCACCCCGATAGAAGGCCTACGATTTGGTTCTCCTTCATCTCGAAATTTTGTCACCGCTGAAAATCTTGTACTGAAATACATCCTGATGTACGTCGCACTATGAAACATTTTGGGTGGAGTTAGAACGTAGTCAACTCTCCATATCACTATTCACACTCACATTTGAGCCGTAGTTAGATACTCAGTTTGACTAAACTATTCGAGTACCTATTTCAAGGCCTTATCTTCTAAGATGACAGTAAAATATTCAACTTTTTTGTGAAAGATATAAAACATATATTGGAACAATAAAGGAGTGAAAAAGTCGGGCAAGGACTCTAGTACTCTCGTAGTTGTCAAAGCGTAAGAGATTTGCCAACAGTTCAAATTGAGTTGCGAAAAGTTCAAATTAATTTGCCAAAAACCTGAATTGATTTACGCCAGAGGTTTTTGATTTTTTAATTTTGGTTTATCATTTTCAATAATGAACCTTTGGAATCGACCAAGAAAATTTTTTCTCAACCCCCCTCAAAATTTGTTGGTTTACGTTTCAAGGTACGTAGAATCCAAAAATCGAATAAAAACGCCGCAAATAATTACACAATGGTTTATTATTTTTATTTTTCTATATAGATCATTCGTCTGCAAAGCCACCAACCATCCAACATGAAGAAAAACATCGATCGCATTTCGGTCAGCTTTAATTTGAACGGAGATTCGGCCTCTCTTGCGATTCACACTCGTGTTTCTGATTTATCGTTCGTCCAAACTTTAAATTCTCGTAGTGAGCGAACGGTTTGTCCTACAGAGCTCCGGGTGGTCTCAAAAAATTCTAAAAATTCTATAAAATCTTAAAATGAAGGAAAAAATAACTTTATATCAAAATTGTTTGAGTTAGGGCGTTTTCGAAATTTCAAAATTGATTTTGGAACCCTTAGAAGTGACCTACATCAACCAAAATCTTCGGGGCACAACTAGACCCCAAATGGAGCCTACATACCAAATTTCATCAAAATCGGTCAATGCTAAGTAGCAAAAGTGCCGCGTACGGCGGACGGACGGCCAAATTTTTATTCGATTTTTGGATTCTACGTACCTTGAAACGTAAACCATCAAATTTTGAGGGGGTGTTAAAATTTTTTTTTTCTTGGTCGATTCCAAAGGTTCATTATTGAAAATAATAAACCAAAATTTGGCCGTCCGTCCGCCGTACGCCGTACGCGGCACTTTTGCTACTTAGTATTGACCGATTTTGATGAAATTTGGTATGTAGGCTCCTCCTGGGGTCTAGTTGTGCCACGAAGATTTTGGTTGAGGTAGGTCACTTCTAAGGGTTCCAAAATCAATTTTGAAATTTTGAAAACGCCCTAACTCAAGAAATTTTGATATAAAGGTATTTTTTTTCCTTCAACTTAAGATTCTACAGAATTTTTAGAAATTTTTGAGACCACCCGGAGCTCTGTAGGACAAACCGTTCGCTCACTACGAGAATTTAAAGTTTGGATGAACGATAAATCAGAAACACGAGTGTGAATCGCAAAAGAGGCCGAATCTCCGTTCAAATTAAAGCTGACCGAAATGCGATCGATGTTTTTCTTCATGTTGGATGGTTGGTGGCTTTGCAGACGAGTGATCTATATAGAAAAATAAAGTTGGCTTTCTGAGTCTCCAATCACAGGAATATCATCCATCAACACCACATTTCCTTCCAACCCTTCTAATACTTCCAAAACTCGCCTCTGAAAATGCTTAGGAGTGGAAGAGACTACAGATGGTACTTATTTCACAAAACCAAACCACTGCAAATAGGCTTTATTTTTCCCGTGCCGTCTGAGAACCTGGGTAAGTTTGTAAGAGCACTAAAACTTAACTTAATTTTCTTCATGGAAACTGCTAGGTGAACGGAGAATTGAGTCTTAACTCGTGACTACATCCTCACTTGGGTATAGAATTCGCACCACTTTGTTGGCAAGGAGTAGGGAAGCATTCTTGAGAAAGGCTTCGTACTCTTTATCACATGAAATTACGAGCGGCGTGAAATGCATTCTCAGGTTGTCAGTACCCCATCGTATTTTGCGTGTTTGGCTTGAGCAGCATGCCGGGAGATGGTAGGCCAGTCCATGGACGTGTAAGAGACTGCGTCAGCGTTTACAACGCAGGTCTCCCTCACACTATGAACCTTCATGTCCGCCACCAAACCTGCCATCGGCGGTGAAGAACTGGAACTGTAACAACTTCGTTCCTTGCGAGGCTCCTGTCGCATTCGTCTCGAACGAGGCCTTCTCCCTGTTTGATCAGGCTTGACTGAGAGCGTGGTTTATGACCACCATACCGGCAATCTCCTCGGTTCCCAACCATACCGAATGACCAGTACATCACGAGATTAGAATGACGAAGTTGTCTGCTGCCAGTGGGAGGACGCCGAGCCATTGTGATGCCTCTCTAGTCCTTCAAATGGTTCTCTGCTGCCTACTGGGCACAGAGTACCGGAGACAAGTTGAAGTTAAAAGTGCTTCTGGGTATTAATGCAAAAAGCTGCCCGCTGGCTTTCATATTCATCAATTCAATAATAGGCATTATTA
Organism: Apolygus lucorum; assembly: GCA_009739505.2. Lineage (NCBI taxonomy): Eukaryota > Metazoa > Arthropoda > Insecta > Hemiptera > Miridae > Apolygus > Apolygus lucorum. Next base: position 22,347,689 of record CM019179.2, read on the forward strand.
TAAAAGGAATATTCATGCAGATGTCAACTTTCAGTTAGCTGTTATGAAGAAACCACACTCGAGGTCTAGGGTCATGGGGTGTTTACAAAACAAAATCATCGCTATCATGCGAAATTATAAATTTGGTACTTGTTTGGCAGAAGATGAAACTACAGCGTGTATTCGTAATTTCTACGTTAATTTCTAACTCAAAATGTCATAATTTGTATGTGTTTTTCTTATTGATTGGCGCTTCTTACATTACAAAGATTCTTCGGATCACGGCTGCTCTCGATATCACCAATATCCCTTTACGGGCAGAGTTTTTTCATGACGTCAGACGGAATAGTCGCCCATTGGTGAGGCCTTGTCTTCCTTCGAAACAACCGGGCTTTCCCACCCTCTATCAGTCCGCCCTGCTTGCTCCAGCAGCCCCTGCCTCCAACAGTAACGAGCTTATAAAAGACCTCCTGACTCGATCCCTTCTGTTCAATCATCGGAGCGACCGGTGGTTATTCTTCCTAAATTCTGAACACAACCCTTCATCCACGGAGGGATCTCAGAGAGAAATATTTGGCACATTTTTTGTCAACATTGGTAGTCCATCGATGTACGTACAGGGGGGGGGGGGGGTATTTGTGTACTATCTGGAATGAACCATGGCAGGAGCTAGTAAGAAATTATTGGATCGTGATGAAGTCAATGTGCAAACTACCTTCAAAATTTGAGGAAAACTTATCTCTAGAGCCTGAGAAATTGGAGTTCAAGTGAAATTACATTGTCGTGTGTTTACACGACAATTTCATCAAAATCGGACTATGATTTCGTGTAGTTATGCCTGGGAAAAGGCTCGAACACTGTTGCTTAGTTGAGAAACGTCGGAAGAAAACGAGCGAGAGAACGGATGTTCAAGAGAGATACTAAATATGCAGAAGGGAATGTTGATTTAAGACAACTCAAATTTTGGATTGCCCATGGAAGCTTTGTAATCGTGCAACAAGTTAAGAAAATGTCGGTCCCTGGGTTACCTTCCCAGGAGAAGCACTCCGTAGCGTCACCACCCGCATCTGAGTCGGAACATACCGCAAATGGGTGTTCATCTTCATTTTCCTCATATCTCCCACCGATTTCAACTATTGCGGAACTTGGTACATTCTATTGTGAAGTAGGAAAGGTTTGGAGGTAACTAGTGCTGCTGGTACTGTTCTAATATAATCCACTCATAGTCCCCGTTTTCCAAAACTCTCAACATGTGGGATTATTATTATTTTTATTAAAGGTGGGAGGATGGTGAGAACTGATTGAAACACTCCCTCCACTGCGACCTAGAGAAATCTAGACTACACAAGTCAACTGAGAAGGGTTAATAAAAATCTCTTTCTCCTCTCTTTTTAGCAAAGCATAGAAGGTGAGTGTAGGCCACCTGAGTCAGGGCATACCTAGGTCATCCCTTCCAAGGATCTAGTTCGACCTAGCGCTTCACAGTAGCACTCAAAGATTAGTTCGGTGACTTTCCATTTCGCAGTAGTGTCAAATGTCCGTTGTTAGTTTGCCTACTTTCTTCAAGTGATATCGAACTCGGCAGAGGCCTGTTAGCACACCCACAGGAGTTCACATCTCCTTCTTAGGCTTTCCAATAGGTTTCATTGAAAACGTCACATATTGTCTCAAACAGTCACAAATTACTTTCCTTGTCTCATGTCTGGGAGGTTTTGCCAGTATCTTACTCGTTCATTTCTTTCCAACTTGTTAACCTCGTTCTGAAGGGAGCATGATGTTTGGTGATTCCCTTTTGGTGGCCAGAGCCTGTTGGTGGCTGATGATCTTCATGTCCTCGAATCCTGAAAAAATGTTTTAGGGTATTCATGCATTCCTAGACCAACTGTGAATTAATCGTGTATGAAAAAATGGCCTTTGGGGCAGCCTGTCTGTCTGATAAAATGTATAATTTTTCGACACTGTTGAGATGGTCGTTCAGCAATTTTTCAGCTCACAGTTGAACTACATGGACCTCTGCCAGAAAAAACGGGGCATTTAGATTAAGAACCTTCATTAGGCTGGAAAAGAGGCCTGTGTTCCGCACTATGGAGCCCGGTGCAAAGTTGAGCATCCCCCTTTTCCACTGGTATCAAAATTTGAAAACCACCTTAACAGGCATTTCAAAATTGTATTTTCTATCACATTCATTATGTTTTTCCACATTTATCTTTCTCAAGATTCAGTGGTGACTATTTCTGATCTTATCATTCCAGCCGCAGGCCTTCAGCCCCCAAGAATACCACTCTCTGTACATGAATATGCAACGGCGAGAGGTCCAAAGGTACCTCCTTTGCTACTGAAGGGCAAGACTTGCCCTACTTAGTAGGCACGTTGCCAGTAATATCCAAGAAAACTTGCCAATGGACTGAATTGAGGGTCCTTTGGGCAGCTACCTACTTGAGTTTTGGGCCAACTCAAAGAAGCAGCGTGAGAGGCCTGATGATGGTTGCATAACAATCATAATATCATCTTTGGCTTAAGGGGTTAGTAGAGTAAAACTGTACATTTATAAATATAAAAGGGCGGGGCTTAGGACTTAAAATATCGCCTGTGCAATCTGAATTATTAATGAGTTGGAAGGAAAAAAATCGTGAATTTGCAGGCTTTCTCCAATGGGTTCTCAAGAGTAAAACTGTACATTTATAAATATAAAAGGGGCGGGGCTTAGGACTTGAAATATCGCCTGTGCGGACTGCAAATTCCGGATTTTTTTCCTACTAACTCATTAATAATTCAGATTGCACAGGCGATATTTTAAGTCATAAGCTCCGCCCCCTTTATATTTATAAATGTACAGTTTTACTCTTGAGAACCCATTGGAGAGAACCTGCAAATTCACGATTTTTTTCCTACCAACTCATATTTATAAATGTACAGTTTTACTCTACTGGGGTTCTCAGTTGGCCGCCGTTCGTTTCTCGTTCCGGGTTAGCATTTCCCTAAATTACCGGCACTCAAACTTTAAAAGTTGTACCTAGACTTGAAACTTTCACTGGATTTTCGAAACTTATTAGTGCATTAGCCTAGAGAATTGAAAAACCTAAATATGGCCGCTGGAATTATCAAAATCAAACACAATCGAACAATTAAAATGGGATAAACCGTTTATTCAGTTAGGTTTTTCATTTTTCGCCGGCAATTGTTCGATTTTGATGATTCCAGCAGTTATATTTTGGGTTTTCTATTCCCTAGGCCGATACACTAATCAATTTCAAAAATCATTGAAAATTTCCAATTCAGGTACAGCTTTTAAAGTTTGAGCGCCGGTAATTTAGGGAAATACTAACCCGGAAAGAGGAACGACTGGCAACCGTCTGAGACCCCCTCAAGATCTCAGGTTTTGCTAATCATACTTTGTCCAACCCACAGGATATAAAAGTAAAGTAAAGTAAACAGCCATTTCAGGTTGGATTTTCGTTTGACTGCAATTCCTGACGTCATCAGCTGTCCTCTCAAGGGAAGATCAGAATTTGTTCTGATGATTTCGCTCATTGCTTCCCATCAGCCTCACCGCCCTGGGTTGTGACTAGGGGGAACTGTGACCGGCTTACCCTAAACTATGCTCCCGAGGCGAGCCCCGAACTCACGGCCCCGCAACCGGTCCGAGTCTCGTCTCCAGAGACACATGCCGCAACTCGCTCGGCCATAGCTAACCCACAGGATATATCTCGCCTTGTTTAAAATATTCTCTGTGTGTGTTCCACATTAATTTGTGATCCATGGTGGCCTCCAGGTAGGCTTAACTTCATTTCCATTTGGCTTACATTCAGTTGTTTATAGCTCCGTAGTTTTCAATTCAGGGTCTTATCTGACGCGTAGATACCAACTTTTTAGCGATTTTATTGGATTAAATTATTCACCGTTATTTCTTCTAATGATCATGATCTGAACACAAGTTTCATTATAATAAGTTTACCATTCGTTGAAGGTTCACGTTGAGCTGAAGGGAACGAATGGGAAACGTATTACAGCTCCGACGTCTTATGATCGATCACGTCGACGAGCAGTCCATTTTCATACAGACGGAATGAGGTCAAAATATTGTTAATGCAAAACCGATGCACATAATCAATGCCGTCATCAGTATTCAGCGGCTGTTCCACTTCGACACGAGAGTTCCACATTTGGACGCGCTGAAAACTCCAGTAAAATACTTGGAAACCTCTCGGCGTTTCCGCGCCGACAATGCACTCCTCTTTGAATAATGAGTGGTCTTCAAATATTAGACAAGCAGGTGCTAGGCGAAGGCTTTTCCAATAACACCTGGTATGACCGAGTTTCTGATGACTATCACTGGTCCGAATGCCGTGGTTGATGAGTGTTTTCGTCAACAAGGCGTCTCACGTTATACCGAAAAAACTTCGATCATAGATTTTCCCACAATATGTGTCGTATAAAGTTTTTTTCTAAATCCATCAAAAATCTGAGTTTTTTACTGCTAGATTTTGTGTGTTCTAGTGAATTTTTAAAAAAGGAAGCTATTTCAATAGCCTCGAAATTTTTAGAATGGAAAACTTTTGAAAATTTCTGCATGAAAATCCGTTCTGGAACACTTTTTTTGCGTAGGAGTACACCATTCTATACTCAAATGTTTGTAATAACAAAAGAAAGTGTGAGTTTTTTGACCAAATTCTTCGGACCACTCTAAGGGGACCAAAGTTCAAGAACGCTGCAAATTATTACACAATGGTTTATTATTTTTCTATATAGATCACTCGTCTACAAAATCACCAACCATCCAATATGAAGAAAAAAAAAAATCAAAAAAGAAAAATCAAAAAGAAATCAAAATCACTAACCATCGATTGCATTTCGGTCAGCTCTAATTTGAACGGAGATCAGGCCTCTTTTGCGATTCACACTCGTTTTTTGATTTATATATATATATATTTCAATAAAAACCCTTAAATTTTCGTAGGGAGCGAACGGTTTGTCCTAAAAAGCTCCGCGTGGTCTCAAAAAATTCTAAAAATTCTATAAAATCTTAAATTGACGGAAAAACAATACCTTTATATCTACATTTTTTGAGTTAGGGCGTTTTCAAAATTTCAAAATTGATTTTGGAACTCTTAGAAGTGACCTACATCAACCAAAATCTTCGGGGCACAACTAGACCCCCCCCCCCCAAAAAAAAAACCAAATTTCATCAAAATCGGTCAATGCTAAGTGGCAAAAGTGCCGCGTACGGCGGACGGCGTACGGCGGACGGACGGCCAAATTTTTATTCGATTTTTGGATTCTACGTACCTTGAAACGTAAACCATCAAATTTTGAGGGGGTGTTAAAATTTTTTTTTTCTTGGTCGATTCCAAAGGTTAATTATTGAAAATAATAAACCAAAAGGTATAGTGAAATTTAATGTTGGGATGAGAATTCACTGCAACGTCAAATACCACACCAAACAATTATGTTCCTATGACAGCTACGGCCACAATGGATAACGAGCATTCCTGTGCGGAAACCGCAATTCTGACCCGACCTCATTGTTCGTGTTCACAATTCAGTCACACTTGATTGATCAAAATGTAGGTAGTGATTCTTCCTCAGACTAAGGTAGAAGCACCACCGAAAAAGAGGAGAATCTGTGCTCGGGCACCACCAACAATAGATATTTTCTATTCTCCAATCAGTTCAAACAGACCACACTCATTTGCTGTGCACAAACCCGTCCATAACCCGTTTTCCCAGCCATAATGTAAGCGTGTTCACAAGGTTCCTCAAATTGACTCAAATTTTTGAAAATGGAAAACAAATTTTTCTATATTGCTATCGACTGATGCTTTGATGCTTATTTGATATCATTTATTCTGTACCTCAGAGGTCAACTATCGTATGTCCAAAATTCTCGTTTTCGAGATTTTTGTTTTGTATGTGCATTCTTTCTATTGTATTTTGTATTCTATTGTATTGGTAGGCATAAACAGATTCTACAGAATTAATTTGAGCATGATAAAGTCATCAGAATGGGCCATAGGGATCAAAATAGGTGTGCCCACAACTTCTTTTGGCTCTGCTGTAAGATCGCCAAAATGTCACTTACGATAATCGACCTCTGAGGTACAGAATTGGCGTTACGTATTATAGTTTTTGCATGATAATTCACCCTTCCTTCCAATAAATGATTGGAAATTATAAATTCGGGTTATTGTGACCCGATCTCACTGATCACGTTGGGAAATTCACCTCAGTACTGGAGGGTTAAAAACCCGTTTGATGACCGCTTCTCTCAATAAATGAAGGAGTTTTTTGGGCGTTTCCCGATAAATTTCGACCGGGACGGGAGTACCCTTACCGAAATTCCGGAACCTGGTGAATGCTTCAGCAGAGCACACTCAGAGTACGAGTTCGGCGGTCTCGACTTCTTCGCAGCAGAGTCGGCACTCAACTGTCCTGGCGTGAATTGAATATTTATGTAAGAGGTTGAATTGAATTCGTGTAAAATCGAATTGAATTCGTAACCATTTTAAATGAATCTGTAGAAGGTTTAATTGAGTTGAATTAAATATGTCAACCGGCGTTCGTATTTCCTCTGCCATTCAAGACACTAGGAAGAACATTTTCCTGGTTTTTACTATCCAGTGGCGTTAAACTTCAATGTGATGGGGTGAATAATTAAATCATTGGTGGTTGATCAAACCAACGAAGATTGGCGTGAACTTATCATTTAAAGAATCATTATTGATAAATTATTCGTAGTGTAATGTAATTCACGGGCGATGAGCCTGTTTTCACTGCTACGGTTTTGTATAAATGAAGAGGGTTCAGAATATGTCATTGTCTGAAATATTTCGAATGGCGTTGGAGAGAAAAGCTGGATCGCAAAAGCAGAGAAAAGAGAACTCTCTAACTCTCATTGTCGGAATAACTCGAACCAAGTTTTGATGTAGAGTGAACGTTAGACAGCGAGAACCAACTACTTTCCACCTCTCATCTCTCTATCTCTAAAAACTGCAAGAAAGTAGAAAAATTCAGGGGTTGCTGGACAACTAATGGTGAGGTTGCAGCTGGATTCGGTTCCTATACTTACCTACCTGAAATTATCGTACATCTCCCTTGTTTACTCGCTCCACCTACTCATATACTACCGCCTCTGAAATTTCAATCTATGGAAAAGGGTCACATCTCACTCTTGTTTTCACCGCAACATTCCCTCTCCTAACCCCTTCTCTACTGGCGGAGTTATGCGATTACTTCTGGGTGAAGGGCGGAGATCAGATCGATACCGACAGGAACGACAGACATTAAATGAGAGCATCTTCCCCCTTCCTCCACTCATACCGCCCATACCAAGAACCAGCAGAACCCTAAAGTTCGCGCCATATTTCAGAATTATAGCCTAAACCTACCCCCTCGAACATACCCTATTTTCAAAGAGTCACGGTCGCACTGGTACTTCGCAACTCTGTCGGCAAGTTACTTCTTCATATAGAAATATTCAATTCTACCGGGGCTTATTTTGTCCCATTGTGAGGATAAACAGTGTCGTAAAATGAGTCGGGACCATAAAATGAAAATAATGTAATATCACCCCGACGGTATACGGCGGTAGTTCCGACCAATTCACGAGCACGAATTCAAAGTTGTGTTTGGTCCTACCTTTTATGATCAGCTTCGCAGAGTTACGTCTCAACAATATCCGCCTCGAACGATAATATCAACTGGAAAGTTTGAGTCACCGTGACAGCTATGGTACTAATCAAACTCAATGATGAAAACTGTGGTCATGTCTTTGTCAAACGGGTAATTTATTTTACGTGAGAAAAGATTTCAAAGTATCTCTGATATGTCACGACGTAATTTCAAAAACAAACCACCATTGATGGGATAATCCTGTGTTTTATTGACTTCATTTCACGTTTTTCTAAGCAGAGGAGGAAAACTGATGTCCTGGCACTCTTTCCATTTGAAGTTTCGATCCACCCCTCGGAAAGGTGAGAGAAATTGGATTCGTGTTCCATAAAATGAATCACCGACTCATTCCATACTCCATCCATGTGAGGAAGGTACACTGCATACCCAACTTGTTTTTCTCCCTCATTGTCGAAGATAGGGAAGGTTTAGAAGGTGGTATGGATGGTTCGATTTCGTAGACCATTAGAAAATGCCATTTGACTTAGCTAATCCATGATGCAGTGAATGGTGATCGTCTTGAGCCAAGGAACTGCTTAGCTAGAATAGCTGTAAGAATTAATAGTCTGGTGACTGCAAGCGTACTACTTTTCAAAGGTTTAACGAGTCACCAACAGTAAACTGGGACATCACGATTCTACTGTAAAATTACCTCAGAGCACAACGCCTCCATCAAACTACAGATGGTTCTGAATTCACTCCCTACAGCGAAATCACAGGGATGGAGGTCGTTGAGTATGGTGAAGAATCTCTCTGACTCTCCACCCACATGGCCTAACGAAGACGACAGTCAATGAATGTTTGCGACACTCACCTATGCCGAATGGCTTGCTCAGTGATGGGACTTGCACTTGTGGTGAGCGCGTATTACAAACATGGGACCATCTAATCATCCGGTGTCCGGTGTTTGAGCCAGAAAGAGCACGACTCATCAGGAAAGTGATGCTGAGCAGTTCCGATTGGCCAGAAGAATATTTAAATTTGATAAACAAACATTTGTTTGATTTTATTGAGTTTGTGAACTCCAAGGACTTTGACCTACTATAAGTGGGAAGAGGAACTTATTAGCAGTACCCTGTGGTTTATTTTGAAACCTATTTTATTCTGTTAAATCATGTTGATATTCATTTTATAAAAGTTAGGAATGTAAACCGCCTGTATTCAGTGATGGGAGCAGGCTGAATAAATTCCCTAGTTGAAGGGTTACTTCAACTAGGAAAAAAAAACCTATGCCGAATAAGTTGTCAAGTACTAGAAACAGCCACACGTGTGTTCCAAAATTGTTCATCCACGGTAGTACAGGTGTGCCCACCATTACGCAGCACTCATTGTTTTCAATAATATTAACCTCAATTTTTTTTTACAATTTTTAATTTCTGAAATTGTAATTTTATCAGAGGACAATATTAATTATTTTTATATGTCATTTGGAAAATATAATTTGACAATACTGTAATTTTATACCTTTTTGACTATTTTTAATTTCTGGAATTCTTCTAATATCGGAAATTTTATGCTGAATCCGAATTTACCATAATAAAGGGTGGCTCGCGAGTTAAAGATAGTGGTAAAAATGTTTCATGTTTTTTCCCAAGGATCTCAAATATGACTACGGTGCTCATTGCGCACTTTGTAATTGTAACTTTGTTATCTCAGATGGGAACCCCCATTTTTTATTGCAGATTTAGATTCTACGTAATATTTCGTGAATTTTAGACTTCTCAACCGATTTTTTTGGTTGCGCACAACCCGTCCAGTGAGCGTGCAAACATGCGCAACCCCTGGATTGTGCCAAAATTGAGATGAAGGTAGACCTCAAGTAACACATGTTTTTCCAATTATTTTCAACGATGAATCATGTGGTGATATCCATTTTTGAATTTTACTGGAAATTTTCGAAACGGCGGCCGAAAATTAGGTGGTTTTTAATAGAAAATCGCTCTTTTTCCATTCTTGTATTTTGTTCGGGTGGCTAACTCTACCCCTAAATTGCATTGTCTTTCCCTCCTCCCAAATTTAAAACATCAAAAAACGCTGCAAATTAATACAGAAAGGATCATTATTTTTCTGCCTACCAGCTATATTTTCGCTTCACGCTATATTCGAAGGAAGTTGCAAGTGCTTTCATTAGGAAATTTGAATTCTGGTTAAGGACCCTAAGCTGAGTACTACTCACAGAAGCAAACAACGATAGCATTTTGGTCTTCTAAAATATGAACGGAGATTAGACCTCTTTTGCAATTCACAATCGTGTTCCTCCTTTTACCATAAGACCAGGCCTTGAGTTCTCATAGAGAAGAAACGCTTTGGCCTACAGTGCCCTGGGTGGTCTCATTCGGTCCAAAAAATTCAATACAATTTCAAATTGAAGAAAAAACAATACTTAAGTACCTTTATATCGAACGTTTTTGAGACAGGGCGTTTTGAGAACATCAGCCCTTATTTTTCAACCCTTAGAAGTGACTGATGTCAACCAAAACCTTCGAGGCACAATTAGACACCAAATGGAAGCCCACATACCAAATTTCAACAACATACTAAAGAATGTGCCGCGAACGGCGAACGGACGTCAACATTCGTTTTTGGTAGAGTATTATTTTCAATAATAAACCTTTGGAATCGTCCAAGAAGAAAAACGCTGCAAATCATTGCTCAAAGGTTTATTATTTTATGTATAGATCATCCTTCTGTATAGATCACTGGTTCTCCATCAATAGCACATACCACCATCTGTATTCTCCCTTGACCTTCCCTCTCAAATTTCAGCTCCTGCGTTCAATAGGATTGAAAATGGCTTCGGAGCTCACTCAGCTGATCAGTGATCAGAAGAGTGAAGAAGATCGCCTCGAATGCTGGAGACGCCTGGAAGAGCACTTCCATTCAATAGGATTGAAAATGGTTTTCGAGCTCACTCAGCTGATCAGTGATGTGAGGAGTGAAGAAGATCTCCTCGAATGCTGGAGACGCCTGGAAGAGCACCTCCATTCAATAGGATTGAAAATGGCTTCGGAGCTCACTCAGCTGATCAGTGATGTGAGGAGTGAAGAAGATCTCCTCGAATGCTGGAGACGCCTGGAAGAGCACTTCCATTCAATAGCATTGAAAATGGCTTCGGAGCTCACTCAGCTGATCAGTGATCTGATCAGTGAGCAATGATTTGCAGCGTTTTACCTACAAACATTGTTTTACCTACCAATTTTTTTTACCTACCAACTATTGGTAGGTACTACCTACCACACTATAATGGCTTCACACCTTCACAATCAAGTTTATTAGAAAGAACTAAACGCTTCACACTCGATTCGAAAAATAGAAAGCTTGATATGGAAATTTGATTACTGGTTACGCAGAAGGCAAAACTGAATACAACTCGAAGAAATGAACAGCGATCGCATTTTAGTCGGATAATATTTGAACGGCGATTAGACCTCTTTTGCGATTCACACTCATGATTCTGTTTTATCGAAGGAAAACCTTCAAATACTCGTAGGGACCGAACGGTTTGTCCTACAGAGCTCCGGGTGGTCTCAAAAATTTTTAAAAATTCTGTACTATTTAAAATTGGTTTAAAAACGATACCTTTATTTCGAGAGTTTTCGAGCTAGGGCACTCTTGAAAATTTCAACCCTTAATTTTCACCCCTTAGAAGTGACCTACATCAACCAAAAGCTTCGCGGCACAACTAGACCCCAAATGGAGCCCATATACCAAATTTGAACCAACTCGGTCCAGTGTTGCTAAGAAAAGTGCCGCGTACGGCGTACGGCGGACGGCGTACGGCGTACGGCGGACGGACGGAAATTTTTTTATTCGATTTTCGGATTCTACGTACCTTGAAACGTAAAACATCAAATTTTGAGGGGGGGTTAAAATTTTTTTTGTCTTGCTCGATTCCAAAGGCTAATTATTGAAAATAATAAACCAAAAAATCAACCCCCCCCCTCAAAAAATGTGTTGGTTTGGTATAAAAACGGTGCAAATTATTACACAATGGTTTATTATATTTCTATACAGATCACTCCTCTGCAAAGCCACCAACCATCCAACATGAAAAAAAAAAAAAAAATCGCATTTCGGTCAGATAAAATTTGAACGGAGATTAGGCCTCTTTTGCGATTCACACTCGTGTTTCTGATTTATCGAACGTTCAAACCTTAAATTCTCGTATTAAGCAAACAGTTTGTCCGACAGAGCTCCGCGTAGTCTCAAAAAATTCCAATTATTCTGTACTATCTTAAATTGATGGAAAAACAGTACTACCTTTATAACAAAATGTTTTGAGTTAAGGCGTTTTCAAAATTCATATTTTCACCCTTAGAAGTGACCTACATCAACCAAAATCTTTGGAGCACAACTAGACCCCAAATGGAGCCTACATACCAAATTTTATCTAAATCTGTCAATGCTAAGTTGGGAAAGTGCCGCGTACGACGAACGGACGGCAAAATTGTTATTCGATTTTTGGATTCTACATACCTTGAAACGTAAACCAACTAATTATGAGGGTTTGTTACAAAACTTTTTTTCTTGGTCGATTCCAAAGGTTCATTATTGAAATTTGTGATGTTTAGGTATTGTTTGTTCTTCAATTTAAAATAGTATTGAATTTTGGTTTATTATTTTCAATAATGAAAATTTGAGATTGACCGAGAAAAACAATTTTAACACCCCCTCAAAATTTGTTAGTTTACGTTTCAAGGTACGCAGAATCCAAAAATCGAATGATTTTCGCCGTACGCGGCACTTTCCCCACTTAGCATCGGCCGATTTTGATGAAATTTGGTATGTAGGCTCCATTTGAAGTCTAGTTGTGCCCCGAAGATTTTGGTTGATTTTGGTCACTTTAAAGGGTTGAAAAATAAATTTTGAAATTTTGAAAACGCCCTAACTAAAAAAAAACGACATAAAGGTATTGTTTTTCCTTCAATTTAAGATTCTATAGAATTATTAGAATTTTTTGAGACGACCCTGAGCCCTGTAGGACCAACCGTTTGTTTCCTACGAGAACTCAATGGTTGGTCTTACGATAAATCAGAAACACGAGTGTGAATCGCAAAGAGGTCTAATCTCCGTTGAAATTTTAGCCGACCGAAATGCGATTGTTGTTCGTTTCTTTGAGTTGTACTCAGTTTTGCGTCCTTTGCAACCAGTATTCAAATTAAAAGGTGTGTATTCATCAAAGATGTGCATCAAAGGTGGCCAGTAATTGTCCGAGGTACTCGTACTGTGTAAACTAGGCATTAGATGTTCCCACCTCCTCAGTTCATAGATGAGAATCTGCTGGAGCTATCTGTCGGAGACATTTGAAAAGGCGAATTAGACGAATTAGTATGCAGATGTGAAGTACGCGATGCATGTGTAATCGCGAGGGTGTGGGTGTGGACGGAGGTACGCTATCGATCGGGAAGGTCCGACTGAAGTCCAGCTTTCCCCGGATCCGCCCCACATTTCCCGTTAAATGCAGGTAGGAGGCCGCGGCGACCGGACTGGCGTCGGGATCGCACTACGAGGCCTCCACATTACGACGACCCATCAATCCATCGAGGAGCGGGCTCTTCAGCGGAAGAGAAGGGGGCCGTCGCCCGCACGACGGGGCGCCTGATTGCGGAGCACCATTGAAAAGGGTTCCAACATTTGGCCCTTTGTGTTGAAGGGCCAACTCCCGTGAGGCCCTCAGCTTTCCGCACAGAAGGGACGCACAAAGCTCGGGAGCCCGAAAGGGCCTTGCCACCGGATCTATAAAGATCTTGAATGTTATGGCGAAAACCGCCCGCTCCGCGCTCCCTTGGTGGACGTTTTGCCGGAAAAAAGAGATGAAAATAACCCTCCACAACGCGACTGGGGAACATCTGGTGCGAAGCAATCACAAGAGTCTCTCCGCCCTTTGAATTTATAATCGCTATGCACCAATGGAAAATCCGGATCTGAGCCAAAAACATCATTACATAAATACGACCTCCTCAACTCATAAACAGAAAGTTGGAGTTAACTCTTGGTGCGCTAGTTCTTTCGTTATTTGTACGCACCAGACGGTAAAGTACCTGCTGAACAGGGTGTTCGAAACCAATAAAAAACGCTGCAAATTATTACACAAAGGTTTATCATTTTTCTATATAGATCACTCGTCTGCAAAGAACACGGCTTTGCCATTGTTACCACCAACCAACTTGAAGAAAAATATCGATCGCATTTCGGTCAGCTAAAATTTGAACGGAGAGAGGAATATAATGATTGTTTTGGACGGAATCTCATACAAAGTAGAAGTACACGAATTATCCCTACAAGGTAATTTTTTCAGTCAATGCAACGCAATAAATGAGGGAATAATGTAAAAATCGATACTTTTGAAAGTATCATATCGATACCTACTTCATGATACTTTCTAGATGTATCGATACGATATTATATCGATACTTTTGAAGTATCGGACATCCCTAGAAAGCGACCTACGTATGAACAATCATGGGGTATTTATCAATCAGACTCGGTCGCTTCCAATCGCTTTTTTCCGAGTGACGTCACATAGAATCGATGAATTGATTCTTCGATTAATCGATCGAATCTCGCTCAAAGGCGGCCATTTTTTCCTACCATTGACGTCAATTGTAAACAAAGATTTTATGCGAAGTTTTTCATTAAACCAATCTGTGCGGTTATTAGTTGCTTTTCCCGTACCGGAAGCGGTATTTAATTTTTTGGTTTGCCAAAAGAGATTACAAAATGTGAGGTAAGACAACAGAACTTTCCAAAAAGATAACGATTCGAAAGTAGTATTTTGAAGAAACTCAATTTTAAATGCTTGCATACGAGTCTGCAACACATTGGGACATTTCCATGTCAACAAGGTAGTGAAGTAAGGTTGTTAGTTCATGTACCCAATCATCAAAATAAGAAAACAGTTGATTGTTCTCTACGCAACACATTGAGTCTATTTTATTTATTTATTGGTCGCGTGAGCAAGACTTGCTTAGTTTTCGTGACGATTTTTCAGTTTATGTGCCAAAGCAAAGACATGAAAATGTCAAAAGCACGAATTAACCGTTCCAGGTACTTTTTTTGAGTAAATACAAATCACGAAAACAAGGAACAAAGAAATAAGTCAATCATTTATTAGTATCATCCGTTGATGGAAGAAAAGCTAACACTAAAAACACTTGAGGTTATTTTGAAAAATAAAAAAAATTCACAAAAAGAAGAAATTGGTGTTCAAAACCATGTGGGTAACACAAAATTCCAACTGACAAATACAAATAAGAACCTAGGCAGTTCATTTGAAAACTCACAGTTCGGCGCACAGTGGGGCCAAATGGCCAAAAATCGGGAAAAATCATCATCTTTTAAACAAATTAGTGTACCGTCTTGGGAATGGTTTCATTCGATTCCGAAAACGAAAATACATCAAAAAAAAAATGTTTTCTGACGTTTAAAGTTATTATCTTATTACTAAATCTCAATGAAACTAAAACTAAAATTTTCAAGCTAAAATGTTTTGAAAAAATAATTAGTATTTTTTAGAGATAGGTACTACATGTATATTTCCAACATTATATCATTTTATTTAAATTTTTTGAAACACATACAACGAGTTAGAAAATTTTCAAATTCCACTCTCAAAGTGCTTAAAATCTCGAAATATCAGGTTTGAGCCCCCATTTAGCAGTGAAAACAATTTTTAAACACTGAAGGTCCTTCACACCCTAATTCTACAGGTAATATACTTTTAGAAAACCACATAACATTTCTTTTAAGTCACTTTGCAAATATGGATTTTTTTCCACTCCCGCCCCACTGTGCGGCGGTAGGCTAGAAAACGCTGCAAATCATTACACAACGGTTTATTATTTTTATATAGATCACTCGTCTACAAAATCACCAACCATCCAATACAAAAAAAAAAGAAAAAAAAAATCGAAAAAAAAAAAATTTTTTTTTGAATAAAAAAAATCAAAGTTACCAACCATCGATCGCATTTTGGTCAGCTAAAATTTGAACGGAGATTAGGCCTCTTTTGCGATTCACACTCGTGTTTTGATTTATATATAATATATATATATATATATAATCTAATATAATATATTATATTATAATATAAATTATTTATATTATAAACCCTTAAATTTTCGTAGGGAGCGAACGGTTTGTCCTACAGAGCTCCGCGTGGTCTCAAAAAATTCTAAAAATTCCATAGAATCTTAAATTGAAGGAAAAACAATACCTTTATATCGAATTTTTTTAGTTAGGGCGTTTTCAAAATTTCAAAATTGATTTTGGAACCCTTAGGAGTGATCTACATCAACCAAAAGCTTCGGGGCACAACTAGACCCCAAATGGAGCCTACATACCAAATTTCATCAAAATCGGTCAATGCTAAGTGGCAAAAGTGCCGCGTACGGCGTACGGCGGACGGACGGCCAAATTTTATTCGATTTTTGGATTCTACGTACCTTGAAACGTAAACCATCAAATTTTGAGGGGGTGTTAAAATTTTTTTTTCTTGGTCGATTCCAAAGGTTCATTATTGAAAATAATAAACCAAAAGATCGTCCGATCCCAGGGTTAAATGGAATAAATTCTAATTTGGATTGAATAAATATTTCCTCTCGCCCATTTTTAAATGGAATATAATATAATATATGAATTTGGATAAATTTGGATTGAAATATGAATCCGCTCTTGAACAAAGTATGTTCTTACCTGAGAATCCATATCAATAGTTATTATTCATGATGTGGTCTCAATTCCCAACCATTTATTCTCGTGATTGCCGCTTGCCGTACCTGCTACGTATTTTCTTCCAGAGTTTGGTCAAATGAACGTTCTCTCTCCCGAGTTCAAGATGAAATTCCTCCGGGCGAAGAAAACTTTCCGAGCCTTGAAAAGAGCGTTGATTGTACACGGAAAATAACAGGGCAACAAAGGCACCCGATATACTTGAACTTTTCCCTCACCGAGTCGAGAAAGGGGGCAAAATAACTTCAAATAGAGTTCTACATCAACTCGGTACCACGCGCTAATTTATCGCTTGACGTGATAGAAGTTTGATTTCTGACACAGACGCTCCATAGTAATCATTTCTATGGGTAGGTAAATCAAAAACTTCCTTGTTTTTCCGGACATTTTAATTACTTTTCTACAAGAACTGCGCCGTGAGTGATGTGCGCGGGGCGGGCAGGAAGCTCCGCGGAAGCTTTAATGCTGAAATATTGCGCAAAGTTTTGAGAAGGGTTTTTCGGGGGGGGGGGGGGGGGGTGAGTTAGTTCAGTCTTGGAGGGCTCTGCCTGATATGGCCACCAGAAGTCCTCTCGGCGAAATGGTACCTACTTTACCCTTTTGTTTGCTACCGTTTTTATTTCCCTCACCTCAGCACCTCTCGAGTGAAGAAAGTATTCAGGTCGCCCAAGTGGGTCTTTCCGACGAATCTTCCTCCCATTTCGAGCCTAATGTCGGGACATTTACCCCAAACCCGACCTGAATATTATTGCTGAGTTCTTTAATTTGGGGGAGGGGGGGGGGGAGAGAGAAAATGTGGAGAAATATGCTTAATTCGTGGTTTTGTAGACATGCATTATCTCTTGTTGCTTCAACGAATTTTCGAGGGAAATGAAGTTAGGGATTGCAATAAACTCAGAATTTTTTACTTTGGACTTTTAGCGAATTTTCAAGGAAAATGAAGCTATTGCAATGGCCTCAACATTTTTGAAATCGACATTTTCGAAATTTTCCTTCACTGAAATCCGTTTTGGAACATTCTGAAACGATCCCTGAAGTTTTTCCAAAAATCATATGTGTATATATATATATCATATATGTTGTTTAGCAAAAATTTTTATGTTTTCGCCAAAATGTTCGTCACAACAAGATGGGTTTGTTACCCAGAAATTATGGACAACCCAAAATTCAAAAATAGTACCCAAAAAACGGGGGTTATTACCTTCAAAATCATAGTAATATATGGTATATTCGGATTCACCACAAAATTTTTGATACCGATACGTTTTTGAAGAATGAAAATTGTCCAAGAATCAAAAGTGTACATATTTATTTATATGTATAATGAAAATGTGCGTATATTTGTTGTAACCTGAAATGAAGTAGCCGTGTAGGTACTCTATGAGTTCGTGGATACGACTAGAACATGAATAAGGACTCCTAACATCTTCAAAGCATACCCAGTGCATACAGTATGTTGGTATGCTGTACCGTAAATCGAAAAAACCAAGAATCGTGTAAAAAAAACTTTCTAAAAGAAATTGCAACACCATCGTACCTTTTCTTAACCATACCTTCAACTGGAAGATTACTTTGAAAATTCGCTCATTAATTCATGCTGCATGAATGGACTTTTTCTGTATAGTTTACCCTTTATAGACCCCTCCCTACCAACCATAGGGCAACCTACTAGGGCATTTTTGAAAATCTCAACCCTTCATTTTCATTTGGTTGGTGGTTGGGTTTGAAATTTTCAAAAATGCCCTAGTAGGTGGTAGGTACCTACGGTTGGTAGGGAGGGATCAATACAGAAGGGTGATCTATACAGAAATTAATAAACCTTTGGGCAATGATTTGCAGCGTTTTTGCTCATTATTCCGCAAAAAACGAGTAAAAAAAAAAAAAATTGGATGGCATCACGTGAATCAGCGTTAAAAAAGAATGGAAATTCAATTACCACACTTTGAGTATACTAGAATCCATATTTTGCGAAATTTTGGTAGTTTAGCAACTTTGCGCGTTCGCACTAAAAAAGAATCAAATGAGGGGTCAAAAATTCATAAAATTTTGTGTAGATTCCTAATCTGCAATAAAAACTTTGAAAAAACAAAGTTTGTGTGCTCTGCGCACGATTGCGCGCGTGCGCAATGAGATCCTTAGAAAAACATCCAGATTTTGATCAAAATTTACCACAGTAAGTAATCATGGTTTTAGAGGGGGGATTCTTTGTATGGTGGGACACCCAGTGCATTGGTATATAGGTAATTTTTGGGAAAACTCGTGGTGTCGTCTCAGAATGTTCCAAAACGCATTCCAGTGAAAATAAATTCTCACCTAAAAATATAGTATCCATTGCTACATCTTCATTTTTTTTAAGAATTCGGTAAAATATAAAGTTTTCAACGAACATTAGGATCTTTTGACGTTTACCAATTATAGGACACACAATGCGACATACAGCCTCGATTACAACAGAGTACCACCTCCCACAAATCGACCCTCTTCCTGACCCTGCAAACCACAGCACTCAGCGCTATTTGCAATGTTGAGGAACGAGTTGAGTACTATTATTACATTTCTGCAATGGAGGTACTTTACTCCGGTAGACCTACTTGATTCATCTTCCCGCCTGCGGCGAGGTTGTATATCCTTTTCAGCCCTTTGTCACTTCCCCTCCACATTCTCGAGCGAACTACTCAAGAAAATTATGAATAGCTTCGCCGAGGGGAGCAACTTTTGCTTGTGAATGAAGCTTAATTAACTGCGCGATGAAGTAAATAGCTCGGAGCGGCAAAGGTGAAGAGGTGTCGCACCTATGGAATTAGAAAGACGGTGAGGAGTGGAGGAAGGGGTTGCGCCACTGTTCATTAGGCCTTGGTGCCATACTGCCTTCATTTTGATCTTGTTGCCTCATATTTCAGCAAGTTTGTGTTGATTCAACCAGGTCGAGAAACCGCTTCTCCCCTCCAAGTTTGCTCTCCACTCCACCACTCCGTTACCAGAGGTAGTTACCCCCTTCATTTCAGCATATTACCTTTTGGAAGCACTCGACTCTACCATCAAACTCCCGACTTCTGTTTTATACCAACCAATCAAAACTTGTCAGTCCTCGCCTTGATGATCTTGTAATGAGTATTGAGATGCGTTTGGAAGTTTTGGTTTGAGGTTGGGATCAATTCACTTTTCGCGTTCTCATCTGGATTATAATTAGTTATACAAATCTTTCCAAGAAGTCGTGGTTTCGTTTGAAGACAAATACAGTATAGTGCTCATACGTGAGATGCTCATCTAACTTGGTAGGTACATTCCTGGATATTTTGTACAAGTGGTGGTACATTATTGTGGCTTTTTGTGGTTACCATCTCAACTGCTGATCCCCTGCTTAAATGTTACTTTCACAAATCTTGAACCTATCTGGTTTTCAGTAGTTCTCATAGCCCAACCTATCTCAATATACCAGTCATGGGGAAGAGATAAACCCTTCATCATCAAGGTATGTGGTTTGTTGTGCCACTTACCTGGTGACGGCAACGGTGAACATTATTTTATGAGTAAAAGTCAGAAGTTCTTGGCGTCATATTAACGAGGAAACATTATTTATGGACCTTGACATAGACATTTTGTCTTGAGGGGAGTTATTAAAAAAAAAAAAAAAAAAAAAAAAAAAAAAAAAAATATTGCACCTGTTCCTTTTTTTCGGAAGGCAGGTGAGAAAATCTGTAAGATCCACAGGTGGAGTTTGATCTCGTTAGATACTTGAAGGGTCCGCGTGGTATTCAGTCCCACCAAGAAAAAAAAACACCTCTCCTCCCTCGTTGGAAGTTCAGCCTGGAACCGTTTAACACAGCGCTTCATCAGTTCTGGATGGGGGGACGGACTAGGTGCTCCCTTCTCTCTCTTTCCCTTTTAAACAATCTCTTCCTTGTCAGGATACTCTCTAAGTACTCTCGTACACTGCACGAGACCGCAGCTCCTTCCACCTTCCACCATTTTTCTGACAAAAGCTTCTGGTGTTGAAGTTTGGGGAACTAACCAGCTCTGCTGACTGCTGATTTCTTTCAGCCGCCCACTTGGTGCAATTGAAAGAGATGTGTAGCGCATCATCGTCTTCTCTCTTCTGGCAGTGCAGATAGGAATAAAACAGTCCATGTCCTGTGAAGAACTGTGTAAGGAAAAAGTTCACTTCTCAGGCTCCATGTCCATCCCTCTCTGAATGTTTGGTGCTAGCCGTGCAGTCCACCGTCCTCTATGTTCTACCGACTATATCTCTTGCCAGCTTGCCATAGTGCGCTATCTTTCTTCCTTGGCTATCCAGGATCTACCTTCTTCATTCCTTCTATCGAAAATTCTTTTTCTCTCTGAAACCATCAGCTGAATGGATATGACATTGTTAAGGACAAAGATAACGGGTCCCGAAACTGTTCGGTAAGGACAGACGATTCTAAAAGTTCCTCTTCACTTTACTTTACTGCTATTAATCACTGTCGGAGATATGCCACACTCAACGCATCCCCCGCACCTCCTTAATTGCACCTGTTCCTTTATCACACAAAAGTGAACTTGGGGACTTTGAGCCACGCCTTTTACTTATGATACAGTGCTCATACTTGCAACACTGATATAATTTGCAACACTGCTCTAACTTGACAAGTTTTTAGATATTACGCAACAGTTATAGCATTATAGCGTTGGCGCAGGTTGTGGCTAATTTACGAACAACCAATCTGAGCTAAACCAACTAACTTAGGTAACAGTTTTGAGATTGGCAACGATTGTAAGTGGTTTTAATCCTATTTTGCCCTACCAAGAAGATTTACAGGAAAAAACACAACTCAACTTGTTGATGTATTCGGAAAATAAAACCTATCTCGACCTCTATGTGTAATATAATTGAAACCTGTGCATGTTGGCATGGTGCGTTGTGACTCTTCCAAATTAAGGGAGCACAGTGATAAAACACTGGAAACTATTGAGAGCAATTGCAATATACCAATCAGCATGACAATGGTACAAGTTGTAAAAAAATGTAACAGTGTAAAACAACGTGTCTCGGTGTTAGAGATTGAATTAATAGAAAAAATAAAGAATTACCTAACTTATATCGCACGTTGAGAATAGCAGTGTGACAAGTCCAAACAATCGAGTTTTGAGTTAAACTAACAGGCAGATATCTCTCGACGAGCTCTACAGTATCGCTACAAGCCTGAAGTCAATATTTATCGCTCGGGAGCGGTAGTTACACTACTACCTGTGTCGGGGTGGGGTGTCACACTAGGATAGCAGTGTGGTAACACCTCGGGGCCAATGGCATCCTAGATGTCGGACATGAATAACACAGTACTCGCGTACATAATTTTTCGAATTGTCGCAGTTTCTCTCCTCTGAGTTGTCACAGTACTCTCCTCAGAGTTTTTTTTTAACCTATTTGTTGTAGTAATTTGAGGAAAAACTTCATTTAATTTTTTCCTACCGACTCATGGTTATACAGGAAAATAGTTGAACTTCTTATGCATCACTACACAAAAACAAAGAATAATTTTTTTGACATTTTATGTCTTTACTATGGCACATAAATGAAAAATCGTCACGCGGGGAGCGTTATGAGGGGAGCGTTACGAGGGGAGCGTTACTCGGAAATTTCTGATGATTTTCACGTACAACCAATCGTTCCTAGGGAAAACTAACTTCCTCATTTTCCACCCCACAAAAATCGTTCACCACTCATTGGAAAGCTCTCAATTTATTAAACATAAGACATAAAATGTCTCTCGTGGTTGCGTACTTGTACGAAAGCTGTATCCAACGTTTGTGTTTTTGATATGGAAATGGGATAAAGTCGATTGTTCTTTTTCTCTCTTCTTGTTGGGATAAAGTATTGGACAAATATGAACACAAAGATTCCATTTTTAGTTTTTGATCCGTAGAATATTGGTGGCATGGAAGCAAAAAAAAAAAAAAAAAAAAAATGCTTGCCATGCTGGTTACACAAACTAGTTACTTCTTCAAACGATTTTTTAATCACGATTTGGTGAACTATGTGCAATACGCGAAACTTAAAACTCGTTTTCCCGAAATCGCTGATTTTTGACTTGTCACAATGCTACTCTGAAGGTGCGATATATAAATAACAGAATTCGTGGTACTTTTGACTCGACTGACTGAGAGAGTTGAATACAAAATGACTCTGCATAATACACAACTATGTTATATCACCGACCATGATCAATGATCAAGGTTGACTGGGGTCAAAAGAAGAGGGGCACATCTCGTACGTAGACTCGTAGTCTGAATGGATGGCTGAAGACGGAGATATCCCGAATACTGAGGCCTCGAGACTCCAATGGCGCTGTTTTAGTGGTGCTGGGAGGTTGGCTACCACTCATTGCCGCAGATATACAGGTCGTAGATACTTATGAAACCTACCAGTAATGATGTTTATCAAAGTAACAACCAAAATTGCGATGATCACAACGGATTTTGCATTTAAACCCAGGAAAACTCATCACTTAAGTACCTGACCACTTATTTGATCTTATAAAGTAATCAACCATCTCAGGTTGAATTTGGCGTTGCGAACGTCATCTCCTCTTCCAAAGGAAAGATCAGAATTAGTTGTGATGGCTCTCATGGCTAC
The DNA here is from genome assembly GCA_009739505.2 of Apolygus lucorum. Lineage (NCBI taxonomy): Eukaryota > Metazoa > Arthropoda > Insecta > Hemiptera > Miridae > Apolygus > Apolygus lucorum. The sequence goes on from CM019179.2 coordinate 22,370,679, forward strand.
GTATTGCGTTACCCACAATACATTCGTACGTGGGGTTCTCCAACGGCCCAACCCGGAAAACTATCAAGTCCTGCAATACGAACGGTCACCAATCCAGATAATCGACCGATCTCGCCTGTTCGCCATCATTCACACTGCAAATGTTGGACTTGTCATTTCACAAGCCACTAATCGTCTTGACAAAATCTTCGCCAATATTTGCATATAAATGCACCTCGCCTTCCTAAGACAGAATAATGATCGGAAACTGTGCCTGTCTTTCGTATCCTTTCGCAACTTCTCTTTTTCACTTTTCCATTATCTAACAACTGTTTCGGGCTGATATTAGATCATAACTAATCAATTTCGTTTAATGGTTTCCTCTACATCTTTCAACTTTCCACTTTTACTGCTAGGGTCGTTTCCAATAAAAAGCAAGTCAAGTACTAAGTTCCAGTATATTAGGTTTTATCCTGTTCTAACACGCAAAAGTTCAAATCAAATTACAGAAATGATTCTTGATCTTGTAACGTGGTTGGTCAATATAGACACATGGGAGCATCGGACCCATCCTATATCGTAAGAATTTAGACGGGAAGTGGCCAGAAAACATCAAAATACGCTTGCTTCATATGTAATTAGTTTTAATATTGCAGACATGAATTTTGTTCAATCCACAAGCATCAATAATGGTTACTTGAGGGTACATCCTCCGCAGTCAGGAAAACTCAGGATGCTCTAAAAATTGATCCATTTGTCTACCAATACTTTAAATCAGTTTCTTTTCTGTCATTTTCTTTGGGAATTATTAATAATGAATGCTTTTCGATGAAAAGCCTCTGTGAAGAAATTCCTTCAAGCCTGATCAAATTTTGGGTCCTTCTTTTCTTCCTTCACTTCAAACCGTAGTCATTCCAGCCTGCATTTGCTCTCACAGTAGCGACACGTCTTTATTTTGTGAACAGAAGATTCACGAGACCGTCTTACAATCTTATCCGCTCCTATTGAAAGTCCGTTGAGTCCAGTAGACAATCCTGACTGCATTTCCTCACCATGCCGTCCAATACAGAATATATCTTTACATCCAAATTCCAAATCCAAATGAAATCCCCCCCCCCCCTCAATGTTTCATGCAATTAAGTCAGTCTTGTCTTGACCTTGTCTAATAATTTTCCTCATGACTTTCGAATTTTTTGACAATTTGAAGCTCTTCTTCCACCTACTCAGTAAACCGACTTTAACATATTTTCAACTGGCTGCTTGGTGTTTCTTCTCAGGATATTCCACTTCCCTTTTCGGTCCACTCAGAGGAGGTTCAATTTTTCAAACACTCTCCTCTGGGTGGATCAAACCTACTCTCGTTTTTATCGATACGACATCTGCTGTCATAAGTAGCTGAGAGAAGAGCTTTAGGTTTCGGCAGTGATGTGGAGGTAGTCAGTACGAGAAAGTCGGAGGTTTACAAAGACTTTCACGGGTGATCGACTCTGACCCTCGAAACTTTTCGTGGGAGACGAGCGAGGTTGTAGCTGCGGCTTCTAATCAAGATGAACCCTGAGCCTTCTGTAGCGGTTTTTCGGGTAGAGGCAGACCCTTCAAAAGAGACTCGAGGCTGGAGGTGTGTTATCGCTTCGGGTAACTTCCCGAGAAGAGCCCAGAGAAAATGATGGATCGCGGGAGAAAATGCGACCCTCAACGCCCCTTTTGCCGCATCTTTCTCACCTCATCGGCGCTTATCAAGTATGCGGATTGAAAACCTTATTTGACGTTTTCCATTACCGAAATCGCCAACAATCAGTTTAGATTCCACAAATACAGTTACGATGATTCCAACGTAAATAATGCACAACCCTGTAAATTATTACATACCTACCTAATGGTTTTTGATATGTCTATTCAGGGTGTAAACAAAACAGGTATGCCAAACCTGCAGAAGTGAATTTGCAACAAAAAGGACCTCTAAAACTATTTTTCAAGTGGATTTGTTTCCTGATTGAATTTACACAGCTAATTGATAAAATTCTGGCCAATTTAGTGACGTAAGGTCAAAATCACGAAAAAATCTTTACATTGGAAAAACTGGAAAAACAAAGCCTCAAAAAAGTCCGTGAAGCACTTTTTGTTGCAACTTAGTTGTAAAGCTGACAACTGCAATTTGGCTGATCTGTTTCGTTTAGACTCTGTAAAGATCACTCGTCTGTGAAGAACACGGCTTTCCCATTATTAGCAACGATATTGAAGGAAGGTCAATAATGAAGTTTGAAATAGAGTACGTACCGTGAATGACATCAGAGAGTTGTGGGTGACTTTATAATATTTAGTTCTTTCTTTTATCTAAACTTCTTTATCCGTCCTTGATTCTGAAGGTTCATAATAATAATAGTAATAAACCAAAAAGAGTCACACGTACAGTGAGAATTACAACATTTGGGGCCTTATTTCACTTCACTAAGCGGGGTTTTCAGCTTTTGAAATTTCCCTAGCTTTACAGAATTTACAGATTTGCTGGCTTGATCGAAATAAAAGGGAACCTAAGGATTTAATGGAGTTAAATCATCAATTCATACATTTAAAATGCTCGAAATTTATTAATATAAATTTACTTATAAAATTCAGTGAATTTATTTATCCTACCTAGGCTCTCCAAAACTAGTCGAAAAATTACGCGATCCCGGACCGGAAATCAGTTGACGATTGAATGCTTGATCAAAAGAAGTACGACTGACCTGTGATCCCTTCGTCTGGACTCCATTGAGCTGCAGAGTACCTGAAGGTGGCTATTTTCTAGGATAACTATGGATGAATTCGGGAGGTTCGTCAATCTACCGAGGATTCGGTCTTCTGAGGGCTTCAGTGGATGAGAGAGGTCCGTCTGGGTTGCTCGTACTGAATCGAATCATTCTCGGGGGTCCAGATCCTGCCTCTGAAAAACATCAAGGTCGTTTTTGGAGCTGCGGCCTTCTCATCAGCGTTTTCTCATGATGAAACCTTGAAGCTCCGTGTTTGGATGAGATGTAGGCATGAAAATGTTTTATGCGTTACAATGCGTTGGTCCGGTCCCACCGTAATTGCTCGGGCATGCGTTTCTGTGTGCGATACACGAACCGACTGCGGGAGGTCGTGCGTTCAAATCTCGGTCCTGGGGAGTGTTTTCGTGCGTTCGGGGCTCGCCGCCACCCTCGTCCCAACCCAGGGCGGTGAGGCAATGGGAAGCCATGAGCGAAATCATCAGAACAAATTCTGATCTCCCCTTATGAAGACAGCTGATGACGTCCGCGACGCCAGGAATGCTAGTCGGACGAAAGTCCAACCTAAAATGGTTGTTCACTTTAATTTTTTTCAATTTTTCACTTCGATGCTGTTTCTGCTCAATTTTTCGAGATAAATGACCATTATAATTCATCAATGAACTACAACGGGTACCTTTTTGGAATCAGGAGGTAGAAGAGAAAAAATACAAGTAGGTTAACCCCATTATAAACACTAAAATGTAAATACCTCTAAACAGCTGTGAACAATTGAAAAAATTTTTAAAATTAATTTCTTGTGTGGGGAGCATATTTTATATTCCCACTCCACCATGCTAAGGTATGTTTGGCACGCTTTTTGCTACTTTTTGGAATGGAAGAGGTGATGAGGTTCACAATCCAGTTGTATTAAATTATTAATTATTGAGTGATTTATTATGTTATGTAATACATAACATAATAAATTACTATGCTTGCAATAAAATCGTTGTATCCTGTATACAGACCTTGTATGAATGATACGACTTCCACCCTAATTTGTTGCCTGTTCTACATAGTTTATTGTTATCATGGCTTAGATTAGTCACTGTGACTAGGCGCCAGGGTTATAGTATGCTATGTAAAAGACAAAGTACAAATTAAATTACAATCAAATGTACGAGATATCTTAGTGCAACATCTGATTTATTAAGATGGCATATTGTTATTTATATTAATACAGCTAGTTTGTTCCAGGATTCTTTTGGTTTATTATTTGCAATAATAGTCCTTTGGAATCAACCGAAAAAAATACCCCCCCCCCCCTGAAAATTTGTTGATTTACGTTTCAAGGTACGTAGAATCCAGAAATCGCTTGAAAATTTGGCCGCCCGTCTGCGGTCTACCGAACGCGGCTCTTCCCTTAGTTTCCAATGACTGATTTTGATAAAATTTGGGATATGGGCTCCATTTGGGGTCTGGTTGTGTCCCGATGGTTGATGGTTGATGTCAGTCTATTCTAAGAGTTGAAATTCAGAAAACGCCCTAGCTCGAAAAATTTCGATTAAAATGTATTGTGTTCCCATAAATTTAAGATAGCATTGAATTTTTCGAATCGAATGAGACGACTTGGAGCTCTCTAAGACCAACCGTTCGGTCCCTATGAGAACTTAAGGGTTGGATTTACGATAAATCAGAAACACGAGTGTGAATCGCAAAAGAGGCCTAAACTCCGTTTAAATTTTTGCTGACCGAAATGCGATCGATGTTTTTCTTCATGTTGGATGGTTGGTGGCTTTGCAGACGAGTGATCTATACAGAAAAATAAAAAATAATAAACCATTGTGTGTGTTCTTAGCCGTGTTCTTTGCAGAGGAGTGATCTACATAGAAAAGAATCAACCTTTTTGTAATAATTTGCAGAGTTTTTTGATTATTACCAATTTATTATTAATTTAGTAAATCGATAACAATTTCTTTGTCTTCTGTTGCAGGTAATTATTCACATTCTTGGGTTGTTCCTTCGCCTTGGATCGTTAATGAGGTACCTACCATGCTATTCTATGATATTGACTTAATCCTCAATGATGTCTCCCTGCGTAATAGGCATCTCACAGGATCACGCAAATAATGATGCCTCGAGATCACTAATGCAAGAACCAGGTTATTCCTCTCTCAGCTATGGCCCTAATGCTGTCAATCAAATTGAATGGTTTGGTCTAAGAAGCCTTTTGACTCCATCATCGTGAGCCCGATAATTTCCAGGAGCCTATATCGTGGTGACTTATGTAGGAACTTCACATATTCACTTAGGGTTCCAACATCGATTAATAATCTCTGTGGTGATTGTGGTATATGAGCAGGGTTGTTCCATCCAGCTCAACCAACTTCAAGGTTCCGACGGAAACCGTGTGAAATACAGCAGTCTTCAGGGCATCTAGCGCGCCGGGGACATGCAGTTCATTGTAAATAGGTATTAGGTCTGTTGTTATGTAAATTGACTGAGAGCTCAAGGTGGTGAACGACGACGGAAACCGTGCAGCACTCAGGTTCAGTGGAGTTCCCTGAAAACTATCCTTTATACTTCTCTGGGACCAAAAAGGGTTAGAGAGAGTTAATGTGTATACAGGTTGAAGTTTTAGAAAAGATGAGAGAAGTAAGAATACCGTTAGAGAGGATTAAAGAATCAATAAATAATTTCGTTCAAACTTTGGTGTTTGGACATTTTAATGGCTTCATACACATCACCTTGCAAATGGTGATTAAAAAAATAACTTTTTGAAATTCAATCACGATTTTTATACAAATAATTAAAAAATAAATACATTTTCATGCTGAATTACGTTTTAGATTAATGCTTGCACAACTATGTGCCAGGAATATTTTACTATGAGTTTTGCAACAACAAATAATAATAATAATAGCACATTATTGTACGCCTACTGGTACAAGAATGTACCACAGAAAAAATCCCCATCTCCTTCCCAGTGTAAACTGAAATTTTTTTTCACCCCCGAGGTAAAAGCTGAGATATGAGCTATGTTAGCTAAAAAATCCCCAAGTTGGTTGAATGTTTTATCCTCCTCAACAATTTTTGTTCCGTGTCTGTCTGTCTGTGTGTATGTCATGGAACTCGCAAAACTGTTCGAAAATTTTGTCCGATTTCCATAAAACATTTCATTGATTGTGCGAGTAGGCAGGCAGATTGTTTCCTATGAAAATGAGGGAGGTTTTCACGGGAGGTATTATTGAAAATAATAAACCAAAATCACATTGAAAATAATTTTTCCGCGTTATTCTCATCTATTCGTCCTAGAAGAAGCCCAGAAAATATCGGAAAAATTCCTCCTCCACTAGAGTTATCAGAAAAAGGTGTGACATAATTATGTGTCACGTTCAATCTTTCAGGGGGACTAACATTTATAGTAAACAACTGATAATGAAAAAAAAACTCGGCGCTGCGCGCCTCGGCGGGGGCTTCGCCCCCTGCACCCCCGGATGATTTCCGCTTAGAGCCTAATGGCTAAAATGTGACAGACCTTGAAAAGGTTTTTGCTCCCTCTCCCTCTTTATCTGTCTTCCACTGTAATATATAAGATACCTCCTTATTCATAATAACATCAGGTTGTCAAGCATATTTGTCGTCAAGCATATGATAAATCATAGCGCTACTTTCTTGTCGCTTTTTCCTGTCGCTTTTTACTGTCGATTTTTCCTGTCGTTTTTCGGCGGGGGTCCCATCGCTAAAACCTTTTCAAGGTTAAAAAAAAAGTGTCGCTCGTTTCACTTTAAAATAATAATTATCTACGTACGAATATCCTTTTTAGATAGAAAGCAGTACTGCACGGGCGTTAACCCTTTTAAAGCCCCAATGGGCTATAAAACTAAGGGAGTCTGGTCGGGAGAGGCACCATCAGGTGAGGGATGGTTCTCAGCCCCGGTCAAGACAAGCAGGAAAACAGAGGGACTAAGAGTTTTGACCCCAGTCCGTGAGGACGAAAAACAGTCAAGCACTGTAAAGACGGGCAAAGGTAGGAAAGTGGAAACGGAAGAGAGCGGAGAATATACTTGCTCTTCTGGATCGGACTGGGCTGAGAGACACACTGAAGAGGAGAAAGAGTTGTCTCCAGTCATCAAGTGGGGCAAGGCCCAAAAGAAGAGCAAGAAGGCTAGAAAGTACCCAGTGAGGCAGGCTGAGTGGAGGCCAATGACCTCCTCGTCCTCCCTTTCGGGAGAGGAGTGGCCGGAACTCAGTACCCAGTACGCAATAGGACTGGGAGAGAGCGATAGGGCCAATGTCTGGGCTCGTGCTGTTGGTCCCATGAAGGTATTCATGATGGACCAGGGCCGCGAGGTGCAGAGCGACAGTGAAGTGGGTACAAAACCCAAGGCAGCTGCTGCCAGCGGCACTAGCTCAGGGGCAGTGCCTAGGTTGTCACTGGGTAAGGGCTCAATACTGCCGAAGAAGAAGGTAGTCAAGGCAAATGTGTTGCCAACTTCCCTAACGGGAATTGATCTCGGCAGGGTAGTGCATGAAAAAGATGCACTTATAGCAAAGTGGGAGAGTTGGGGATCCAACTCAAATAATATTGGAGAGCGGCCGTTCAAGGCTGCTTCTAATTACATGGATGAGATGATCAAGAAAGTGGTTGAACCACTTATAAGGGCCAATAAAGACATGGCTATGGAACTCAGCCATCACAGGAGGGTTGCCTTGGGAGTGGAAAACATTTCCGAGTCAGTCCAGAGCCTGGATGAGGCTTTGAGGGAGATGAGGGAAGGTAGAGGCGAAGTTGTGAGCGAGCGACTAATTAACGAGCCATCCAACATGGAAATGGCCACGGCACTGGTCAGGCTCGAATCGGCCCTTTGCGAAAAACTGGACAGGGTGTTGGCCAGAATCGATAAAGTGGAGAGAACAGCTGATAAAGCTGTGTCACAAGTGGAATCCCTGAAAAGGGAAGAGATGGTCGCCATTGGGCGAAAAGTAGACGTCCTTAGCAAGAGAACGAAGGAAGGCGAGATAAAAAAATCTCAGCCTGTGGCGACTCCTAGGGAGGGTGGTTCGGGCACCTCTGCCATAGTGGCAAGAGGGCTTGCACCCTTGCCTCAGAGGGTCACCAACCTAAGAGGGCAAAAAGTTACAATAGTCTCGCCTACGGAGTCAATGGAGAGCTCTCCCATTGACACCGATGAGGAAGACTTCATAAAGGTTGAGAGAAAAAAGAGGAGGCGCGAGCCGGAAATCAGCCCAGAGGCTAAAAGGAAGGGCGACATAAGCCAATCAAGGTTAAGACCACCGACTGAGGACTCGACGGACACAGATCGAGTGTCCAGGAATTCAGAAGGGAGGAAAAAAAAGAATGAAGAAGAAGAAGAGTGCGGCTGCCCAAGTCAAGGCAGCCAAAGAAGGGCAACTGAAGCGTTATGCGGACGTGGTTAAAAATTACAACGTCCGGATGGAAAAACTAGAAAGTGAGGGCAAATTGACACAACCATTGATTGTGTCAAAGGAGAGGAGCGAAGGTGTACCTATGTCACCACCCTCTATAAAGAGGTCGTTGGGACAGCAGGTGAACCTGGCAGAGCTGGGGATAGAGCTGGCAGCCTGCCGCAAGCTCCCTGCAGCCAAGGAGGTCCTAGTCGTGCCACGAAAGAGTGGCGACAGGAAGAAGCTGGAAGAGGCAATCAGGGCAAAGGGATTTGCCGTGAGAGCCCCAAAAGGGATGTCCAGGCCGCTGTTGGTAAAAATATACCGCGTGGACAAGGAAATCGGAAAGGATGACCTGGGCAAAAGTATCTGGAATCAAAATCCAGAACTTCGTAAGCTGGTAACAGAAGGGGAATGGAATGAGCAGTTCCATCCCTCCTTCGTGAAGGGCCGTCGAGAATTCGACGATGTAATATGGGTAGCGAGAGTTACCGAAAAGGTAAGAGAAGCGCTACTCAAGATTAGGATGTTGAACATCCGCTTCGACAGATGTCGGGTAGAAGACTACCTGGATGTTTCCAGGTGCTATAAATGTCAAGTGTGGGGGCATACCACAAAGGTATGCACCGAACAGAAGGAGACATGTGGGCATTGTGCCCAAGAACATGGAGGAAAGGTTGAGGATTGCCCGAGAAAATCGACGGCTCCCCCAAAGTGCGCAAACTGCGCCAGGGCGGGCCTGAACTCCAATCATGCTGTGGACACATTTAAGTGTCCTGCATACCAGAAAGCCGTTACAAGGTACATGAGGGTGGTAAATCCTAACATATGAAGGTTGCGCAGATCAATCTTGATCGATCCGCAACTGTGACGGATGAGTTGAGGGTATGGTTTGGCTCACAAAAAGCACAAATTGTGCTGGTACAGGAGCCATACGTAGTAAGAGGCTCCGTGTGCGGACTGCAGGATTTCAGAGTATACTGCGGGAGTGGTGAAGGCCCACCCATGGCCGCTGTAGCGGTATGGGATGAATCACTACGCGTTACTCTTATAAGTCATCTGAGTAGCAGGCACATTGTTGTGGTGGCAGTAGAGAGGGATGGAGCCGAACCACTGTATATGGTTTCGGTGTATTGTCAGTTCTCCCTCGAGCTTGGTGGATTTCTTCGTAAATTGGACGGAGTAATGCTGGCACTAAGGGGCCGTGATGTTGTAATTGGGGCAGATTCAAATGCCTGGTCCAGGCTGTGGTACAGCCATCACTTCAGTGAGTACGGGCCAAATGCAAGACATAGAAGGCCATGGACTAGAGGTGCAGAAGTTGAGGATTTCATCCTCCAGCACGACTTGACAGTTGCCAATACTCCGGCAGAAGTTCCATCCTTCCATGGAGCAGCTGGAGGTCAATCAAATATTGATATCACACTGGTAACCATTGGATTATCAGATAGGTTGGTGCACTGGACCATGACAGCGGACGTAACAGGGTCACAGCACTCCCTCATATCATTCACGATAAGGGAGAGGCGAACAGGGCCAATCCGCCCTGCGCAAAAAGGCAGATTCTGTGAAAAAAAGGCTAACTGGGAGCGCTACGAAGAAGCGCTAACAGAAAGATTGAGAGCCACTCAGTTCCCGAATATAAGGACAAGAAGGGAGCTCGAGGATGCAGTTAACAAGATAACGGGCATCCTTGTAGAATCGGCCTCAGAATCGATGCCAGTCCAAAGACTGCGAAAAGGTAGCCCACCGTGGTGGAGTATGCAACTAGAAAGGCTACGAAAACGAGTGGTAGCACTGAAACGCAGAGTGAGACGAGCCAGAGATAGTGTCTCTGAGGAGTTGAATCAGCAGTATCGTGAGACCAGACGTGAGTACACGAAGGCTGTGAGATTGAGCAAAACTATTAACTGGCGAAACTTCGTTACTGAAGAAGGCAGAGATCAACCATGGGGAACCCCATACAGAGTTGCAAGAAAAGTGGGCCCAAGGTTCCAGATGGCTGTACTACAGGGGGATCCCAGTCTCACATGGAATGAGGCAGCGTCTAGTTTATTGCAAGCATTGTTTCCGGACGATTCGGAGGTGGGGGAGGACGACAACATGGCAGAGATCAGATCAGCCATGAGAATCCCAGCCACCATCGGAACAGAGAGCGCTATCCCTCAACTCACTGATGAGTTAGTTCAAGAACTGGTGAACTCATTCAAGCCAGGTAAAGCACCTGGCATAGACAGAATAGAAGTCAGGTCACTGAAAAAAGCTTGGAATCTGGTATATCCCTGGCTAATAACTATTTTCCAGAAATGCTTCGAAATTGGGGCATTTCCTTACCAGTGGAAAGTAGGTAAACTGTGCGTGTTGAAGAAGTCAGGAGACAGGGATCCAGCCGACCCAAAAGGAAATCGGCCGCTATGTTTGCTGAGCGTGCCAGGCAAATTACTAGAGAAAGTGATGGTCAGCAGACTAAGTGAAGTGCTAACTCAGGCATCACCAGCCCAGCATGGATTCAGAAAGGGTAGGTCAACAATTAGTGCATTGACTACCCTTCAAAGAACAGTGAGAGATGCAAGTGAAAAATATGTACTTGGCATATTTGTAGACATACGAGGCGCCTTTGATAATGTATGGTGGCCAGGAGTGTTGAACGAGGTGAACAGAAGGGGATGTGACCCCTGGTTGTTTAACCTCCTACTGGACTACTTCAAAGGGCGAAGAGTCATATACAGCGAAGGAGCCCACACGGTAACTAAAGTGGTCACAAAGGGATGTCCACAGGGATCCGTATTAGGACCCTACCTCTGGAACATCCTATTTGATGGCATATTGGGAGCACTGGAGCAGGAAGGACACAGTGTTTTAGCATATGCGGATGACTTGGTGATACTAATACAGGCACCAAGTAGATCACTAGTGGAACAAAGAGGAAGCCGTGTCACAGCACGACTTGTTGAGCTCTGTGGCGCTCTTAAGTTGACAATAGCACAAGAAAAACTGTGATGATGCTATTGAAAGGGGCTATGCCAAGTCGGAATCCAATCGTGAGAATTGGGAACGAGTCTCTAACATACGTGAGACAATTCAAGTACTTAGGGATTACACTACAGGAGCGAATGTTTGTGGACAGCCATATCAGCCTAATCTGTGACAAGGCTATATCTGCCTTCATGAAGGTGTGCAGATTGGCAGGATCTGAATGGGGCATCAGATACCAGGAGTTAGTGATTATATACAAGGGACTATTCCTAGGCATCCTGTTGTATGGAGTACAGGCATGGGCACATCTGCTCAAACAGAGACATTGGGCTAAGCTGGCGTCAGCTCAGAGAAGAGCACTCTTGAAGGTGTGCAGAGCTTATAGGACAGCCCCAACCAGCGCAATGCCGGTACTCGCGGGGGTCCTCCCCATAAGATGGGAGGCTTGGCGTAGATGGGCCGCCTACAGAGTTGGAAGAAAGGAGATGGCAGAAATACCTGGAGTCTGGTCGTATGATCCAGGTAGTGATAACAGAACACGTGGAGCAATCCTGAATGGGCTCAGAGATGCACTACTTGAGTCATGGCAAGAAGAGTGGGACGTTGCCGAAACAGGACGACTACCACACAGGATAATGCCAAGCGTACGAGACAGATTGGACTGGAGATGGATCAATCCCACCCACCATCTGACACAATTAGTGTTAGGACATGGGGAGTTTGCTAGTAAGCTAGCACAATTCCGACTGATGGAAAATCACCCATGTGAGTGTGGGCATCCAGAAGAAACGGCTGAGCACATATTGATTGAGTGCAGACAGTATGACGACCAGAGAGACGAATATGGATTGAAAGAGGTTCCAATAGACAAACTACTTGCTTCTCCGAACATGGTAATGAGTCTACAAACGTTTGCTGATGAGGTAATACCTCTATTACGAGAGCGCCACATTAGATTGAATCGTTGATCTTGCATAGTCAAGAAGACGGAAAAAGGGCAAGTACAGAGAGCCAATAAAAGCCCTTCCCAGTAGGGCGAGGAAGTTCATTGATGAGAACATCCAACTGGGGCAAAAACCGGGTGCCACAGTACTTGTGTAGTGCTTGAGCTGGTTGAAGTCACGACGAAAACCAGTGAACTACATATAGTCTCCCTCCCTCGATTATCCACTACGTGGATGAGAGAAAAGTGGCAGTTGCAGGGCCACATTCCCTGTAACGGGCCTGCGACCGATCTGGCTTCTGGCGCCCGAGATATCCAGTGCACTGGCGAATCGAAGGCGCAAAATCGGTACCACGGGCGGGGGGAGCCCTAGGCTACCGACACATAGACTTTGTCACAGTGTCACCTGCCTACCTCCCGAGAGCGGTTGGCTTCGTGGTGGTCGTGGTTGTAGACCCAGACTTGATGGCTAAGCCTGAATGTTGAGGGGAGGTGCTCCCATGGTAGACTAGTCTCCCAAGGTAGTGCCGGCATGTGAGTTATGTGGTACGCCAATAACTCGGGTACCAACCCGCTTAGTTGGAAGGGTGAGCTAGAACACCCAGCTCGACCTGTAGTGCATTGCAAACAGGTACTCACACCTATGCGTGTGAGGCCCCTGACTGTGGGTGTAACAGTCTCCCACGGTATTTAACCAGGGATTTTCCTTTCTGCTTGCAGAATGGGAGGGAGGACGTAAGCACTGTGTGCTGGGACACTCCCTTATAAATCAACCTTGAGATAAATTTATCCCAAGGGGGGAACAAGATTCGTTATCCTTTTTAGAACAACTGTCTTATAACCAATGTCTTATAATAGGTATAAACAAAAATCCATTGTGGCCGTAGCTGTCATAGGAACATAATTGTTTGGTGTGGTATTTGACTTTGCAGTGAATTCTCATCCCAACATTAAATTTCACTATACCTATACCTTTTTGGTTTATTATTTTCAATAATGAACCATTGGAATCGACCAAGACAAGAAAAATTTAACACCCCCTCAAAATTTGTTGGTTTACTTTTCTAGGTACGTTTCTAGCTGTGAATCGCAAAAGAGGCCGCATCTCCGTTCAAATTTTAGCTGACAGAAAATTTCTGTTCGCATTTAATGCGATCGATGCTCTTCTTCATGTTGGATGGTTGGTGGCTTTGCAGACGAGTGATCTGTATAGAAAAATAATAAACCATAGTGTATTAATTTGCAGCGTTTGTGTATCAGTGTCGCTCATTACTTATCGCCACCAAATTGATCCACTTCTATTCTGTCCCCAAGTATTTCTTCCATTTGTTCTCAAGAATCTGCGCGAGTTTTGCGACGGTGAGCCCAACCCGTAGCCGTAAATTGATCCTGCAAACGAAAAAATGATGAAAATTGAAGTAGTTATTCAATAAGTTCCTTTCTGTAGAAGAGGAAAATGCACCCAGGTAACACACAAAATTATTACCTCCGGAAAATTTTAATATTTGTTCCGTTTTGGGACCCGAAAACTCAACCAGAACCCTATAGTTAGCTATTAGCCCGAAATAAGTTGGTGCCAAATGAGACCTCCCGTGAAAGACAAGCGTGACACAGGCGTACAATACAGCTGTGGGCCTGAAAGCTGTGACGTATAGTAAAGTAAGTAAAGTAAAGTAAACAACCATTTTAGGTTGGGTTTTCGTCGACTGCCGTTCCTTGCGTCTCGGACGTCATCAGCTGTCTTGCTAAGGGAAGTTCAGAATTTGTTCTGATGATTTCGCTCATGGCTTCCCATCGGCCTCAACGCCCTGGGTTGGGACGAGGGGTTACTGCGACCGGCTTACCCGAAAATATGCTCCCGAGGCGAGCCCCGAACTCACGGCCCGGCAACCGGTCCGAATCTTGTCTCCAGAGACACATGCCGCAACTCGCTCGGCCACAGCTGAACCCCTGCTGTCGTATATGTCACACTCGTCCTTCGTCGTTGCATCCGATCATCTTTACATGGGGAATCCCTTACGAGGAATCCCCACCCATTCGGCAAACTATTTGTTCTCTATTGGTTGTTGTCCTCATCCACCTCAGATTAATTCCATAAGGACGCCCTAGTTTTACAGGAGGACATCCTGAAAACCACGGAATAACGGCTCCATCACGTAACTCAGGGTGTCAAGATCTCTGAAGACGGCCTGATCGATGGAGCACAATTTTCAAACAAGTTTATCCTTTTTTGCGGTTGTAGCGTGAGTCGTTCCAGCCAGTTCATCCAACTACCAGAGCCGTTAGCTCGGCGGAAACCGTGTGAAATACAGCGGTCTTCAGGGCGCCTGGCGTGTCGGGGAGAGACCGTTCGTAGGAGGTGTTGCGGGTCGGATGGTAAATCGAGTCGGAGCTCCAGGCGTGGTGGAGGACGAGGGCACTTAGATAACATGAAAACCTCCTGATTTACTAGTTTCTACGCAATAAAACACGCCCTTTATAAAGACTTTGTTTTAAAAGAGGACGTGATTCGGCTGAGCCTCTTAGGGACGGGACGGTCGGAGGCGGGGTTGAGTCGAGAGATAAACATGGCCGCTTTGTTCGGCCGTACATACAATTACTCAACCCTTTCAGCCCCGACCTGAGCCCCTCTAAATTGCGGGAGAAAACCCTCCACAGCCTTATCGGCTTCTTAGAATACACCTAATGCTATTGTGCTCATCTTGTAACAACTTATAAAATATATTATGCGCAGAGATCTTCAATTAAGCATCTCTCAACTCTGAGAGACTATTAATTTTAATTTAGTTGGAGAAAATAGCGTTGCAAAGCTTTTGATGCATCTTGTTCTGTTAATGTGATTATCAACTTTTTGAGGTGGTTATGATATGGCATATCCTAGTTCGCAAATTTAACCAACTCCTAACGAACCTGTACTACATATATTAAACCAAAATATCACGTTTCTTCTCATTCAAGCGCGGTTTTCTCCACTAATAAAAATGTTGGGAACAATTATGACCATAGGTACCGTAAGAAATTTAACGTTCTTTCCAACGGTATCGTAAAATTTGAGTTTATCCAGTAAACTGAAGGAGTCAATAACATTTTAATGATGTAAGGTCGAAAACACGAAATAAATTTTAACCGAATTTTAAGGGGATTAAAAAAAAGTCGAGAGACTAAAAAGTCAAAAAATAGTTGTAGAATCAATCCCTTGGCTATGGCAGGAACATAGGTATTACAGCCTGTATTGTGGTCAGATTAGAGTTAAGGATGTCAACTGCCATGTGAGAGAGCAGGGAGACCTGTTCAAGTACTTTCTGTCGACTAAGGATTTCAGAAAGGAGATGCTCAGGCACATGTATTCTGTTTAATGTTTCCCTTGATTGATAACCGTATGCATCTGAACGAGGATGCTGTCAAGGATGCTTTACTGGATGGCAGAGGAACATTAATATTTCCACGGACATGTCCAGGGCTTGGTGTTTGTTGATGACTTTATCGTTGGTAGAAGCCAGCGATACGTTGTAGAGTCATTCCTAGCAATAAACCGAGAATTCGAGTGGGTGGTGCTCATACTTGATGCTGCAGGATGACGGTTGTTCTCCCACTGGTATTGGATCTCTGCGCCCCTAAGACTGGGAAGAAAGCCTGAGAGCCCCGATGGCTCACATTGTGTACATGGTTCCAGTGATTTGAAAATATAGACAGAAGCTAGCTTTATTTCTCGCTCAGCCGATCTGTCGTTCTCCGGATCGATTCCAGCTCCTCTATGACGACATTCCAAATTTCATCGGTCTCATGAACAATTGAAAAGTGCGTGATCTCACACCTCACGCATCCTTCCTACTTTTCCAATTTCCAGTCGTTTTGTAGGAACTTCAGGAAAACACGAAGACAAGTTGATGATGATTATGCTGAACTGTTTCATGCCCCAGCTCATATTGCTGTGCATTTTCATTACCTAGAATACCAAATTAGTACGACGCTGGAGATCGATGTAATGTTCCTATTCTGTCCGGTATTGTGTTCTGTTCCTGTAATAATTAAAGATAAAATTCACGAATTTTAATATTTTGTAATGCACGAATTGCAACCTAATGGCCCGAGGAACCGGCAGAGGTTTTTTGGTGCATCAGAATGATTTTCCATCCACTTACACACTTCCATTTCCCGATCGATTCGTCCTGAAATCCACATTTACGAGGCAGCGCCCCTGGAGGAAACAACTTCCATTATGGATTGAAAAGGGTTTTATGCTCGACTCGCAGCTCTGTGAACGGCTTGTGGTCACATTAGCGGTGAGTGTTCGAGGTGGACCGTTCGCGCCCAGCGTATTATACAAGCTACCTACTGGCTGTTGGCGTATACAAGGGGAACCTCCTGTTCTACACTAGCGTGACAACCATTTGGCCGAGCTCTCATGAATCCCCCACGAGTACCTTGATGACATTATGGTTTACTCCTAATTACTTAGAGGGTCGTTGGTGTGAGAGATATTGTCTACCGACCCTCCCAATATTACACCGTTTTATTGTGATGAAAGTGCTTTCACATTGCACCCAATCGACTCCAGTTCAATGGAAAATTCAATAGACATCATAGCATATGATGCACATAACTTACATACAAGAATATGTTTCAAGTTAGAGTGACACATAACTTCCTCATATCCGTAACATGACTGTATAGGATGATTCACTGTTTTCAGAGCCATTAACCCTCCGATATGCGCGGTATCAAATTGATATCAAATTTAGTTTTGAAAGAATGCTATTCCCCCTATCATGTGGATATGAGACTACCCTTCTCGTTACTTTCCTAACCTTCGAGTTATTTCCATAATTATGATGAGTTGGACTGAAACAGGAGCCACCTGTAGTGACTGCTGCTGATTTTTATCAAATCAATACACAGCGCGCATCCACGTAACTCCCGGAATTTTCTTCATAAAGCGGCGTTTTCTTGTCAAATTATCAATGTTCAGGAAAATTGAAATTTTCCGGTGAGTAATGTTGCCAATGAATTGTTTAGCCCAATGAATAAATACCTGCTGTGTCTAGTTTTAATTTTTCAACACAAATAAGGTGGACACAAATAACATTTTTTGGTATTTTTTCCACTTCATAGTTTTGTTTTATGACTTTACTTTTCACAGTTCCTATTCATATAAGTTGGTTCCCCTTACACAATAAAATTTGTTATAAACAAAAAATTAGCCCTTCTATTTCTCATAACCCTTTCCCTCTCTGAAAAACCGTTTCATCAAAATGATACACCTTATCCGAGGGTTAAAAAACATTTGAACTATGAATCCCCTTCTTTGAGTACGTTTTCACTTTCAAAGTACGCACAAAACGTACAAATCGATTTTTTAGATGTTCATAACAAGTTTTTCTCGTGTTTTTTCATGCTGAACCACTAACTGACGTTGGTAATTCCATTTACCGTCATCCTGTCATAATGAACATCACCATTCCGGAAATAACACAAAAATGACAAGAAATTCGAAGTTTTGGCCTGTAAAATGAATTGTTTCCAGTGAGTGAGCAAATTTTACAAGTTCATATTTTTTTACTTCAAAAATCTTGGAAAATACCCTTTTCTTAACCCTAAACTTATAGAGTAAACACATGGCAATTGAAATTTTTTTCCAATTTTCAGTAGTATATCATACAGTATAGCACCCTACCGCATGGATCATGTAAGGTAGGTTTTGAAAATTCTACTGATTCATGTTGATGTGCTACTCATGTCCACGAACTCTTAGAGTACCCACTCTACAAATGAAATCATTTTATTGTGTTCGTTATTACACATTCAAACACGAACTTGAAATATTTTCAAAATAATTGCTCTAGCCATTGTGACACATTTACATACATACATACTATTTAGAATTTGGTAAAACAGGGGGAATCATTATAAAATGGTCCCAAACAAATTTCAGTGAAAAAAAAAAAAAAAATCATGTACGTTCATGCTAAAACCATGGAGTTTTTCGCAATATCTTAATTTATTTTTCCAAAAGACCCATAAAATCAAATCCACGACTTGATTAGGTTTGAAAAAAAGAAGTTAAAATCTAGTTATCTTTATTATCTCCACCCTAAAAACTCTATTTCTATTGGAAAAACAAAGTCAGTGCGCAAGAATTACATAGTTGAATTCAACTCCCCATAATATGAAAGGAAGGTGTTATTTCAAATGGCTTTTCTGGAATGTTTTGGGATAGTACCTAAGTCGTGTGGGGATCACCCTGTACAAAACAAGATCGAGAATTATCTATTCTCAACTTTTTCCTATCCATCAAATTGTATCTTCACAATAACCATTATTTGTAAATCTCCAGATAAGAAATTGATAGTATATACCAAAGAAAGCACATCAAAAAATTAAAACCATAGTGTAGCAGGAATAAAATAGCAGTGATCCATACTTATATTGATTATGATGGTATAAAAAGTATCTCGTGATTAGGAGTAATACAACGTGTAGTTACAAGAAAAGATTACTGAGATTTGCCACTGTTAGATCTCTCAATTTCGAATACCTCTCTGGCTCTATAATTATTATATTACTGGGTATTTCTGCGTATTAGATACGCAGAAATCAATTCCTACTTATACTGAAGTTTGGAGCGCAAGCCAAGAGGATTTATATTTCATGAAAAATGAACAATATGCAGCAGAAAACTTTAAGAACCTTTTGAATAGTTCGGTATAACAACTGATACCTACAAGTTCAACTGTAAAATGAATAATTATTGGCATAATTAAGAAGTTACCTACTTTATTGAAGACCACCATTTAAAAGTAAGTTTCAGTTCTCAAAACCGCGTTCTCTTCGCTGCGAAACTCATAATTTCCCTGATTAAACTCTCGCTAAACTCTCTCTTTGTATTCTGTTCATGAAAACCCAAGTTCCATGTTGTTTTGCATAAAACTATAGTGTTCTTCAACCCCTTAGGGAGTTTGTAGTTACCCTACTAAAGTTGAAGATGAGCCGTGCAGCCTAAACTTGGGGTCTTTCAATATATTTCTTACTAACGACAGCAGTTTCCCAAAGGGTGGATCAACCCTCGAGAACCCTTCTTAATGGGACGTATCGTTATATAATAAGGAGGGCTCGGTTGGTCGGCGAGGGACCACTTCTCGAGTCTTTGTAGCCGGACATCTACGAGCTCGTGATTGAAATCGTGGTTCTGCTGGTCGGTGCGCTCTTCGCGCAAGTGAAAAAAGTCTTTGGTTTGTGGTTTAACGAAAACTTAGAAATTATCAGGATAATTATCCACATACGAAGTACCGTAATGGAACTTCTGAGTGTTGAGAAATGTGATGATGTGACCAGGATGAAAAGTAAAGTAAAGTAAACAACCATTTTATGTTGGATTTTCGTCCGACTGCCATTCCTGGTGTCGCGGACGTCACCAGCTGCCTTCCTATGGGTAAATCAGAATTTATTCTGATGATTCCGCTCATGGCTTCCCATTGGCCTCACCGCCCTGGGTTGTAACGAGAGGGAACTGCGACCGGCTTATCCGAAAATATGCTCCCGAGGCGAGCCTCGAACTCACGGTTCCGCAACCTGTCCGAGTCTCGTCTCCAGGGACCCGTGCTGGAACTCGCTCGGCCACAGCTTTTTGGAGGGGTCCGATGCGTCCATGTGTCATGTCGTCATTATTGACAAACCACGTTACAAGAAATGAATCTGACCAGGATGAAATACGACATTTTTTAAATTGTTTTAAAAACATTACATGATCACATATCTATATGGGTCATTTTCCCAGAAAGGGCAAATCGTTGTCCAGAGAAGATTCCGAATGCACATTTATGATTTGGGTGTCAAAAAAAAAAATCTCCATAAACTTTCAACTTTGTTCTACTTCGGGCAATCAATAAAATATGCACTTATTCACGCTAAAATATAGAAATTAAAGTTTAAACTGCTAAATGTCCAATAATCTGCCATGTCCGGACCCCTAGGTAGTCAACTTTGCTTGAACACTGTGAATCACCTATGAAAGCAGCGGCCTGAATTTGTAGTGATTCTTTATTGCATATACCTAGACATAAAAAAATGGATTTGCAGATTTTTTCAGAAGCAAATAAAGCGAGCAGGAGGACAAAATGTGCTTGTCCGGAGGTTTTTGTCTTCAATCTGCCTTTTTTGTGTTTTCGTATTTTGGCAGCATTTTATCGTTTCCCGCGGTTTTACTACCACTGTAAGAGGTGAGGTTAGTCGTTAGGTTATCAAAGAAAGCGGCGGGAAACGTATTCCTTCTGTGTGGAAGCGTGCGCAAGTGGAGTCAGTTGCAAAAACGTGGTGTCACAGTCACCGTCTGTCTTTCATCTGCCCTCTGTAAGAACGGCAAGAAATCGAAATTATTTTTTCTTTTTGGTCTCTAGTTCTTGTTTTTACCGAGCTGGTTCCAGCGATATGGTTACACTTCAGCAGAACAGCACCAGGACGCGGAAAAGCTGAAAAACCTGAGTGCCACCCAGGAATTTAGCGTCTTTTTTTGTGTTTTCATCTGCCGGTGATGGTGGCTTTTGGAGAGATGAAAGACTTTTTTCAAGTTGTTAACAATTTAATTTGAATTTTCCGTTGCAATTTAAAAACTTTACATTTTTCGACCTCAAAACTGTATTCAGCAACCGTAAAAATCCCCTGGTACCAAGTTTTGGCTCGAAAAACCGATAAATCGAGATTACTTGGTTACTTTCGGACGTTTCTAGGTTGCTATCAGAAAAACCGTGTTCCACGTTGGTTTTTACCCTTTTCTACACCTGCGTCCCCCCCTGGTTCAATTTTTGGAATAACTCCCAGTTCTCGCTACTCATGGAGATGGGGTTCCGAGTATTCTCCTTTACGCGGAAACCACGCCAATAGGTTTCTTTCGATAGGTTTTCTACTTTAATTTTTAATTAATAAATTAAGCGTCCCACTGTGTGTTCTTTCGTCGAAATTCAATCAGTATGGTGTGAGGTTAATCCCTGATTTTTGGCAGAACTTGAGTCGAACTTTAAGTTTTCTGAAATCTTGGGATACCGATTGTACCTTTCCAGGAAAATGACCCATATGGTCGTTGTATGGATTGTGACTGAAGATCTACAGGACAGGTATACATAAATAAACAGCCATCCCACAAGCATCAACGTGAACTCTGAGGGAAACACGAACTCCCGTTGAATGAGTAAATATAATATGGAAGCTAGGTTAGAAAGTTGAGAGCCCAATGTCAACACTAAAACCAAAACGCTGCAAATGATTACATATCGGTTTATTATTATTATTATATTTAATTGCGCCGGTATACGAAGCGCCTCGGCTATCAGTTTCCGCTCTGCCCAATATAATTTTCATTTTTTCAATCAGATGGTTTCGTCATGAGAATATTGGTCTCTAATGTCCTGTAGTGAAGAGCAGGTGTCAAGATGAGACGCAGTCATGTCTTCGAGGTGGCACAGTGTGCAGATTGGGCTCTCAAAAACCCCTATTCGGCAAAAATGCTTTGCCTGTCTGTATCGGAAATCGCGCCCTGTCTGTATCGAAAACAGGAAACAACAATTTAACAGGAGTGCCCACGATTTACCTATTGCAGATCGCTCGTGCTCCTGCCGGATCGCGAGTTCTTTGCTTTCATCTATTAAACGTTTGGCAGAGCTGTACGGAATGGATGGGTTTGGCTGGGGATCACAGGAGCCTCTTTTAGCAAGCATATCTGCCTTCTTGTTGCCCTCGATTTGACAGAGCGAGGGTACCCACTGCAGCAACACCTGCTCCAATCTCCGTCGGAACTCCAGTACCATTGCTAAGTTCGTTGTACTATTATGAGTCAAGCCCTGTATAGCTTTCTGAGAGTCTACAAAGATGGCAATTCTGGCTTCATCTCTCTCAAGCAGGCGTTCCACGGCCAGCGTTATGGCGATTATTTCTCCCTCAAAGTTGCTGGACAAGCGGCCTGCTGATTCAGAGATCTCAAAAAGCGCGCAATAGACACCCGCACCTGCATTAGTTCTGACACCCACCGCTGAGCAGTCTGTGTAGATGTGTAGCCAGCTGTCTCTGGGATACCAGTAATGAATAGCTTCCAGAAATATTGCATTCATGATCGCTCGGGGAGTGCATTTCTTTCCAACAGGCTCTTTCAGACAAAGCGACCCAATAGCAAGGACATGAGATGCCATTTCGAGTGCCGAGGGGAACTGCTGTCGTGCAGACGTCCTAATTTTCACGAAAAAAGGGATCTTTCTGACCTTTGAAGTACAATTGTGCTGGCTTGACAGCGTCTCAGCTGCAGGATTTTTTTTCTGTATAAATCACTAGACTGCAAAGAGCACACGATTTTCATCATCATCACTTACCAATCATATTCCACTCCAGGTTCACTATCGAGTTTACTTTTAAACAGAAAGCTCCTACCTGCTTAAAACCGTTATCGGAGAGTTGAGGGTGCCTTTATATTCCAAATTGTGTTCTTGGTTGCTAAGAAATTACAACTGAGTGACATGAAACTGTTCGGAGAAAGGAAAAATAAATTGCGTTTTATTTCTAACCAAGATTTTGGTGAACATTCATTTGCGATTCACAATCGCGTTTCTTCTTTATCATTTGTCCCAACAGAGCTATCCGAAATCATTTGCTCTGGACAGTCTCATTCGACTCTAAAAGTGTATTCCGTTGTATAATACAATTTTTTAAAATATAGGCATTCTGAGAATTTCAACCTTTATTTTCCTCCCCTTACAATACACTGCCAATAACCAAAAGCTTAGGGCCACTAGACCCTGAATGGAACCCATATATCAAAATCCATCAAAATCAGTCCTTGGAAAAATTTCCATTCGATTTTCGGATTCTACGTACTTTGAACCGTAAATAATCAAATATTGAGGGGATGTTAGTATTTTTTCTCAATTCCAAAGCTTCATTATTGAAAATAATAAATCAAAATTAGAAAAAATCTACAAAACATTAACCAATTAAAAAAATAATGTAGTTGCATCATACAATGTTATATTTTTTCATACAAAATTTTATTAGTATTTCAAATTAAGATTATTCTGAAGTTTTTCTTTTCTTGAAGTTGGTTTCCAACATTAAATTGGTTTGGGTGGACTATTGTCTCACACAGATTCATTTCTGAAGGGCGATTAACTGCTGCCTCGTCCTGAATATGTGAGTATATCACAAGACAGAGTAATAAATGTAAAGTCACATCTATACTTCAGGGTGGTAAAACGAGGAATCAAAAACAAGGTAGGTACTTTTCAACTCGGCCCCAGCTGGATCTCTTTTTTCCCTTACCAAAAATAGCGTTTAGAAACTAATTACAACACAAGCAAAGTATTAAAAGTACTTATAAAGTCAGTAGAGGCTTGAAGGGAGCTAAGCGCCCTTCCTATCAAGTTCTCGAACTCCTAAGAGCCGTCGACCCTTCTAGTTCCATGAGCTCCAAGTTTCCTTGACAATAGAGTAGCTCAGGATAGTGAGCGGGAATACAAGCTTCAGTTATTTTTAAAAAGTTCGCTGGCGGAAACTCGGCTTAATAATTTTTTGCTGCTTCGAGGGCTGCTTAGGAGAATAAAACCAACGACTTCTGAGGTTCCTTCCAATTTGCGGGGTCAAACTGAACAAAAGAAAGAGTTGCACTTGATACTGTGCTATGAAGATATGGTTCTTACCAAACTCTTTCATTACCTTTTCTTGAACACTCTCTTCACAACACACCGGATTTTTCCGTACCACACATTCAGTCATTCTGCTTCCTCGCTATCTAAGATTAGGCAGAGGAAAGAAATCTTTTAGTCGTCTAAAATCGAAATTTCCACTCGCATCACGACTCTAGCGGTTTTTTTCCATTTCGCGACCGTCGGTTGTATCGGTGATGTAAGTACCTAGATGGTACTTACTCAGGTATAGTCAAGCGGTTTTTCACCGACCGATTATAAATGGTCATTCTATTACATGTGAGGAAGCTGTACTGCCCACTCAACTGATGGACCGTTTCTAGTCGGTTGAATAATAAAAGTGACTTGGAGCAAGTCGGATCAGCAGTAAGGGTTATAAATCCAACTCCTCCTGAAGAAAGTCCCTCAGCAATGCAATTTGGTGCTTTATCTCGTTTCTGGGTTGATATCTCTGAAAATGATTGAGAGAAAGTCAGATCAGCTGTACGAACGATAAGTTCACTCTGAGGGGCTACTTGATGAACTGGGACTCTTATGGCTCTAAAGTAAAGTAAACAACTGTTTCAGATTAAATTTTCGTCCTATCGCCATCAGCTGTTTTCCAAATGAAAAAACGTCTGTCGAGTGAGTGTGGCACATAGCTTCATCGTATCCATAACCCGATTGTATAGATGATCCGATGCACAGTAGTTAATCTCAAAACATCAATCTCCAAGTACCTTGCACTGTCCTCTTAGGGAACCATGTACACTTCAACCGGCACTATCTATGAATATTGTTGGAAAATATGGAAGTTATGGCTGTTGCAAGGATGTCACGTTTGCGCATGCGCTGCAGCTACTATAAGACTAGGGGCAATGATTTTCATAGGGAACCGTCTACACGCCACTTCGCACAATCTCTGAAAATTTCACCGAAATCGAACGAGGATTGTAAAAGTTAGGGCTGTGGCAAGGATTTCACGTTTTGCGCATGCGCTACTATAAGTCTGGGGGTGATGATTTTCATAGGGGATCATCTACACGCCAAACCGAACAATACATGAAAATTTCATCGAAATCGGACGAGAATTGTAGAAATTATGGGCGTGGCAAGGGTTTCATGACAGACAGACAGACACGGAACCATAATTGTTCAGGGAGGTCTGAAACATAAAACGCGAGTGGAAATCTTGATGTTTAGAGATTTTTTTTCAATCTTGAAAAGTGAAAGCAATGCTTTCACTATCTTGGTAGACTCGGAAGCAAAATCAAAATAGGTTCTGATGATTTCACCCATTCAAGTAGTGAAATCAACGACCCGACTCGGAAAATATTTGCGACATATTATAATATCGCTCTCGAGCGGTGGCCAATCCAAATAATAACCCGAACCGACTGGCCCTAAATTCGGTGATCTCAGGGGAACCGGTTCATTCAACCAACTAACGAGAGATGATTACCGCGTGAGTACAGGCAGTGTATAATTTTATAGAGCTAATAACTATGTGCTAAACTGCCTCTTAGATACCCTTAAATGTGAAATCAAATCAGCACTGCTACCATTGAACTACTCATGCCATATACATCCGAGAGCGCTGCAATTTGTTGAAAGTTGTTTAATATTGAGAGGAAAACACATTGGCTGGGCGGTAATGAAAATTTGAACTTGAGTCTCGGTCATTCAATGGTGAAATTGGTTGGTACAGTTGTGATTGTTTCAGCACCCAATCAACAAAAATCAATGGAACGGCTAATGAGCTCGTGCAAAGCGAGTGTGAACTCGCTGGTGTATGTTGAAGCTGGGGAGGCTGAAGCACTGTATGGTGATTTATATTGACTTATTTTTCTGGTGGAGCTGCAGAGAGAAGAAGAATGAAGATGATATCTTCATCCATCAATATTTACAACCCCCTTCATCCTTTGTACTATACTCTATACTTAGTATGCTGTACTATATACTTCCTCTATACTGAGCTGTTTGCCACGGTTTGTGTCTTTATACATCAAACATTTACCATTAATTCCACCGAAATCTTACTGGAAGTTGGTTTCTCGAGGTTTTCAACCCCAAGTCCGGGTGTTATGGATGATCTGGCTCATCATAGCTACAGGTGCAGCTGAATGAAGAGTCCTTCTTCCTGTTTCTTGTATGATCTCTAGCTGGTCCACATATCCATTCTTCTCTCAGTTCTTATATTTCAGCATATTTTGCTAATAAGTTTTTTATTTTAATTGTTCGTTGAAATTCACTATTTTTCTAGAATGTGCTAGAATTGTTATATATCGCATATTATCTACCATACAGTCTGCTAAAAACCAAACATCTACTTATAATAAAATATTTTGCGTGTGTGAAAAATTTCACATATGGTTTTGAAAGTATAGGTTTAGCTGAGCAAGTATACCTATGAGGCGAATTGAGGAAAACCAAAAATACCAGTTGAATGAGTGAATGAATGAATGAATGAATAAACGTGTATTTGTACGAATTTTACCACAAATACACTATTTACAAATCACGATGTACAGTTAGGCTTAATGAAGCCGTCAACTGGGTTGCCAATTAGGTACCTTTTTAACTTTAGGTACATTTATTTTCTTATTATTTATATTTTCATATTTTACACTACTTTATGTTTACAGAACAATACTCGACAACTGACAACCACAAACAACAATACTATCACAACTATTAGGTATCTATATTATCACATTTTACTTTATACTAACATATTGAACTCTTCTAACATAGTAACATACGTATTAATGTAACTGGTAACTTTAGTTTAGGTAAACTCGCCGACCATGGTAACAAGGCCAAGATACAAATTTTTATTTATTTCCCTATTGCCTCACTCATTTTTTGTTTAAATTAATAGTTAAATTCCTGGATTAGTTCACATCTATATGCATCTATATGCCCATGCTTGCCTGCAGAACCCTACCAGCGCAGTGACATTCTTTAGTTCCTTGAGCATCCTGATGCACTCCGCTCTTGAGAAAAAACGTTTACCAAGCCAATATTTCCTTAGTTCCAGCAGAATCGAACACCTCCCCAGAAAGTGGAGAGCGTCCTCTCTCTCTTGGGAGTTGCACAGGGCGCATTTCCACCTTTCCTCTGAGCGGGCTGGAGCAAAATTCAGTGAAATCTGTCCCGACCTCAATTTGAATATCCATCGGAGTCGAGTCATGTTGTTCACCTTCAAATATTCAGGTAGTGCACCAAGTGACATCACCTCATTAAAATGCACGTGGAAGTTGAAAAATACCAGTTTGTGGGGAAATGAGTGGCATTATTTCAGGATGACAACTCAGGAAGTCACGGTATAGGTTTTAGGTCGAAGAGTCATCTGATGGTTTATGAACAGAAGACTTCACACCAAATCGATGGAAAGGCATTCTGACGTGTGCCTTTGCCCCCTCTTCATCCTACGACACCGTAACGCCTCTACAATCCAAAATATCGCCGGAAGATTGCAGGGGTGGAGACGTGACGGCTGGCGTTTTGAGTGCGCTATTGAAAATATATCAAGTGAAAGGTCGAAAAGGGGGGAAGAGGTTCCGCTCAATTACGCGCGTTACCATTTGCATGGGCGTTCACGGGTGAGCGGCTCCCTTTTGGGGTTGATTAGAGGTTCGACCTTACGTCACCGTGTAATGGAACACGACACCCATTGATTACTGCCTTCATCGTTCGGGTTGTACGGACCGTATTCTCGGAAAACCGCTGGATCAGGTGAATATGAGCCACGTGAGAAATCCGACGCTCAGTAGGTAGGTACGTAATCATTGGAAATTGGAGAGTGGAATCCAGGAATTCCTTCTAACTTGGAGCAGTTCTTAGAGCTGCGTTTGAGCGTAACTGCGACCGCAACGACCCCCAGCTTGGGGTTGGTCATCGATATGCTGGTCAGTGAACTCTCCATTATATTTGCGGTTTCCCTTAACACCCAAAAATTATCTTCACTTCACTACAGACCTATGTCAGATCGATATAGATGAAGATACCAGAGTAAACTTGCTACCCATGGAAGCAGGAAAGCATGTAGTAGGCCTAGTATCCAACATCGACTGGATACAAAAAAAAGTCTGCCAAGTGGGTGTGACACATAGCTTCCTCATATCCATAATCCGCTGTATAGATGTTCCGATGCATAGTAGTTAATCTCAAAACATCAATATCTAAGTAGGTATCTTGCACTAACCTCATAATGGACCATCTACACCCCAATCCGCATAATCTATTGATATTGTTGGAAAATGTAGAAATTATGGCTGATACAAGGATTTCACGTTTACGTGAGCGCGCAAAATACTTTCAATTGGGGGCAATGATTTTCATAGGGCATCATTTACACGCCAATCCGCATAGTCCCTTAAAATTTCATCGAAATTGGTTCGACAGTGTAGAAGTTATGGCTGTGGGACGGATTTCACGTTTGCGCATGCGTAGTGGCTACTATCAGTCCGAGAGCGAAGATTTTCTTATGGGACCATCTTCACGCCAAACCGCATAATCCCTGGAAAATTTCATCGAAATCGGATGAGAATTGTAGAAGTTATGGCTGTGGCAAGGATTTCATGACCAACAGACACGGAACCAAAATTATTCAGTAAGGTCTAAAACGTATAACGCGAGTGGAAATTTTGATTTTGGAGAACATTTTCTTTCAACCTTGAATTTTCTTTCACATTGGAAATGTATTTTTCTTTCAACAAGGCGTCCGCTACATTGGTAGACTCGGAAGCAATATCTTTTTTTCACCATCTGTCAAGAAGTTGCAACAGAATATTGCAAGTAACCCGTTATATAACTTGTGAGCTCAGAATGGGGCCTGGTACTCCCTCTCCCTCTCTGAATAAAACACCCCCTGTCTCCGGTAAATAACACCCTGGACTGCCCCAGAGTTGGTCTCGAATCCCCAATACCGGCTCCAAATTCTCTACAAGAGACTACCATATTTTTCCAAAATTTGAAACTCGGCTAAATTTCCCTTCAAAACTGTACCTAATATAATGATGTTGAACATTAATTTTCCCCTATTTATCGAGGCGGGATCAGAGTTAAATGAACTGTTAATTGCATTCCGACGTTTCGATGATTTATTTCATCATTATCAATAAAATCTACAACAAGAATAAAATAACAGAGAGAGAGAGAGAGAGAGAGAGAGAGAGAGAGAGAGAGAGAGAGAGAGAGAGAGAGAGAGAGAGAGAGAGAGAGAGAGAGAGAGACTGACTGACTGTTTGACTGTTTATTTATCAACCTGCACAGAAATTAGGGCCATAAGGCCCTCTCTACCACTCTGGCAGGAAACATAATTATATAAATACAGAAAGAGATTGTCAGACTTCATAATATTGCGCTCAGAGTTCCCTTCAGAGAGAGAGAGAGAGAGAGAGAGAGAGAAAAAGAAATTTGTTCACATAAACGTATAAAAAAAAAAAAAAATTATTACACAAAACTTATATCTATCATGAATAACATAGCCCGTCTTAGGCAAGGCCAGAATTGACAGGCTAGAGACGCTTACTCAAGTAGTATTTTGAAGGAAAAAAAAAACAGAAAAAAAGTATATATAGCAACTCTTCTCACTATTAAATAACAACTGGAAGAGCTACACTGTCTATTTGCTAAATTAAACAACATGAAATAACACAACTATCTTGAGATACCTACTTCGAAAATCAAACTTATGCATTACTTAGGCCCGGTTCAAAAAAAAATTTAACCCCAACGTTTACTACAAGGTCACGTGACCCTGGTACTTAAAGTTGCGTTCAAAAAACTTGTAGAATCGATTATTTTTCGAGACAATCGAAAAGTTCACCTGGATAACGTGACCCTAAAAAAACTGGGATTGGATGAAGTCTTTCGTGGAACTTTAGCACGTTTAACACGAATCGACTGGAGTTGTTCACGATTTCTTTTTTTGTTCAACAAGTTTACCACTTAACACGTTTAACACGATAAGCTCAACCGTGAATACCCTTGATGTTTATCAATTTATCATTATTGTTTCACCTTCAAACCTCCAAACCTGTATTTAGTTGCGAGAAAATTTGAAAATGGAATGCTTGCTGTATTGATGGGAAATACGAACAATCAACTTCCCTCACGTTCGCACACTGTATGATTCCGTTTGGTTTCTCTCAATCGATAATGAAGAGAGCATAATAATATTCTGGACTAGATATTTACTACCACTTACGATGATCACAAAGAAACCGTTGTAAAACTGCGTTGAGGCGAACGTAAGGATATTACCCACAGCTCAAGGCTACAAGCCTCCCAAAACTACCGGGATGAGAAGCAACATGAAGTGAATCTCTACTACTGAAAATCCACTTCAAAAGCAATAACCTCGCCAGGTGAGGGGAAATGTGCGGCCGAGACGAGCTATCGCAATTCACCCCCACCGCCTCAGCTCTTCAATTTACGTTAACTCGACACTAATGGAAGCCTTGTAATCCAATCATATCCCACTTTCTTCGTGGAGGTGGGGAGGTCTCCCTCCGACCACCATCGTCTTCGTTTGAAGGAAACCTTTTACTTTTACTCAACTTCCTTACGAGAGCGGAAAAACCTGGAGCTGCTGCCTCAACTCAACCCCTCGTAGGAGAGCCAGCACACACACACGAAACCGGGCTCGGAAAACACTCGAAAAAAGAAATAAGAACCTTCTCTCTCTTCCTCGCATGGTTCTGTGCTCGAGGCTCCCACTCGTGGGGGAGCTTTAAATAAAAAAGAATTGAGCTCAAAATGGTTTCAGAATTCTTCACGGCCCTTATTGTGTCCCATTGTACGGAATGTTGGGGGACGGATGATTGCATACGGGATGAAAACGCGATGCACTAAACTCGGGCCAATTTAAACATTATTGGCTTACAGCTCTTGATTTGACAATTGACAGTGTCCCGCGATGACGTTTTATTCAAAAAATTCTCGTGGACAATCAATGTGTCTGTCGACTTTTGTTGACTTGGGGTTATGAAAAACTCTGCATTATTACACAACGGTTTATTATTTTTCTATATACCGGGTGTCCCAGAAGTTATGATCCACCCTCCGGCATTTCCGTATTTAATTGCGTAAAAAATGGGACCAACGCCATTTTTCATATTTTTTTGTAAAGAATTCAGGAAAAATACTTTTGCGCGAAAAAATTGCGCGCAAGTGCGCGCAATTGACACTAACTTTGTTTTTTCAAATGGGAACCCCCATTTTTTATTGCGGATTCAGATTCTACGTCAAATTTCATGAGAAATTCATACCCGAACCGACTTTTTTCTTAGCGCGCAACTGGTACTTTTCGCGTGCAAAGTGACCAGGGTGCGCAAAAGTGCATTTTTTTAAACCCCAATTGTGGCACATGTTTTGTCATTATTTTTTGACGCTGAATCACGTGGTGAGGTCCTTTTTTCGATTTCATCGTTATTTTTCCAAATTTAGAAGGAAAAATTATTTTTTTGCGCTTTATTTTCCCTCTCCCTTCCGCAACACGGGCTGGGGACCGGCTATGGCGGGATTAAAAATAAATTCCTCACTTCCAAATTTTAAAAAAATGTTTGAAAAGTACGAAAATGTTGGTTAAGTAGGTACTTACCTACTTTTATGTGAAACAAATAAAAAAGCTTCTCATCTAACGGTCTTTGACCAGTCGGGTGCCGACCCCCAACCCAAGGTGAAGAATGATAAGACATTCATTTTTATTATTACTTTTTTTGAGCTTTTGTAACTTTAAATTTTTTTTAAAGGTTGTTAGATGAGAAGCTTTTTTATTTTTTCACATAAAAGTAGGTAAGTACCTACTTAACCAACATTTTCCAACATTCCAACATTTTCGTACTTTACAAACTTTTTTAAACTTTGGAAGTGAGGAATTTATTTTTAATCCCGCCATAGCCGGTCCCCAGCCCGTGTTGTGGAAGGGAGAGGAAAAATGAAGCGCAAGAAAGTAATTTTTCCTTCTAAATTTGGAAAAATAACGATGAAATCGAAGAAAGGACCTCACCACGTGATTCAGCGTCAAAAAATAATGACAAGACATGTTCCACAATTGGGGTTTAAAAAAATGCACTTTTGCGCACCCTGGTCACTTTGCACGCGAAAAGTACCAGTTGCGCGCTAAGAAAAAAGTCGGTTCGGGTATGAATTTCTCATGAAATTTGACGTAGAATCTGAATCCGCAATAAAAAATGGGGGTTCCCATTTGAAAAAACAAAGTTAGTGTCAATAGGGTGTGCGCCTGGGTAGGAAAAACTGTTTATTGTTATTTTTAATCTAAGGTAGATATCATTCTGAGAATTTTGGTACCAACCGCGACCTTCTAGCGTGTTTAAATCTTTTCCTATGAATTTTTCAAGTTTCGACCGTTTATGACGTCACAGTGGGATGAGGGGTCCCGCCCAGGCGAGAGGGGCGCATGACGTCATAAACGGTCGAAACTTTGAAAAATCATAGAAAGAGATCTACTCACGCTAGAAGGTCGCGGTTGGTGCCAAAATTCTCAGGATGTAATCTACTTTCGATTAAAAATCTTTAAAAAATCAAGGCGCATCCCCCATTGCGCGCACTTGCGCGCAATTTTTTTGCGCAAAAGTATTTTCCCTGAATTCTTTACAAAAAAATATGAAAAATGGCGTTGGACCCATTTTTGTAAGTAATTAAATACGGAAATGCCGGAGGGTGGACCATAACTTCTGGGATCACTCTTCTGCAAAGCCACCAACCATCCAACATGATGAAAAACATCGATTGCATTTCGGTCAGCTTTAATTTGAACGGAGATTAGGCCTCGATCTATATACAAATATAATAAACCATTGTGTAATAATTTGCAGCGTTTTCAATACCTCCTTGGCCGGCATTACCCAATGGCTGTCAGTCCCCCATTCCCCTCTAGCATCGGATCATGAATACAATCGGGTTAAGGATACAAGGAAGCTATGTGCCACACCCATTTGGCACTTTTCTTCCTGTTGAATGTTGTCCTCCTTCCCACCAAATTCCAAAAGGACGCCCAAGTCTTACTACTGTGTGAAGTCCTATAAAGTCCATGCTAAAAATTTTCCATAGCAATAGCTCCACTTTTCTTGAAATTCGTTAATACTCTTTTTTTTATCAAATCTGTGGAAATAAACGTTTAAGGGGATATTAATTCGATATTAATAATGGAGGTAAGGGTGAAAACCGTTTGAGGGCGTCTGAAGGGGGGAAGACGCCGCGTGCCGGCGCCTGCAGGCGCAGTACGTGCGAAAACCTGCGACTCCAGGCGGTGTAGTGAAAATCGGTAGCGATGGAGGGGAGAAGTGTGAAAACGTACGTGATGGTGTGAACAGTATCGCGGGGGGTGAGGGTTGATGACGGACCGGAGGAGGAAAGTGTGAACGGGGAGGGGGATGACGGTGCGTCGCGCCCGATAGGAAGCACGACAGGACGCCGAGGGGGGGGGGGGAGGATAGGTGCGCTGCTTAGAATTCAGGCCGCCTCCCCACATTTGCACGAACCCTCCAATGAATTGTAAAATGCCTCGGCGAGGGGGTAATGAAAGCCCTATACTACCCCCTTCCCGCCACCACCCTCGAGAGAAAGAGCCACCCCGGCCCCTCTCGGCTGCCCTTTCTCATGCTAATGCGCCTCTTTACTCCTCCTCCCTCCTCCTCCTGCAGACATCACCGTAACTTCCCCGTCACACCGTATTCCACTCTTCCCAATCTCTGCAGATGAGGGGTCGCTGTAATCGCACCTTAGTGACTCCCGAGCTCCAACTTTTCATTCAACCAGTTTTGGTTTATTATTTTCAAGGAAAGAGTCTGCCAAGTGGGTGTGGCACATAGCTTCCTCGTATCCATAACCCGATAGTATAGAAGATCCGATGCTTTTTTTTTTAATATATTTATTTCCATATTTAAGTAGGTACAAAGTAAAATAGACATAGTTCAATCAAATACAGATTCAGTGGTATAAAATAAAAAATAAAAATTTCTGGAAATTAATCCCCAATATGGACGTTGGTGTCCGTGCTAGGGGATGAATCTGCTACCTAGTCAAAAATATTTGTTTTTTATCGTATTTTTTTATCTTGTGAATGAGTTTTTACAACGGGTACCTACCCACTCAAGAAATTTGCTAGTGACCTAACAAACAGATGAGAAGAAGCTGAAAATACGTTTCTAATGAGCTAAGGACATTTCTCTTCTTAGAACTTCCTGAAACTTTTTTTTTTATGAGCTGCAGAGGACTTCCTACAGTAAGCTTAGGTAAAATTTATTTAGTTCTTTATTCTCTTTTTTTGAACTAGCTGAAACTAATTTTTTTTTTAGATCGGTTGGTAATCTATTGAAAGATAATATGCCTCTGTAAGCATAATTGTTTTGCGCGAGGGTCGTTCTTAGTTTAGGCATCTTTAAATTGAGAAGGTTTTTGGATCTGGTATCTGCTGCATGTTGCGGAATCAAGAACGATCCATCTCTTATGAGCTGCTTGATCCTTTGCACTTCAGCTATTTTGAGGAATGGTAGTACTTGAATCTCTTTGAATAATGGTGCTGTATGATCAAGAAATTGTGCATTACATATTTTCCTCACTAGTGCTTTTTGGACAACAATCAATTGATCAAATGCGGTCAAATACGCACCACTCCAAGCGGGGAGACAGTAGATGAGGACGGATTCTACTAATGCAACATACGTAATTTTTATCAATTTTTTGCTAAGGATATTTTTGAGCTTAGAGAAAACATAGAGCAATTTTTGCAGTTTTTTCGTAGTTTCGACAATTTGCCTATGCCATTTCAAATGCTGATCGAAATAAACCCCTAAGTATTTGGCTTCCTTGACTCTAGTTAATTCATCACAAGACGAGCATTGTGAACCGTCACAGAATGCCTTATGAACATTTAGCCTCAAGTTTTCAGGAATTATTCGCGCATCAACTCCAAATGGCACAAAGTGCGTTTTACCTACATTAAGAGTTAATTTATTTATCCTGAGCCATTCACTCAATTCCTTCATACTCTCAGAAGCTTTTTTACAGGTTTCCTCCCAAGTTGAACTAGAGACATAAAGGACCGTGTCATCTGCAAAAAGTATTAAGCGCCCTGCGATGCTCAAATTGCTTACGTCATTCATGTACATAATAAAGCATAATGGCCCCAAAACCGTTCCTTGGGGGATCGAGTAACTCCCTAAAACTTCCAAATCACTCATCGTTTCATTTACCCTGACCATTTGGCTTCTTTCATTTAGATAGCTTCGAAACCACTCCAAAGCCATGTCTCCGATACCCAGTTTAGCCATTTTATCAAGTAGTCTTTCGTGTGAGATGGTGTCGAAAGCTTTGGCTAGGTCTAGGAAGATTGCCATTGAACGAAGCTCCGAATCCATATCTTCAACTATCCAATTATTTAACTTGCAAACAGCATCTTGAGTACTTTTATTCTTTAGAAAACCGTATTGTGAATTAGAAAGAAGACAGTTAGTTTCTAGGTATTTCATTAGTTGTTCCTTGACACATTTTTCTAGGATTTTTGCAATAGTGCTTACGAGACTGATTGGTCTATAGTTATGACAGGACTCCTTATCATCAGACTTGTGAATTGGGACAACTATGGCCATCTTAAGTTTGTCCGGGAATTTTCCAGTCTGAAAACTGAGGTTTATCATGTAAGCTAATGGCTCGCTGATTAAATGTTTATTATTTTTCAAGATTTCGGTTGGAATATTATCCCATCCTGGAGAAGACCTACCTTTCAGAGACTCTATACATTTGATGACATCATTCTTTGTTACACTCATAAAACTATGAAATTTGGTAGTACTATTTTGCGCACTGTCAGTTAAAGGTGTGTGCGGAACGTTACCGATTTTTCCGGCATTGTTTGCTAATCTCAAAATATCAATCTCTAAATACCTCGCACAGCCTTCGCGAGTTGCCACCCCCCCCCCCTGCTAAATACCTAGTGGTAAACATTTTTTTTGCTCCCGAGTCTACCAAGGTAGTGGAAACTTTTTTTTCACTTTGTTTTATTCAGGACGAAAAATAAGTTCTCCAAAATCAAAATTTTCACTCGCGTTTTGCGTTTTAGACCTTTCTGAACAATTTTG
The DNA here is from genome assembly GCA_009739505.2 of Apolygus lucorum. Lineage (NCBI taxonomy): Eukaryota > Metazoa > Arthropoda > Insecta > Hemiptera > Miridae > Apolygus > Apolygus lucorum. Next base: position 22,406,500 of record CM019179.2, read on the forward strand.
GTTCCGTGTCTGTCTGTCTGTATGTCATGAATTCCTTGTATAGGGCATAAATATACGAAGTTATTGTCCGATTTCTATGCAATTTTCACGGATTACGCGGATTAGGTTGTACATGGTACCCAATGAAACTCAAGGCCTTACAATTTACAGAAGCCTCTGCGCTAGGGATGGGTATCGTTATAAAAGTATCAATATTTTGTATCGATACTGTATCGTATCCGGGTATCGATATCCCAAGTATCGTTGGGCATGAGTATCGATATTTTAGAATATCGAGTACCTATCGAAACTTTTGTGTCACAAACTGTCAATATTATCCAATTTTCTCAAGAAAATTAATTGTTTCAACAGTTTTTATTTATTTTTCACTATCAAGAGTCCAAGCAGAGTGATTTTTTTCATGATATACACGTTATTCGTGCAACCAAAGAGTAATGACCCAAAAGCCTCTTTACCCTCTTCATTTTTCAGTCATTATGTTGAATTTTCCGCGAGAGCAGTATCGACATTTGATATTTAGAAATATCGGATCCAAAGTGTCGATATCCCAAAATATCGGATTTTGCAGTATTGATACTAAAATATCGAGTATCGGTACGAAAGTATCGATATTTTGAAATATCGAGTATCGATACCCATCCCTACTCTGCGCATGCGCCTACGTAAAATCCTTGTAACAGCCATATCATTTACATTTTTCATCCAAATTTGATGAAATTTTCTAGGATTGTCCAGATTAGCGTGTAGATGGTCCCCTATGAGGGAAGTGAAAGGTACTCAGAGATTGGTGTTTTGAGAGTAACTACTACACATCGGATCATCTATACAATCGGGTTATGGATACGAGGAAGCTATGTGCCACACCCACTTGGCAGACGTTTTTTGGTTGCGCACAACCCGTCTAGTGAGCGCGCAAACATGCGCAACCCCTGGATTGTGCCAAAATTGAGATGAAGGTAAACCCCAAGTGTGATACAAGTTTTTTCATTAATTTTCTACCCTGAATCACGTGGTGGTATGTATTTTTATATTTACTTAACTGTAATTTTGCGAAACGGCAGCCAAAAATTAGGTGGTTTTTAAATGAAAATCGCTCTTTTTCCTTCCTTATGAGTTACGACGCAATTTTAATTAGTTCGGATGGCTCACTCTACCCCTAAATTTGGGAGAAAGGAAAAGCAATAAAATGTGGAGGTAAGTCAGCCACCCGAAATAATTAAAATTGCGTCGTAACTCATAAGGATGGAAAAAGCGGAATTTTCCATTAAAAACCACCTAATTTTCGGCTGCCGTTTCGGAAAAATTCCAGTGAAATCCAAAATTACTTACCACCACCTGATTCAGCGTCGAAAATTAATGAAAAAACTTGTATCACACTTGGGGTCTACCTTCATCTCAATTTTGACACAATCCAGGGGTTGCGCGTGTTTGCACGCTCACTAGACGGGTTGTGAGCAATAAAAAAAACCGGTTGGAAGTCTAAAATTCATGAAATTTCACGTAAAATCCAAATCTTCAACTAAAACGCTGCAAATCATTGCCTAAAGGTTTATTATTTTTTTATAGATCACCCTTCTGTATAGATCACTGGTTCTCCATCAATAGCACCTACCACCATCTGTATTCTCCCTTGACCTTCCTCTCAAATTCCAGCTTCCTGCGTTCAGTAGGATTGAAAATGGCTTCGGAGCTCACTCAGCTGATCAGTTCTCTGAAGAGTGAAGAAGATCTTCTCAAATGCTGGACACGCCTGGAAGAGCATTGATCAGCTGAGTGAGCTCCGACGTCACTAAAGATTAGTTTCAATCGATCTTACTCCTTGAAAGATGTTTTATAGTTTGGCTATCGAAAACTGAGCTGAGACGTCCTGTGTTCTGTTCTTCTCAATGGACAACAGTCAAATTCTTATTGTCTTGGATACCTCTCCCAACAGTCCCAACCAATTTGAAGCATACATATCATTAATTTCATGTAGTAGTCAAAAATAGTCTAGAGGGCGGAGGAAAGCAAATCTTGTCCTGCTATAAACATACATCACCTTGGAGTCAGAACGTGAAGTAACGACTTAAAATGCCTCAATTTCTTGCAGACTTTCGGGCAAGTTCCAACTAATTCTAATTGGTTTGCCTGGTTTTTGGTTTATTATTTTCAATAATGAACCTTTGGAATCGACCAAGAAAAAAAAATTTTAACACCCCCTCAAAATTTGATGGTTTACGTTTCAAGGTACGTAGAATCCAAAAATCGAATAAAAATTTGGCCGTCCGTCCGCCGTCCGCCGTACGCCGTACGCCGTCCGCCGTACGCGGCACTTTTGCCACTTAGCATTGACCGATTTTGATGAAATTTGGTATGTAGGCCCCAATTGGGGTCTAGTTGTGCCCCGAAGATTTTGGTTGATGTAGGTCACTTCTAAGGGTTCCAAAATCAATTTTGAAATTTTGAAAACGCCCTAACTCAAAAAATTTCGATATAAAGGTATTGTTTTTCCTTCAATTTAAGATTCTATAGAATTTTTAGAATTTTTTAAGACCACGTGGAGCTCTGTAGGACAAACCGTTCGCTCCCTACGAAAATTTAAGGGTTTATATTGAAATATATATATATATATATATATATATATATATATAAATCAAAAAATCTAAACACGAGTGTGAATCGCAAAAGAGGCCTAATCTCCGTTCAAATTAGAGCTGACCGAAATGCGATCGATGGTTGGTGATTTTGATTTTTTTTTCTTTTTTTCTTCATATTGGATGGTTGGTGATTTTGTAGACGAGTGATCTATATAGAAAAATAATAAACCATTGTGTAATAATTTGCAGCGTTTTTCTCTTCACTATCCAAATATCCGACAAATATTCGAAAACCTAAAAATATATTTTTGGTTCCAAAACTGCAAAAATATGTGGAATTAAATTGTGTTTAAATTGTTGGAAACAGCTCAAAACCCCTCAAAACGAATTTCTATGAGCATTCTGAGCATGAAAACTGAATACTCAAAATATCAGAAATCTCGTCTCTAGTCATAACTGAATATCAATACCTTAAAGCACAAAGGCCGCCAAAGACGGAATTTTGAGAAAAACGCGAAAGAAGTTATCACCAGTGCACAATTCCTAAAATAATGGCTTATTACATCAAAATCTTTAATTTCTTCAAGAAATTTTCAAGCTATAATCGTCAAGAAGGTCAATAATAGTTTTGTTGAATTTGGGTTTTTCCGAAGATGAAAAAAAAAAAAAATTAAAATGTGGAAGATGGATGGACATAGCATCTTTGTGCTTTAAGGTATGGATATTAAAGATAAGCTTTCAATAATCATGTAGCTACCCTAACAGATCAACATGAAGATATCAACGGAACCAATCCATTGAATATTATTTGCCCTTCTAGGAATATCATGTACGAAATGGTTATCCCACATTCAACTAGGATTATTAAAAAATCCGAGCCATATAGAGCGAAATATAGAGCCAATACCGAACTTCCCTACAGAAATCTTGTTCTCGTGAAATTCCACTGTGCTGTGAAATTAAACGAAGTTTTTGTCCAATATAGCGGGCACCCTTTTTCCAACTACATTGTGAATTGCCTCAAAAATCTCGGAATCATACATTTCTGATGTTTTGAAAAAGTTTACCTCTTATTTGGCTAGATCCAATCACAACTCATTTATCTCTCTCAAAAGGGGGGACGTTTGACCGGAAGCAGTTCAAAAACTCGCTTCAGATTCCCGATTAAAGTCGGTTCGGACGTTGATTCGATATATTGGAGGGGTTTTGAAATATCGTTAAGGCGACATTTCCTGGGAGAATCACATCATAAATCCGACCTTATCACATCAACGTGAGGTTATTCGGACCCTATCTCCGGGCTGGATACATTCATTTCCTACCCACCAGGGGGGAAGGAAACCCTCAAATGACCTTTTTGGGACAAACGAAAAGGGGTTGAATGAGGAAAGGGGTACTTGAAGGGTGAAGAGGGAGTAGAACGCATAACAGTCTGCCACCACCATGACCACAACTCGCACTATGGGGGAAAACCTATAACGCCCTACATTACTTGGAATGGATATAAATACCCTTAAGCCGCACAGTATAGAGAACGGAAATGACCATTTTTGGCTTTGAAATGAAACTGTAGTTCATAGGAAGTGAATTAGAAGCCTTGAGGCAGAATCCATAAGAAAGTAAGTAATTAGGTAACCAATACACTGACCCTGTACTATAGTTAATTATAGGAAATGATTCGATTCAGCAGAAAAAATGCCACAAGTAATTTAAATATAAAATCAGCGTTAAAAATAATTGTTCAAATCTCATGAATTTTGGAAACAGGATAGTTGTTAGAAAACAATGCTAACACTGGTATATTAGGGCGCGATTTCGATCAATTTATTATCTCTCTAGGAATACGGTTGCAACTTGTTTTGATCCTGAAAACTATTTTGTGGCCTTTCAATCCTGAAATTATACCTATTTTTGAGAAAATATTCCATTCTCATTATTAGGAAGGATATGAGTGAAAACGGCGCGTTTTGATAACGTGCTTCTACGGATAGAATTGTTTCATCGAAGTAACATTTGTTGAATATAACCCTCTCTTCCGCAACCCGGTGACTTTGGATTGTATCCAATTCCTATTTGTGTCAAGCTGTCTAAGGTTTCCTTCCCGAAGAGAGGGAAAACGGAGGGAAAACCCCATCAAAACAACAAACGAAAAGCTCCCATCCGAAATGTGACATCGAAGCGCGCATTCGAGTATTCACTGCCTTTGAACTGTTTATTTAGGGTAGAACTTTGTTTGCTTTGTTTTTCTTCTCGCCTCTATTTTCCTCGCAATACTCAATCTCAATCCGACAAAAAACCTTCACGCTCACACTCGGGTTGTACTACAGCTATGTTTATATTCATTCCAAGATGCAGGTGACAGTAAACTGGTTTATCCTGTTGGAAGACGTAATAAGCGGCAAGAAATTGATAACAAAAACGCTGCAAATCATTGCTCAAAGGTTTATTATTTTCTGTATAGATCACTGGTTCTCCATCAATAGCACCTACCACCATCTGTATTCTCCCTTGACCTTCCCTCTCAAATTTCAGCTTCCTGCGTTCAATAGGATTGAAAATGACTTCGGAGCTCACTCAGCTGATCAGTGATCTGAGGAGTGAAGAAGATCTCCTCGAATGCTGGAGACGCCTGGAAGAGCACTTCCATTCAATAGGATTGAAAATGGCTTTTGAGCTCACTCAGCTGATCAGTGATCTGAGGAGTGGAGAAGATTTCCTCGAATGCTGGAGACGCCTGGAAGAGCACTTCCATTCAATAGGATTGAAAATGGCTTCGGAGCTCACTCAGCTGATCAGTGATCTGAAGAGGGACGAAGCCTTTGAGCAATGATTTGCAGCGTTTTTTACCCACCAACATTTTTTTTACCTACCAGCTAGGTACTACCTACCACACCATACTGGCTTCACACCTTCACAATCAAGTTTATTAGAAAGAACTAAACGCTTCACACTCGATTGGAAAAATAGAAAGCTTCATATTGAAATTTGATTACTGGTTACGCAGAAGGCAAAACTGTATACAAATCGAAGAAATGAACAGCGATCGCATTTTAGTGCGATAAAATTTGAATGGAGATTAGACCTCTTTTACGATTCACACTCATGATTCTGTTTTATCGAAGGAAAACCTTCAAGTACTCGTAGGGACCGAACGGTTTGTCCTACAGAGCTCCGGGTGGTCTCAAAAATTTTTAAAAATTCAATACTATTTAAAATTGGTGAAAAAACGATACCTTTATTTCGAGAGTTTTCGAGCTAGGGCACTCTTGAAAATTTCAACCCTTAATTTTCACCCCTTAGAAGTGACCTACATCAACCAAAAGCTTCGCGGCACAACTAGACCCCAAATGGAGCCCATATACCAAATTTGAACCAAATCGGTCCAGTGTTGCTAAGAAAAGTGCCGCGTACGGCGTACGGCGGACGGACGGAAATTTTTTTATTCGATTTTCGTATTCTACGTACCTTGAAACGTAAAACATCATATTTTGAGGGGGGGTTAAATTTTTTTTTCTTGCTCGATTCCAAAGGCTTATCATTGAAAATAATAAACCAAAAATCTTGTTACTGGGAAAATACAAGATTTTGTTGGAGGAGAAAATAAAACGCTGTAAATTATTACGCAACGGTCCTTGAAGAACACGGATTTTCTATTAATAGTACCAACCAACAATATTATCGCTCATCGTTGACAATCAAGGTTATTTTGTCAGAAGGTTCCTACCAGAAAATATTGCTACCCAAAAGTTGTGAGGGCTTTTTAGTAAAGCCCAAGTGGTTGAAATGAAATTCAATTTGAAGAAACGAGGAATCATCGCATTTGCTCAGCTGAAATTTGAAACTTCCTAGAGCGAACGTTCAGATGCGATTCACACTTGTGTTTCTGATTCATCACGTCCATCCTTCAGAGGCGGGATTCGATGGGCCCAAGTGTCTCGATTAATTTCACTGTAATGTGTAATTAATAATAATTATTGTTCATCCGCTTGGTGGTTCCATTCGTTTTTGAAAATTGAACACTATCTTAAATTGACGAAGGAAATTCATATATAACATTCATTCTTTGAAAATTGTCTATTCCCATAGAGGAAAGTGAATTTTTAAAGAAAAGTAACGGAAGAAAACTTAATTTTAAGCAGAAGAAATTCCGAGGGGTTGGTTTTGGGAACCGTTCATTTGAAGCTACCATACGAATCGGAGGATTGTTCCCTATGAATTGGATGATGCCCACTGTGAGTTGGAGGATGGTCGCCTATGAATTTACTAGGTGTAAATATTATAATATAATAATAAATTATATAAATTTACACCTATATAATATATTATATTATATAGGTGTAAATTTATATAATATTATTATAATTTAAATATATGATATTATATAGGTGTATATTTACTCGGTGTCTCTTCAAAAATTTACTTTTCTACTGAGAGTAGAATTTTTTTTATTCAAAGTCAAAAAGGTTTAGATAAATGAACCCCCGGTTACCTCTAATTACATAGTTCGGACGAAATTATTGAAACACAGAATGTGTTTTAGCTCACGCGTTTCACATAATTTGTAACAATATAGGATGAATTTCAGATTCAAATTCACCTTATTGTTCATAATTAGTCAGAGGAGGGTGTGACGACCCTACCCCTTCAAACCAGTGATTAGATTAATCAGCCGGCCCGAAGAGGATATCGATTCATAACTTTATGAATCGGATATCTCTAAAGGCGTAGCTCCAACAAATTGGGAACAAACCAATTGGTTTGTCCCGTATAAAATGTAGGGTCGTCACACTCCTCTCCCTAAAACATACTTCTGGGTTTCAAACAGAAGTATGTTTGAAAAAAGTCAAAGGGACTGAAAATAGCATGAAGCCCAGGAAAGGACGTCTGGAAGCTTCAAGGGAATTCCTCCATCGTAATGGTACTATTCAAAAAGAAGAAGAAGAAGAATGCCACGAATGGGTCATTTATGCCACGAATGGGCCATTTGTACATAAAAGAATAAATCAATGGAACTGAGGAGAAAGCAAACTAAATAAAGAATACGAACGGCGAAACATTCAAGTGTAATGATTGAAAAGGCAAACTTAGAAAAGGCTTATATAAAAGAAAAACGAAATTGAAATTAATAAAATGCCAGATTGGCAAAGCCTAACAAGGGAATGAGTTTAATTGCCGGATTGGCGAAATGAATGATTTTAATTGCCGGATTGGCGAAGTATAATGAGGGAATGAATTTAATATAATTTAATAATATAGAGATTCCTTCTGGAATTCTCTTTGGGTAATTCCTTCTGGAATACCCATGAAAAAGTGGAGGGGAAATGATGAAATAAATTCAGTGCATTTCCATCGAACCACGCTCTGCTACCATGTGACAATATAGGATGAATTTCAGATTGAAATTCACCTTATTGTTCATAATTAGTCAGAGGAGGGTGTGACGACCCTACCCCTTCAAACCAGTGATTAGAATAATCAGCCGGCCCGAAGAGGATACCGATTCATATCTCTATTCATATCTCTATTCAAACCAATTGGTTTGTCCCGTAGAAAATGTAGGGTCGTCACAAATTTCGCTACTTTCCTCCCACTAAATCAGAATCGTATATAATCACCGCGTCATAACAAAATATCTCATAGGTTACACCAGGTTACACGATCCTTAGTTCCGTTTCATCGGTATTCATGTTGTCGTCCCAGATTTCGTTATGAAATTTCGTTAGCTTTTTTGACTAGTTAGTCCATGGCTAAAGCAAAGGTTTAAATCAAAGTGAAAAACGTTTAACTAAACAGTAAAATACTATATTTACAATACGTACCAAGCAAAGGTTTAAATCAAAGTGAAAAAGTTTAACTAAACAGTAAAATACCTACTATATTTACAATACGTACCAATTTTTGCACGTTGGGGAACTCGTTAAAGCGAAATGAACTTCATAGTGATTTTAGAAGTAGACCTGATCTTTTTTGATTCATTATTTTATCAATGGTTCAATAACAGCTACTACATTACTGTCAATCAAGTCAGGAGAACCATTCAACAACATGAACAAGAAGTACAACGTGTTTTGAAAAAACAAGAAATGGCTAGGAGAGCCTGAAACAAAGAAATGAGCAACTGATTTCAATCCTGCAGCCAAACTATCAGCAAACCCTACGCCTCATCGTTGAAGGGAGTGCTTCGCAATGGCTCACTGTACTTCCTCTCGGCTCAGACAGCTTAGACATCCCAAGCTCTCAGTTTGTGGATGCCTGAGATATGGTGTAGAGGTCCTAGGCCTGCCATTAAGTTGCAAAGGATGTGGGGCACAATTGACTATGCCCTAAACTGCAAGAATGACGGACTCGAAAACCAAAGCCACGACATGGTACGAGACGCAGGTTTTTTAGTTTTCTTAAAGTTTTTTTTTATTTCAAATCACAAACACACCTGTTCCCTATGTGACTACAGGTGTACACCACAGGTAATGTCACGTTCATAAAAAGAATAAAATGACAAACAAGTAGTACAATTAGTCAAAAATAAGCAAAAAGTAAAAAAAAACAAAATTAAACGCAGGTGCTGGAATGGCTCACCTGGTGTGGAGAGGAATAGGCGTCGAACACGTTCTGAAGGAAAACGCTGATGAATCTTCGCGCTGGTGGCTGATGTCAGAGTCCACGGCCTTCTCTAACCTGTCTCGAGGCTGAGCTGCAACAGCCAACAGGGCAGCCCAAGGGAAGCACAATACAACAACAACAACACAATGCTTTTTTTCATTTATGGCGTGCCCCCTCCGTCACAAAAGACATTTTGTCTTTGAGGGGAGTTTATTAAAAAAAAAAAAAAAAATAATATCAAGCTGCTGAAGATTAGAGAGTTTCTTTTACCCCATTAGTGCGCTCTCGTGAAGGGGTATCGCACGCAGAATTCACAGCCCTTCCAGAAGAGGCTCGTAAATTTACTCGCCGATGAATGGAGTAAACCGAGATTTGCCATTGCTGGCCGGATTTCAACGATACTACAAATCCATAAGTTATTCGTGCAGTCTCCCGACATCTTCGAGGCACGAGGAAGAGCATGAGATGCTCTATCCCTGCTAAGAGATAAGAGAAGAGGCGGCTCCCGTTGCTCAGAAGTATCGAATCTTAAGGGGGTCTTAGTCGGTCGTCGTTTGTTCTCAGTGTTTCGCGAAATTGAAGGGGCAAAAACTTGTAACCTCGGGAAAGGACGTTGAAAAAACTGAACGAATATGAACTTGAAAGGGTCTGTATTATATAGAAACGGTTTTGAAACTGATATTATAAACATATTGTTTAGTAATGCATGCATTCCAGGGGACGTCCGATTGGATAAGCATTAGATCAGTTTAACCAGTTGGTAAGCGATAAAACTGTTTCACTCGATGTAATTCATACTGACCCCCCCCCCCCACCATTATCCACCTCAACATTTCTAGCGGCATGGGAGCCTCGAATCTGAAGAGCATTTTAAAATCCATGATCTACGACACCCAACATGCGAACTCGAGTTCTCCCCCCCCCCCCCACCAATGGTGCCAGTCTGGCACCATAGCGGAAATACGTCGTAACATTGAACTTTCATCTATCAGTTTTAGTAGGCTGTCCGTCGAGGTTCACATCCGTATTGAAGGTGAAACACGAGAAAAAAAACCACGTGTCCTGACACCATGGTGGCACCACTATTAGTTCCATGGTGGTACAGAGAATAATCATGGAAATCCGGAGGTATATTGAGAATTTTTCCTCGATTTCTAAGCTTGGGTACAATTAGTAAGAAGTAAAGGAACCGAAATATTGAAAAATCGGATATTTTGTGAATATTATCCCCCACTCACCCCCTCCCCTTGCGAATTTTGGTACTCCGGTGAAATCATGTACAACTCGGAAGTTATTTGAGTCAAACAAAAAATGAAACACGCAAATCGGTTGGAAATTGAGGCCTGGGCAGAGTTTACAAGATTACCCCCGCAAACGCACGTTTTTTAAGCATTAACCCCCCCTTTCCCCCCCCTTAAAAAGCAAAATTCAAAATTCCGGCGCCGTAGTGCACAACTAGATAGTATTCCGCGTCGAACGAAATAAGAACCACGAAAATCGGTTGAGAACTAAGGCCTGTGCAGACGACACAAGATTATGCCCAAAAACGCACGTTTTTCGAGCATTAACCCCCCATTTCCCCCCCTTAAAAGGCAAAATTCGAAATTCCGGTGACGTAGTGCACAACTAGATAGTTTTCCGCGACGAACAAAAAAAGAACCAGGAAAATCGGTTGAGAACTAAGGCCTGTGCAGACGACACAAGATTTTGTTACACACACACACAGACATACACCTATGGTTTTTTCGCGGATTTGGATTCAGAATGGTCTAAAACGGATTACTGTGTGGTTATTTTTTTTTTTTTCTGTTGAGTGTTGTCCTCCTTCACCCCAGATCGATCGCATAAGGACGCTCAAGTCTTACTGTGGGACGTCCTAAAAAGGCACAATGCAGAATGGGGAGAGCGGTTGTACATTGTGATTTGGAAAAAGAACATGGCGGAACGGGACAAACTGGGGTGCAAAAATGGCGCCGCTCTGATTTTGTACTTTCGGGGAAATGGACTAATGCCATACTTATAATGTTCTTTAATTATGCTCGTACTGGTTCTTATATTCCCGTTTGCAATTGACGTAGTTGCATTGATAAATCAAGGCAGAACGGAGCGGGTAGTGCTGGCCTCTGTGGGCAGGCTTTAGAACTAGCAGTGAATAGGTGCCTTTGATCCTAACGGGCAGGAGGTTCAAACAACATCCAACCTATCGATTACACGCGTTTTTTCCTTTAAAAAAAGATGTTAGATACAAAAATTCGACTCAAAGGACATCAAAATCGAAAAGGCCCAAGATGTACCAAATTAGGGCAATGTCATGTACTTGAGTACAATCAAGTCTAATATTCATTGATAAAATATGGAAAAAATTTGCCAAGTGGGTGTGGCACATAGGGTGAGTTTGTTTAGTTGCCTTCAATGTAGGACCCCAAGTCATCTTGCGTCGCTTGTTTGAAGTTTTGTCTCATCGGGTTGGTCGGTACCGCTTCCAGTGGAGGACCAGATGATGCCACGGGTTCTCCAGTCAACATTTTTCCGGTAGAAGCGATTTCAATCTGAGATTTGGCATCCAGGTGTTGATTAATCACTGAATCAATTTAATAGCGAAAGGCTATTAATCAGCATGTATGCATAGGAGACTATTAAAGCTTAGAGATGATTAAAGTTGAAGAATATTAAAGTAAGTTAGTATATGTTAGAGATTATCAAAATGCGTCCTTTTTTCTGACCAATCATGTATTGTTTAGTAATTTACTTATTACTGTAATGTATAATATATATCAATTTATCTACCGATATGGAGCGATTTTGCAAAGATCCTACCCAACAACACGGGCCAAGCCTAACGTCGGGTAGGAAATCTGAGCAAATCGCAACCCTTCATGCAATTATATTATTGTAAAAGTGTACAAAATAGCGAAAATAAACATATATCTATCTATCTATCTATCTAATCAGATGAGGTCCAAAATGCATATACCTAACTGCAACTCTCATTAAACGGTTATGGGTTGCCTCTCCGTTGAGATGCCACTGACCTATAATGCGGTAAACAGTAATTCCGTTTTCTCTGACGTTTTGTTTTCTCCGGTAGTTTTTATTCACCGAAAATTCCGGCGGAAAACAATATTTCTTGAGAGGAGCCATTCCTTCTCCCTTTTCAACGCTCCGACTTCGGAAGGTAAGGAAGTAAGACAACCCGTGAAAGGCCCAGCGGGGACGGCATTATTTATGGTCATGCCCCTGACTCTCATTTTCATAACCAAGTCCATTAATTAAGCCCGACCGCGAGGACTGGGGGTAACTCCCGCCGATTGTCAACCTGAACCCGGTCGCTACCTCCTTTTGTTTCTCAAATCCCCGTTTTTGAGGAGTAGCTGCGGAGAAAAGGATGATTTTAAAGGGACTCGGAAGGAATAATAATCAGAATATTGTTGTCTGAAGATAATTCTGCGGTCCGGGCATCCGTTCTTCGTCTGTTGACAACTCCATTGAACCGAGGTTGATTATTCCCGAGCTTTGCGGATGAGAAGACTGTGTTCTGGAAAGTTTCAGGGAGTCATTATGAATAGATGATGCTATCGATTAAATTATTTGTTTGCGTTGAAAATGTTGTATCGAATCACGTGGAATGAAAACGTTTCGATGAGTTGTATGAATATACGCAAAATTTTTGTTTTCAGAAGCTGTTGACCTAATTAAATAAACGAAAGTATTAAGTATATTCCAAGCAGTCACATGATAACGACATGGGAAAATACATATTGAAAAAACCTTGCAAATTATTACACAAAGGTTCATATTTTTCTATACAGATAACTGGCCGGGCCACTACCTACCAACCACATTTTCGCTTCTCAATCAAGTTTATTTTGATGAAATAAACGTTTCACACTCAATTCGAAGAAATAAATAAGGAGTTGTGGGTGCCTTCATTAGGAAATTTGAATTGAGAATTGAAACTGAGTACTTTTAAGTACTTATACTTATTTCTTACTTCTAGTATACTTCACATACACTTAGTGACACAAAGTCAAAAACACGAAACAATTCTTAAAATTAAAAAAAAAAATTGGAAAGGCAAGGGATTTAATAAATTGCTAAGAGACATTTTTTGTTGGAAATTAGTTAAAAACGCTGCAAATCATTGCTCAAAGGTTTATTATTTTCTGTATAGATCACCCTTCTGTATAGATCACTGGTTCTCCATCAATAGCACCTACCACCATCTGTATTCTCCCTTGACCTTCCCTCTCAAATTTCAGCTTCCTGCGTTCAACAGGAGAGGAAATGGCCTTGGAGCTCACTCAGCTGATCAGTGACCACTCAGGCACCTTCAACATTCTCAATTGACCCGCCCTCTAACATTTCAGCTTCCTGCGTTCAACAGGAGAGAAAATGGCCTTGGAGCTCGCTCAGCTGATCAGTGACCACTCATGCGCCTTCAGCATTCTCCATTGACCCGCCCTCTCAAATTTCAGGTTCCTGCGTTCAACAGGAGAGGAAATGGCCTTGGAGCTCACTCAGCTGATCAGTGACCACTCAGTCACCTTCAACATTCTCCATTGACCCGCCCTCTAAAATTTCAGCTTCCTGCGTTCAACAGGAGAGAAAATGGCCTTGGAGCTCACTCAGCTGATCAGTGACAACTCATGCGCCTTCAGCATTCTCCATTGACCCGCCCTCTCAAATTTCAGGTTCCTGCGTTCAACAGGAGAGGGAATGGCCTTGGAGCTCACTCAGCTGATCAGTGACCACTCAGGCGCCTTCAGCATTCTCCTTTGACCCTGCCTCTCAAATTTCAGGTTCCTGCGTTCAACAGGAGAGGAAATGGCCTTGGAGCTCACTCGACTGATCAGTGACCACTCAGGCGCCTTCAGTATTTTCCACTGACTTTTGATTATGGAAATTTGATTACTGGTTACGCAGAAGGCAAAACTGTATACAAATCGAAGAAATGAACAGCGATACATTTCAGTCGGAAAAAATTGCAACGGAGATTAGACCTCTTTTGCGATTCACACTCATGATTCTGTTTTATCGAAGGAAAACCTTCAAGTACTCGTAGGGACCGAACAGTTTGCCCTACAGAGCTCCGGGTGGTCTCAAAAATTTTTAAAAATTCAGTACTATTTAAAATTAGTGAAAAAACGATATCTTTATTTCGAGAGTTTTCGAGCTAGGGCACTCTTGAAAATTTCAACCATTAATTTTCACCCCTTAGAAGTGACCTACATCAACCAAAAGCTTCGCGGCACAACTAGACCCCAAATGGAGCCCGTATACCAAATTTCATCGAAATCGGTCCATGGTAACTAAGAAAAGTGCCGCGTACGGCGTAAGGCGTACGGCGGACGGACGGAAATTTTTTTATTCGATTTTCGTATTCTACGTACCTTGAAACGTAAAACATCAAATTTTGAGGGGGGGTTAAAATTTTTTTTTCTTGCTCGATTCCAAAGGCTTATTATTGAAAATAATAAACCAAAATTGATCCCTTGAATGTTGGACACTTTGGAGGTGTTCACCTTGTATACAAAAATTAATGAAAGAGAGACATTTTATGTCTTATGTTTAATAAATTGAGAGCTTTCCAATGAGTGGTGAACGATTTTTGTGGGGTGGAAAATGAGGAAGTTAGTTTTCCCTAGAAACGATTGGTTGTACGTGAAAATCATCAGAAATTTCCGCGTAACGCTCCCCGCGTGACGATTTTTCATTTATGTGCCATAGTAAAGACATAAAATGTCAAAATAACTTTTTTAAAAACAAGCTTTTATTTTTGTTAATAAAATGAACTAAAAAGTTGAAAATAAATTACCTCTAATAGGAAATTAAACACTTTATAAAGATCCTAATTTTATAAATGAAAGCGAAGAAGATAGAAGATGCTAAATGTGACTTTTATAACAAATTGGGATCTTTATAAAGTGTTTTATTTCCTATTAGAGGCAATTTATTTTCAACTTTTTAGTTAATTTATTAACAAAAAGTAAAAGCTCGTTCTTAAAAAAGGTTGTTTTTCTTTAGTTTTTAGTCTACGACTAAAAAATCCATTATAAAATGAGGAATGAATTCCCTATGAATTGGAAGTGGTTCCCAGAAAGGGAAGAATGTTGCATTTCCATACAATTTATACAAGCGTACAAAATTTCAGCTCAATCGGATACCGGGAAGTGGATGAAATTTTACTTGCAAGATTTCATTAATGACAGATGGACAGACATACAACGGGACAGATGAAACTAAATAAATGCTTGAAAAAAAGATTATTGAGTAATTGTGTTGAATAAAGAATAGAAGAATGGATGAAGAATGAGTAATCTTATTTGAATATAAGATGAGTTCGATTTGATATTTGATTTTTGTGAAGCCTTTTCCTTATATTTGGATTCCCTTCATATCTGTAGCCCAATGCTATTTCGATGGAACAAACGGGACGGAGTTGTGTGAAGATGAATGATCCAGTAGCTCTGCGTTCGGCAGAAAAGTGGGTGAGTGTCTTTGCCAGGGTACCTTGGGAACGGATGCCTTAACAAGTCCCCTGGCTTCAAAGCCACAGTTGAGACACACACTCAGACGCACACCTAGGGGTAAACACACGGACACACAGCAGAAGATGGAGGGGGTTTGTCGTCAACTCGTTCAGCCTCGGGTTTCGGATTGGATAGTGAAAAGAAAAGAAAGCAAACATCGCTTCTCCTTCCACCCCTAAATAAACAGCTCAAAGTGGCGCGGAAGGTGGATTTGACGGGGATGCCGCACAAGAGGGGAGTGTAGTCGTAGTGGTAGGTAGGACGTAAAGCAACGCTGAGGGCTGATCCCCCTCTCAGGGAAGACAATTTTCTGGGTCGTCCCCACTGAGGGAATCTGAAAAAAAAAAAAAAAAAAAAAAAATTGTTGGCATTTAATGAGGAACGACGTTATATCGAGAAGTTTGATTCCAAAACGTTAAAGACCTTTTTTTTTTTTATCGAAATTTAGTTTTTGTGTTATTGGGATGGGGCAAACCCTTAGTCACTTAGACCATAAGTTTGATCTATTGTGACAGGATTCCCTTTTCACTTATGTGCCCGTTTGAAAACCCCTTCTTTCACAAAGTGAAGAAGTTTTTCGGGCGTTTCCCGAGCGATTTCGGCCCGGACAAGAGTACCCTTACCGAAATGCCGGAATCTGGTAGACCAAACGTTTGCTCTGTATAAAGTCTGAATGAGCGGTGATGGATCTACAACATCTTTCGGAAACTACAGAGAAAAATATTGGACAATGAAGGGTGTTCGGTGAGCAGGTGTGATCTGATATCTACAGGTGGGACGATCGAGAGGCGAGATTTGTTCTCGTGTCATGAGGAAACCGTGGGTCAACCTGGTATGACCCGATCAACGGAGAGACAGGGTAACCTCCTCTCTTCAATTGAATTACTGTTCCAACCGGAAGCTTCTTGATTCAAACCTTCAGGATGTCGTGTTGACTATCTTTACAATCTCCAATGCTATCGGTTCTTCACACGTAGCCAAATGCTGTACCTGCTTTAACTGACTGCAAACTTGGCATTAAAAAGTAAGTAAAAGTAAAGTAAACGACCATTTCAGGTTGGATTTTCGTACGATGCCATTCCTGGCATCGCGGACGTCATCTGCTGTCTTACAAAGGGTAGATCAGAATTTGTTCTGATGATTTCGCTCATGGCTTCCCATTGGCCTCACCGCCCTGGGTTGCGACGAGGGGGAACTACGACCGACTTGCCCGAAAATAATATTTTCATATTATGCTCCCGAGGCAAGCCTCGAACTCACGGCTCCCGCAACCGGTCCGAGTCTCGTCTCCAAAGACACGTGCTGTAGCTCGCTCGGTCAAAGCTGACCCCCAAACTCGACAGTACCTAACACAAAATCACCAAAATTCATTCACAAGCCCTCTGTAGTGATAGTAGTATTTACTAATTTGCTCAAACAGATGACTATAGTTGGAGTAAACTGCGGAAGACTGAAATGTCACAGTAGAGAACTATCTTGAACTAGGTACCTACTCTGTGTATCACCGACTTTCACCAGGGTCTGCTCAAGAGCCAAAACATGTCCTAGATTGCTTTTTTCGGTGCATTTTCTCCATACTTTATAGAAGAGTAAATTCCTTGTGAATAGTTTAAATTATTGATGTAATTCATGAAAATGACCGAGAAATTGTATTCATTGTATTGTATTGTATTCCTGGTTTTTGAAAACCCAAGGACGTAGTGACCATCCAAATCCTAAGGTCTTCTTTGTAGAGGGCTATGATGTGACTGAAGGTTCACGTACTTCAGACTCTATACAGGGTGTCTACACTTAGGATGGGCATTACTTCAGGGTTCAATTCTACGAGGTATTTCCAACAAAAAATGTCTTAGCAATTTTTTCTTAACCCACTCAAAATGCCTTTTTTTCACTTCAAAGTTTCTTGTCGCGTTTTCGACCTTAGGTCATAAAAACTGTCATAAAACCTAATATTTACCAAATAAATTCAAATTTGAGGATATCGTTGGAAAAAGCGTTAAATTTACGAGCTACCTAGTGTAGAACCAAAATCTTTTGGCAATAAACGATTTCTAAAAAACCGAATCAAATAAAAAACTTCAAATTTTTTTTCGAATTATGCCTCTTTTTAAATCGAAGTTTTTACTCCGAATCCCTGGCTATTTTGATAGGCGCTCTTCGGAGAAAACATGCTAAAATATTCAGCTTTCTAACGGTCTATCAATTTTTCTTTTTAACATTCAAATTGGAAGAGTAAAGGAAGTTTGAATGCCAAAAAACGTGTGTTTTCCAAGAAAATCCAGTGTTTTAAGCGGTTTATGGTCACCCTCGATCTCAAGATGGCTTGACGATTTTGGTATCATTTTCTATGTACTTTTTTACGCTGAATTCAATAGTGATACTTCCGAATGATTCCGACTGCTAAAAAGTGGAAGTTTCGAAGAAAACTTTGGTCTTTCGTACTTAAAATACACATTATTCGTAAATATGGTAGTGAGCCAAAAGTAACACCTTTCTCCCACTCAATAAAAACATCAAATTTCTAGCTGATTGAAGTTTTTGTTGAGTATAAAGGTGTTACTTAATGATCACTACTATATCTACAAATAATGCATATTTTATGTACGAAAAACGAAGGTTTTCTTCAAAAAATCCACTTTTTAGCAGTCGGAATCATTCGGAAGTATCACCATTGGATTCAGTGTAAACAATTACATAGAAAATGATAACAAAATCGTCAAGCCATCTTGAAATCGAGGGGGACCAGAAACCGCTTAAAACACTGGATTCTCTTGAAAAACACAGGTTTTTGAATATTCAAACTTCATTTACTCTTCCAATTTGAATGTTAAAATGAAAAATTTATAGACCGTCGGAAAGCTGACTATTTGGGCATGTTTTTTCCGAAGAGCGCCCATCGAAATGGGCAGTGATTTAGAGTGAAAACTTTGGTCGAAGACCAATGTTTGTTTCGAAACATTTTTAAAGTTTGCTTTTTGACTCAATTTTTAGAAAATATTTTATTGCTGAAAGATTTTGATTTCACTAGGCAGTTTAGGAATTTAACGCTCTTTCTAACGGTGTAGTCAGATTTGAATTTTCTGGAGAAATAAGGGAAGTTATGACCATATCAGTGCCGTAAGGTCGAAAACGCAAAAAAAAACTTTGAAGTGGACAAAAAGGAATTTTGACTGGGTTAAAAGAAAATTGCTGCGAGACATTTTTTGTTGGAAATACCTCGTAGAATCGAACCCTGAAGTTATGCCCATTTTAAGTGTAGACACCCTGTATTTTGGTATTTTCACGATTAATATGTGTACACGTAATCAAGTTATTCTATTAGCAATGACCAATTTTACATCAGTATGAAAGACTGTAGATGTCGCTCGACAAACTTGATAAAAATATTTTGTAAATACTTGTAAAATAGTAAATTTAACTTTGTATGTCTTCTCCATAAGACTTCAAAAAATTTTTGAATATTTAAATATTTTATATTTTTAATGATAAATAAATATAATAAATAAATATAAATATTAAATATTTTTTATATTTGAATATTTAATATTCTATGGACAGAAAAAGTCTGAAATTTCATCAGCAGTAAACAATTTCAACTATCAGGAGTGTTACCGAAGGAGGTGATTGGAGCGAAACTAGTTTCGGAAAACTTGGAGGTTTCTGTAACTGCTCGACCTCACCCCATCTGCTATTTCTTTCCCCTGAATACCACCATCCAGGAATCCAGTATTTAACAGGTATCTTCATAGCCCTTATAATGATAGCCCTGATTTATGGACGACCCTCCACATCTTTTCTGGCCGACTCCCCGAGTTCAGAACCTATGGCAATCCGTGAGTCAATTCACCAGCGCCAGTACTCTTTATTGAGTAATTGAAATCATCATCAAAACAAAACTCACGGAGATATTTTGGCTATTAATACTCTCACTGAATAATTCTCGGCTGATCTCGTCGATTAGTTGAATTTTGTGGTCCGTCAATCAAGTTAATCTCCTATCCTCCTGACTTCATCACTGTATGAATATTTTACGAACTTGGATTCTTCACTGACAGTTCATCCGTTGAGTGTTAAATCCGCAATAAACTTCACCCAACTAATATTGGTCCTATACTCACAAATTCAAATCTCGATGTATCGAGTCTTTTTCCTTTTATACAAACATAGGAAGTATTTTTCCATTATTTATTGTCTCTAGTCACAGAATAATACTGTGGGTACGAACAAATCATTGGTAAATTATTGGATGAACATAAAAAATATTGCTAACAATACTCTGTGCATTTTGAACCGCAAACCGCCTCAAGAGGGAAAATGACACAAATCGCCGTTAAATTGGATTTAAATTAAGTTCATTCGTTCATGCTTACAACTATAGGTGGGTTAATTTAGGCACTACTGGAACGTTGGTAGGTATTCTTGTGACCAAGAAGGTATTATTTTGATTTATAGTTAACTCAGTAAGGTTATAATATATGATTGGAGAAAATTATACGGTATTGTGTAATCATTTGTAGCTTAGTTATTGAAATTTATGGTGGAAAGCCTCGTTCCGCCAATGTGACGTTTGTACTCGGGAGAATTGAGTGGAGCAAGTTAGGTCCTATCCATCAAAGTCACGACAAGGGAAACAGAGAACGTCACAACTCTCGTCGATGTACTACTTGTCGATTTGGGATGACCTACAAACTTCCGAGTCCTCCTGCTCGAACTACCAGTTGCCATGTGTTGACATCATCTGAGCAATTATTGGTAGCACTCCAGTCGTCTGAAGGTTGTAGTGTGGTGTAAACATAATGACATTATAAGCAAGTTGTCTGCTACTACGGAGACAACTAACGGCTGTTATTCCTGTACTTTGTTTTCCTCCAAATCGATTAGAATGGGTAATTTATTGGTCAAAAAACAGTACATATGTATATAGTTTTTCTCAACAGAGACGGACCAATGTCATCTTAAGGATTCTCAGAAGAATTCACTGAGCACTCCTTTAAATAGATTTGAAGTTTTATATTCTTATCATATTTTAAAAACTATACAACCAACTATCATGAATAGGATTAAAGATGAGTTATTAACCCTTTTCGTCCCGCCCTGGTTCAATTTTTGGAATAACTCACAGTTCACTCAGGAGTATGGAGTTCCGGGTATTCTTTTTCTACAATTACCTTTACGCGGAAATCACGCCATTTTTTTCTTTCTTTTTTTGCGGGCTACAATAGTCTGTCAAAGTTGTGAGGTTCCCCTTTGAGCAGTCTGCACCGCCCGCGCGTAGAAACGTAAGTATTTTACTACTGTTCTAGGATTCGTTAAAACCTTCCATTTTACGATTTGATTGTTTTTCATTGATGAGGTTTTCGCGAAAATTTTAGGTTACAACTGTCAACCCCATGAAAGGTAAGGAAGTATGGAAGAGTAGTGAGAGCCCATTTCGTTTTATGTGACTCATTGTGTGTGTACTCGTATATAATATTCTCGTTACCAACAGAACGGGTTCAAAACCTTATTCCTTATTATTAAAAAGGATGATCTTATCTTTCACTCATTCTTTATTTCGAGAGTTGGCAAGGTCAACCGCACGTGTAAACGCATCTTTCATCCCAATATTGGAGGTAGGAATAAGCCGAGAGGGAAACAGGTTTCGTCGGGAGGGCGACTGAGAGGTGGCGGGTAATAAGTGTTAAACGGAGACGAGGGGATTGTGATTGATGGGCCAACGAAACACCTGCGCTCATCAGCTTCAACGCCTTTGTAAGGGGGAGGTGGTAGGCTGATGAAATTTGGATTTGCACCGAGGATATCGACGAGAGTCAAGCATCGAGTTTCTCAGCGAGAGATTACGTTACATTGTTCGCAGAAGAGATTTTTGAGCCTAAAGGAATCATCGCTGCCTGAAATGTGCGTGACAGGCTGACTGAGGGAGCGCCCAGCTGCTTTATAGATTTTTCTTCACTTCTACCACTACTTTAAAGAAAATTGCACCCCTCTTAGTTGTCCATTTTGGTTATTATTTTCAATAACAAACCATGATTGGAATCGAGCGAGAAAAACTATAATTTCGCCTCAAAATTTGACGGTTTACGTTTCAAAGAATGTACAATTCAAAAATCTAATAAAATTACCGTGCCCACTTCCCGTGGATCAATTTTGATGAAACTTGGTATATGGGGTCCTATTGGGGTCTAGTTGTGCCCCGGCGCTTCTGGTAATTTATTGTTTCTCTTTCTGAGAGGCAAAAAGTGTGAAAAAACTAAATCAAAACGTCCAAGCTCGCAAACTGTCGATATGAAGGTGTTGTTTTTCCAATAATGTAAGCTTTGTGGGACGACCAGATGGCGAATGATTCAATGAAACCATTGATAATAAATTATTACCTAATGAGTGAATGGCGATCAATTTTTAAAAACGAGTGACACCATCCAGCCGATCAATTAAGGGTAGTGGGTAACTTACCGAGATAAAGAGATGGTTTTTTGATGTTCAGTTACCTTTTTTTCGGTCGGTGTTATTGCTATCGTGTTCAGCACGTAAATACAGTATTCCACTTCAATCAAGTTTTTCATACGATGAGAAAAAATATTCGTTCCACTTAATCCAAAAAGTGTCACTTTCGACCCCGATTTTTTTAAATACATAAAACCTCAACCATATTTTGCTTAACCATATCCAACGTTATTTTGATTTTGATTAGAAAGCCTAAATTTCACAGCTCTACGGTGATAAGACAACTTGTTCCTTAAGAAGAGTGATCAAATTGCAGTCTTCCGGAACTTTTTTTTAATTGTCATTTTCTGAGCAGCTTATGTACTTTTTACTCAACACTAAGAGCTCAAAGTCTTTGGAATCAGGACGGTACGCTATTCTCCTAAATAATTTAATGCTAATATTTAATGATACTTAACGTTGATAGATGAGAAAAGTTGTTTCAAGAACGAGAAATTTTGGTTTTTGTCGAGCAAAACCAAACAACTACTTTTTAACAGAAAAAAAACTTTGAAAAATCATATCTTGGCAACGGATTAAACTAGGAGGGTGCTGTTTGTGACATCCTGCTTCGCTTCATATGTGTACTTTCACCTATTTTTCACCAATCGGTTGTATCCACCCTGTATAATAAAGACACGTTTTAATGTGAAATCGATGTAAGAATAAATTCAAATTTGAATTTGAGAATTAAACAAGTAAACGATGAGTTTCAGACGATGACACCTTATCAGGCAAAGAGGATGATAGTTGACTTGAGTAATCGATCAGGGGAATTGAGAAGAAAAAGAAAAGATAATCGCACCAAAAGGAAGGTAAGTAATCTTAGCATCGCATCCCCCTCGGCTATAATTGGCCGCAATTAATACGAGAGGGTGAGCTCCAAGTTATTTGGAGGTCGGAGAGATGTCTACGAGGTTCTAAGGTTAATAAGACCGCCTCCTCGGCTGTAACCGAGGTAACCTTCTCGAGGAATTTCGCTAATTAAGCTGGAAAACCGAGTATTACCTTATGTGACCCAACGTGACCTTACGCGATTCCTAACGTGTTACCTTTTGAAGATGAGGTTTTAGAAGCGGCGTCTCCCATTCCACGCTCGGTTATCTCTGTGGGATTTTCTTACCGCCGATATGAGACGCTCGCATTATTGTTGTCAGGTATTGTACCTTTATTTCAAAAGGAGTCTCCAACAGCCATTAGAGTTACCAAACTATGTATATTAAGACATCTGTTCGAAGTTGTTTGAAGTCTATTCCAAACATGGTTTTATATTTTTGTTCTAATGAAAATGCATTAAGTTCTCTCCAAGCTGTACCGTGTGTTTCGACCATCTCCCTACCTGTCCTTCTTTGGAGGGTGAAAAAAGTTCTTTAACACCTTCAAGTACAGCTAAAACTATTGCCTACTTCAAGCACACCGAACACTCAAATATTCCCAACAAAACGAATCTTTTCGAGTAATTCATAGCATTAATTGGAGCAAAAAATCTCTCCAACGTTCTCCAGTGAAAACGTTTGTGCAGGAAGGCACGTCATTCGTTTTATCTTGAAGGGTCCTCGAGAAAAGGCAGACTGGAGAGCCCTGTTGAAGGAATATAATCTCTTGCAACCGATTTTTTCCTCTCATCGCAATTCTTTCAATAGCAAAACAAGTGAAGGTACGTTTTTCAACTCGAAAAACAGCAACTCGAATCGGGAAAGCATCCCGAGATTTCTTCCTAGAGAGTTAGCTCGACTAAACTCTCTCCACTACAATAGACAGTTATGTTAGCTGATTCGTTATTCGCCCTAGAAAATTACCGTTCTGGAAATATAGTCGTTGACTCGGAAGATCGTTTACAGTACGGCCACAGAGCTTAATTACCTGATGGAAAAAGTAACTCTGGAGGTCTCTTGAGATAAGGAGTTGCTCAACGGATCCCGTCTCTTCTCCCTTATTTTTCCTTTCTTTTTCAAGTTTTGTTTTCCCTTCCCGAGCTTAAAGTACTGTTGGAGGTTTTTAGTATCTTGGCAGGACTCTTTTCAAATAAATAAACCCTTTGGGGTCGCAGGCCTATCTCTTCCCTTGTTCAAAAGAGTGACGCCTCAATTACTTTGAATGGAAAAGAAACGGGGCGAGTGGAATCGAGAGGCTAGACGGACTTGTTTTGTTGTCGAGCTCCCGTACTTAACAATAACAACGAGAGTGTGGATAGTAATGGAAACGTACGTTTGGATATTGAGGGCCCAAGATTTTCCTTGGTTCCGGCTCATGGTTTTTCGCTATGGATGGTGAAGTTGTTCTTTTGTTGTGATGAGAGTGAATGGACGAGGTTGAGAAGTGGAGGAGAGCTTTTTGCAGTTTGATTGGATTACATGCGTTCTAATAGCGTTTCCAGGGTGGCTTTTATGCGCTACGACAATCTAGACCAACCTCGCCTCACTACCACCCACGTGTTCATTAGTTTTCCTCTCTAGATTGCTGAAAAGCTTCAATTTAAGTAATTGATTGGATCTGAATAATGCTATGAGCGACCCAACTTCTCCCGAGAGTGATGGAATTTGATGCACAACCTCCAGATGAGCAGATCAAAAGTCTATGGAAGGGGATCGTTCCTCAAAAAAATTTGAAATCCTGAACTATAAAGTATATTACAAAACACCGCTAGAACAGAATCGAAAATCTCCATTTATTTCTATCACATGCAACTATTACGTTAACCAGCTCCCTCTTGTGCGAATTCCTTCCTGAGGTTCTCCGTATCTCCAGTGTACATGTACATTATGTTCAGTATACATGGAGAAAAAGAGAACTGCAAGAAGGAATTCGCGCAAGAGGGTGCTGGTTAACGTAATAGTTGCATGTGATCGAAATAGATGATTTTTTTTTTCGTAGGGGTGAAGAAATCCTTAAGATCCAGGGGTTAAAATTGGATCTCGTGAGATATCCGTGGGAACCGATTGCACAGGTATGTGGGATTCAAACCCACTAAAACCTCACCTCCTTATCCCACGTTCCCATCTCAGCCTGGAATTGTTCAACACATTACTTCAGGCTGAATCCTGGGAGTCTTCTTAGTTCTCTGCTAGGGGCCGGTCCATGGTTCTCCTTCGCAGCCTCTCCCGTTCTTGAAGGATTTTTTTGTTCATTATTTTTTCCACATAATCTGCCACAGTGGTCCAGTTTTTTTTCGCTTCCCTGCATCTTTGCTATGACCGTCTCTGGGGTTGTGTCCTGTGCTGCGAGATGCAACTTCTCCTTTAGGCAGTTCCTCTCCCCTGTCCATCGCATGCATTCAAAGAATGTATGGAATCCGTCATCATCCTTGTTCTCCTGGCAGTTGCGACATTTTGGGGACCTAAATTCGCATCTCGGCCTCTTGGTCAAGATCAAAAAGTATTACTCGACGTTGGATCATTGCATACGTCCACGAAGTAAATGGCGCTTGTTGTATCTCCTTGATTAAAATATAACCACAATCATGGCTATTAGTCAGCTGCAATAAAATACCCAGGAGTGATGTTGGACACGAAGTTAACGTTCTGGGAACATGTCAACAAGGCAGTGACCGAAGCATCAACAGTTGTGGGGAAACTGAGCAGACTCATGTCCCTAACCAGCCAAGAGGAAATTTCTGATGCCCAATAGCAAAATCTAATGTGCTTTACGGAGCAGAAATATGGGCCGGATCATTGTGTATCTAAAAGTACCGTTAAAAGATAGAGTCAGTGCTAAGACGAAGCGCCCTACGGGCATGCAGTACTTACCGTAAAGTTTTTGCTCTGCTGATCATGGCAGACATGTCCCAATTGACCTCCTGGTGGAGGGAAGGATGGGGATTTACCTACGCAGGAATGGAGAGAGTAATATTCACATGATGGGTATAGTGAGGAAGGAAGAAAGAGAAGAGACACTAAGAAAATAGCAAGACCGATGGGACAGTGAGTCTAATGGAGTCGTCGCGACTGTAAAGGACTGGGATGATTGAAATCATGGTGATAATGATTATTACATAGCTAACCCAGTTTCTGACCAGACTAGGATATGTCCGTTTCTTCCTAAAGAAGATTGGAAACTCAAGAGACTACTTATGTACGTACTGCCATGAAGAGGAGGACTCGGCAGAACATACATTCTTCTCCTGTACTAAATGGGAGCTGCTCCGTTTCTGTTTGGTGAGGAAAATATGAAGTTTTCAACCAGAGATGTTATTAATTAGTTGAAAAACTTGCAGTATTTTTAATTGGTACTTCTGTAATTTTAACTGATACAGTTTGTGATGAATTCTTAATTTCTATTCTGTTTCAGGTAAGAAACTATGTCCATCCATTCACCTTACTGTAAGTTAACGTTCCATACATTCAATTAAGACTTGCATGCCCGTTCATTGGATAATTAGAGCGTTGTACCGTGATGAGGCTCTTCTCTTTATAAAGAATTTCCTGGACTGCTGTGGAGTTCATGAAACGTAATATCCGAGTTTTACCGCCTTGCCTCTAATCGAGAAACTGGTGCGGTTAATTAAGGGAAGTTTTCTCCAAATCCGTTCAACAAGGGCGGAGAAAATGAGACGCAGAGGGAAGGCGCCAATCGGACTATAAAAAGATGGCGGCACCCGAAGCTTCGCCTTTTCAATTATGTTATACGCATCGCGTCCGAGGAAGGGAGAAATCCGAACCGTATTCGACGATAAAACGAAATTAATTAATCCCTCCCCAACCACTAACGCTAAATTTCCCGTTCCTTTCCCCCCTTTCTGCCGGAGTTTTGTGCAGCGAGATCCCAAAAACTCGGCAAATGAAAACGTAAGAGGAGCGTTCAAAGCGTAAAACCTTCTGAATGGTGCGCGGGCCGGCTGAATTCTATCGGTTTGAAAAGAAGGCTGATCAGGCGTGAGGGGCCACGGCTGGGTTCCTATAACCTGACCCCCCTTGCAACCTCTCTTCGTTATAACCCCTCTAAAACCTCCTTCCAATACCTTTCCTCGTGATTTTCTCCCTCGGGTTCAAAGTCCGTGTGAAAAGGGCTGGGGTAAACGGTAAACCAACTTGAAATATTGAAAAAGGCAAATGGAAGGGATTTTGCCATCTTTCACATCGAACTCACAATAAAGAACTCGAATTTTTTTTTAATTTTCAATAAAGACGGGTATAAACCATCTATCGAAATTAGATGAACCGATCAGTCATTAAATTCGTCAGTAGTAGATACTTCTGCCAAGTTTGGCAGTAGGGAGGCTCATCAAATAAAATTACCATGATATTGGCAATCGAAATTGTAACTAAGTTACATTTACCCAAAAACACTATCACAATTAACCCATTTAAGACTGAAACTCAAAATTTGGCATATATTAGGTTAGGCTAGGCGAATGCGTAATCAAATAATATCTAAACTGTTATTTCCTTGAAACTTGGTGAATTTATTTTTGGGCATTGTGTTATAAATAATATTAAAATAGTCAAAACGAACCAGGATCATATTCATATTGTATACGTACTATTATCAAGATGGGGTGGTTTATCGACCTATCTAGACTTGTTGAGTTTTCAATTTCTTTATTCCATTGCGACGTCTCGATTATATTATACCTCATATTATTCAAGAATGAGGTATAATTCTTCTTTCATCTAATTGTCTCTCTTTTAGTATTAATCTTTTACTTTTAATCTCACTTCATCAAGCAACATCCACATTTGAAACAAAAAAAAGTGGCGCCACCACAACAACCATGACACTAGGTATCTGATAAGCCTCTACCCTCTCCATAAGCCCCCCCCCCCCCCCCCACCAAGCGACAGATTGGAATGTTGGAAACTTCTCCCCAGTCTGCTGCCATCTTTGCTAGGGAAATAAAGTATTTGCCACAGTTTTATAAACGCTTTCATAATTTAAAAAATAATTATTCCTTTATTGTGATGTTTGGTTACTTCGTCCTACTAACCGTAAGTAACTTAAGATATTTTACTATAAGTACCATTTTTTACCGTTTTTGCCACCAATTTGTTACCTACATCCTTACTGGAATTCTTCCTGTATTCTTCGTAGATTCTCATGATTACGACTAATTCCGGTCTGGCCAGGGCGCTTTTGGAAAAGTATTAAACATGCCGAATTTGACTATACAATTTAATGACTGCCAGCAGAAACGAAGTAATGCTTCCTTCACTTCGCAGTCTGGGTGCTAGAGCGTCGTGAATATACTATGTCAAGCAACGAACCCAACCGGTGAAACTATCTTCACCGAAATTGAATTTACAGGTTGGATTGGAAGGAGCGACAAGAGGTTATTAGCATACCTATCGGAATTTCCCATCCAGAGCTCGTTACTGGCTGGGAGGGGATAGTTCCGGAGGCTGGAGAACGAAGTGCACAGAATTTGCATTTCCTCTGACACTTTGGGCCGTCGAGTCGTTTCATCTTCACAAGACCAATTTCCATAAGAGGATCCTCCAGTTTTTCTTGTGTGGCATGATGGAAGATGCTCTACTTCGCAATTACTTATTCTGTGATATACTCAGTTTATGGTTCATTATTTACAATAATTAACCTTTTGAAAAAATGTTCACTCGGTTCGAGAATTCATCATGTGGTGCACAGCAATCAAAATAAAGTTGAATTGTTGAAAGAAGTTGAAATAATAAAAATCGAGGGAGATAATTACATAATCCATTATACAGGGAGAGTAACACGAGTGATTCACGCCTTTCCTCCTACGTGGTCTACAACTAATTTCCGACAAAAAGTGCCTCATGACATTTTTTGGTATCCCCACTCAAAATGCCTCCTTTTCACTTTGAAATTTTTTCGTTTTTTTGATCTCTGCTCTATAAATTTACCATAACTACCTCAATTCAAGAGTTAGCTCAAATCTAAAAAATATGTTGGAAAGAGCGGAAAATTTTCAATTTTTTTTTTATTCCCAATAACATTTTTTAAGGGGAGTTGAGATGTGCAAACGACGTATGAAAAGCAAAACTCGTAAAAATCTTGAAATCGCTTGTTTCTTCATTCGTTTAGTAACCATATAAATTCTTCACACAGAATTGTGAAACTTCCCTAAAAAGTGCGCTAAAATCTCAGCTTTTCAACGGAGTAATAAAAAATGTTTTACAATCGAATTTGAGGGAGAAATTTCTATTTGAAAACGGAAAAACGTGCATT
Source organism: Apolygus lucorum (assembly GCA_009739505.2). Lineage (NCBI taxonomy): Eukaryota > Metazoa > Arthropoda > Insecta > Hemiptera > Miridae > Apolygus > Apolygus lucorum. The sequence goes on from CM019179.2 coordinate 22,435,832, forward strand.
TTTTTCAACGAAATCGACGATTATCGACGAGGATCGTCTTAAGAAGACAGATTTAGGATGATCCCGAACGTGTTCTTTGAATTCCGCATGTTCTTCGAAGCAGAGGTAGGTATTTAATTGTTTTCCTGAAATAGCCTCCTAACCTGTCTGTGCACCTTTCAACTTCGAGAAAACCCTTCCCGTAAAAACGAGAGTTTTCCCCCTCCATCTTGACCTTAGCTCGAAACGGCATGACAGGGCGTCGACCTGCTCGCAACCTCTCCAGTCCTTCCATACGGGAGGACTCTGCGCTTCGGAGAAGCCGCGGCGGTGAAGACCCTCCCGTCAAACCGTCAATTTCGTAAAAAAAAATAATAATAATTTTAAAAAATAAACGTTTTTCCTCGTTCAAACAGAAATTTCTTCTTTAAATTCGATTGTAAAATATTTTTTGATTACACCGTTGAATAGCTGAGATTTTGGCGCTCTTTTTAGGGAAGTTTCACAATTCTGCGTCAAGAATTGATATGGTTACCAGGCGACTGAAAAAACAAACTTTTTCAAAATTTTGCTTTTCATACGTCGTTTGCACATCTCAACTCCAATTAAAAAAACGTTATTGTGCATCAAAAATATTGCAGATTCAACGCTCTTTCCAACAGATCTTTTAGATTTGAATAACTGTTGAATTGAGGGAGTTATGGTAGATTTATTGAGCAAAGATCAAAAACACGAAAAGAATGTAAAATTGAAAAAAGAGGCGTTTTGAGTGGGGATGCCAAAATAATATTATGTCATGAGGCACTTTTTGTCGGAGATTAGTTGTGGAATACGTAGGAGAAAGGTCGTGGACCACTCGAGTTCCGCCCTGTATATTATGTGTATAAGGTGTGTATATAGGATGTAGCTATATAGCAGTAGCTGAGGTTGAATGAAATAGCCTTGAAGAACTCCTGGTTCTATTTACTTGAGATTCGTAAGTAGGTATCGGTGGTTTGTCTTAACAGTTCGCACACTGCAGGCCTTGGATGCTCACCTTTTGGAAAACCTCCATCCCTCCCAGCAGATAAAAGGTTCGGAATTCCAGATTCAGTTATTGTCTGATGAAGCCAAAGCCTTATATTATGAACGTCAGAAAAATCAATTCGACAAGCGTCATCCCAGACAACTCCCACAGTTTGAGGAAGGAAGGCACAACCATGTTCAAGCTGGTTATAGAGGAAAAGATCCAATCGTAAAAGGTCCATACATCCTGAAAAAAGTTAGCAGGATGAACAACCACCCGAAAACCCTTTATTATGAAGAGAGTCATGGACATTTAAAAACTGCTGTTGTTCGGAACTGAACATGATTTGATGATTAAGTATTTCAGAATTTCTGTGAACCTCTAGAAAACATTATTTTTCGTGTCTATTGCACCTACGTATTTAGTACCGTTTGTAATTTTAAGATGAAAAAGTTACCAAGATTTATCCCATTTTCATATCGTTGAAATTTCTATTTGTCAGAGAAAAGCATCTATTCTGTCCCTTCCCCATAGCTTCTCCTGATCTCCGTGCACCCCCTGAGTTCAGGGCAGGAGCCGCCACTGGTCCTATCGATTCCATCCTACTTCTTCTCTCTAGGTCCATGGTGCTGGTTGTGGGGACAGCCTCTGGTGACCAACTTCCATCCTAGTTCTTCTTTTTATTTCCACCATGGGTATTTGACATAATAATTACATGTCAGCTTAAAATTAGTTTACACTTGTAAAAGATCCATGCTTTCATGGATCAGTGAGTTTTGAGAAAAAAAAACTTTCTCCTAGGGTTTTTTTACTTTGAGGGAACACTTTTAAAAGCGAGTTTTTTTTCTTTTCAAATTTTGAGTGAAAATTTAGCTTACAGAGAGGGAAATTTTGCCGGGGCTAGACCCAGAGTGGCCTTATGGACGCTCCTGTGATTACCGAAAAATTTCGATTACAGAGGGAGTTTGAAAAAATTCCTTCTGCAAAATTCAACTTCATTTTCAAGTACAAAATGTATTTTTACGTACTTTTAGTTTTTACACACTTGAATGCTAAATTAGATATTTATGTATCCAATAATTGAATTTAAAAACTAGTTTTTATGAAAAAGATGTCAGTTATTTTATTGCGTAGAAACTTCTTCACTGCTTATTCTCAGACGTTGCAGGAGAAGAATTTGCTGCCATGGGAGCGCGCATTTTTCACATAAATTACATATTCTTGTAATTCCTCTCTCTCTTTTTTGGGAACCAGTTAGGATTACTGGAGTGTACGGATTACCGAAGTTTGGATTAGTGGGGTTCCACTGTAATGTTGAGTTTTTCTTGAGTCTGATACGTTATATACGTTATCAAAAGTTTGATACAAATGCAGAAGGACTCTTCAATGACTTCACGGTACGAGTATAAAATCCCCGATTTACCGTTAAATAAACCGTGCCGTAATGCTAGTATTTTCCATATAGAGTTGAAGAGTTTCTCTTCATTACATTTCGCCGGATCGTCTCGTATTTCTTCATATTTTTCTTTTTAATGGATGAGGTGAGTGAAACTCGTTAAAAGTAAACTCGCGGAGCGTCGTATGCATCATACAGTGAGATGGGGCGATAAACTTTATTTAAGTCCCCAACTAGTGGAAGGGATGAGTATAACGAAAGGAAAGGGTTTGTATCTCGTTCGCCTGACAAGGCAGCAGCTCTCAGGCGATAGAGTGTCTACGGAAAAGGGGAACTGATTTTTCTATACCGCCGCTGAGCCGATCCGTCTGCCTTTGAAGCGTTTTATTCAGACTTGAAAAAGAGGGGTTTTGAAGCCTCTTCCTCGAAAAACCCCATGAAAAGGGGCGGACGATGTTGAGGGTTTCTAGCGCCTCCTGAATAATAGATAGTGAAGGGAAAAGGGATGAGGGTGTAACGAGAGGAGAGGAAAAAAATCTCGAACAAATATTGATGTAAGGCCTGAAACCCGCTCAACGTTTTGGCGGGTAAATATTTTCGGTGGTGGGAGTCGATTGCACAGTCTCCGGGGTCACTGAAAGGCACGATTCCACAGGTGGAGGATCTTTTTGAAAATAATAACACTGCTGGAAACCTCAAAGGATTCCGTTCATTGTTGAAACGTGTAAGATAGACCAAATGTGCGGACGAAAAGTGATATTGTCAAGCCTTTGAGAGTCTTCGTCGCCGTCTAGCTGTCGATTCTCATCGGGAATACAGAGCATCAGACCGTGAAAGAGATACTTCATCATTTGCCACCTCTTCTGACACAACGGTAGTTGGCAATTTCCCGCGCCTGATGAAATGTGGCACCCTTCATGCCCCTGAATCTCAGGTTCTACACCACCCTTCAACTCTTTTAGCGAATTTTCGAGGAAAATGAAGCTATTGCAATAAACTCAAAATTTTTAGAATGGACTTTTTCGAAATTTCTTTCCGCCGAAATCCGTTTTGAAACATTCTGAAACGATCCCAGAAGTTTTTCAAAGAATCATATACACCTATATACAGGGTGCCTACACTTAGGATGGGCATAACTTCAGGGTTCGGTTTTACAAGATATTTCCAACAAAAAATGTCTCCTAGCAACTTTCTTTTAACCCACTCAAAATCCCTTTTATTTTCACTTCTAAGTTTTTTTTTCGCGTTTTCGACCTCGTTTTTTTCGCGTTTGAATATCATATTATGTGTCACTCCAGACAATAAATTGAGTAATTGTCCACCAAAAATTTTTTAGTTTCCGCCAAAATGTTTGTAACAACAAACAAAAGGCCGAGTTCGTTAGCCAGAAATTTTGGACAACTCAAAGTGGTGCAAATTTCAAAAATGGTCCAAAAAACGGGGGTTTTCCGTTTTTAGTGGTTATGACTTTCACAATCATAGTAATTATGGTATATTTGGACTCAGCACAAAATTTCTGATATCAATGCGTTTCAAAAATGTAAATTGTCAGAAATTAAGAAAAGCATGTATAAATTATATATGATGATTTATTTGATATATTTATATATATATAATGAAAACGTGCGTATATTTGTTGTACCCAGAAATGCAGTAGCCGTGTGGGTACTCTATGAGTTTGCTGAGACGTGTAGAACATGAATATGGACTCCTAAGATCTTCAAGGCATACCCATTGCATACAGTATGTTGGTATGGTAAACTGAAATCTGAAAAAAACAATAGCCGTGTGGGTACTCTATGAGTTCATGGAATAGGGGAAGAATCGATCAACATACTGCTGTATGTAAACACAAAACTTTTTTTTTTTCATGCTCATAGGAAAGTATACAATTCTTATAATAAACACTGGCATTTGAGGTTTGGAGATTTGGCACGATCACAATGTTTGAGTCTATCATCTCGAACTGTTAGCAGTGAGATGAGAGCTTCAGGATGGTGGGTAGATACCCCCGAGTCACGGCGACATGGACAAAATTTCATGTTTCAACAGTTTTTAATGTTCAAAAATAAAATTGCATCAGAACTGTGCCAGGAGTTTCGGGGTTGTCGTGGGTATCTACTGAAGTGCACTGAGGAGCACTGAAGTGCTCCTTTGGTACTCTAATTTTATAGGGCAATCCTATGATCAATAGGACGCCTCACTTCCTTGGCTGACAGAGCAGGATCTATCTGCCAAGAAGGGATGAAGAATGCCACATGAGGAATTTTGGTAAGATTTAATTTTTTTTAATTGTGTAACAGCAATTCGTAATCCTATAAAAATGATAAATTCACTGAAAATCAACTGAAAGACGTAATCTGTAAACTATATAAACATTTACCTCACGAAAGTTATAATACCTACGCTTCTGCTACTTGGGTGAACCCCTCCCACGTGCGTGCCGGTGTCAACATTCTGCTTTTTAGGACGTCCCACAGTAAGACTTGGGCGTCCTTATGCGATCGATCTGGGGTGAAGTTGGACAACACTCAACAGAAAAAAAAAATAACCACACAGTAATCCGTTTTAGACCATTCTGAATCCAAATCCGCGAAAAAAACCATAGGTGTATGTCTGTGTGTGTGTGTATGTGTGTATGTGTGTATGTGTGTGTGTAACAAAATCTTGTGTACTCTGCCCAGGCCTTAGTTCTCAACCGATTTTCCTGGTTCTTTTTTTGTTCGTCGCGGAAAACTATCTAGTTGTGCACTACGTCGCCGGAATTTCGAATTTTGCCTTTTAAGGGGAGGAAAGGGGGGGTTAATGCTCGAAAAACGTGCGTTTTTGGGCATAATCTTGTGTACTCTGCCCAGGCCTTAGTTCTCAAACGATTTTCGTGGTTCTTTTTTCGTTTGACGCGGAATACTATCTAGTTGTGCACTATGGCGCCGGAATTTTGGATTTTGCTTTTTAAGAGGGGGAAAGGGGGGGTTAATGCTTAAAAAACGTGCGTTTGCGTGCGTAATCTTGTAAACTCTGCCCCGGCCTCAATTTCCAACCGATTTGCGTGTTTCTTTTTTTGTTTGACTCAAATAACTTCCGAGTTGTACATGATTTTACCAGAGTACCAAAATTCGCAAGGGGAGGGGGTGAGTGGGGGGATAATATTCACAAAATATCCGATTTTTCAATATTTCGGTTCCTTTACTGCTTACTAATGGTACCCAAGCTTTGAAATTTAGGAAAAATTCTCATTATACCTCCGGATTTTCACGAATTATTCTCTGTACCACCATTGAACTAATAGTGGTGCCACCATGGTGCCAGGACATGGTGCCATGATGCCATAAACCGCTTATTTCGTGTTTTTTTTTTTTTTTTTTTTGTGTTTCACCTTGAATACGGATGTGAACTTCGACGGTCTGCCAACCAAAACTAACAGATGAAAGTTCAATGTTACGACGTATTTCCGAATTGGTGCCAGACCGGCACCATTGGTGGAGGGGGGGGGGGGGTAAACTCGAATTCGCATGTTGGGTATCGTAGATCATGGATTTTAAAATGCTCTTCAGATTCGAGGCTCTCATGATGCTAGAAATGTTATGGTGGATAATGGTGGGGGGGGGGGGGTTCAGTATTTCTTGCCTAAAGTAATAAATAAATTACATCGAGTGAAACTGTTTTATCACTTAACAACTGATTAAACTGATCTAATGCTTATCCAATGGGACGTCCCCTGGAATGCATGCATTACTAAACAATATGTTTAGATGTGTCAAGAGTTTCATAAGCGTTCTGTAGGAGGTCGTGTTTTACAAATGCGTGTTACGTGAGAGCATTTATCCAAATCACTTAGATCGGATGGAGTGGACGCCGCGGCCCTTGGCTTGCATGCATTTGATAGGGTGCGATAAGCAACTTTACCGAAATTACACCAGCTTGAGAGAAAATAATGACTTAATCATAACTTGTAATCACCAACTCTGAACCAACTTCATCCACAGTCACAAAGACGAGAGTTGTCTGTCTTAGGAGAGTTTAATGATCTCTTTCATTCGGGTCAATCTTGGTAGGTCGTATTCTACAAACACTTCGCATTCCATACATATCAGGCCTTTACGCAAGCGAATTTGGCTCCTGTGTTCCTCCAAATTGCATCGTTTGGTGGAAAATTATGGAGGTTTATTACTTTTTTACAGAATTTAGTCAATATCAAGTACCAATATCTTCCTGGCCTATCAATGAATTCTAAAATATGGTGAGATATAGTGTGAAGCACCTCATGTGGTTTGCAGGAACAATATACATTGCAATCCCCACCATTTCCAATTACTGATGTTGAGAACAAAGCTGTCATCCACAATTGAGTATATCATACATGTAGGTTGAAAGAGAACTGTAGCAGAAAGAGTTGAACTTGCTCGTAACAAGGAGTAACAGGGAGCTAACTGGCACGTCCTATATCAACATCCTCTGATCCACCGGCCTTTGAGGCGGTTTTATTCTAAACGCTTCTGACAAAAGCGGGGTTTCCAGGCTCGAACCCGTTGGGAGGAAGAGGGACCACAGTTCCCTTTAGCATCTTCTGAATAATAGATACCCTCGGTGGGAGAAAAAAGGCAAATCCTTCAGACCCGATATTGACGTTTCAAAGTTTTGCGGGTTCGGCGAGTGCAGAGAGGGAGTTTGCGCAGAGTTAGAGGGAAGAATCACACTGCTGGTACCATAATATTAATTCTGATGCTCCGGAGTGATTCATCTTATGACGTCTGACATGAGTGAGAAGATCTTCGTCTAGTATGAGGTCATTGCGGAGATGGAGTTCGCACGGTGTTAAGTACAATGAGACTGGTGTGGATACCATTACATAGTGATGAGGTACTGAAGAGATTAGCAATAGGTACAATTGCAAGCAAGCAGCATGAGGCTCTCCTACTAAACATGAGAGGTTGATGAGTAAGAGGATGAGAGCGGGAATAATCACAGATAATAGGAATTTTCAAATATGCGGGTGAAATCTATATACGGTGGGCACTATCGTGTCCAGAGTTGTGCAGGAATTATGCCCTACACTCACTTCGGGAATAGCTTAGAAAACGCAACTTATTCATCTCTTTAGCAACCTATCAGTGTTTTCTACAGCCTCTCGTCGTACGATCCATGCTTGGGATAAATTCCTTTCTTGACCAACACATTTACTGGCTGGTAACAAGTTTGCTTTCTCGAAAGCAGCAGGTTTTTGCAAATTGCTGCCTGAGATATATCGTTGCATGTTCTGGCCGGATGTAATCTCTAACGATCAGGTCTTCGAGAGAACTGATAAACAGTCTTCAGAGATTAAGCAGCAGAAAGGGAGATGGATAGGTCACAAACTTTGCAAGGATGAATCTTCCACTGAGAAGAAGGCGTTGAACTGGAATCAAAAGAAGAGAACGACCGCGCGGTAAAGGCGGTTTGTGGAGGCAAAAGCAGTGTGAGGCGGGAAGTCATTGCTGGAATTCTACACCCTGGCATCCAAACGAGAAGGATTACTAAATTTCGTTCCTATGAACCTCTTAAGCGTTACAGGAATTAAGACAAGACGTCTACTGACTCGTTCCCTCAGAAGCCCCAATGCTATGGAAATCCATTGAAGAGAAAAGCTTAATCCATCTTTGTATCACACCGCTAATGAATTTCTTCCTCGCAGAAATTTTATGGATTGGGTTTCAATATTAAAATGAATATATAATGTAAAATATACAATATAAAAGAATAATATAAATATCATCTGAAACCCACCAAGAGAAGAGAGATGATGATTTATGACACTGTAATGTTAATGTAATTTTAAAATTTGATAAGCCACAAAATAGCTACCAAACTCATACAACCAGGTTACTAGTTGAAAAAATACTAATATTCTCCATACAAATTTAAGATGACTGCTTTTGGAATGAAATTATCTTAGAATTAAAAACAAAATAAATTGGATAAATCAATGAAATAAAACTTGACTAATTTTCTTGAATAATTCAAAATTTAGAATTTCAGAAGAACGGTTATTTAATAACAAAATTACTATTATAGTAATTTTGTTATTAAATAACCGTTCTTCTGAAATTCTAAATTTTGGAATGGTGTAAACTAGTTTTACCTTAGATTCAGGAACACGTTATGCCTGGTAAAATAGCAAGTTGTTGCACAATTTATATTATCTAATATTTCGTTTCTTCTGCAATGATACACAAAATTAAAACGTAAAAAGAAGATAATACACGAAAACGGGTCCGAGTCGCTCCTGGCCGAGCCGAATAGTGGCTGAAGGACCCATTGGATGCTCCTGTTCATCATTTGTCTACCTTCCTGTTACCTAATTTCAAAGTTAATACGTTTATGTTGTGGTATATACAATCCAATTATTTACTATCACAGGGCTTGAAATAAGTTTTTTATTTATTAATTATTGTTATATTATTGACTAGGTACAGTATTAATATTACTTGTATAGCGAACCTAATAATTTTCTTTACAATATTGTCCTGCACCTCGTATTTTGGCAAATAAATCTTTATCATTACCTATTAAAGGTTTCTAAGATTTTTCTGTTTGATGATGCATCCTTTCAATCCCAAATCTACGGTTCGTGTAGACATCTACTTCCATTCAACCCACATCTACGGAGAGGGCGTATTCACTAATCATAACTCGACATTATCACACGACATTCATTGCTCTACAATACGATTGAATTTAACTTATCAAACATTACTAAGCCTACCACGCTTTGCGGGGTTCTCCCAAACTGTCTGTCTCCCTGTCGATACATCGATACACCCGTCCACTATCGATAGCTGATTCAATAGGCTTCTCGATCATTCAATCCATCGAGAAGCGGATTCAGATCTCTTATTATATTTCGGTGGTGCTTAATTTGAATACTGGCGATGCCGCCGACATGTATGTAAAACAACGTGAATTTTTTTTTAAATTTATTAGGGCATTTAAACGAAGTTTGTCAAAAGAACTCTAGTAATCTAACAAGGAGAAATTCGTAACTCAAAGAATAAGCTCTTATTTCATTAAATTAAATGAAGAAACAAATTTTGTTGATTCCACAGGTCTGGATTTTTCAACTGGGTCTGTTGTAAAGTTGCCAAAAATATCAACTTTTGACGGGTCACTCAGATAGTAAACTTCTGTTTATATTACAGAGTACAGCGCGATCGCGACATTATCGAAACGTAGAATGAAACCTAGTTAGTATCGTTTGTGTACATTAAGTTAGATCTTCTCCAGTGGGAAGGGAGGGGGGAGGGTCGCAGAGTTTCAAAAGTCCTTGGATAATATGGCCTGATGTAGATTCAGTTAAAGTTGAAAGAGGAATGAAGCAAGACTGCCGTGCTAGCACTATGACATGACACCGAGACCACGATATTTGCATAAACACGACATTGAGAAGATGGTGAGAAGGAATAACGGCTAATACCACCAGATAAGTTAGAATGTCGGATATGGGCGAACAAAGTTACGAAGGAATCGTAAATATAAAGTCAATTCCAAACCATACGCGTATACGTTATGTATGTGGAAGAGTCGAAAGGGTCTTCAAAAGCGGAGATGACGATTGGCATCCTTTCAAGTTACACAGTTCTTGGAAACTTTGTTCGATGGTTTGATTTCTTCACTTTGCTTTAGATCGAGGCACAAGAATTGTGGTGTGTAGGAGGTTTCTGGCTGATGATACAGTGAACCGTAGATAATGATATTATTGGATGGTAATAGCCTACCTACTTATCTCGCTCGGTCGAACGTAATATTGCCCGAACTAATTGTAATATTGTAATACAACATGTACCAACCAACGAGGAATAACAGCGATCGGACCTGCACTTGACATCATTCGGTATATAATTTAACATTCACAATACTAAATAACACACACTTATTTTACTCGCCATAGTGTGTACGTTATCATGTTATAATAATTATAACAATTATTGTAATGCACAATAACGGCCCAACCGAATTTCAATTTTACTACCTTCTTTATACTTAATCAAAATCTCAATTTATCGTTCTGGTAGGTCGGCGAATGTATAATAATAATAATCATGTAATCTTTATTCTTAATCCTATTATAAGGCAAGAATGGGTCCAAGTATAATGTAAAATAGAAAAGCAGGAGATAGCTTGTCTCACACGTACATAATAATCATGCTCCACTGAGCGGCGCCTCCCGGACCCGCCCACCATGGTGGCGTCTCGTATCCAAGTGCAGGCCCCCACTTCGAACTGAGGCACCCGACAAGGCTCCATTGTTTGTATGTCTATTATTTAGTATTGAAAGATGTCCAGATTCGCTGTGTATAAGGGCACCTGGTAACTCCCATTCAAGATAGGCAATTTTTCGATTTCTGTGTCCCTTTTTCTAGGTTGCTGTTCGTTCAGTTTCGTTCAAATTTTTGTTACATCTACTGCTGGTTGTGTTCTTCAAATAAGTCGGATAGTTTTTGATGATTTTTCCAAGAGTAGTGTTTTGAGCCCGATTTTCTATCATTCAGAAATTCCTATCAGCCAAGCAAAGCCAGATTTGATGAAACTATTTGACTAATTTGAAGCTCTTTTGTTACTCAACAAGTAAAAATTTGGATCACGTTGCTACGATCAACCATTCAAGAGAGAAAAGTACATGAAGTTGAAGAAATGCAATTTTTCAAGAGACCAGTTTTTTATGATGAGTTAATGGACACACACTTCAGATTCGAATATCGCAGTTTTAACATGTTTAATGTTTTAGGGCTGGGGGTCATTCTGTGAATTCCGACACGCAAATCTGCAACGCTTTTTAGGACGTCCCACAGTAAGACTTGGGCGTCCTTATGCGATCGATCTGGGGTAAAGTTGGACAACACTCAACAGAAAAAAAAAAAAATAACCACACAGTAATCCGTTTTAAACCATTCTGAATCCAAATCCGCGAAAAAAACCATAGGTGTATGTCTGTGTGTGTGTATGTGTGTGTGTGTGTGTGTGTGTGTGTGTGTGTAACAAAATCTTGTGTACTCTGCACAGGCCTTAGTTCTCAACCGATTTTCCTGGTTCTTTTTTTGTTCGTCGCGGAAAACTATCTAGTTGTGCACTACGTCGCCGGAATTTCGAATTTTGCCTTTTAAGGGGAGGAAAGGGGGGGTTAATGCTCGAAAAACATGCGTTTTTGGGCATAATCTTGTGTACTCTGCCCAGGCCTTAGTTCTCAAACGATTTTCGTGGTTCTTTTTTCGTTTGACGCGGAATACTATCTAGTTGTGCACTACGGTGCCGGAATTTTGGATTTTGCTTTTTAAGGGGGGGAAAGGGGGGGTTAATGCTTAAAAAACGTGCGTTTGCGGGCATAATCTTGTAAACTCTGCCCAGGCCTCAATTTCCAACCGATTTGCGTGTTTCTTTTTTTGTTTGACTCAAATAACTTCCGAGTTGTACATGATTTTACCAGAGTACCAAAATTCGCAAGGGGAGGGGGTGAGTGGGGGGATAATATTCACAAAATATCCGATTTTTCAATATTTCGGTTCCTTTACTGCTTATTAATTGTACCCAAGCTTTGAAATTGAGGAAAAATTCTCATTATACCTCCGGATTTTCATGAATTATTCTCTGTACCACCATGGAACTAATATTGGTGCCACCATGGTGCCAGGACATGGTGCCATGATGCCATAAACCGCTTATTTCGTGTTTTTTTTTTTTTTTTTTTTTGTGTTTCACCTTGAATACGGATGTGAATTTGACGGACTGCCTACCAAAACTAACAGATGAAAGTTCAATGTTACGACGTATTTCCGCTTTGGTGCCAGACCGGCACCATTGGAGGAGGAGGAGGAGGGGGGTGAACTCGAATTCGCATGTTGGGTATCGTAGAGCATGGATTTTAAAATGCTCTTCAGATTCGATGCTCCCATGCCGCTAGAAATGTTAAGGTGGATAATGGTGGTGGGGGGGGGTCAGTATTTCTTGCCTAAAGTAATAAATAAATTACATCGAGTGAAACAGTTTTATCACTTAACAACTGGTTAAACTGATCTAATGCTTATCCAATGGGACGTCCCCTGGAATGCATGCATTACTAAACAATATGTTTTTTCTTAGTTACCACGGACCGATTTCTTAGTTACCACGTTATATCGGCTCCATTTGGGGTCTAGTTGTACCAAGATGGTCACTGATCAGCTGAGTGAGCTCCAAGGCCATTTTCTCTCCTGTTGAACGCAGGAAGCTGAAATTTGAGAAGCAGGGTCAATGGAGAATGCTGAAGGCGCCTGAGTGGTCATTGATCAGCTGAGTGATCGGCAATCTAATTTCTCCCTTGCGAGGGAAAAACATTAAACATGATTTAATGTTTTTCCCTCGCAAGGGAGAAATTTTTTAATAAAATTTCATTTTTATTGTGTTATGTTATTCAGCCCGTTGTCTAGTTTTTTTAGTATAAAAAAATCGACATTTTTAAAAATTTTAGCCTCCCCGGTGCCTTTAAGGGAGTCTCAGTCGGTCGCCGTCCGTTCTCAGAATTTCGCGAAATTGAAGGGGCAAAAACTTAAAAAATTGAACCTAAATTTGAAATTTTAAAGGATTTTAGAAATTTGTTAGTGCACGGCCTTAGGGAATAGAATAACTGAAATATTGCTGCTGGAATCATCAAAATCGAACAATAATTACCAAAGAAAAATGGGAAAAAGTACTGAATAAACGTGGTTTATCCGTGTTTTTCCCTTATTTCTGTGGCAATTATTGTTCGATTTTGATGATTCCAGCGGCAATCTTTCAGTTTTTTAATTCCCAAGGCCCTTGCACCAGTGAATTCCTACAATCCTTGAAAATTTCAAGTTTAGCTACATTTTATGGGAAAAACATAACTGAATTAATGGTTTTCCCATTTTTCTCTGGCAATTATTGTTCGATTTCGATGATTACAACGGCAATATTTCAGTTTTTTAATTCCCTAGGGCCGTGCACTAATTAAATCTTTTAAAATTTACAATTTAAGTTCAAATTTTCAAGTTTTTGCCCCTTTGATTCGACCAAATACTGACCCGGAATGAGGAGCGAACATCGGCCAACTGAGACCCCCTTATCATATTAGATGAGGGAGACCTGGTAGATGGTAGATCTCATAATTACAAAATTTGTAATTTAATACTATTTCAATAATAATAAGATGACTCGTGGGAGGTTAGAATTTTTATCCAGGGGTACGAATCAAGAGAAGAACAAAATCACTTGACGTTAAGTTAGACGAAACACAGTTCAAAATAGACAGAGATGAGAGGGAAGTTCACTCCTTACAAGTGAAGAAAGTGCGCGCAAAGTAAATAAGAGCTCGCTCTGTAATGAATGGGTGAAAGTAAACTAGAGTTTCCATTGGACGAGAAACTGAAGGAAATAGGTACCCAATCAAGTGCATGCAATGTGAAAGGAAGGTCTCACAATGGTGAGGAATGAAAAAACCTTGAATCCTATTGGCTCGAAAAATAAAAGGAGCCTGGAGTAACAACCATTGCCATTCAAGAAGGCTGGAAGAAAGCTCAAATAGCCGAGAGAAGGTATAATTATCAGGGTAAAACAAGCAATTGAAAGCTGTTTAGCCCTGAACGATTTTTAGCGAAAAATTGGACCGGCTATTGTCCGAATAGTTTACAACACCCCGGACTCGGAACTGAACAGAACGAACACACTTTTATCAAACTGGTGTAAAGGATCTTGTATTAAAACTTGTTTACAAGAACGTAACACTTTACTTGAACTTCACAAGTAAGAACGAATGATTTGGAGCCTTCCAAATTGATCGAATTTAATGGTTTTTTGGGAGAACAATAAGACGGTACTTTTTCATAGAAAAACGGAAAAAGCGGAATGAAAAGATGGCGACAGACACAGGACGGGAAAAAAAATGCCATCTCAAGAAAATTACAATCCTCTCACCAAGAACGATCTCACCCAAAAGAGAGTGACAAAAACGCGTTCCGATCAAGAATAAATTTAAATAATTATCTACGATAAGAACTTGATGTCGGATCAAAAGATTAATTTATTTAATCAAAGAACAGGACAACGATCCTAGCGCTCAAGCGAGCAGCGGAGCTGAGAGAAGTTTGTAGCGGGAAGTTCAAACTGAACGCGGCGGTTAATTCAAACCTTCGGCTGAGGCCGAACACACTCCCCCCCCGGAATGACTTCATTCTTCTTTAGGTAACGGACATAGCTTCACGACAGGGCGCCGCAAGGAACCTGTGGACGTGCGCACATCAGCCACGCGCTGAACGCCATCTTCCCCAGGACAGAGCTGAACTATTCTGCCCATGAGCCATTGGAGGGGAGGAATATTGTCCTCCATGATGAGTACGACGTCTCCAATCTGAGCAGGTTTGGAAGGAGTGTCCCATTTGGCTCTGGCTTGAAGATCAAGAAGGTATTCCTTTCGCCATTTACGCCAAAAACTCTTGACCAATTGGTTAACAAAGTTCCATTTAGGGACAAGGCGAGGACTGACGTCAGTGATCGAGGATTCTGGAAGTGCAGTAAGCGGACGCTGAACGAGGAAATGACCAGGGGTGATCACTTCAATGTCATCAGGCGACCCAGACTGGTGCACAAGTGGTCGGCTGTTGAGTATAGCCTCAACTTTCACAATGACCGTGGAGAACGCTTGAAGGGTGGGTGTGTGGTCTCAAAAATGAACTCGAAGCAGACGCTTTGCAGACTTCACTGCAGACTCCCATAGGCCTCCAAAATGTGGAGCTCTTGGTGGAATGAACCTCCATTCTACTCCTCTCATTGCCAGGCGAGCAGCAAGCTCATCAGCGACTCCATCTTCCATTGCAACTCTGAGCTTACGTAGCAAATTGGCTGCTCCCACAAAATTCTTACCATTGTCGGACCATATGGATGATGGCACACCCCGTCGGCCCATAAATCTTTCTAGGCACTGTAGAAAGGCATCCGTGGTCAGATCCATTACCACTTCGAGGTGAACGGCTTTTGTAGCGAAACAAACAAATATGGCAAGATATACCTCAATGGCGCGAGCACCGCGTAATCCAGCAACTGAAACTTTGAACGGACCTCCAAAGTCAAGACCAACTTGCTCGAACGGATAAGCAATTTCAACTCTGTCTTTAGGGAGTTGTCCCATGGGAGGTTGGAATGGTTTGGGTTTGATCGAAAAGCAGCGGTTGCAGCCAGCAAGGGTTTGTGTGACGACGTTGCGACCATTGACAATCCAATATTGACTACGCAAATGAGCAAGAGTGGCACGGGGCCCCACATGCATACAGCTCTCATGGGCATGTCTTATTAACATCCTGGTAAGAACATCATTTTGAGGAACGAGAGCAGGGTGTTTAGTCTCATATCGGAGAGTGCTATTTTGCAAGCGACCTCCAACCCGTATAACTCCATCAGATGATTGGAACACTGCTAGCTGCTTCATGAGCTTAGTGAATGGTCGGCGTTTATTCAAAGCGTCCTTAATCTCAGTAAACTGTCGGTGTTGAGATCGACGAACAAGGACTAGATCAGCAGAGCGTAATTCTTCAGACTTGAGACTACCGGAGAAATAACGTGGAGATCGAGAATTTCTTATGAATCGAAGAATCCATGCAGTGACTCTACGTAACCTTGAGTAGGAACTGTAGCGTTCCTCAAGTGACAGATCGGCACTGACAATAGTGCTATTGTGAACTTGAGACTTGCGAATTTCATCACTCACTAGCGGAGAACTGATATCAGGGCGAACGCGTCGAATGGGCCATTCAGAACGAGGCATCTTAAGCCACATGGGGCCTTGCCACCAAATCGGGTCTACAACCAACTGCTTAGGAAGAGCTCCTCGTGATGCAACATCAGCAGGATTATCCTTTGTGTTCACATAATACCAATTCTGTGGTGGTAATTCTTTGATCGTTTTGGAGACTCTGTTGCCCACAAAGACCTTCCACAAGGGGGCTGGATCAGCTGTCAACCAGGATAGAACAATGGTACTATCCGAGCACGCAACCATACGTTCAATGGGTATGTGAGCGAATTGGGGGCGAATTTTTTTGAACGTTTTAGCTAGTAATTCTGAAGCTAGGTGCTCCATTCTTGGAATGGACTCAGTCTTCATAGGAGCGATTCTTGCTCTTGATATAATGAGCCAAACGATGTATTGCTCCTCAACTAGGCTGACATGATACAAAACAGCTGCATAAGCCTTCTCAGAGGCATCAGCGAACCCCACAAGCCACTGATCAGAAACTGAAAACTCCAAGTGCCTGGGCAGCGCAATCTCTGAAAGAGAGCTCATAGACTCAGCCAGATGTGACCATTCCTGTGCAAGATATGAAGGAAGTGGATCATCCCACTCGAACTTCGCTTGACAAACCTGCCGTTGAATACCACGAGCGTGAACAGAAACAGGCATTACCCAGCCCAATGGGTCATAGATTCGCCCCACCTGACTTGCCAGCTCCCGCTTGGTCTTAACTATCAAGGTAGAGGGAACCTTAAAGAAGAACGAGTCAAGTTGGGGATTCCAAGCAATCCCCAACATTTTCAGTGGTTTTTGATCGTCAGAACCCAGATCGACACTTTGAGCCAGAGACAGACAGTGCTCTTTAGGGATACCTCTCAGGACATCAGAACAATTAGAGGCCCACTTTCTCAGCTCTAGGTTAGCTGTTGCTAATAGATCAATGAGCTGATTTCTAACCTCAATAGCTTCCCTACGGTGTTGTCCTCCGCCATGGACATCATCAACATAAGTATGATCATTTAAAAGTACCGAGGCTCTAGGAAACTTTTGAGCGCCTTGTTGTGCCAAGTGCTTAACCTTCTGTCCGGACCGTTGTCCCTCGTTGCAATGAGGACCCCCGTCCGTGGGACACCGACTCGCTTTTTTCATGGTTGTTATTGAAATATGACAGGATTTCGTTGTAAATACCACAAACTAACATAAAACATCTTTATTGCAACGTCTTTCTTCGTGTATAACATCAAATGAATTGGTTTTTATCACAATTTATCGATATAAAAAATAAGATTACACATTATTTTTATTTTTCACTTCCTGGATTTCATCCAGCTTAGGTATCACATCATTTTGACTACTCAGATAAAAAATTCAGTCTCAATTCACGCTCAAAATGACGTGTTCTACGTAGAATTGGAGGAAACATTCCAATTCAAAACCTCTAGAATCATTAGGAGTCTACTACGTAGGTACCAAGAACATAAAAACTAGGAATAAAAAGTTTTATTCCTTTATTAAAGAATAACACATAAAAAAAAGGACACTTACCTGACCTTCCGCAGGGCCTGACAGGAGGGTACTGAGGATATGAGCCCACACAGAGGAAAGGGGTAGGCTCAGGATGGGGAAAAGCCCCCAGCACCCGTCCCAGGGACGTGGGTCCGGACAGAAGGTTAATGACCTTGTTGGCTAAGAATGGAGCGCAAGTAGTACCATAAGTAACAGTCTGAAGAGCGAAGTCTCGTATTGGTTCGTGTGGAGAATTGCGCCAAACAATTCTGAGCATGTTGTGATCTGGAGCTGGATGCCTAATCTGTCTGAACATCTGCCTTATATCTGCAATGAACACGTACTTAAATGCTCGAAATCGAGTAATCATGTCAGCTATGTCAGGCTGGAGCTTTGGACCTGGATGCAAGATCTCATTGAGCGAACGACCATTGGAACTGCGCTGCGAGGCATTAAATACCACTCTAATTTTCTCTGGAGGATCTTCTGATCTATGAACAGCATGATGGGGGATGTAGTAATTCGGCTCGTTTTCTACAGGTGGAAGAACTGGACGCATGTGATCTAGCATCAGATATTCATTCATGAAATCAATGTAGGCCTTTGCAAGAACAGGATTTTTTGACAGCTTGCTCTCCAGTCGATAGAGCTGCCTCATGGCAATGTGTCGTGAGTGACCCAAGGAACGGCGATCTTCCGAGAACAAAAGAGGAACAGTATAGCGACCATTGGGGTCACGATGGACTTGATCATTGAACATGCTGTCAGCTTCAATTTCTGCAGGCGTCCAGGGCAAGACCTCGTCAACTGATTCGATTTCAAATAGCTTCCTAAGAAGTTCTTCAGTACTATGATCAGACGAATGAATGGTATTGACTGTGGAAATTGGAACTTCAGGAGTGCTGATTTTGTCAGATACAAGGTGAACTTGTGTGGGTCGCTGCATGGAGTAACTGGTGAACGATTTTAAGAGAATGAACAGCTTATGAGTTGGCGCATCCAGAACTTGAGGGGGAACGACTGAAAAGAGATTACGAATGACAGGCTGAACGGGAACTGGTGCTTCTTTCTGCAAATGCCTGCTATGTTGACGTTCATAGTCTGAACGAGGAGGCTTAGGAGGGTTAACGATAGGGACATTCATAATTGAATTCCTTGGAACAGAATGTATGGTCTCGAGTACTTGCAGTATTTCATTCAAGACTGAGCGTCGATATGCGGATCCAAAGAGGGGTTTGAACTGATTGTTTGTGGCAGGTGGAGAACTCATGGCACTGCTGGTAATATTGAATCTTCCGATACAAGTGAGCGGACAATTGGAATGAAAGTGACGTACATGAACTGTTTCCTTAAATGTGACTCGAGCAGGGTTGTTCACAGCGGCTCTTCCAAGAACAAGCCATCCCAATTCAGACTCTAGAAGCCACGGCGAGTTGCCCACAGGTTGAATAATTTTTCCATGAACGAGCTGCATGTATAAATCTACACCTATGATCAGATCAACTGACCGACGTTGATGGAATGCCACATCCGCAAGCTGACCTCGACATTTCTCAATATGAGGCCAACGATCGACACCTAGCGAGACTGAAGGCAATTTATCAATAAGGTGATCCATTACGTGAACGGTGAAAGGCAGAACTCGTCCTGTTCTAGTGTGCAGAAAGGCTGTAGCCGCGTGGTTGGTGGATTGTGAATTATTACCTACTCCAACTATTGAGGAGCCAACAGGAGCCAGATGCAACTGTGCTTCCTTAGCTGTGGCTGACGAGATCACATTGACCTCGGATCCAGAGTCAAGGAGAGCGCGAACATGAGTAATCTGACGGCCATCAGGTGATATACGAACGAGGGCAGTGGGCAACAGACCAGTAGAGCAGGAGAACTTCAAACAGGAACGTCCGAATGATCTGTGTTGTCCATTCTGGAGAACAGTACCAGGGCGGTAAGTAGCTCGCTTACTATGGGTGACATGCATTGGTTTCAACTCCAAGGAACATTGATCAGTCGCAGTCTTAGGTCTCGTAGACATGATACGTGGGCAACCTCCTACATTTGATCCAACATTAAGCCCTATCACCGACCTAGAATGATCCCAAGAATTACACATCCTAACAGAAGAGGTATGAGTGCTTTGGTGACTCGCTACCTCCGCGTACGATGAGAGCTCTTCTGAACGACAGCACTTACTGGTGACTGATCTAAAACCTAGAGATGGAATGAACTTAGCAGAAGTTATACCCTTACGTGCTAAATTAAAACTAGGGGCCGTAGAGCTTGAACGGCTAGATCGTAAAGCTAACATCCTACCTGTGGGATCGGAATTATAATGAATTTGATCGTACTTGGTGAGATTTTTCCTACTGCTGTGGACACCCTCACTGAAAGATGTCCTTAGTCTGACCTGATGTCCTGTCCTTACCTGAACGAGTGAAATTATTAGTGTGAGGGTAATCCACAGCTAGACACCTTCAATCTGAGAAGGATTTCTCCTCAGACTCTGTAGAAGAATTACCTTGAGAATAAGGCTTTATTCGACATAAAATGTGCACAACAATAATTTCATGAACATCCAAATCAGGCTAGAGAATTAGACCATATGATTGTTTAAATATAATAATAATTAGAACTCATATCACTCTTCCCTCCTCAAAGAACAAAGTCATCAAATTTTTGGGGAACCTTCCGGGTCCTGGATGATCGCCGTAGCGGAGGTTCTTGGGGCACTTCAGACTCTTCAGATTCTTGTTGGGCACCTGGATCTCTGGGCTGTTGTGATGCAGGGAATCCTGACGTGGATTCCTGTCCTGAAATCTCAGAGCTGGGATGATGGGCAGTCTGGTCCAATAAATCTTCTTGTTCCAGGTCGCTACTACCCCTTGGCGCAAGATGCTTCAGAGAGACTGTAGTTTCTCGGCCGTTCGTGAGTCTCACTCTTGCATATTGAGGGTTGACGTGTACTAGGTCCACTTCCTCCACAAGTGGGTCATACTTGCTTTGGCGGGTATGGTTTTTCATGAAAACTTTTCCAGGTGGCAACAACCAGGAAGGAAGAGAGCTGCCATTCGTTGATCTTCTTTGATGGGTAAACATTCGCTCGTGGGGGGTCTCATTTGTTGCTGTGCATAGCAATGATCTAATTGAATGGAGAGCATCCTTCAGTACTAATTCCCAATCACGTACATCCATTTTGTTCGTTTTTAGTGCCAATGAGATGGTGCGCCATATCGTGCCATTTTCCCTCTCAATTTGACCATTGCCAGTTGGATTGTACGGACTTGACATTGAAGTAGCAACTCCTTTGGAATGCAAAAATGTCTGCAACTCACTTGAATTGAATGACGACCCCCTATCAGAGTGAATATAAGAGGGGACCCCAAAGGTAGTAAATAGGTCAAGCAAGCATTCAATTACTGTAGCCGAGCTGACGTTGGGGCATGGGTATGCGAATGGGAATCGTGAGTATTCGTCAACTATTGTGAGTAGGTATTTGTTGCGTGAACTGGATGGAATGGGGCCTTTGAAGTCTATACTCAAGCGCTCAAAAGGATGTGTGGCCTTGATAAGAGGGCACGAATTGCGTTTGAAGAATCTTGGTTTGACTTCTGCACAGGTAGGGCAAGCTGAAGTCATTCTACGAACCTCTTCAATGGAAAATGGAAGGTTGTGGGTTCTCACCCAGTGTACCATTCTTGCCACACCTGGATGACTTAGTTGGCTGTGGAGGGTATGCAATTTATCAGGGTGGATAGCATTGCAAACCCTCGACAATGCATCGGCAACGTGGTTATCTTCCCCTGGCCTATAGATTATTTCAAAGTTATAACATGAAAGTTCGAGCCTCCATCGTTGAATTTTTTCGTTTTTGATTTTAGATTTGTGCTCTTTGTTAAACATAAACGAGACTGAGCGTTGATCCGTGATGATCCTGAATTGACGTCCTAGAAGGAAATGTCTCCATTTCCTGAGAGCTTCCACTATAGCAAGAGCTTCTTTCTCAACTGTAGGATGCTTCTTCTCACACTCTGTGAGTTTTCTAGAGAAGAATGCTACTGGCTGACCTAATTGAGAAAGTACTCCCGAAATGGAAAAATCACTAGCGTCTGACTCGACTGTGAAGGGGGCCTCAGCGTCAATCGTACTCACCACCGATTTGGCGATTTCATTCTTGAGCGTTTCAAAGTCAGTTTCTGCTTCTTTTGAGATAGGGAAGGACTTGGTCTCGAAAAGTCGTTTCGCTTTATCAGTAAAATTTTGGACCCATTTTGCGTAATGAGCAAACATGCCTAATACTCGCTCCAGAGATTTGCGGCTATCTGGAAGGGGCATCGTAAGCAAAGGCCTCAAACGTTCCGGATCAGGAGAAATTTTGCGATTCTCTATTTTGTAGTCTAGAAGAGTAATGGATTTCAATGAATAATGACTTTTCTCTTCATTGATCGTGAGACCGTATTTTTCTACAGCTTGCATGAACCTAGCTAAATTTTGATCATGCTCTACTTCATCTCTCCCACATATAGTCACATCATCAAGGTAAGCATAGGTTTTTGACAATTTCTCTTTGGATATTATGCTATCAATCACACGCTGAAAGGCCGGTACTCCATCCGTCAAGCCGAAAGCAAGCCTTCTGAACTGGTACAGTTTTCCACTAGCTTCGAATGCAGTAAATGGCCGGTCTACTGTACGGAGAGGTATCTGGTGATAGGCGCTTTTCAAGTCAATGGTGCTGAAGAAAGAGTTTTTGGCAACTTTCTCAACGATTGACTCGAGATTAGGAATGAGGTAGGCGTCTAAAAATGTAAATCGGTTGATCGTTTGGGAATAGTCAATGACCATTCTTTTTTTATGATTTTCGCTTTTCACAATGAAAGCTTGGGCACGCCAAGGTGACCTACTTTCTTCAATTATCTCATCTGCTAGAAGTTTTTCTATTTCCCTGTCAATGAAATTGCTGTCTTCCTGAGAGTGTCTCCTAGATTTCGTAACAATCGGTTTCACTTCACCCGATAGGTGCTCAAAAAGTGGTGGTGGATCAATCTTAGCCGGAGCTAAGTAGCATATTTTCAAAGGAGGTTTGGCTCCACCGAATGTGAGGTTCAATTCGGAGTGTTGTTTCAAAACATCATGGCCGAGAATTACATTGACACATAAGTTAGGGAGTACACTAAATTTCACCTCAGCATGACAGTGGCCAAGAATGCTTAAAGTAGCTAACGTGTAATGAGAAATCTTAGTGCTATGTGACGTAGAAGCCATTGACACAGTTCCATTGGTAGGATAGAGTTTGAATTTGCCTTTATGGCTCGAACAGAAACTTTCAGAGATGAAAAATTGTAGAAGAATTACCTTGAGAATAAGGCTTTATTCGACATAAAATGTGCACAACAATAATTTCATGAACATCCAAATCAGGCTAGAGAATTAGACCATATGATTGTTTAAATATAATAATAATTAGAACTCATATCAGACTCCCGCCTAATTTGCCGCGAACGCGAAGGGGAACCTCCAAGATCGCGGGAAGAACGTCTCTCAGGATCGCGGATGAGTTTCCCATTTTTGCCTAACGGAAAATCCCCCAAACTACACGTGGAACGAGACACCCAACCACACAGTGAGGGTGCTGAAGGGCTGCGTCCTATTTTCTCCACCACACTGGAGAACCTATGATCGGTACGCAAGTCTAAATTGTCGTGGAGGCTAGATGACTGGGGATACTTGCGATGTTTGGTTAGAACAAGGGCCCCTGAACTAGACTATGTCGGGGACGGAGAGCGCGACACGTTTACCGGATCAGATTGGGCTCTTTCATCCCCTGAACCTAACTTAGATACTTCATATTTTTGAATATGTACTTGGCGAGACTGATCAGAGTGGAGAAGCTGGTGATGACGTAGACCGCAGAAACAGGATTGTAGATTGTAGATTGTACCTGAATCTGCGGATCAGGGTGAGGGGAGCCCAAAAGCACTGAAGCCTGGTGGCTTATTGTGCTTCTCCGCAGATTCTATTGTCTAGTCAAACAGTCCCAGCCCTTTAGTAAGGGCCAGTAGTGGTTTGGCTAGATTAGTGCAGGGGAATGCCTCCATGGGTGTGGGTGACCCAAAGAGTTGGAACCTGCGGGTTGATAGAGCTTGGCAATCAAAAATTATGTGGGAGGCCTTTTCTTCAGCCTCACCGCATAGCCTGCATAGGGTTGTATCTTGCGTCACCCCTATGCGATTAAGGTGGAATCGGAGTGGGGTGAAGCCTGTTACCAGACCAACCACTAGCCTGACTTCCCTGCGGCTTAGCCGCAGCAGCTCCTCAGAGGCGCTGGGGTTAGGTTTGGCCACCATGCGCTTACTTAGAGCATGTCCTCCTAGGTTTGACCATCTTCTTGTGGTTTGGTTTGTGACCCACCGATTTATGGTCGCCCTGAAGGAGGATTTGGGAATGCCGACGGCCGGCTCCGGACCAATGAACGGAGTCAGTGAGCCTTTTCTGGCCAGCGCATCAGCATTCTCGTTTCCCATTACCCCACTATGCCCCGCCACCCACTCCAGGGAAACCCTGTTGCGTTGTGACAGGGAGCAGAGGTTATGGTAACAGTCCCACACTAACTTAGAGTTAATGGTGGAAGCTGCCAAGGCCTTGATCGCAGCCTGGCTGTCCGAGAGGATGCGGATGTGTACACCATTGTGTCCCCTCCGCAGACTCTCCCCAGCGCAGACATCGATTGCAAGTACCTCGGCTTGAAAAACTGAGGCAAACGCTCCCAGAGGAGCTGAGTGGCTCCATCCAGAGTTTGCCCCATAAATTCCAATCCCTGTCCCATTCCCCATTTTGGATCCATCTGTATACCAGAACAGGTCGTTGGAACAGCATTGAAAGACTCGCCGCCCCTCTGTCGTTATGATCGATTTGAAGGGGTGTGTTTCAGCGTAAGTTCTGGGCATAATGTCTGCTACCATGTCAAGCATGGGTTCGCATAGAAGACCCAGGATTTTGGAGTGGCCGTGGATATGTGACTCTCTCCACGTCCTGTTCCATTTCTGCCTCAAGGCCGCCATGGCAGCCTCTCCTTTTATGAAGATATCGAGGGGGGGGAGCCCCAGGAGTATCTCCATAGTGGCAGTTGGGGTGCTGTGCATTGCTCCCGTTATAGTGAGGCAGGCCAGCCGCTGAACACAGGTAAGAGTGGAGGAGGCTCCCACCTGCCCAACTTTAGGCCACCATACAACGCAGCAATACACCAGAATGGGTCTTACTACCGCAGTATAGATCCAGCGGACCATACTTGGTTTTAGTCCCCAGGTTTTCCCACATGAGCGTTTGGCCCTCATGAGAGCACTTTTGCCACGGTTGGCAATATAATCAAGGTGCTTGCTCCAGGTGAGTTTAGCATCCAGGAAGACGCCTAGATACTTGACCTCTCCTTTGAAGGGCACCCTAGCATTGAAGAGGAGAGGTTCATGAAGGCCTTCCAGTTTCCTTTTTCTGGTGAAGGGAACAAGCGTGGTCTTATTGGGGTTAACACTGAGCCCCTCAGTCCCACACCATTCCTCCACCTTTTTCAGGGATGCCTGAGCAAGGTCAGAGACCACACTCACTGACATCCCTCTAATTAGGATCACCAGGTCGTCAGCATATCCCTGGGTGTAGAAGCCATCCCCATTCAGGAGAACCAGCAGGGAGTCAATGACAAGGTCCCAGAGGAGGGGAGAGAGTACCCCTCCCTGTGGGCAACCCTTTGCCACGAGCATCCCCACCACCTCACCCATGAGTTCAGCCTCCACAGATCTGCTTTCCAGCATGGCTCTTATCCACCTGCAGAGGGTGTTGTTGACCCCATGCCTTCTGCTTGCCGTGATGATGGAGGACACTGAGGTACAGTCAAAAGCCCCCTCAATGTCCAAGAACATACCCACGGCAATCTCCTTGTGAGCTAGGGTTGCTTCTACCCTGGAAACCAGGTGGTGCAACGCCGTTTCACAGGATTTGCCTTGTTGATAAGCGAACTGGTTGGGGTGTAGAGGTCTCACTAGGAGCACTGTTTCCCTTAAGTGCCTGTCAACTAATTTTTCTAATGTCTTCAGGATGAAGGACGTTAGACATATGGGTCGATATGCCTTTGCTTGGTTGTAGGATGGACGCCCAGGCTTAGGCAAAAACACAACCCTAGCATTGTTCCACCTCTGGGGGACTGTCCCGGTAGCCAGGCTCGCCCTGAAGAGGATACACAGAATCCTAGTGACTGATGGACCTCCCTCTTGAAGGAGTTTTGGTGTGATACCATCAGGCCCAGGTGATTTGAGTGGTTTGAATGAGTTGATTGCCCACTCCACGCGGTTGAAGGTTATGATCTCCCTAGCCACCCTCCAGTCCTCCCGGGAGGCGATGCCTCTGGTTGGTCTGTCAGGTGGTGCAGGGTTACCCCTCTGACCATTTTGAATTACCACTGACCCCGGAAAATGAGTCTCCAGCATAAATGCTAGAGTGTCCGTGGCTGTTGTGGTATATTCCCCATTGGTTTTAACCATAGTTCCAATGGGATTGGGTGGGTCCCTGGAGAGGAGTCTCTGGAGTCGTGCTCCTTCTGAGGTGCTCTCCACATCCCCACAGAACTTCCTCCAGGTGTCTCTTTGAGATCTCCTAAGGACCCTTTTATACTCAGCAAGTTTGGTTTTATATTCGTCCCAATTTCCCCTGCGAGTAGCTGCATTAAATAATCTGCGTGATTCTCTCCTGAGAACAGCAAGTTGTCCATTCCACCAAGGGGCATCCCTGTTGGAAGAGACAGCCGTCAGGGGAGTGCGTTCATTGAAGGAGGTTAGTAGGGTTTGCTCGAGCTCCCCTGCGACCACCTCTATATCTCCAATGCTATGAATCCTGGTTTGGAGGCCCCGTACCCTGCCGTCAACCTCCTCCCGGTACCCAGGCCAGTTCGTTCTGTGTGGGTCCCGGTACACGCGCTGTGTTCTGGCCAGTCCCTGGACTTCCACAACCATGTACCGGTGATCCGAGTAGGAGGGTGTATCGGACACATACCACTTACTTATCTTCTGGCTGAGGTTCGGACTGGCTACGGTGACATCCAGGACCTCCTGCCTGGTGGATGTAATAAATGTGGGTTTGTTCCCCCGGTTCACTATATCTAAATTACTAGTCACCAGGAAGTCAAACAATAAATTACCTCTGTTGTTGGTGTTGGTGCTTCCCCATGCAAGGTGATGGGCGTTAGCATCCATCCCAATCAGTAGTTGCACATTTTCATCGCGACATTTCTCCACCAGGTGAGCCACCTCGGGAGGTGGGGGGCCCAGCGGAGAATCACCAGGGAGGTAGGCAGAGGCAGCGATAAAGTGCTCCCTCGTATTTCCCTCCGTAATGGTGATTTTTATCGCGACGAGGTCCCTGAAACAGAACTCAGAAACATTTAGTGCTTGTACATCATTCTTAAAGTAAATGCATGTTCTTGCAGGAGCGGATTCACTCCTGTTGTCATAAATCAACTTACCTCCTGCGGTTCCTAGACCTGCCACTCGTCCTCGGTGAACCCAAGGTTCCTGGATGAGGGCAACATCCCATGTGCCAGCTGCTAGCAGCTGGCAAAGGTTGGCGGTTGCCACCTTACTGTGCTGCAGGTTGATCTGAACCACCCGCAGCATCAGTAGGCGTTCCCATCACCTTAAAGGTGACTCTCTGTACGTGGAAGAAGGCGCGAAATTGTTGCCCCCTCAACCACCCCAGAGAGTCGGTATCTATGTTGAGCACCAAGGACAGACCTTTTGGATCCGCCTTGGTGTTCAACAGCTTCCATTCCCTTGTACTGAGTCCAGGATTTTGGGCCTCAAATAAGGGAATCAGTTTTCTGGCGTCTGACCGGTCCAGGAATTCGGTTGGGATCCAGACCCCCACCTTAACCCGAGCCAGATCAGCCAGATCTTTGGCGGGTCCAGTCCGAAGACTAGCCCCGTCCCATGGCTTCAGCTCTGCCACCTGCTCCTCCAGCCAGCCTTTCGACCGTCCATTAGAGCAGGTAACGTAGACCACACCATTGCTGGTGTAGCCACTGCAGAACTGTGGCCCCTGTCCTGCGGGTGAGTCCATGGCTGCCCGAACAATGGATCCATACACAAGGTTGGCCTCCACGTCAGACAGCCGCTCCGCCGGATGGTTGCCATGTGTCACCGCCATTTTTGTGGAGCTGAGGGCGTCGCTATATGCCCCAGGGGGAACCCTGGGTTGTCCACTCTCAGTCTCACAACGTTTCTTGGCTGGTGGCTTTTTTGCATCAGAGGGAGGAGTACCATGTGAGTCGCGATTCCGCTTGCGCAGTGTCCCCTCCATGGCACTCTTAGAGCCTGCTGATGGGGGAGGGGCCGAGCCCCGCAGTCCACCCATCCCCGAGGTTCCCGAGGAGCTGGGCATTGCCAGCTTCCCGGAGCCCCCAGGAACAGCAGCCCGCAGTGGCACCGCCCCAACCCCACCCCCAGCCTCCCCCCTCTTTTTGCTCTTTTTGCGAGGGCGTGGTGGAAGCCCTTGCTCTTGGGCACGTAGCCTAGCCAATTTCCTCTTCTGAGCTCCAGAGAGTTTTTTGGCAGGCCTATTTAACGCCCCGTTGTTGCCACCAGGGTCGTCATCCTGATCAGTGGTAGGTGGGTCGACATGAGCCCCACCTGCCACGACCATTGGTTCTGATGAGGAATCATCAAGGGTGAGTTGACCCAGAGATTCCTCAGCAGCTTGTGTGTCAGGGTTAGTTGAGCCCTGAGCACTTGTGTTTGTTTGTAAGTTTGTTTCTGTTTGGTTCATTTGTAGTCCCACGAGAAGCTAGGGAATTAAAGGTCAGTCACAGTAACCGAAGTTACTGGACCCCATTCAGAGCCCCGCATGAATGGTTAGGCCTACTTACACTCAGGGTTCGGCAGGTGCCCTGAGGAGTCCGCTTGCTAAGAGTGCACTTTACCCTCTGCACCCATGAAGACCCCCCAGGCCTGTTTCCAGAGCTGGAGGACCAACACAAGACCATGGCACAAGACCCTCGAAACCTGGTCTTGAGGGTTTGTGTTCCATTTTTAGCGACCCGTGCAATGGTGCCACTGGCCGATGGGATCTGCAGTCCAAGGATCACAGCCCCATGTGCAGTGACCAGTGGAGACCTAGATCGAGCCCCCCCACCACGACAAGGTAATGGAACGCGGGGGGGGCAGAAACAGGAACGAGGGGACTTGCAATCCTTGGTATTGTGCTTGTAGGATAGGCAGTTACGGCACAACTTGGAGTGATCGACAAACGCGCGCCGTGATTCAACAGATTGTGCCTTGAATGCACCACAATGATATAGGTAATGGTGATCATTGCAGTAATGACAGGACAGCTCGAGCAAGTTTGAAGATCGAGGAGCAGAAGAATCCAGGATGGCGCGAGAAACATTCGGGTCTTGGCGAGTACTAAAGACTTGAGTGTGTCTTGGTTTGGACACTTTCTGGGAAGTGGATCGGTCATTAGATGAACGAGAGTCAATAGGTAGCATCTGCGCTATTCGAAGCTCCTTCTTGATGAACGTGAACAGATCGTTGGAAGTGGGGATAAGATTAACATCTTCCATCTCGTCTCGGTTGAACTTATCTCTCAATTCCGAGGACAGTTTGGGAAATAGTACTTCAAAGCGAAGGTACCCAGCAGGATCGTTAGTGGGCAAATTTTGCATCGCCCGATCCCAATTCTCTGCAGCGAAAAGGAACTTTTCAAGATCAATAGCCTGTGAGCTAACAATAGCCGGTATGTGATGGCGATTTGAGAACGTGCGTCTAGCGACGCGATACCTTCCAGTGTTTTCTGCACAAAGGGTGTCGTAGCACCGCTGATAGTCTTTACTTGAGGCGCCTGCTATGACCGAGCGAGCATCACCAACCAGCTTGGACGCAAGAGACTGAAATTTTATCTCATCTGGGAGCATAGGAACGAGGTGAACAGCGGCATCAAATAATTTTTGGAAGGTAGGGAATTCAGTGACGTCGCCCTCATATTCAGGAACTGTGGATAACATTATATTCATCAGCTTAACTGCATCCAGAACGGACTTGGGAGATTGGGATACAGGTGGAGCGGTAATATCACCTAAGAACGTAGATTGATCGTTATTAGGTATGATTTTGAGTAAATTGGTGCTCATCTGAACGATAGGAACGGTGAGGAGAGTGGAAATTGAGTCGTCCATGTCACTCTCATCAATTTTGGACAATAGAGCAGTTCCAGATTCAACAACCTCCTTCACTTTCAGGATCATTTCTGCGTTAAATGATTCAACTTCCAAAAGGGAACAGGCCCGAATCGACCATGTTCTGACAGAACGATAGAGCTTTTTATCTTCAGCAGACAAAAGAAGAATAACATCTTTGGACAATGAAATTGTGTTTTGAAGTGCAACGGCCATACTGATCGAATCAAGGAACAATAACTCCACAGTGAAAGGTGAATCAAATCGAACGAATACCCTGAACAAAACTAGGATCAAATAAGTTGGAACCCAGGGAGAAATTGGTTGACTTAACTGAGCAAACGAACGAATGATACGGTACGAACGGAGTACTCACCAAGTTATGCAAGGTTATAGTTAGCATGCACATACAATAGTAGGCAAATGAAATGGTTTTCCAACACCTAAAACCGCCGTTTTTAGGCAGGTGTTGGAGAAAAAAGTGATCGACCGCACTGATCACATTGAACTGTCTTCACAAACGTAAAAGAATACTGGAATTTCTCAGCTATTCTTTTAAACTCCCGGGTTTCGGCACCAAATGTTTAGCCCTGAACGATTTTTAGCGAAAAATTGGACCGGCTATTGTCCGAATAGTTTACAACACCCCGGACTCGGAACTGAACAGAAGGAACACACTTTTATCAAACTGGTGTAAAGGATCTTGTATTAAAACTTGTTTACAAGAACGTAACACTTTACTTGAACTTCACAAGTAAGAACGAATGATTTGGAGCCTTCCAAATTGATCAAATTTAATGGTTTTTTGGGAGAACAATAAGACGGTACTTTTTCATAGAAAAACGGAAAAAGCGGAATGAAAAGATGGCGACAGACACAGGACGGGAAAAAAAATGCCATCTCAAGAAAATTACAATCCTCTCACCAAGAACGATCTCACCCAAAAGAGAGTGACAAAAACGCGTTCCGATCAAGAATAAATTTAAATAATTATCTACGATAAGAACTTGATGTCGGATCAAAAGATTAATTTATTTAATCAAAGAACAGGACAACGATCCTAGCGCTCAAGCGAGCAGCGGAGCTGAGAGAAGTTTGTAGCGGGAAGTTCAAACTGAACGCGGCGGTTAATTCAAACCTTCGGCTGAGGCCGAACAAAAGCTATAATCAAGAGGAGGAAAAAACCCATCACTGATAAAATAGTCATGCGCTTGTTGCCTATCATTTTTGAGCTAATAACGTCGTGGTTAATTGAATAACCAACCGTTATTTTGTTTCTTCTTCTGGCTTCTATGGAGAGTCATGTAGATAATCTCGATCCTATTAGGATCGAGAGATCCATCCTTTGTTCCACTATTATCAATAAATGATTCATGTGATAATAATTACTAATAAATACTTTCTATGATCTATATAACAGAAATTTCTTCTATGTTTGGTAGGTATTTCCAATAATGAACCATTGGAATCGAGTAAGAAAAAAAAGTAACCCCCCCCCCCCCCTTCAAAATTTGATGTTTTACGTTTCAAGGTATTTGGAATATGTTTCCATAGTGAAACTACCAGGCTACTGATCCGTGTATATGTGTCCGTGTTTATGTGTGTCAGTCATGGAACCTTGTAAAGGGCAAAACTATACGAAGTTGTTGTCCATGAGGTACGTACCTACCCTATAATAATCATCACCCCCGAACTGATAGTAGCCACTTCGCATGCGCAAACGTAAAATCCTTCTAACAGCCGTAACTTACATTTTCCATCCGATTTCAATGAAATTTTCAGGGATTGTACGGATTGAGGTGTTGATGGTCCCCTATGGAAATCATCATTGGACTGATTTGATATTGCTCATGCACCAACGTAAAATCCTTGAAACAACCATAACTTCTACATTTTCCATCGGCGTGTAGGTGGACCTCTATGAAAATCATAACCTCAGGACTGGTAGTAGTTACTGCGCATGCGCAAATGTGAATTCCTTCCAAGGCCATGATTTCTACCCAAATTCGATGAATTTTTCTGAGATTGTGCGGGTTGACGTGTAGATGGTCCCTTATCAGGATAGTGCAAAGCCAACTTCGAGATTGGTGTTCTGAGGTTATCTACGATGCATCGGATCGGATTAATACGATGCATGGGAATGTTTAGGATGAGAACACTCATTATTTTATAGGTGATTTTTATTAATGATCAAATTACGTCGAAAAATGACATCACAGAAACTTTTGAATGGGAAAAAAACGTGCAAAACTGCCCATGAAATGTGTGCAGAGCAAGTTTAGTACGTCAAGATTTAGATTACTCTTGAGGACGATCTTTTCACGATTTGAATTCTATCGAATTAAAGTCGTTCCTTTAATGACAAAATCCCATAATTTATATCGATGGTATGTATAATGTATAACTCCAAGTAGTCTGAAGTTTTAGTTTCTTTTAATTGTGACATAACTTAAGTACATTGTACAACTTGATTTTATGTATACTTCATTGCTGTATTTATTTTAACACGTTCACTGCGTCTGGCCCAACAGTAGGGCCGCGACATTCTCACGCCAATGCGTCAGGCCCAGCATATGGGCTGGAGCGTCTCGAAGAACCTCGATTCGAACTTTGATTTTTTTCGAGCTAAATACGCTTCTGAATGGGGATTTCGCAGATTTTTGATGACCCTGCCATCTACTGGAGACCAGGGGTGACATCTCAGATGATTCCAAATGGTGTAATTGCCGCTAGAAGCCGTCTTTCAATGTTTACCATCCAACAGGTCGAGTTACTCTGTTTTTTGGTCAAGGACTTTGTTTTCTCAGCGCTATTAAGTCAGTATTTTGTTGTTTATTCATAACCTTTCGAGTTCTACTTCTATGGGACCAAAAATGGACTCAAAGAAAGTCCAAGAGAACTTGTTCTCGGGAGAAAAATCATAGGGACCGAACGCTTGGTCCTACAGAGCTCTGCGTGGTCCCATTCAATTCCATAAATTTATTACTATACCATATTAATGAAAAAACAATCACCTCCTTTATTTTTGAAAATAATTAAAAACCTTTTAATACATCAAAATTTTACTTGGGCGTTTTCAAAATTGTAACCCTAGAAGTAACTGACTAAAAGATTCAGGGCACAACGTGGAGCCCATATACCAAATTTCATCAAAATCGGTCTTTCTTAACTGCTTCAGAGAATGGCACAAGCAGATAGATTTTGAAATTTTGTTCATAAAAAAAATCTGTAAGTAGAGACGCTTCCTCCATTTGACTACGTGAGTATTACTGGAGTGCCTTTATCCCTCTGTTTATACTTACCTTGTATTTACAATGAAAAATGTTATGAAAGTAGGTACCAGAAGAGGAAATGAATGAGTCGTTGCGGGATTGCATAACCTCGGCTATTCCCACATGCGTCTGGCCCAACACGCTAAATACTGTTTATTGTTGCTTAAAAATGATAAAAAAACACTGCAAATCATTGCTCAAAGGTTTATTATTTTCTGTATAGATCACCCTTCTGTATAGATCACTGGTTCTCCATCAATAGCACCTACCACCATCTGTATTCTCCATTGACCCGCCCTCTCAAATTTCAGCTTCCTGCGTTCAACAGAAGAGAAAATGGCCTTGGAGCTCACTCAGCTGATCAGTGACCACTCATGCGCCTTCAGCATTCTCCATTGACCCGCCCTCTCAAATTTCAGGTTCCTGCGTTCAACAGGAGAGGAAATGGCCTTGGAGCTCACTCAACTGATCAGTGACCACTCAGGCGCCTTCAGCATTCTCCATTGACCCGCCCTCTCAAATTTCAGGTTCCTGCGTCCAACAGGAGAGGAAATGGCCTTGGAGCTCACTCAGCTGATCATTTACCACTCAGGCGCCTTCAGCAATCTCCATTGACCCTGCCTCTCAAATTTCAGGTTCCTGCGTTCAACAGAAGAGAAAATGGCCTTGGAGCTCACTCAGCTGATCAGTGACCACTCAGGCACCTTCAGCAATCTCCATTGACCCGCCCTCTAAAATTTCAGCTTCCTGCGTTCAACAGGAGAGGAAATGGCCTTGGAGCTCACTCAGCTGATCAGTGACCACTCAGGCGCCTTCAGCATTCTCAATTGACCCGCCCTCTCAAATTTCAGGTTCCTGCGTTCAACAGGAGAGGAAATGGCCTTGGAGCTCACTCAGCTGATCAGTGACCACTCAGGCGCCTTCAGTATTCTCCATTGACTTTTGATTATGGAAATTTGATTACTGGTTACGCAGAAGGCAAAACTGTATACAAATCGAAGAAATGAACAGCGATCGCATTTTAGTCAGAAAAAATTTCAACGGAGATTAGACCTCTTTTGCGATTCACACTCATGATTCTGTTTTATCGAAGGAAAACCTTCAAGTACTCGTAGGGACTGAACGGTTTGCCCTACAGAGCTCCGGGTGGTCTCAAAAATTTTTTAAAATTCAGTACTATTTAAAATTAGTGAAAAAACGATACCTTTATTTCGAGAGTTTTCGAGCTAGGGCACTCTTGAAAATTTCATCCCTTAATTTTCACCCCTTAGAAGTGACCTACATCAACCAAAAGCTTCGCGGCACAACTAGACCCCAAATGGAGCCCATATACCAAATTTCATCGAAATCGGTCCATGGTAACTAAGAAAAGTGCCGCGTACGGCGTACGGCGGACGGACGGAAATTTTTTTATTCGATTTTCGGATTCTACGTACCTTGAAACGTAAAACATCAAATTTTGAGGGGGGGTTAAAATTTTTTTTTTCTTGCTCGATTCCAAAGGCTTATTATTGAAAATAATAAACCAAAAAACGGTACAATAATGTAATCGAAGTGAAAAAGTGTTTGACGCATTGGGCGAAACCGAGATTTTGGCGACGCAGTGAACGTGTTATATGCCATTTAATAAAATTTAAAAGAAAAACTGGAACTAGATGAAATTCTAGGACTATTTGCAGTTCTATTGAAGAGATTTTTGTGTAAATCGCTCAATAACAACATCGCTCACATCTTATGTTTCAAGCTGAACGTATTAAACTCGTAGTTGGATTCCCTCGTATAAGACTTCAAAGGTTACTGGAAAGATTAATGACCTGCGCTCAATATAATGCCAGTGAGTTTTCAAGCAGAACAAAGGTTTATACGCGCAGAGAGGAAATACCTCCCGACTTAGTTAGTCAGGATCTCCCCGAATAAACGTCATTAGCTACCTATTACGAGCGAGGTCGATTTGAATTTCATAGCATTAAGAAGTTTTACCGGCAAGGGGGAAACCGTTAAAGCTTTGCAAAATAAGGAGTAGCCTCGTATAAATGTTCACGGTATCGCCTTTAAGAATCTCAAAACTTCTTGATACCTTTTCGCACCCCTAATAAAACTGTGATTAAAGTCGAAGAAAAACGGGTCTTTTGTGTATTTGAATTTCCTTGAAAGGCGGAAATTCCCGTTCCGAAACTCGTTTCCTTATCAATGTATTTTCCCCTCCTCCTTCTTCCATTCTAATCAGTTTCATACTCTGGTGCCTCTTGGTGCTACAGTGAGAAGAAGCGGTGGAGGGGGCTCCAACAGAAATAAGAAGGAAGTGGTTTTGTGATGAAGAAACAGTCATTATGGTTATGGGTAAAGTTTTGATAGTTGCCGTGGTTTCTGGGTCGTTATGACGGTGGATTTCGCATGATGGGGTATTTTTTTTTTGTACATTGTACTACAGAATTCGTCATCAACAACTACGATGAATTGTGAACATCATTCAGTTTTTCTGTCGTATCGTTTGGAGTTTGTTTTGATAAAGCAACGTTGGATAGAGGAGACCCCCGTAAAACCTTTGTCTAAACTTTCTTTCCTATTGGTTTACTAAGGTAAACGCACTAGTAGTCGACACGTTCAGGAAATTTCGACACCCCCTACAAAATTAAGTGTTTCAAAGTTATTACCGAAAGTGGTAATACCTCACTTCTTGTGGGATGTCATTTCTGTGGTGGGACAATCCCATCCAAAGTCGTCCAACTTGAGACTGACTCTAGATGGACGTAGGTGCCTGTTGTACATTAAGACATAATATGTCTTAATTAATATATTACATTAATTGTGATTAGCTGAAGTAATTTTGAATTGTTGTTTACACCTAGAAAAAGGCGCGGTGACGTTATCACAATGTGATCCTGCTTCAATCATGGCGGAACAGACTGAAATCATTGTGGATGGTTGAGTAATTCTCTGATATAAACTTTCAGTTTTATATAGTTATTTATTTAATCTCACGATTGATTCAAATTTTTGAAATATTGTTAGATGTAAATTTTTGAAAAATCGAAAAAAATTGTTTGTATTATGAAATTTAAATTATAGTTTACTAGGTAACACTTTGAACTCGGCGCTCATGACCAGAGATGGTTGCATGCGCCTTAATAAAGTAAAGTAAAAAACACTGCAAATCATTGCTCAAAGGTTTATTATTTTCTGTATAGATCACCCTTCTGTATAGATCACTGGTTCTCCATCAATAGCACCTACCACCATCTGTATTCTCCATTGACCCGCCCTCTCAAATTTCAGCTTCCTGCGTTCAACAGAAGAGAAAATGGCCTTGGAGCTCACTCAGCTGATCAGTGACCACTCATGCGCCTTCAGCATTCTCCATTGACCCGCCCTCTCAAATTTCAGGTTCCTGCGTTCAACAGGAGAGGAAATGGCCTTGGAGCTCACTCAGCTGATCAGTGACCACTCAGGCGCCTTCAGCATTCTCCTTTGACCCGCCCTCTCAAATTTCAGGTTCCTGCGTTCAACAGGAGAGGAAATGGCCTTGGAGCTCACTCAACTGATCAGTGACCACTCAGGCGCCTTCAGCATTCTCCATTGACCCGCCCTCTCAAATTTCAGGTTCCTGCGTCCAACAGGAGAGGAAATGGCCTTGGAGCTCACTCAGCTGATCATTTACCACTCAGGCGCCTTCAGCAATCTCCATTGACCCTGCCTCTCAAATTTCAGGTTCCTGCGTTCAACAGAAGAGAAAATGGCCTTGGAGCTCACTCAGCTGATCAGTGACCACTCAGGCACCTTCAGCAATCTCCATTGACCCGCCCTCTAAAATTTCAGCTTCCTGCGTTCAACAGGAGAGGAAATGGCCTTGGAGCTCACTCAGCTGATCAGTGACCACTCAGGCGCCTTCAGCATTCTCAATTGACCCGCCCTCTCAAATTTCAGGTTCCTGCGTTCAACAGGAGAGGAAATGGCCTTGGAGCTCACTCAGCTGATCAGTGACCACTCAGGCGCCTTCAGTATTCTCCATTGACTTTTGATTATGGAAATTTGATTACTGGTTACGCAGAAGGCAAAACTGTATACAAATCGAAGAAATGAACAGCGATCGCATTTTAGTCAGAAAAAATTTCAACGGAGATTAGACCTCTTTTGCGATTCACACTCATGATTCTGTTTTATCGAAGGAAAACCTTCAAGTACTCGTAGGGACTGAACGGTTTGCCCTACAGAGCTCCGGGTGGTCTCAAAAATTTTTTAAAATTCAGTACTATTTAAAATTAGTGAAAAAACGATACCTTTATTTCGAGAGTTTTCGAGCTAGGGCACTCTTGAAAATTTCATCCCTTAATTTTCACCCCTTAGAAGTGACCTACATCAACCAAAAGCTTCGCGGCACAACTAGACCCCAAATGGAGCCCATATACCAAATTTCATCGAAATCGGTCCATGGTAACTAAGAAAAGTGCCGCGTACGGCGTACGGCGTACGGCGTACGGCGGACGGACGGAAATTTTTTTATTCGATTTTCGGATTCTACGTACCTTGAAACGTAAAACATCAAATTTTGAGGGGGGGTTAAAATTTTTTTTTCTTGCTCGATTCCAAAGGCTTATTATTGAAAATAATAAACCAAAAATATATAAATATCATATTTTTTTGACAATTACACGGCTTGAGGGAGCTTTGAAAAGCCGCTACTTTTTCTCCTTCCAGAAAAACATTGACCCTTCACGAGCTCATCAAATATCTGGAAAAGAATGACGACTAAGAATTGAAATGTTTCTTTTTCCCGAGGTCAAAGCTCCTGAAATTGTCACATGTGAAGATTCAGCTGATGAATATGCGCTCACAATTGATAATATCTCAGGTCTTAAATTCGTATCTGACGTTGATTATAAGCCCAGGTAGTCATAATGATCTATTACATCGCTCATATCCTAGAAGAGGGGTACAAGTCCAAAAATGTGATTTTCGGGAAATCGCTTTCAAAGTTTTACACTCAAACAAATAGCTATATCTCCATGACAACACGTTTAATGTTAATGATATTTGAGGAAAACGTTCCCGTACTAATGCTTCTACAGCTCATGGACCGAAAGTATTCTTTTCGCTAGTGAGGAAGGAGTGGGGGGAATGTTTCTGTCAAATTTCTTCGATTTTTGATGTTGTTACCTTTTTTCGTGGACAATATTTCTTTATTTCAGAGATGTCACTTTTTTTTCATGGACGATTTCTATTCTTTCCCAAATGATTAATTTGGTTTTAAATGAGAATAATCATGACTTGAGGTGTATAAAACGAGAATTTATTAGATTGGGAGTTGTCGGAAAAATAATACAGATTGAAAACGGAAGATATTTATAATTCTGTCTCCAAAAATATTCTTAATTAATTGAAACAGCTTTTTAAAATTTATAATCAAAGATAACCAAAGTGTGATTTCGAGTTCAATCCCCCCCCCCCTCACACCATTCCTTCTTCAACGGTTTCAGTACAACCAGTACAACTTTCATCGGTAGTTTCGGTAGGTAGTCCGTAGGAGTAGACATTCAAGGTGAAACACACCAGTGGCGCCACTAATTTGTTCTATGGTGTCAAAATTTATAGTTCATGAAAATACAAAGGTTTATTCATAAAGATTCAAAGCTTGGGTACCATATTAATAAGCCCTAAATGAACCAAAATATCGAAAAATCGCAATTTTGTGAATATTATTCCTCCACTTACTTCTTCCTAATGAGAATTTCAGTACTCTGGCGACTTAATGTTAGTCAGTTAGTTATCTGAGTCGAAAAAAAGAAACACGCGAATCGGTTGAAATTGAGGAGTAGGTAGCGCGCTCAAGGTGCTGTCATAATGAGCCTTACTTTCACTAAATAACCCCTCGTTCATCCTCCGTTTACTCTAATCTCAAAATTCCAGCAATGTAGTGCAAAACTAGATAGATTTCCACGTCGAACAAAAAAGAAACACTCAAATCAGTGGGAAATTGAGGTTTGGGCGAAATACACAAGATTATGCTTTAAAAAAAAAAACAAATTTTAAAGTTTCTACTCCCCCCCCCCTTCTTAAAAGCAAAATTTAATGTGGATGACGTAGTCCACAGCACTAGATAAATTTTAGCGTTGAACAAAGGAGGAACCACACGAATCGGTTGGGGAATAAGGCCTGGACAAACACAAGAGACACAGACTGATGGATTTTTAACATGTTTAATGTTTTAGGGGTGGGGGTCGTTCTGTGAATTCCGACACGCAAATCTGCAACGTTTTTTTTCTTAGTTACCACGGACCGATTTCTTAGTTACCACGTTATATCGGCTCTATTTGGGGTCTAGTTGTACCAAGATGCTTTTGGTTATTGTCAGTCACTTCTGTGAGCTGCCGCTCACTGAATCTTCACCAAATTCAGTAGCGGAGCTGAGCTAAATTTAGCTTCCCTCCTGAAGCCCCTAGAACAGCAGGACGCCACCTCCATCTCGGCGTCCCAACTCCCCAGAGAAGCGAGACCAGCTGACATCTCGACGCAGCCAATCAGAACCCTCCACGCACAACACCTCAGTGGAGGGGTGGGGAGCTACAACGGAATTTCCAGACAAGCGTTGGCGGCGTCGCATTAGTCCCCTACCAGCCTTCAGCAGTATCGGTCGCAGCGCGCTCGACCCCACGATCCGATCCTGTCTACCCCCCCTTGTCTACCTTGTGCGCAAACATCAACCACGAAGTCGACACCCTATCAAATCGCGATCCCTGCAACGTCCCCGAGCTACAGAGGAGACCGACCCATCATCCTACGCCACGAGCCGGCAGATTTCCTCAGGGCCCTGTCCGCGTAAGTGCACGAACCAACCATACTTTAGTAAAATCTTTGGCCAAAGTAGTGCGGTGCTTAGAATAAATCTTAAACTAAACTGAAACGAAACGATATACATTTATACTTGAACTGAACTGCCTCTATGGATTTTGACTTGGATATTGGAAACTGATTAATGAGATCTGGAATATTGAATGTACTGAAAACGCATGGAACTTTGAATGAAACCATTATATTTTTGAACATGTCACAAATGTGTCACAAATGAGTCGCCCTTCAGGCTGTAACTTTTGCAAATATTGAACTGTTCCTATTAATAAAACTTAGCTGTTAGTTGTATTTCTGCTTTTTCCTTTAACTTTTCCCTGGTTCTGATAACACAATAGAGGAACGTGCTTCGACACACCTCAGGTTTGCAAATTCCCTTCAGGAAACATCATTTAAGCCCCTCAGGCCGGACACACTAGTGATCCGTGGTTATTTCATGCGCCCTTCAGGCTGTCACGATTTCGACACGACTCCACTACGGAACTTCTAAATCGATTGCGCCTCGCCACAGGTAACTATAAACGCCCTTAATTTTCAATCTAGTAATAAGTGTTTTGGTAATTGCATTTCTCCCCCACAGAACTCATCGACACAGTCGCACACGGGTTGGTGACATAGATAGGAATTTTATTCCTTTCTCTGTCATTAGCACGTGAGTATCTGGCTTGCGAATTGTTGGCAGCGGTGGAACTCGTTCCTTCCCCTGTCATCAACGAGTGAGTACAACAGGCCTACAAATTGGTGGCAGCTAGTAGGATTTCTTGTGAGTTCGGCTTACACGAACCCAAACACGAAGTGGGTCTGTTGTCGACACGAGTTCAACATTTAACGTAGAGTCTACCAAAACACGTTATCTGAACCAGAAAAGTAAAACTAGGTAGGATGTGCATCCAACTTTTGTAATTACAGGAAAAGTGACACAGATTCGCCATATTCGCCTTCAGCATTGATCGACACGAGGAGACTTCTCTTCTCGTAGTATACCTTAACTTCAACACACATTTGACACAACACACGCTACTGACTTTTCTGCCTAAGTGGTAGTCTAGGCCAATTTACACACAGCTACCAGAGTAGACACAAACTCGCCACGATGTCATTGAACCTCTCCGGTGCCAGTGAACGGGGGGCTGGAACACATTCGTCCTCCGGCACGGAGGCGGTAGAGACCATGACGCAGACCATGAGGGAGATGAATATACTCCTTCAGAGGTTCAACACAGTAACGCACGAACATGACAGGGAGGACATACCGCGCTCGGTATTCCTCGAGATAGAACCTTGGGACCCAGATACTCTAGGTGCCCTAAATGTAGTCTCATTTTTTGCCAATTTTGACACAATCACGACAGGTCTAACGTCGCCACAGCGGTACAGACTCCTCCGCACGAAAGCCCGCGGGGTAGCTAAGCAATTCTTGATAGACCGGGACGATACACCGGATGTCGATAACGTGTACGAAACCGTAAGGGACGACATGCTGAGGTGGTTTCAAAAGGAAAACCCCCAACACGCTGCCGCTCTGTTATGGACCGTCAAACGCAACGCATCCGAGACCCTGCGCCAGTTCGCGGATCGTGTACGCGGCTTAGCCCGCTGCGCCGTAGTAGAAGAGGGGGCGCGCTTACACCGCCACGATCGGAACGATTGGGTTGAGAGGAAGACCCTGAACGCATTCATACGCGGGATAGGGAAGAACATCAGCGCACTACTACTCACGAATCAACCCCGTTGCATTCAGGATGCGCTCAGTAAAGCCGAGGAGCTTGAGGAAACGTTAGACGACACGACAGACATAGAAGAGAGATGGGACTTGGCGGCCGTCACAAATGATAGAAGATGCTATAATTGTGGTAGCCACGAACATTTCGCCGCCAGGTGCCCCCGAAAGGACGACCACACACCCCGATACAACCGACACAAGGACGAAGAACGCCGCCGGGATAGACCGAACGAACACACGAACGAGGATAAACCTATCCCGCGCTACCCATGCATGTTCTGTGCCGATCGGAACCATTTTCCCGTGAGTTGTCCATTCAGCCCACACAAAACGATCTTTTGTGACTTTTGCGGGATGAGGGAACATTTGGAGGCCGACTGTCTGAAGAAGAAGAGACTCCTACCCGTATCCCAACCCGCCATGGCACCTGCGCACACGATGGAGGTAGCTCGCTACAAGAAGCCCAACGAAGATGCACACATTCCCGCAATAGAAGTCCCAATGACGCGCACGATGAAGATCACTGTCGGTTTGGGCCCCGAAGAACGTTATATGACAGTCGACACGGGAGCTAGCCTGTCGGTATTGTCAACGCCTGTGAAGGGGGTAAAACTCCTTCCTACGCGCACGATCGCATGGGGGGCCGACGGTATGCCATTGCACTTCGCGGGAGAACAACGCCTGCACACACGAATCGGGGGGTGTTCTTTTGAACACACTTTCCTCGTTTTCTCACGAAAGAGTGCCACATTGGACTTGCTGGGACTTGATGTCTTACGAAGGGTTCCAATCACATTCACCACGGGACCCGAAATGAAGTACCACACACCAGAGGGACCCATTCGACCATACACCCCCGTCGACATGATCGACGAGCCCTACAATGTGGGGGTGGTGTTGCGACCGGAGGGGCGGGAAACCGGGTTGTTTGCTGATCGTAGACATGAACACGACACAGACACACCCCTCCCTAGTACCTCTTCGGTAGCAACAGCCACCTTCAACACGATTGAATGTGATCGCCCTATCTTCGAAGTAGCGATCGACACACCACACGTCCCAACTACCTCCAGCACGCCAAACAACGGATCGGGTGGAGTGAAGTTCTGGACTCGACATTTCGGTGGAACTACAACGCCCATCGACACACCCGTCGACATACCCGCCGACACGTCGTCACATGGTATTGACATACCCGTCGACACGTCGTCACATGGTATCGACACACCCGTCGTCACGTCGTCACATAGTATCGACACGCCCGTCGACACGTCGTCACATGGTATCGACACGCCCGTCGACACGTCGTCACATGGTATCGACACACCCGTCGACACGTCGTCGCACGGTATCGACATACCCATCGACACATCGCCGCACGGTATCGACACACCCATCGACACGTCGCCGCACGGTATCGGCACACCCATCGACACGTTGCCGCACGGTATCGACACGACCATCGACACGTCGCCGCACGATGTTGACACACCAATCGACACATCCATCTGTCGTACTACTACACCTCTTGAACTACTCAGGAAGACGCTCCAAACACCCACCATGGAACTGATGAGCGAAACTTTACAAATTGGTCAAAGCTATGAAAACAGGGGTCATATCAATGTAATTCAAGAAGCAAGTGATGAAGAAGAGTGGGAAGAATTACCCACGGACCAATGGGACCCACCCCTACTCGAATTTGAAACAGTCCTCAACAACAAGCTACAACACCTCGATGAAGCAGACGCTGAACCAACGAGGGAGGTGCTGAGCCGATTTAAGGATCTGTTCAACCCTCCTACGGGAGAAGGATGTAGCCTCAACGTTTCGCACGAAATTATCACTACGCAACCCACTGTTGCCCAACAAAAGCCTTATCCAGTTCCGCACGCATTACGAGAAGTCGTCGAAACCCAGATAAAAGATATGTTGTCGTCAGGAGTCATCAGCGCGTCAACTAGCCCGTGGTGCGCACCAGTCCTCTTAGTGAAGAAGAAGACACCGCCGGGGGAGAAACAACTTTGGCGTTTTTGCACAGACTTTCGTCAGTTAAACAAAATCACTAAAGGAGATGCCTACCCCCTCCCACGTTTGCAGGAAACGCTCTCGATGCTCGGACGATGTCGCTGGTTCTCAACCATAGATCTGATATCTGGGTACCACCAGATTCCGGTACACCCAGATTCGAAGGAAAAAACGGCTTTTTCGGTTCTCGGACGTCATTTTGAATACGAGAAGATGCCATTCGGATTGAAAAATGCACCGGCAACATTTCAGCGCGTCATGAATGACACTCTTGACGGCGTTTTGGGTAATAATTGCCTCGTCTATTTAGACGACGTGATAATCTTTTCTGCGACACGAGAGGAACATCTGGAAAAATTGGTACAGGTCTTCGACCGACTGACCGAAGCGAGATTACAGGTGAACCTCGCTAAGTGCGAGTTCCTAAAGAATGAGGTTCGATTTTTAGGTCACCGTATTACACCTGACGGAATCTTGACCGAACCCGAAAAGATAAGCGCCATCAAACAATTCCCTGTACCTACCTCAAAGCTCAAATTACAGTCGTTCCTGGGACTTGCCGGTTTTTACCGTCGCTTCATCCCGAAATATTCGGAAATAGTGGTCCCAATAACTGACCTGCTCAAGAAAGACGCACCCTTCGAGTGGACTGACCGACAACAAAAGGCCTTCGACGAACTCAAGGGCAAGTTGACCGCCGAGCCCGTCTTAGCGTACCCTGACCTGACAAAACCCTTCATTCTTGCAACCGACGCATCCGGCTCCGCTTTGGGGGCTGTCCTCTCACAAAATTTTGATGGGGAAGAGAGGCCCGTGGCCTACGCAAGTAGAAAATTAAGCGGTGCGGAAACAAGATACTCAGTCACGGAACGGGAACTTCTCGCAGTTGTATGGGCCGTCCGCCACTTTCAAGAATATTTACTCGGACAAACATTTGAACTTCAAACGGATCATATGGCTCTCACCGCCGCCATGCACCTCCGCGACCCTACCTCACGCATTGGCCGCTGGATCCTGCGGTTAGCTGAATATGATTTCGTAGCAAGATACCGTCCCGGATCACAAATGGGTCACGCAGACGGACTAAGTCGGGGAGATATTGCCGTCGTAACACTCGAATTCCCACGCGAACTGATGATCGCGGCACAGAATTTGGATACCTGGGTCCAAACCCTTGTTTTGAACCGACAACAAGAA
The DNA here is from genome assembly GCA_009739505.2 of Apolygus lucorum. Taxonomy (NCBI): domain Eukaryota; kingdom Metazoa; phylum Arthropoda; class Insecta; order Hemiptera; family Miridae; genus Apolygus; species Apolygus lucorum. The sequence goes on from CM019179.2 coordinate 22,480,740, forward strand.
AACTTACGCAACACCAATGGAGTTTGGGAGACTCAAGTTCGCCACGATGGACGTCACGAGTGGGTGCCGCTCGTTCCGAGCTCGCTCCGCGAGTGGTTAATCGACCGTTGTCACAAGAACGAGTGGGCTGGACATCCCGGTGCGGAAGTTACAGAAAAGCATGTTCGGAAACTTGGAATTTGGCCCGGACTGTCCAAGGATGTACGTGAGAACGTTCGACGATGCGAAGCATGTCTCCGCCGAAACACGCCGCCTAATCTCAAGAACCCGATACAAAAACCACTTCTCCCCGAGCGACCCGGCCAAATAGTTGGGATCGACTTTGTGGGACCAATTTCTACTGGAGCCTCGACGAAATACTTACTGACTGTTGTTGACCATTTCACCAAATACGCAGAAGCCTACATCACGACCGACTGCACAGCTTCAACGGTGGCAAAAAATCTGGCGAACCGATACATCCCGGTACATGGCGTTCCCGAACGATTAGTTTCCGATTGAGGAACTGCATTCACGGCCGGATCGACTCGAGCCTTGTGCGAAACATGGGGTATTAGGCAAGTGTTTACCACCGCCTATCACCCAGAAAGCAATGGAGTATGCGAACGGTTTCACCGCACGCTCACCAACATCCTAGCGAAGATCACGAAGAAAACGAAGGATTGGGAGACTATGCTTCCCATAGCTCTTGCGGCGTACCGATCAGCTCCACACAAGAGTACCGGATTTTCACCAAACTTTCTGACATTCGGACGTGAAATACGACTTCCCAACGAGACCTTGCAGGGGTTAAAACCCCGTGCCGACGAAACCACGCTTATGAAGAACCTGCAAACCGCTCGTGAGGCGACCCAACAGTGTCTTCACGAAGCATGGAAAAGACGAAGTGACGCCATCAACGCCCGAAGATCATTACGATCGTTCGCGACAGGAGACGCGGTCTATTTGAAGGAAGTTCAGCCACCTACCGGAATCGTGAAAAAGTTCTGGAGTCCGTGGTCTGGACCCTGGATAATATTGCGAAAACTGTCCGACGTCACGTATGAGATTCGGGATTTACCCGACATACGGACACAGACAGTACACATCAACCGACTAAAACCAGCCTTTGTATTAGGCATTCCCGACGAGACATTCATCGACCCTGTTGACATTAAACCTACCCTGCACGATACGACGACTCCAGCACCAGTAGAAGAAGTACCTGAAACAGAAAGGAAAGACATATTAGAAGAATACGAATGGGAAACACGAGTTAAAGTGGAAATGCCTACATCTCCGTCAACCAGCGCGCACGTCAAAACACCACCTGACGAGGCACACGCACTGGAAGGGACCTCTCGAAAAACATCGACCCGACTGAACGACTCAGTAGGCACGGATCATCTCAGAGACGCGGATCACCATTTTGATCGCTCTTCTGAAACCCAGATGACCTGTGCACACGATCGCCAGAAGGATCTCTGCGCTCGGGAGGCACAAGATCGCCACGACAACGCACACGATCGCCACGGTAACGCACACGATCGCAACGACAACGCACGTGATCGCCACGACAACGCACATGATCGCCACGATAATGCGCATGATCGTCACGACATCACACGGAATCGTCACGATACCCAGCATGACCTCCACGGTGATCAACACGATCAACCAGAACATCGGTACGACACCTCTCACCATGAAACTGACTCCGAAGAAGAAGAGTTTAAGGACGCAGAAAATGATCCACCACGCAAACGCCCAAAGGGAGATGAACCTGAAACTCCTGCACGTTATACTCTAAGAAAAAGGGAGTCTAATGTAAATTACCGACAACTCCACTTAGGTAAACGACAAACTGACTAACTCTTAGGGACATACACACGACATGAACTGACAAACGACTTACTTTGGATCCTTCAGATCACCCGACTTACCTTGGATCCTTCAGATCACCCGACTTACCTTGGATCCTTCAGATCAACATGATTTACTCTTTCACGGCCCTACTTAGGCCAATCAAAATTTTGAAGTACCAAAATTGCATGAAAATCCAGTAAATTCATTTTGTCACTTTTTCTAGGCGGGATGTCACATAGGGTTCTTTTTCTCTGTTGTTGTAGGATGTCGCAAAAGCAAATAGAGGCGAAAGTTCTGGAGGGACCCACCGCACCAGACCCGTTAGTTATCCACATGCGGAACTGCGTGGAAGCCATCAGTTTTCAACTGGACGACCAGCAGAGCGGCTTCGTGGGAACCCCCGAACCTGATCCCGACCCCCAAGACCATCTCGAGAGCCTCGCCAACTTTATTCGCTTCGCGATGGGAGGCGATACCGAGACTGTGCGGCAATACAATGGGCGGGCTGCACTCCTAAAAACCTTGGAGGTGGCCAAGTGGATTCCATCCTACCAAAGAATCCGACGCGAACGCGACTTCCTACGGACTTGCAGGGACCAGTGGTTGAAGGATCGAGAGGAGCTCGTACGAGAGAGGAACGCCGCTTTGGCCGACTTGGAGAGGGCCAAGGCACAGACTGCTGCAGAGCCACCTGCGGCGAGGACTGAAGAGTCTGAGGCACCCGTCCAGACCTCCGCAGAGCCACCTGCGGCGAGGACTGTAGGAGCTGGTACGGCGTTGGTCTACTCCAACCCGGCCACGCCGGAGCCACTCAACGTGCCGTATGGGGAAAGTGGGTCGTCGCCCGAGTCCCTGGTCCAGTCACGACTGACTCGTGGCCAACGGCGGCTCACCTCTTCCCCAATATCAAGCCCGGCACCGGATCCACTGCCAACACCGATCCGTGAGCCCCAGGTCGTATTGGAAGATCTCGGGAAGAAGAAGAAGGAACTGCCCAAGATCCTGTTGAGGGTTGCGAGGAAGCGGAAGCCGGAATGTCCTGTATGCACGCGGACCGTAGCGAAGCTCTACACCTTTCGCTGCCCCGCGTGCAAGGAATTCTGGCAGCGCCTGATTACGATGCACCGCCAGGGCAAACACCTCCCTGCCTGCGCTCACAACGATACCCGCCGCAACCCCACCGCCTGCCGAGGCTGCAGAAGGCAGCAGTACGAGCTCGAGCTCAGGAGGGCGCACCCTTCCCTTCCACTCCCGATACCCAGTGTCATCGTTGACGACACTGGCTTCCGGAGGGAGGGGGGGGGGTGTGAGCTGCCGCTCACTGAATCTTCACCACATTCAGTAGCGGAGCTGAGCTAAATTTAGCTTCCCTCCTGAAGCCCCTAGAACAGCAGGACGCCACCTCCATCTCGGCGTCCCAACTCCCCAGAGAAGCGAGACCAGCTGACATCTCGACGCAGCCAATCAGAACCCTCCACGCACAACACCTCAGTGGAGGGGTGGGGAGCTACAACGGAATTTCCAGACAAGCGTTGGCGGCGTCGCATTAGTCCCCTACCAGCCTTCAGCAGTATCGGTCGCAGCGCGCTCGACCCCACGATCCGATCCTGTCTACCCCCCCTTGTCTACCTTGTGCGCACACATCAACCACGAAGTCGACACCCTATCAAATCGCGATCCCTGCAACGTCCCCGAGCTACAGAGGAGACCGACCCATCATCCTACGCCACGAGCCGGCAGATTTCCTCAGGGCCCTGTCCGCGTAAGTGCACGAACCAACCATACTTTAGTAAAATCTTTGGCCAAAGTAGTGCGGTGCTTAGAATAAATCTTAAACTAAACTGAAACGAAACGATATACATTTATACTTGAACTGAACTGCCTCTATGGATTTTGACTTGGATATTGGAAACTGATTAATGAGATCTGGAATATTGAATGTACTGAAAACGCATGGAACTTTGAATGAAACCATTATATTTTTGAACATGTCACAAATGTGTCACAAATGAGTCGCCCTTCAGGCTGTAACTTTTGCAAATATTGAACTGTTCCTATTAATAAAACTTAGCTGTTAGTTGTATTTCTGCTTTTTCCTTTAACTTTTCCCTGGTTCTGATAACACAATAGAGGAACGTGCTTCGACACACCTCAGGTTTGCAAATTCCCTTCAGGAAACATCATTTAAGCCCCTCAGGCCGGACACACTAGTGATCCGTGGTTATTTCATGCGCCCTTCAGGCTGTCACGATTTCGACACGACTCCACTACGGAACTTCTAAATCGATTGCGCCTCGCCACAGGTAACTATAAACGCCCTTAATTTTCAATCTAGTAATAAGTGTTTTGGTAATTGCATTTCTCCCCCACAGAACTCATCGACACAGTCGCACACGGGTTGGTGACATAGATAGGAATTTTATTCCTTTCTCTGTCATTAGCACGTGAGTATCTGGCTTGCGAATTGTTGGCAGCGGTGGAACTCGTTCCTTCCCCTGTCATCAACGAGTGAGTACAACAGGCCTACACTTCTAAGGGGTGAAAACTGGGGGATGAAATTTTCAAAACGTCCTAGCTCGAAAACTTTAGCTGGAATTTTTAGAATCGAATGAGACTACACGGAGCTCCGTAGGACCAACAGATCGCTCCCTCGGAGGTCCTTCAGTTTGGACTAGAGATAAATCAGAAATATGAGTGTGAATCACAAATTAATGTTCATTGTGTAGAAACAATTTTCTCTCCTATTCAACGCAGGAAGGTGAAATTCGAGATGGTGGGTCAAAGGACAGTAATGAAGGCACCTGACAGATCACTGATCAGATGAATGAGTTCCAAAGCCATTTTCTCTTCTATTCATCGCAGGAAGCTGAAATTTGAGATGCAGGGTCAATGGAGAATGCTGAAGGCGCCTGAGTGGTCACTGATCAGCTGAGTGAGCTCCAAGGCCATTTTCTCTCCTGTTGAACGCAGGAAGCTAGAATTTGAGAAGCAGGGTCAATGGAGAATGTTGAAGGCGCCTGAGTGGTCACTGATCAGCTGAGTGAGCTCCAAGGCCATTTTCTCTCCTGTTGAACGCAGGAAGCTGCAATTTGAGAAGCAGGGTCAATGGAGAATGCTGAAGGCGCCTGAGTGGTCACTGATCAGCTGAGTGAGCTCCAAGGCCATTTTCTCTCCTGTTGAACGCAGGAAGCTAAAATTTGAGAAGCAGGGTCAATGGAGAATGCTGAAGGCGCCTGAGTGGTCACTGATCAGCTGAGTGAGCTCCAAGGCCATTTTCTCTCCTGTTGAACGCAGGAAGCTGAAATTTGAGAGGCAGGGTCAATGGAGAATGCTGAAGGCGCCTGAAGGGTGACTGATCAGCTGAGTGAGCTCCAAAGCCATTTTCTCTCCTATTCATCGCAGGAAGATGAAATTTGAGAGGCAGGGTCAATGGAGAATGCTGAAGGCGCCTGAGTGGTCACTGATCAGCTGAGTGAGCTCCAAGGCCATTTTCTCTCCTGTTGAACGCAGGAAGCTGAAATTTGAGAAGCAGGGTCAATGGAGAATGCTGAAGGCGCCTGAGTGGTCACTGATCAGCTGAGTGATCGGCAACTTGATGACGATTATGCCTTTAATGTTAATATCAAACGGCATCAAATCCACAAGTCGTCCTATTTGAAAATTTGCGAGGCTCACCCAGATAAATGCTAGGAAATGATAATTCTTCGGTTTTTACTATAATTAGATATAGTAAAAAACTATATCTAATTTCTCCCTTGCGAGGGAAAAACATTAAACATGATTTAATGTTTTTCCCTCGCAAGGGAGAAATTGAACATTGTTTCTTCCGTGGATTTGGGTTTTAAAGTGACTAAAACGGATTAGTATCTGGTTATCTTGTTTTCCGTTGAGTGTTGTGCACCTTCAACCCAGATTAATCGCATATTCAAGGATGCCTAAGTCTTACAACGTCCTAGAAACACAAGTAGGTAACCATCTACCTACCTGCTGTTAAATAGCCACAGCATGATGGATGAAATAATTAGGAAACCGTGTAAATTATCATAATTGTGATTATTATTGCAATTACTATTTTTCTGTAAAGATCACCAGTCAACTACCTTCTTGGGGCAAGGGCAGGAGGGGGGTCCTTTGGACTAGGCTCGAGGGAACTAAGTGTTCTGATAAATTGCACAATAAACAGGCATTTATCATTGTTGATCGTCTTGATTGTGATAGTAGTTTCCAAAAAATTAACACTAGGTTTCATTAATTTAGGAAATCACGTCCACTTTAGAGGGTAGCACTGGGCTTTGTGCCTGTCTTCTGCAAACGTAGGTGGCTCGCCCCATCCATCGAACAAAGAACTTTCAGCATTCAGGCGGAGGGGGAATGAGCTGGGCTTAAGTTCGTCTTCTAGGGATGAAAAACAGCACTTCCACTACCCAAAACTGTTCCTAACTCTAGAATATCCTAACTAACTAGAATTATCGTTAAATTCCTAGATCGATTATTTCAAATTATGAAAAGATCGCCGTTCAAAGTACACCTAAATCTTGATCTATCGCACTTGCTCAATTGTTTCTGGTTTGCACACATTTTACGGGCAGTTTTACATGTTTTAGCACATTCAAAAGTTTCTGTAAAGTCATTTTTCGATGTAATTCGATCATTTCCCAGAATCTTCACTAAAATAATGAGAGTTTTCATCTTAAACCTTCCCATAAGATCTAGTTATTGACCGGAGGGTTCGATATTACTCTGAATAGGACACAACTAATGGAACATGGGAGGTATTTCCTATGCTTCTTCATTTTCTATTGATCGCATTTCAGAAGAGGGAAATTATTAATATTGAGAATTCATTACGCATGGCTTTATCTACGGTAAACCTGACCTATTAATAGTCCTCATTCAAACTATTACGAACGTGACCCAGGACAAAGGATGCGTTCATATTAGATGAAGTCGTTGTCACGCGAATACTCCCGTCTAGTTATTCATGGGTATCGACTAAATGAATGGCACTTGAATAATTCGGACCTATAGAGGCGATACACTTTGAGACTGAAAGAGGAGACACTTTGGATTTACAGGTGGAACGTTTGATCATCACCTCGCAGTTCCCATTCGACAGGAAAGGGCCACCGGAATGATAAAAGGGTCATTATTTTCCCGGCAGTAGCCGTGAAGGCTCTTTGTGAGCGGCGAATTGGTCTGCCCTCGATTCCAGTGAAGGCATCTTCCTCCTCCCAAGTTCAAAATGGGAATGAAACTCGCCTCGCCTCCAAGTGAAAATCAGTCGGGCGGTCTCGGAATCGTTCGGTATTGACCGAAGATGGGATGTAATGACCGTGAAGGGAGAAGTAAATTCAATTCCAAGGGCCAGCTCGGGAGTAGGGAGGAGCCCTTGAAGGGCATTGGGGAGATTGCAAACCGAAGAGACGTGGTCTGCACCGCCTCCGCCTTCCTACTCCGTCCGACGTTTTCTACCGCAAACAAGAGGATCAAAGCTGGGAGCAATGCAGTTAATTACAAGGCAAGATAGGGGGAGAGATACGGTGGGGCGAAGGGCACGGTTTCCATGGAAGAAGACAACGGATGCCCACCGTAGGGGCAACGGAGGGGCACAGCTAGATCTACTGGTCAATCTACTAGAAACTACCGCCCTTTGACGGTAATTTATGAAAAGCACTTTGTAAAGCTTAGATTCAAAAACAAGAACAGAGTCAAATATAATTCATTACCTACGTATCCGGCCTGTTCTGCATTTACTTTCTCAATATTGATCTAATGCGTTCCTAGCTTAATTATTGTAACCAATCATAAGAGGTTGTGGAGGGGTGAAGCCAGCTGCTGATGAATCACAGTTCTCACTTCTCAGCAAAAATATCAATTATAAAAAAAAGGGAGGAGTTTGTCGACCAGAAAATTCAGACAACGCTAAGGGTCGGTTTATCAGTCACCAAAGTTAACGGAGGTTTACTTATACCACTGTCAACTTTAAGGATGGGATAACTTATGGATACTATAAAGGTGCCGTTTATCAGTGCGAAATTAACACTCGGGTAACTATTAACTGGCTGGTAACTGTTAACTGTCTGTTAGGCCGAATAATCTATTATGCATAGAAGAAATACTTCTTCCATACAATAAAATCTAGCTTCCTCCACATAAAAAAATCGTTTTCGCAGTGTGTTTTGCATCAGAAAAAATAATAAATTAGAAGAGGATGAAGCAATGTGCTTTGTTTTTGTGTTTTCTTTTCTCGATCTCGGTACTTATTTCCTTCTTGGCACAGAAGAACCTATTGTTTTTTGTTGAAAATTGTCTGGTCATGACAAGATCCCGGCCACCGAGCCACTATGTCCAGAACTTTCAAATTTGCAGACGAAATATTAGGTATGTTAATAGAGAAGTAGGTACCTACCCTTTTCTATTTCGAAAATTTTCGGCGTGTGACCCTCCTGGAGACTGAATTTTCACATGCTTTTTGAAGATTGAATTTGAGATTTGATTTTGAGATTGAAATAATACTTCCTCGGTTGCTGGTATTCTGATAAATTGGGCGGATAGCCTGGCAGTTCCCAGGGACACCCGCTTGACAATTTTACAGGCAGAGCTTTTACTGACGCCACTAAAGTCGCCGACAGACACCAACAAGGTTTTTTATTCTTTTATCCAATCAAAAAATCGCAATCGTCCTACTTTTCCAAATGGTCAATCCGCGATCTATGTTGCCGCCTTTCTTCCTTCCGCCTTCTTCCCCACTGCAGGAATTCGACCATAAACACACATCTTCGTCGCAGCTGTCTGAAAAAGAGCCTCACACATCCATTTTCGATTGTAGCATAATTCACTAACAATCAACAACGCAATTTGCAAAAAAACGAACGTTCTGGGAAACAAAAACACGAGAAGTGACTCTTTGAGGTTAAAAAGCCTTGCATAAATCGAGTTACCCCCCTGTAACTTTTTATCCGGTCCTCGGACGACCAGTTAACTTTAAACTACGGGTAACGGCTATCCGGGGACTGATAAACGCGTACGATTGAGTTACCCGATGACCGTCAGATAAATCTGCTTTACCGGGGGGTAAAAAGAAACTGATAAACCGGCCCTAAGAAGTTTACCTGTAGATTTAATTAACCTGTCTGGACATAATTATGAAGAGTCCAGAGGAAGAACACCGTCTCTGGCTCAAATCTGATTGACGAGAGAAAAATTAATTTTAAATTTTACCAACTAACGGCGACTTTAAACACGATTTAAAAAATACAAAAAAATGTTGTATTTGAAACATGCATATTCACCAAAACAATGCATGTTTCCCATAAAACAATTCGTCTAACTATTTAATCATATTTGATGAAAAAATAGTACTTAACAAGCGAATTTCAGCACTCTTTAACTCCTAAACTCAACAATGAGGAGAAGAAAATAGGTATTAAAGAATCAGAAACGCTACAAATTATTACACGATAGTTTATAATTTTTTTATATAGATCACTCGTCTGCAAAGCCACCAACCATCCAACATGAAGAAAAAAATCGATTGCGTTTCGGTCAGCTAAAATTTGAACGGACATTAGGCCTCTTTTGCGATTCACACTCGTGTTTCTGATTTATTGTACGTCCAACCCTTAAGTTCTCGTAGGGCGCGAACGGTTTTTCCTACAGAGCTCCGCGTGGTCTAAAAAAATTCAAAAAATTCTATAGAATCTTAAATTGAAGGAAAAACGATACCTTTATATCGAAATTTTTTGAGTTAATAAATGAGTCAAATTAATTTTTGAACCTTTAGAAGTGACCTACATCAACCAAAATCTTCGGGCACAACTAGACCTCAAATGGAGCCTACATACTAAATTTCATCAAAATTTGTCAATGCTAAGTGGGGAAAGTGCCGCGTACGGCGGACGGACGGCCAAATTTTTATTCGATTTTTGGATTTTACGTACCTTGAAACGTAAAGCAACAAATTTTGAGGGGGTGTTAAAAAATGTTTTTTCTTGGTCGATTTCAAAGGTTCATTATTGAAAATAATAAACCAAAATATACTTCAATATCCACAAACGCTGCAAATTACAACACGAAGGTTTATTATTTTTCTGTACAGATCACTCGTCTGCAAAGAACCCGGCTTTACCATTGTTACCACCAAACAGCATGAAGAAAAAGATCGATCGCATTTCGGTCAGCTAAGATTAGGCCTCTTTTGCGATTCACACTCGTGTTTCTGATTTATCGTAAGTTCAGCCCTTAAATTCTCGTAGTTCGCTCCCTACAAGAATGTAAGGGAGAATCTGTCCCTTCAATTCTCTGTGCAATGTGCGAACCTGAAACTATCACTCTTTCCATATAGTGGCTCAGGGGTAGCGCTCTATACTCAGGGGATGACTACTATTCACGATTCCTAGAAGTACCTAACTCGCATGACCTCAACAAGCTCTTCGACGCTGATTGTAGAAAAGAAGAAGAAAAAGTAGAAATGTAGAAGGTTTTTGCTCGTCATGGGGTTCCTCAATGCTTGAGATGTGACAATGGTCCACAATTTAGATTGAAAGAGTTTTCTCGGTTCGCAAAACAATGGGGCTTCCGGGTTTCATTTAGCAGCCCACGATACCCTCAGTCTAATGGGCTTGCAGAGTCAGCTGTGGACAATGCGAAGACTTGGAAACTGGCCTGCTATCGTATCGGTCTACGTCTCTAGAAAATGGCTATTCCCCGGCTGAATTGCTAATGGGACGGCGGTTGAGGACTCTTGTTCCTACGTCTACAGCTAATCTAAGACCTCATCTGCCCGGTGAAGCCAAATTGAGGTCCCGGGAAGCTACCATACGTCGTAGAAAAAAGGAATATTTTGATCGCAGGTTTGGAGCGAATAATGAAAGACAGAACTTTGTGGTAGGGCAGAAGGTCTACGTGAAGGATAAAGATATGCCAGGAGTGGTCGCTGCTAAACATGCAGCCCCAAGATCCTATATCGTCCAGACTGAAGACTCAAAGCAAATAAGGCGGAATAGGGTTGACCTCGCACCTCTTCCCTTCGAAAAGCCCACTGAAAAATTTCCAGTCGCTCCTCAACTTGCACCTCCTGGAAACCTACAGTGGTGACCACTGAGTGGTCTTTGGAGAGGAGACCTCGAAGGATCATCAGGCCTCCACAACACTTTGACTTGTGAGGGAGAATGTGCTATAATCATATGTTTCGCAGATGTTGTATTTTGTGGTCGTTGTTGGAAACGCCAGACGCCGGGTTGTCTTGTAATCCGTTCCGAATTTACGATTGTGCTTATTCTACAGTGTAGAATCTACACCTGCCGCGCTGCGGACGTCGGCCAGACCTCACAATTTCGCTAAGCATTCACAAGCAGTTTGCCACAGGTAGGTCTTGAGGGTTGGACCCTCCTAAAGAACATTCACTAAGGTGCCTGTAGATCTTTCTATTTCTGGTAACCTTCTTTGTTATTGATTGATACCTACCCTCCTTTAACCTTCATGCGCTCGCGCCAACAAGAGTCACACCGGCGCTCACGCAGCTGTCTGTTGACCGCCCATGCTTTTTTAATCATTATCATGCTGATTTCTCTAGTTTTCATCGCAGTAAATGCAAAGGAACTAAAACACAACTCAAACAACACATTTTTCATCAAAAAATGATTTATTATTCAAAATAACATTGCCATTAACACACAAATAAACTCTTGATTCCAAAAAAAAAAAACAAAAAAAACACACAATTGGCTTCAAAAGGTCATTTGGAAAATCATTGTTTTTGTTCGACTGTTTCTGTTAGGTGAAAAACAAGATTATTCATTTCAATCAATAACCATAATCTCCGTCCTCCAGGTCAATGTCTGAGGCACTGTCGTGATCAGTCACCTCTGTTTTTAGGCACCCATGGGTGCAACAATCGGGTTTCCTCCATCTTTTCTATCACTGTCCATTTCTACTAGCACCTGAGCTGTATCTCTTCAGCCGTTCTCTTAAGTTTTTCCCTGAACGAAAAATGGAAGAGGATTATTAGTTTTATTTTTTATTTTTGGGATGAAGAAGAACAAAGAGAGAGAAAAGAGAGGCAGGATAGCCAAATAATTCGCAATACTATAGAAAAAATAATAATTTATCAGATAGGTACCTATTTATTTTTGAATGAAATTGATTTTAGTTATACGCTATTACCGAAATTATAATTTACTTACATTTTACGATGTCGATGTATTTCGTCAGAAGTAATCTGACCGCCGTCAGTGAAAAAATAGATAGGTACGCGATCGCGCGGCTGTCTCCTGACCGCCTGACTCAACACTATAAAGTTTTGAAGTGCACTGAGCGTAAATATAGTGGCGGATCACTGCCCATAGGGCTGGAACATGTTGTGGGACGTCTAATTAGAGAATACATGACCTTCCCATCCCCCCTATAAAATCATAGGTGAGCGCATCTCTTCGAAATTAAAGAAAGGCGGTCACTTGACCGCCTGCGCGAGCGCTTGAAGGTTAATTGAATTCCCGGCTAATTTTCGAGGAAACTGAACTTTCTGCCAAATTTATTTTTATCGCTCCGTTTTTACGATTTTTTCCGCTGCTCCAAAGCTTCATTACTTTCTTTTATCAAGGAGTTATGAAGTTCATTCAAGAATTCACTTCCTCTTTATTTAATGGGATACCTCTAGCCCCTTTTCCCCTGTTAGGTGCCCACTTTATACGAAACGCCTCAATCCTGGCTTTACGGCGTCTGTTTGACTCTCAGCCCCTTTAAGCTCAATTTAGGGGTTCAAGCCTTTGCCCGTGTTGTTCCTAAACCAGCTCTTCCTCTTACAGCTACCCCTCATCCTTGAATTCCGCCTTTTTTGCCTTTGGAGTCGAGTTTTACGGGGATTTTTACGGCTTTTTCAGTAGGCTCTGGACGAGCTCGACGCTGATTGTTGAGTACAACATAGCTGTTGGGAGTTGGGCTCTCTAAACTCGGTTATTCCTCGTTTGCAAGGGGCTCCCCGTTCATCTGAACCGTGACTGGAATGAATGGACCATTCGGTAGATGAATATCCCATCAGCTCGGCGAGAGGAAGCGGGCAACGCTCTATCACGAGTCATGAAGTCACCGGAACCGCTCAAGTACCTCCTTTCAATGTCTGAATCCCACTCGTACTCCAACGGTCGAGATCGATGTCGGCGGATGTTGATCAAGAATACAACCGGTCCATCGAGTAATCATTGGAGGGTCTTGAGTGTTGATGTGAAATGAGAAGAGCTACAAGTGTTAGATAATTCGAGAAGTAGTGGCACCATAACATGAATGCTCTGAACTGTAATTTATCTCTAAATCTCTTACTACAAGGTAAATCACAATGTCTCGGATTGTTCAACCTTCAATCCGGAAGGACGGGAGTGGTTCCCTGACGGACCGAGACGTCCCTGTGACGTCTACTCATAAATCCCCCGATTTCTTTTGCAGTTTGGATTGTTTTCATAACTTGATCAGTACTAAACCATCATTTTAAAGTATCAACGTAATTTATGACGTGTTAGACACATTAGGTATCAAATCAAAACAAACTTATTTATTATGAAAATACATAAAATAGGTCAGAATTCACATTAGAAGACGTGTCCTTTTCCTACCAAACCAATAACCATGCTTAAAATGAGTGAAAACCCCTTATTTTGGAAAAAGTTTGGGTAATTTCCTTGTAAAATGTGACTAAAAATCGTGCAAGGGAAATTTTGGTTTATTATTCTCAATAATGAACCTTGGGAATCGACCAAGAAAAACAAATTTTTAACCCCCCTCAAAGTTTTTTGGTTTACGTTTCAAGGTAGGTACGTAGAATCCAAAAATCTAATAAAAAAAGCTGCAAAAATCAAAAAAAGCTGAAATTATTACACAATGGTTTATTATTTTTCTATTTAGATCACTCGTCTGCAAAGAACTCGGATCTGTCATTGTTACCACCAACCAACAAGAACAAAAACATCGACGAAAGTAAATATAAACCAACAGTCGATGTGATGGGATCAAAAAATTTCTCAGCGAGAGTACGATTCGAACCCAGAATGCCAGGGAGGTAGACCACAGAGTACAAATTTATTCATTTATTTTATTTCGAATCGTCATTAAGGACGGGACTATTGAAAAAGTAAAGAATTTAAACTATCATATTTCTTTCGTTTTCATCTCTCAAATTTCGGGCTTAAATATTCAAAAGACATGTACAGAAAAACCTCAGCTGAGGCCTTCGGTGATGGAGCTGAAAGATTGGGAAAACGATGATATCGTCTAGCTTTCTACTCATTTCATTTCGACCTCAGTAGCAATCACAGCCAAACTGCTCCTTGCAGCATCGGCATCATAAATTGAGAGTCATGGACAGTCTAGTGGTGATGACACCTATTACTCAATAGATATTAAAGATCCAGCTGCCTTCGATGTCATGGAGGTTGATTAGGTGAAGAGAGATTAGTTTAGGAATTTTCAATCGGTCAACCGACAGCTGAGATCAGTGTTAAAAACTATTGGCATCTTCCCTCTCACTCGCACACTTGTCGTCCCCCATGACACTAGGGATTGAAAAATAAGGGCTGAAATTTTCAAAACGCCCTAGTTCAAAAACTTGCCGACAGCTCCCTATTTCTTCGAATTGAATTTGGAGTTTTTATTTCTCCAACATGAATTTGATTGTGAAGAGACAATTTGGTTGGTAGGTAGTGGCAATGGCAAAGCTGCGTTCTTTGTGGGCGATTGATCTACACAGAAAAATAATACACCTTTGTGTAACGATTTGCAGCATTTTTGATTCGATTTTCGGTTGCTACGTACCTTGAAACGTGATCCATTAAATTTTTAAGGGGTTAAACTTTTTTTCTAGCTCGATTCAAAGGGATCATCATTGAAAATAATTAACCAAAATATGCGAGTGAATTTCTTTTGTTTAGAAGTTTAGTCTTGTCTTGATGCACGTATTAAAATTTAATCTTCTTAATAGCTTCTCAAGATAACATCATCGTTATTTCATTGTTATTCTGCATTAATCGAACGAATAACTACTTTTAAAAATATTCTACAACTTCAAGGAAGTGTTCTCAGAACATGCTAATGATTTATTAGTATTTCCAATCAAGTTTTCTCTTATGGGAGAACAGTTTCGTCCGTTCAAGTTTTCATCACCTCCAGCCGGCAAAACAATTTTCATCCCATTAGCGCCGCCCCGAGCCAAGTTTATAATTATTCCGATAGAAGGGGAAGGGAAAACTCGGAGAATCAATACGAAGAGGGGGGTTTTATTGTTTTTTAATACTCCAATTAGCGCATGTCGAAGTGAAAAGGGGCGAGGGGGATTTTGAGGTCGTAACCCCATGTAAGACCTCAATGGATCCTTTGTAGGTACATGCAACATATTTGAAAACATGATAAGGCTCTGCCCGACAGGTGATGAATTATAAACGAACCGTGGTTATACCACAACATGAATTAATCACACAAAAAAAACTTTCAATCCCTGTGCATGTTGAGTTTTTCCTATGGAAAAACTTTTTTTCCTCAAATTGTGTGCTCCATAGTAGGATTATATTATAATCTTATAATTTGGGAAAAAAAAGTTTTAAACATGAAAATGCAGCGGTTTTGCAAAATGGTACAAAATACTGTTTCTGTTCATGTTCAGTCGAACTCAAAAGATATTCCATGGCTTTTGTGCATCCAATCCGGATTAATTTATTTGGCCTTTATTTAGATTTTGATTTTAGTGTGGATCTAATTTTTATTTAATTCATGGGAAGATACCAACCTGGGATATGTAATTTAAAAACGCTGCAAATTATTGCACCAAGGTTTATTATTTTCCTGTATATATCACTCGATACCTACCCACTACATTATTACCGTTTTACATTTTATTACATTGTTACACGTACATTATTGTACCCTTTTGAAAAACCGTGCCCCAATTGTTTTCCCTAGGAGCCGTCGATTCGCTTTTTCCGGAGTCGAATTTCAACGACTCGGTTTCCCAGGGAGTAATCTGAAACTTTGTCAGCGTGAGCGTCTGAGAGGAGGTGGTGAGATTGGAAGAAGAATAACCGTTAAAAAAACCATTAAAATGACAATGGTTAAAACCCAAACCGTTAGGAAGAATAGTCCAGTTTAAAGTTTAAAAAATCGATTTTTCATTTGTATATTTTAATAAAACTTCATAAAATTATGACCAGTTTGGTAGATATAAAATTAAAATCGAATGACTAGTTGTTGTGTTTTAATTTTGCTTCCTCACTACCGAAGGTAGGGAAGCTTTGTATTCGTGAAAGAAGTGAAAAAAAAAATGTCCTCCAAAATCAAAATTTTCACTTGCTTTTTGCGTTTTAGAGCTTCCCGAACAATTTTGGTTCCGTGTCTGTCTGTCTGTCTGTCTGTCGGTCTGTCGGTCTGTCGGTCTGTCTGTCTGTCTGTGGTCAATCCTTGTCCCGGGCAAAACTATACTAACCTGTGGTCCGATTTTGATGAAATTTTCAGGGATTGTGCGGGTTAGGTCCTAGACGGTCTCCTATAAATTTCAGCACCTTCGGACCAATAGGAGCGAGTGCGCATGCGCAAACGTGAATTTCCTGGAACCTCGGTTTCTCGGTTTCTAATGAACCGATTTTGCTCAAGTTTGGAGGTTAGTTAGGGACTAACTTCTAAGAGACACCCTATAAGTTTCAATCAAATTGGTCAAGCAATAGCCGCTGCGCATGCAATGGAGAATGCTGAAGGCGCCTGAGTGATCACTGATCAGCTGAGTGAGCTCCAAGGCCATTTTCTCTCCTGTTGAACGCAGGAAGCTGAAATTTGAGAGGCAGGGTCAATGGAGAATGCTGAAGGTGCCTGAGTGGTCACTGATCAGCTGAGTGAGCTCCAAGGCCATTTTCTCTCCTGTTGAACGCAGGAACCTGAAATTTGAGAGGGCGGGTCAATGGAGAATGCTGAAGGTGCCTGAGTGATCACTGATCAGCTGAGTGAGCTTACATATTACAGTGGAAGAAAGATAAAGAGGGAGAGGGAGCAAAAACCTTTTTAAGGTATGTCACATTTTAGCCATTAGGCTCTAAGCGGAAATCATCCGGGGGTGCAGGGGGCGAAGCCCCCGCCGAGGCGCGCAGCGCCGAGTTTTCGCCAACTGATTCTATACGTCCATGTTACAATGAGTGAGGAAGCTATACTGCCCACCCAACTTGGCAGACGTTTTTTGAAATTCTTGATTAGCGCAACAGAAAAATGTCGAGACGTTGTCAACAAAACCTGGTTATTGATAACCTTTTTGAAGTTCATGGATTCATGGATACTAAAAAGTCATAGTCACTGAACATGGAACTAAAAGGAATACTTAAGTGCCATATGTGATGCGGTGTTGTCAGCTAGGCACACAAAATCAATATTAGAACAAGTTTGAGGGAGCGCATTTGTGGCACCAGCAGTCAGAAGAACAGCAGTCATGAGAAGTCACTCTTCGGCGTACAAATGTACTTTTTTCTCAGGAACTACTCGACCAATGTTGTTCTAATTTTTACAAGATACTTACATGAATGTAATCTAGAGATGGTGACAATTAAAGTTTGTTTGTAACTCTCATTTCGTGGATACAGATTTTGTTGTCCCAAAAGAACATGCTTAGATTGGGAGGTCACTTTTTGGTTTATTATTTTCAACAATAAGCCACTGGAATTGAGCAAGAAAAATTTTTTTTAACCTCCCCCCCCCCCTCATAATTTATTGTTTTACGTTTCAAGGTTCGTAGAAACCGAAAATCGAATAAAAAATTGTCAGCCGGTACGCCGTGCGCGGAACTTTTCTTAGTAACTCTTGACCGATTTGGTCCTAATTTGGCGTATGGGCTCCATTTGGGTTCTAGTTGTGCCGCGAAGCTTTTGGTTGATGTCAGTCACTTCTAGGGGGTGAAAATTAAGGGTTGAAATTTTCAAGAGTGCCTTAGCTGGAAAACTCTCGTAATAAAGGTATCATTTTTCACAAATTTTAAAAAGTACTATTGACTTTTTAAAAATTTTTGGGACCACCCGGAGCTCTGCAGGACAAACCGTTCGCTCAATACGAGTACTTGAGGGTTTCTCTTCAATAAAACAGAGTCACGAGTGTGAATCGCAAAAGAGGTTTAATCTCTGTTCATTTCTTCGATCTGTATTCAGTTTTGCTTTCTGAGCAACCAGTAATCAAATTTCCTTGTGAAGCTCCCTATTTTTCGAATCGAGTGTGAAGCGTTTAGTTCTTACTTAAACTTGATTGTGATGGTGTGAAGGCAGTATGGTGTGGTAGGTAGTACCACACCAGTATTGTTGGTAGTTAAAAAAAAGTTGGTTCATTAATTTCTATATAGTTCACCCTTCTGTATAGATCCCTCCCCACCAACCATAGGTGCCTACTACCTACTAGGGCATTTTTGAAAATTTCAACCCCAACCACCAATCAAATGGAAATGAAGGGTTGAAATTTTCAAAAATGCCCTAGTTGGTAGTAGGCACCTATGGTTGGTAGGGAGGGATCTATGCAGAAGGGTGATGTATACAGAAATAATTAAACCAACTTTTTTAGTTTTGTTTACTTGGGTTAATAAATCAACGAACTGTTTTCACTTAAACCCTTGGCAGTAATTTCAGGAAGGGGAACGTGTGAAAATTTGGATTAGATCGGCCTAATGGTAAATCGGAAAAAGGAACTTGAAAATGACTCATTGTTCTACTTTAAAAATTCATGTTTGCCTATTTTTCATTTTTTTCTATTCGACCGGCTTGTACGAAATTTGCAGCAAACATGCTTACAGATGTGAAGAATATTGCCTTGAAGTTTCAAATAATTTAGTACGTATTGTGGGAATTGTGAAAGCATAACGAAAGGAAGGCGACCTTGGGGCGTTAAAAGGGGACTACTTCCCTTAAAATGACAATGATGGGTGTGAGGGGTAGATATACGAAACTGGTAGAACGATGTTTGTGGTTCTTAGTTGAGATTATCCTACCTCACCCAATGATCGCATTAAAATATGACGAAGTGACAAGCAAATAAGGAAGAGTTTTGGACTAAACTAGGTTGTGGTTTTACCTCGAGATTGCCCTATACAATACTCCTGTGGGACTTGGTCGTGCAAAAAAGAGATAGGCGACATGAAGGGAAGCACCACCCGTCTTGACTGTTAGTTCAGAGTACATGGCTTTCGAGGCAAAACGCTTACCTGGTAAAATCTGTTTGGTGGAAAGAGATCACAACAACTTGGAAGCAAAACCAACTAACGGGTTGAGATCGGGACTTACTCTGCCTTTTCTCTATAATTCTCGCTTATTCCCGCCTTTCATTGGATGTTTATCCGAAACTGCCGAGGGCGGCATTCCATCCCCTTACGAAAGCCGCCCACAGATTATTATGGTTTGCTGGTGTTGATGGAAATTTACTCCACCATTCAAACTTCAGACGTGAGGTCACGATTGTTCTTACTTGTAGAAGATAAAATGATCGATCAACCGCTCTTTCGTGGTTTTAAACTGTCTCCAGAAAATGTTGTTTACTGCGGGCAAATGACGCGGAAACGCCCGCCGTGTGAACAGAAGATATCCGTCCTCAAACGGTTCAAGTTTGTCATCCTTCTTTCGGCCACATTAATTCCGAAATAATCTCTTCAGCGAAATAAACTCTTGTTTACATAACCAAGGGATCTGGGGACTTGAAATGACGATAAACAACGACAAACGTGGAATTCGAAGAGAACGAGTTCGTCCAACAAACATTCGTGATTTGAATAATCCCTTCGAGGAGTGGATAAAAATCAATTTACAAATTGGACTGAACTTACATCGAACTTGAATAGACCGTTGAAACAATTAATTGAAAGTAGACGTTACAACATTCATTAATACCTAGTGAAAAGGGGTCATTAATCAGGTTTTGACCAATGCGCGAAATTCAATTTGAGGATAGAACATTCAATAATCATGATGCATACTCAAAACCCATCAAAATACCAGAGAGAATGAAGCAATAAGGGGTATGATTAGCACAACATAAATTTGCGTAGGTTTATTTCCCCTATAATTTGCAAATGTCATCCAAAATGCTGCCGAATTCTCAAATAAACTATTTCCATTTCTGGTCCATTCATGTTCCTAGGTGGGCTTTTGTGTGGTCTGCTTTATGTAATTTCAACGAAATTGTATTTATGTTCCATAATAATATTCCTCCTAGGATTCTCAAACGTTTCTTTTTGTAGTAAAAACGCTGCAAATCATTGCCCAAAGGTTTATTACTTTCTGTATAGAACACCCTTCTGTATAGATCACTTTTCTGTATAGATCCCTCCCTACCAACCATGGGTGCCTACTACCTACAATGGCATTTTTGAAAATTTCAAACCCAAACACCAACCAAATGGAAATGAAGGGTTAAAATTTTCAAAAATGCCCTAGTACGTAGTAGGAACCTTTAGTTGGTAGGGAGGGATCTATACAGAAGGGTGATCTATACAGAAAATAATAAACGTTTGGGCAATGATTTGCAGCGGTTTTTATTTACCTACCAACATTTTTTTACCTACCAATTTTTTTTTTACCTAACAACCAGTGGTAGGCACTACCTTCCTCACCATACTGCCTTCACACCTTCACAATCAAGTTTATTAGAAAGAACTAAATGCTTCACACTCGATTCGAGAAATAGAAAGCTTCATATGGAAATTTCATTACTGGTTGCGCAGAAAGCAAAACTGAAAACAAATCGAAGAAATGAACGGCGATCGCATTTTACTCAGATAAATTTGAACGGAGATTAGACCTCTTTTTTATCGAAGGAAGTTTTATCGAAGAAAAACTTTCAAGTACTCGTAGGGTCCGAACGGTTTGTCCTACAGAGCTCCGGGTGGTCTCAAAAATTTTTAAAAATTCAATACTATTTAAAATTGGTAAAAAAAACGATACCTTTATTTCGAGAGTTTTTGAGATAGGGCACTCTTGGGAATTTCAACCCTCAATTTTCACCCCTTAGAAGTGACTAACATCAACCAAAAGCTCCGCGGCACAACTAGACCCCAAATGGAGCCCATATATCAAATTTGATCCAAATCGGTCCAGTGTTGCTAAGAAAAGTACCGCGTGTGGCGTACGGCGGATGGACGGAAATTTTTTTATTGCATTTTCGGATTCTACGTACCTTGAAAAGTAAAACATCGAATTTTGAGGGAGGGTTAAAAAATTTTTTCTTGCTCGATTCCAAAGGCTTATTATTGAAATTAATAAACCAAAAATACAGTGTTGAATGAATTATTTTATTATGTTCATGTGAATATTGTCATTCCTTCTATTATGTTTATGTGTGTTTTGGCCAAAACTATAAAATTAAAATTCCTTCCCGAAGGACAACGAGACCCGAGCCGGAATTTTCTTTCCCCTTCTTCCACAGCTAACAAATTCCTTGGCATTTTGAGCAAACAAGCGAAATGAACAGAGTATGTTCCTTTGGCGCAAAATTTGATGCTGTGAAGTTTTATTGTCTTCTGAAATTCCCGCCTAGGGGGTGGCAGGCCTGAAGATTCCACAAGTTTTCCTGCTGTAAAGCCACTCTGTTGGTTTCAGAGGTGCCTCCGATCTCCCCTATTCATTGACGGTCGTCCATTCGTGTCCTTTGAATCCGTTTTGCCGAATAAAGCCGCTTCGCGGCCTCTAATGGAGAGTTAGGCCCCACAATGGGGCCACCCCGGGCAATAGCCCCACACAGGGGCACCGGAGCGGAGCCTGTCCTAAATTGATTACTTCGGTGTTCGTAGGGCGAAAACAGCTGGAGTGGCGGCCGTCCGATCGCTGGAAGCTGGAGTCTACGATGAAACTGTCCAATTCGATTGAGGTCCGAATAACGAATTATCGTCGTTAATGAAAACCTACCGTCGGTGAAATAGAAAATCAACTGTAGGGACTCATGACACGTTGTATCCAATTGAAATCGCACAACAGTATTAATCTATCGTTGACATCTGAACCCAAGTGAAGAGATAAACAGCTGTAATAAATTTAAATATTTTGAACAACGTCAATGAATTTGAAGAAAAAGTACATAAGTGAGATATTTACTCAAACGCGACAAGGATTAAGGTACGAGGATTTGGCCGGTAGAAGGGACAATCCGCTTGCACACAATATTTCTAAACGAATAGAAGCCAAACTCTGAGTGGAAACACCGTTCGTCAGGCTAACTAAACAATCCTCTTTCATCAAGCTTTAAACTGGTTCACTGCCTTCTTCAGTCAGAGGAATTTCTCTGTTGAGCTTTCCACCAACCTCCACCACACGGGAAAGGTAATCCTAATGGGTGGTACCCGCGTGACGTCACACAGAATCGATGCATCGACTATGTGGATCGATTATTCAGCTCTCGCTCCCAAGTGGCCATATTGCGTCCACGCAGGTTGGTATGGTATACTGAAAATCGAAAAAAACCAACAATAGCCGTGTGGGTACTCTATGAGTTTGTGGAGACGACTAGAACACGAATAAGAACTCCTAACATCCTCAAAGCATACCCAGTGCATGCAGTATGTTGGTATGCTGTACTGAAAATCGAAAAAACCAAGAATCGTGTAAAAAACTTTCTAAAAGAAATGTCAACACCATTGTTCCTTTTCTTAACCATACCTTCAACTGAAAGATCTCTTTGAAAATTCTCTCAATGGAATTTTTTATAACCAATTTTGCTCGAAATTTAGGAGGGTAATCCTGCTCTGGGACGTTTCATGAAAACCGAATTTTTCGGAGGCAGCCCAAAAAGTCAAGATAGAGAGAAATCATGGAATCATGTTTATTAGTTGAAAGGACAATGATGCGATGAGGTCCACTGGATTTTCGACTTCAGAGTGAAGAAGGTCAATGGGGTCCAGTCGATCGCCGTTCGTTCCTCTTTCCGGGTTAGTATTTCCCTAGATTACCGGCGCTCAAAGTTTAAAAGTTTTAATATTTGAATTTTTCGAGGATTTTCGAAATTCATGAGTGCGGCAGCCTAAGGAATTGAAAAACTGAAAGATTGCCGCTGGAATCATCAAAATCGAACAGGAAAAACTCGTTTATTCAGTTTGGTTTTTCAGGAGTCGAACAGATCGTATGCCAAACTGAATAAGGAAATCGTGCCGGCAGCCTTTGCTGGAAACATCCTTTATGGGTATTCCGGTGGCCGGTGAGGTTTCGAGGGTCCCTTCTCTCCCTAAATAGCAAGCCATACAATCAGCAAGACGACCCCAGCACTTTGTGCTCTCTTTGTAACATGGGAGTGCGAGAGGATATGGCCCATTTTCTCGGTGTCTGCCCAGTTCTTGCAGAGTTCAAGGTACGCTACCTTGGAGCGGCGGTGCTGGAGCAGGCCGCAATAATAAGGCTGCTGGATGGAGGAGATTGGCCGGCACTGGCAAGATTCGGATCCCGGGCATTAAAATACCGAGCGGAGCTCATAGCCGAATTTAATTGGTAGGCCGCAACGAAAATTCTTTTACGGAACAAATAATACTTATTATAAACCAACAAAAACCACTAATAAAAAATAAAAAAAGTCTGCCAAGTGGGTGTGGCACATAGCTTCCTCGTATCCATAACCCGATTATATAGATGATCCGATGCATAGTAGTTAATCTCAAAACATCAAAACAAGTTAATCTGTAACATCCCTGAAAATTTCATTGAAATCGGATGGAAAATGTAGAAGTTATGGCCGTTACAAGGAATTCACGTTTGCGCATGCGCAGTGGCTACTATCAGTCCGAAGGTGGTGATCTTCAATGGGGACCATCTAAATACTAATCTGTAATATCCCTGAAAATTTCATTGAAATCGGATGGAAAATGTAGAAGTTATGGCCGTTACAAGGAAATTCGCGTTTGCGCATGCGCAGTGGCTAGTATCAGTCCGAAGGTGATGATTTTCATAGGGGACCATTTAAATACTAATCTGTAATATCCCTGAGAATTTCATTGAAATCGGATGGAAAATGTAGAAGTTATGGCCGTTACAAGGAAATCACGTTTGCGCATGCGCAGTCGCTTCTATCAGTCTGTGGATGATGATTTTCATAGGGGACCGTCTACACACCAACCCGCACAATCCCTGAAAATTTCATTGAAATCGGACAATAACTTCGTATAGTTATGCGCGTTACAAGGAAATCATGACAGACAGACAGTCACACAGACACACAGACACTGAACCAAAATTGTTCAGAAAAGTCTAAAACGCAAAATGCGAGTGAAAATTTTTGTTTTGGAGAACTTTTTTCTTTCGTCCTTGAAAAGTGAAAACAAAGCTTCCGCTACCTTGGTAGACTCCGAAGCAATAATAAACAATAATGGAGGATACAATAATGAAGAATAGTAAACGATTTGTTATAATACAATAATAATAATAATAATAATAATAATTGATGACAATGTTTATTAATATTGATGGTAATATTTTGGCTCGTCCCCCCCGACAGACGGACTAAGTCCAAAGTTGTATCACATTCTAATTGTAATGAAGTAGTGATATTTACCTCATGTAGCGTATTATATGTTATATAATATATAACATATAATACGCTACAATAATCATGAGGTAAATATCACTACTTCATTACAATTAGAATGTGATACAATTTATTTAGATACATTTATTTTGATATTATCTAAATAAAAGGTGTTTTCTTCTTCTTCTTCTTCAGTTTGGTTTTTCTCATTTTTTTCTGGCAATTATTGTTTGATTTTGATGATTCCAGTTTGATGCCATATGACATCTCCATTACTGGGTCTTCAGTTGGCAAAAACAGGTACAAAACTTCAGAAACTGCTAAAGTATTAATAGTGGGTAAGTTGTCCCTAAAGTTGAATTCTGTGAAAAAGTTTCAAAAATAAAAAGAGGCGTAAGTGTTTCAAAAATCATCCATTCGTTTGGTCTGTGACTACTATTTCCTTGTACGACTTCAGCAAATGAGTGGGTGCAGGGGGTCTCAGTCGGTAGCCGTTCGTGTTTCGTTCCTGGTTAGTATTTCCTTAGATTACCGGCGCTCAAAGTTTAAAAGTTGTAACTACATTTGATATTTCCGAGGATTTTCAAAATTCAGTATTTCGGAAGTCTAGGGAATTGAAAAACTAAAAGATTGCCGCTGAAATCATCAAAATTGGACAATAATTGCCAGAGAAGGACTCCAAATAACAATTTTTCCCTGTTCAATTTTGATGATTCCAGCGGCAATCTTTTAGTTTTTCAATTCCCTGGGCTGCTGTACTAATGAATTTCATAAACATTTGAAAATGTCAAATTTAGATACAACTTTTAAACTTTGAGCGCCGGTAATGTAGTGAAATGATAGCCCGGAACGAACGGCTACCGACTGAGACCCCCTGCACCCGCTTATTTACTGAAGTCGTACAAGGAAATAGGTGGCCCAAACCAAATGAATCGATGATTTTTGAAACACTTACGCCTCTTTTTATTAATTAAGCTTTTTCACAGATTTCATGTTTAGGCCCAACTTACCTACCTACTATTAACACGTTACGAAGGTTGTTTCTTATCTCGAAAGTTGAGCATTGGCTAAAAAAAACTACATTTCCAGAAAATTGTTTTTCAACATTAATCGATTCAAATGGATAATTATGAAGGGGCATGCAGATTTCTTCTTTTGAAGTACAGACGTGTCCTATTGAAGTTCTTTAGCAGTTTCTGATGTTTTTACCTGTTTTTGCTAACTGAAGACCCCGTAATTTAGATGTCATTTGGCATCAGACTTAAAACTCAACTGAGTATCGTAGTGATCTAGTACTCCTAAAACCTTGCTCCTTGTGGTATTAAATGTTTAATTTATCGATCCTCAAAGTTTATGTGTTGAGTTCGAACAAAAATAGTTCCATCTTATTTCCATGGAAAACTGGTACCCAACATGATTATTTTAGAGTAATTTCATCTACAAGAAGTTGAATATTTTCCCAGAAACAATGCTTGCTTGCTGCCCTGGAGGTTCTTGTTACCCTTTTGTGATGGCTGCATGGGATAAGGACGTTATTAATGAGGTGAACACAATTATTCTCGAATATCTCCCCAGCGGAGATTCTTTTCCCTTTTGAGACTCATCTCGTTAAAAAAATTTCGTTGGTGATAAGAGGAAATCCAATCTAAAGTTACCGTGGGAGAGAAGAGGAGCCGGAAAGGCGATACGGCGTTATGAAGTGCGAAAGGGTTTAATGGCGGAAAGAGGGGGGTTGAGCCCCTTGAGGGCCTTTCGATAGGCATTACGATTTTGCTGCCTCGCGAGGGAATCTGGAGAAACTTGACCTTGAAGAAACAAGAAGAGAGATTATATAGATTTGACGAAATTGGCAATTTTCTTTCTCGCTACGGAACGCCAATCAGGAGAAGTCTGCCTTTTATCAGTAAAAACCAAGTGGTTTACGAGTTCCCAAAGGGGATAACAAGAGTGCCGCAGCGAGAACATCACCATCTCACTACAGTGAATTAATGAAATCTGTGTTTGTTGCTGGAATGAGAGTTAAATTCGAAATCATAGTTCAGAGAGATTTGCAATTGGAAGTTTGGAGTTTTGTTATAAATCCTACGTAGGTACCTGTAATAGCCTCAATAGCTGAGTAGGTAGGACCGCCGCGACGCTCACCATGATCATATTTCCCAACCAGAGGTATCATGTCTAACCTCTATTACATGACTTCCGCATAGGGATGGCATATCAAAGGAAATATATCGATACACTGATCAAATGATATCATCAATGAGATATCGATACCTACGATATATCGGAGAAAGTATATCGATATGCTCGACATATCGGAAGATCTACTTGTGAAAAGGGTTCAAGTAAGTAAGTATAGTAAGTTTCAAAAAGTTACTGGGAAAAAGTCCGAAAATGTCAGAGAACTACGTCAGTAGCACAGGGTTTTTGGGTTTGCCAGTTTGGGGACAAACTACCCTCAGGGGTCCTAAAACATAATATACATCAAACACAAAGGCATATCCCAAAGGTTTATTATTTTCTGTATAGATCACCCTTCTGTATAGATCCCTCCCTACTAACCGTAGGTACCTTCTACCTACTTGGATAGTTTTGAAAATTTCAAACCAAACCACCAACCAAATAGAAATAATGAAGGGTTGAAATTTACAAGAATGCTCTAGTAGGTAGTAGGTACCTACGATTGATAGGGAGGGATCTATACAGAAGGGTGATCAGAACATAATAAACCTTTGGGCAATGATTTGCAGCTTTTTGGTTTCGCGAAACTTTTTTTGCCACAAAAAATGCAACGCTGAAACCAATAAACAAAATCATAGCTACATGTCGGTAGCTATGAAGCAAGGTATAGAATAAAATACTGCAAATACTGCAATAAAAGCAATCGGAGTTTTTTTTTTTTGAAAAAAAAATTTCTTTATTTATTTATTGAAAAAGTAATAGGTAGGTAATTCGTAGGTAATAGGTAGGTGTAATTTGAGAATTACACCTACATCAATGGACATATCCATGATTTATTGTTTTTCCCTCTAAGGGAGGAATTTCTTTGTGTACTCACCCTCTTGGGTTTGATTTATCGTCAGTCTTTCGGGGAATCGCTGGATACCCAGACCTGTATTGTCTTCTTCTTAATTCGCCGTCTCCTCGCGGAGGTGGGCGATCCAAACTGCTAGCTCCTCCTTGTTGGTGGCCACTCTGAACACTGCCTCCGATGAACAGGAAAACCACCGTCTCAGGTCCTTCAGCCATGAATTTTTTCGCCTTCCAACCGATCGACGTCCCAGGATTTTCCCCTCCACTATTAGTCTCAGGAGCTCGTAACGGTCCCCGCGCATTACATGTCCAATGTACCTAGTTTTTCTCTCCTTCACGGTGAGAAGGAGCTCCCTGGTCTTGTCCATTCTATTGAGGACCTCCACATTCGTTACTCTCCGAACCCATGGGATGTGCAACATGCGTCGGTACACATACATCTCGAAGGCCTCAATATTGCGCTCCAAACCCGGGTCAAGCGTCCAGCTTTCACACCCATATAGGAGGACAGAAAACACGTAGCAACGGACCATTCGCATTCTTAGGGCTAAGCTTAAAGTCGACCTGACAAAGAAGTTTTTCATTTGAAAGAAGGTACTTCTTGTCATCTCAATTCGTGCCCTAATTTCTTTCTTTGGGTCGTTACGGTCATTCAACAGGGCTCCGAGGTACTTATAACTGGAGACCTGCTCTACTCGGTCTCCATTAACCATCAGACTCACGTTAACACTGCGCTTCGAAAACATCATGCATTTCGTCTTGGAGGCGTTTAGTTGCAGTCCGTAGGCTTCACTGTGCTGGGCTATTGACTCCATGATGCATTCCAGATCCACGAGGCTACTGGCGAGGACCACTGTGTCATCAGCATAACGAATATTATTAATAAACGTGCCATTGACACAGATGCCCTTGTTGCTGTGCTCCTCGAGGGCTTCCTTAAATATGGCTTCGGAGTAAAGGTTAAAAAGCAGGGGCGAGAGTATGCAGCCCTGCCTTACACCTTTCTCTATTAACTGTATTGTCTAGCGTAGGTAAATGATGTGTTCCCAGTGTACATTTCTGTGGATCATCGTCACTAGTACAACGAAAATTGGTTGAAGGATGATTTTGTTTCCACTTCAAATCCCATTTTCTATCAAGCCCCGACGTTCCACATAATCCATATATATGATCCATATAACAGCCAATCAGATAATAAATCGAGTAGGGAAATGGTTTCCCAAGAGTTATCCCACAAAGAATGCTAACAAGACCAAACTGATAGTTTACGTAGGAAATAAGTCACTAATTATGGAAAAACACTTGAAAATCACCCTGCACTCTCGTGTAGAAGATCAAATATGCTCATGCAAATCGATAGAAATAGTTGCAAGGCATAAGTATCTGGGGCTAGTTCTGGATGAAGAGCTTAAGTGGAAGCCCCATATAGACTATACGCACGATAAGATTAGGAAATATACATATTTCCATATATAATATACATATACATATGTATATACAGGGTGTTTCACCCCCCTTCATTTCCTCAAAATACAGCGTAAAAAACGTCTGCCAAGTGAGTGTGGCACATAGCTTCCTCGTATCCATAACCCCATTGTATAGGTGATCCGATGCATAGTAGTTAATCTCAAACACCAATCTCTAAGTATAATGTAAATGAAAAATTGTCTTGAAAAATGTCTTGAATTTAAACTTGCTTGCTTGTGTTGTGTTGTGATGATCAAATCGCGTCGCATCATGAATTTATCTTCTTGTAAAAGTGTACAAAATGGCGCCAAATAAACATGTATCTATCTATATCTATCTATTTCTATATTCCAGCCCCCTTAAGTGATCGGTTTTAGGCTCTTCTCGCGTTTCATTCGTATTTTAAATGTTTTTGACTTTTCCTGAACTTGAAAATCGACTACTTTCTTCATGAAACCACATCTCATCCTCAATAGGAATTTAAATTCAAATTACACGACAAAAACAAATTCCGCCGCTTATATTTTGGACGACTGGGCAAGTAGGTTGAGGAAGGTGACCCCCGCTGGTGGCCGAGATGTGAACGGACTCGGTGGGAAGAGCGGAGGAATAAAGAATGGGGGGAAGAAAGAGGAAAGAAGAGGAGGAGAGAAGGAACGGCCTTGTTCTTTCTTTCGTATTACACTCGCCGATTTTTATACAGGCAATTTACATTCCGCATCCAGAATCCTCTAGGACAGGAGATGGAGGAGGAGGAGGAGGGGGAGGGGTTGGAGGTGGTGGAGGGGGGGGATAGGTTCTCCGCGGAACAAAACTTTTTCTTCGGGTTCGTGCTAAACATGTAGATGAGGGCGTAGGAGAAATTTAGAGGTAGGATAAGGTTTGTGGGGGGTGATGGAGGGGAGTTTCAGGGGGTGAGTGGGGAGAGTTATGTAGTGTACACGCCGGCTGTGTTATCACAAAAGGCTTCCTAACCCCTTTGCCTTTTCCCCGAAAACCATCCCGAAGCCGTCCCCCCCCCCCCCAGGGTACCTTGGAACGTGGCGGATGAGACTCGGCGGAAGGTGAGGCGGAGGGACCTCGTATCGCTTCATTTCGTGAAACTTATCTTTTAGAATTGTGTTTTATTATGGGAGGGCGTTATGGGGGGGGGATGGGAGGTGCCGCGACGGCGGGGGGGGGAGTCCCATCTGAATATCGATTCTCGGGCCGCGAGGGGGGCGGGAGGACAAGAAGGGGTGCCTCCGGAACCCCTCGCACCGCCTCCGGCGAAAACTGTGTTATTAGCGAACGTGTTTTTGGAGGTGAAAGCGGGAACTCGCATCGGCGGTAAACTTCTGTGAAAAGCTGTAAGCGGGATGAAAGTGTGTGAAATACCTGTATAATGACGTCATGGCAGCTGCGGAGGGGGAGGGGGCTGGAGGAGGGTTCACCCCCCACCACCAAATACATATTTGAGGGGGGGGGGATAAATATATGATATCCCAGTGAATTGCCGTTGAATAATTATATCTAGTTCCAGTGGCGCCCCCTCCAGGCAAACTTATCAAACACTGCTTGCCATCCTAAAAAACGTCTGCCATGTGGGTGTGGCACATAGCTTCCTCGATAACCTGATTGTATAGATGATCCGATGCATAGTAGTTAATCTCAAAACACTAATCTCTAAGTACCTTCCACTACCCTCATAGGGGACCATCTACACGCTAATCCGGACAATCCTAGAAAATTTCATCAAATTCGGATGAAAAATGTAAATGTTATGCCTGTTACAAGGATTTTTCGTATGCGCTTGCAAAGAGGCTTCTGTAAATTTTAGAACCTTGATTTTCATTGGGGACCATCTACAACCTGATCCGCGTAATCCCTAAAAATGTCATAGAAATCGGGTAGAAAATGTGGAAATTATTGCCGTTACAAGGAAATTCACGTTTGCGCATGCGCAGTCGCGTCTATCAGTCCGAGGATAATGATTTTCATAGGGGACCGTCTACACACCAACCCACACAATCCCTGAAAATTTCATAGAAATCGGACAATAACTTCGTATGGTTATGCGCGTTACAAGGAATTCATGACAGACACACAGACAGACACGGAAGCAAAATTGTTCAGAAAGGCCTAAAACGCAAAACGCGAGTGAAAATTTTGATTTTGGTGAACTTTTTTTTTCGTCCTTGAAAAGTGAAAACAAAGCTTCCGCTACCTTGGTAGACTGGGAAGCAATAAGCAAAATGAATAAATTAATTCTCGTTGAGATTCTCCTATTTTTTGCAAGTAATATTGTTACACCCTAATCAATTTAAAACCCGTGCTCTCGGTAGCTCAGTGGAGACGGGGTGGGTAATTCGTGAGATTTCTGAAAGAAGACCTTATTTTGGGGCGCCAGTCCGCTTTCAAAATTTGGGTTTGAGAGCTAAAGCGGACGAAAAACTCTTTCACGGAACTTACCGTACTCAGAGTCGACAATATCCGGTACCTGTTGAATTTATATTTTCAATTTCAACTGATACCAGGAACGAGATAAGATTGGAAAATAAATCAATATCGAAAAGAAAGAATTCTAAATTTATTCGACACCCAAAAGTCGTGGGTAATCGTAAATATACTGATTCTCTGCAATCAGCTCGCAATAAAATATTAAAAAGAAAATCAATCAATACACCTTCTAGTAAGTAAAAGCACCAATGGTGGAATGCTTAAGGTCCTTAGCAATTCAATTGCACTAGGTTTTCGTGGTATTTTTCTTAATTTTTCAGATCAAAAACTTCTGAAGACGCTAATGGCTCCAGAAAAACTTTCCCTTTACGGAGAATGTCTGAAAATTGCTTTAAAAGTAATTTTTTGTTATAATAATCCGTTTTCATCAGCTTCTTGTTTTGTACCATTAGTGGAACGCTGAAAATTGTGGGTGTTTCTAAGTTGGAATTGTTTGCTCCAGTCGTGGACCGATGCCAAAATTTCAACTCGTCATTAAAATTTCCCCCCGTTATAAATACTTATGTAGGTACTTAATCATTTTTATTAACAATATGAATTGGGCACTAGACTAGGTACACACGTTCAGAATTTCCGGAGAGGAATTCCTTGAGGAAATCCTCTGAGGTTTGATGGAGCCGGATGGAGCCTCCACACCACCCATAAAGTCTGTGAGGAAAACTGCTCACTCGTCCGTAGATGTCCCTGATTTTTTGGACGAATCTACTTTTTTCTTTTCTTTCCTCACGGCACTTTGCATATTATGTATTTTCATCACTGCATCCCTGGTTGCATCAGGTAGTGCCAACTTTGCGTAGGCAGCCTCCCTCTTGTTGCAGTCGAGATAGTATTTGTTTTTCACCTGCCAACGTGTAACAATATAGGTTGAATTTCCATCTGTACAACAAATGAGAAATACACCCAATTGCCCATATATGAGACAGAGGAGGGTGTGACGACCCTACCCCTTCAAATCAGTGATTAGATTAATCAGCCGGCCTGAAGAGAATATCGATTCATATCTCTATGAATCGGATATCCCTAAAGGCGTAGCTCCAACAAATCGGGAACAAACCAATTGGATTGTCCCTTATAAAAAAGTAGGATCGTCACACTCCTCTCCCTAAAACATACTTCTGGGTTTCAAACAGAAGTATGTTTGAAAACAAGTCAAAGGGACTGAAAAATAGAATGAAGCCCAGGAAAGGACGTCTGGGAGCTTCAAGGGGATTCCTCCATCGTAATGGTACTATTGCAAAAGAAGAAGAAGAAGAAGAATGCCACGAATGGGTCATTTATGCCACGAATGGGCAATTTATACATAAAAGAATAAATCAATGGAACTGAGGAGAAAGCAAACTAAATAAAGAATACGAACGACGAAACATTCAAGTGTAATGATTGAAAAAGCAAATGCAGAAAATGCCAGATTGGCAAAGCCTAACAAGAGACTGAATTTAATTGCCGGATTGGCAAAGTTTAATGAATGAATTTTATTGCCGGATTGGCGAAGTGGAAGCAAGGAATGAATTTAATATAGAGATTCCTTCTGGATATATCTTTGAGTAATTCCTTCTGGAATACCCAAGAAAAAGTGGAGGGGAAATGATGAAATAAATTCAGTGCATTTCCACCGAACCACGCTCTGCTACCATGTAACAATATAGGTAGAATTTCCATTTGTACAACAAATGAGAAATACACCCAATTGCCCATATATGAGACAGAGGAGGGTGTGACGACACTACCCCTTCAAATCAGTGATTAGATTAATCAGCCGGCCTGAAGAGAATATCGATTCATATCTCTATGAATCGGATATCCCTAAAGGCGTAGCTCCAACAAATCGGGAACAAACCAATTGGATTGTCCCTTATAAAAAAGTAGGATCGTCACAAACGACAAGGCTCATTCCTGTATATCTCAATGAATTCCTCCAACACAACGTCCTTTGCAAAATTTGGAAAGGTCTGGCGGCCTGCGCAGTCCGCCTCAACTGAAGTAAAAGACTCATCCACACGCTCTGGCCGGCCGTAGAGGGTGGTCTGAGCGGGAAATCCTCTCCCGAAATCCTCAACGTGTGTACCCAGCCTTAGGTAGGTAGTAGTTATAGGTATATTCAATAAATAATAAAATTTCCACATTTTAGAATATTTAATTCGAATAATACAATCGTATGCCTAAAATAATACAATAATGAACAATCGTGTGGGATCAATGAGGATGGGCTCAAGGTTGTTTCTTTTCAATGTGTTCCAACGAGTAGCTCCGAAAGGCCGAGGTCGGCTTATTGATGTTACCAAAATTTGGTAACATCAATAAGCCGACCTCGGCCTTTGATGTTACTTAATAACAATGGAATCAAAATTAGGCAAACACAAATGAAGATGAAGAAAAACCAACATTTCAAAAAATGAGGCGTTAAACACGATCCTCTCTCCTGTCGTTTCATTTCAATCGGTCATACTAATAAGTACCTACCTAATATAATTTTTAGCAGATCCATTCAGGTCCTTTGAAAGACAGCAGAAACATTTTAGAGCAACCAAATACTGCATTGACCCAATGGTGGAATATAGGAGTTCTAGTCTTGGAATACCATATCAACCCCGTTTAACTACTGGCTACGGTGTAGAGACGAGATATTTAAATGTGTTGGAGTCGTTTGATGAATTTACAAATAATAATTAGATACAAAAATCTTTAATCAAAAAAAAATAGTTGAGCTCCAATAGTGGAATGACCATTCCACCACTGGTACTCTCGACGAAAATTACGTGCCAATAGTGGAATGGTTGATATATCGAGAAAACATATTGTTTAGTAATGCATGCATTCCAGGGGACGTCCCATTGGATAAGCATTAGATCAGTTTAACCAGTTGTTAAGTGATAAAACTGTTTCACTCGATGTAATTTATTTATTACTTTAGGCAAGAAATACTGACCCTCGAATCTGAAGAGCTTTTAAAATCCATGATCTACGATACCCAACATGCGAATTCGAGTTCACCCCCCCAAACCACCACCCAACGCCAACAATGGTGCCAGTCTAGCACCAAAGCGGAAATACCTCGTAACATTGAACTTTCATCTATTAGTTTTGGTAGGCAGTCTGTCGAGGTTCACATCCGTATTCAAGGTGAACCACAAAAAAAAAATACACGAAATAAGCGGTTTATGGCATCATGGCACCATCTCCTGGCACCACGGTGGCACCTCTATTAGTTCCATGGTGGTACAGAGAATAACTCATGAAAATCCGGAGGTATAATGAGAATTTTTCCTCAATTTCAAAGCTTGGGTACAATTAGTAAGCAGTAAAGGAACCGAAATATTGAAAAATCGGATATTTTGTGAATATTATCCCCCACTCACCCCCTCCCCGTGCGAATTTTGGTACTCTGGTAAAATCATGCACAATTCGGAAGTTATTTGAGTCAAACAAAAAAAGAAACACACAAATCGGTTGGAAATTGAGGCCTGGGCAGAGTTTACAAGATTATGCACGCAAACGCACGTTTTTCAAGCATTAACCCCCCTTTCCCTCTCTTAAAAAGCAAAATCCAAAATTCCGGCGCCGTAGTGCACAACTAGATAGTATTCCGCGTCAAACGAAAAAAGAACCACGAAAATCGTTTGAGAACTAAGGCCTGGGCAGAGTACACAAGATTATGCCCAAAAACGCACGTTTTTCGAGCATTAACCCCCCCTTTCCCCCCCTTAAAAGGCAAAATTCGAAATTCCGGCGACGTAGTGCACAACTAGATAGTTTTCCGCGACGAAAAAAAAAGAACCAGGAAAATCGGTTGAGAACTAAGGCCTGTGCAGAGTACACAAGATTTTGTTACACACACACACACACACACACACACATACACACATACACACACACACACACACACACACAGACATACACCTATGGTTTTTTTTCGCGGATTTGGATTCAGAATGGTCTAAAACGGATTACTGTGTGGTTATTTTTTTTTCTGTTGAGTGTTGTCCAACTTCACCCCAGATCGATCGCATAAGGACGCCCAAGTCTTACTGTGGGACGTCCTAAAAAAATTAATGATAGAGAAGTTTAAAACTCAAGAACTTGCAGAACTAACATAAATAAACAATGTTGAAACCAAATGAAACCACAAAGAAAGAACATAATCAGCAATAAACACTAATTTCGGAGGAACGTACCTTGTCAATTTCACCAACAAAATTTGTTGGAAAATTTCAACAGCATGGCACATCTACAAGATTTTTTGACATAATATGTCAAACATCATATTATGATGTTTACTGTACTATTAAATGCAATTCAAGTTAGCAGACTGTAAATAAAGATGGACCGATGAATACAAATTTTAAAAAATATAAAATTTATGGACCAAATCGGTTTTTTTGCCCTTCTGAAAAGTAGGCAAAAGTTAGATGTGCCATGATGCATCTTAAATAGAGATGGGTTGTTCTGTATTAATCTGATACTTTGTCCCAGTGACTGGAAAGTAGCAGGTACTCTCAAATATGACAAGCCGAAAGTATCAGAGACTGCAGTCACATCGTGCAGGTGTTACCGTTTGCTCTGTTCCCTCGTACCTTTCATTTTCATAGCAGAACAGCAGAACAATAATATTGTTATAATATTAATTATTAATATTGTTTAATTATTAATAATAATTTATTATTAATATTGTTGGAATATTATAGTCCATCACACTCAGCTGATTAAATTAAAAACAAAAGAGTCGCGTGTATTGGCTGGAGGAGCCCCACCGCACTCACCCGCCTAGAAGCGACAAGTGAGGCAGCTTCTGGTCACGACCAAACAGAGTGAAAAGCTGAGATGTGAAAAATAATAATTTTGAGCAGGGTCTGTGGAGTGGGAAAAGGGTAGTGGGGAATTCGGAGATTGTAACAATCATGGGAGTTCCATGAATATTGAAGAAAAAGAAAAGTAACAAATTTCGTTGAAATAGGTATTTATTTTCAGTATTTCAATTGAAATGCAAGGATTGAAGTTCAAAAGTTCGTTGACACTTCAAGAGTAAGCGTGCACCCATTGCTCTGTTTCCAAGAATGTACCTTCCTGTCGAGATCGAGTACAATTGGAATTCAAAGAACTTTGGCTGCAGCAGCTCACCGGTGCGGGTCAGACGGACGAGGAGGGGACCAGAGGCGGAGTCCCACCCACCGGATTGCTCCACGACCGTGACTTGGCTCATAGGAACATTTGTGACAAGTATCAGGTAAAAGTATCAGGTACGAAAAAGTAACAGGAACAAGTTGCTCCTGTGACTCGAAAAACCTGTCACAACCCATCTCTAATCTTAAGCGACGAAATGGAGCTTCAGCTGCGACGTTCTGATTGACTGTCACTTGTCCGGCTGTCGCTCATTCGGGCAAGAAATAATTCCTTGTTTTTTCACGTGACCGGTAATAACAGTTGATCATACTGGAGGCAGAAGGAACCTCAAAATTTTCGTTAAAACCTTATTATACCCATTTCTCTGGTCAACGTTCCACCACTGGTACTCATTCCACCATTGGTGCTTTAGCTTAGATTTGAAATAGACGGCTAGATATCCCGTCATTTAAGTAATAGTGTCAGGGAATTTGGCAGTGTGCCAAAATTGGCCACATTCGATAAAATTAGTAGGTACTTGAAACTATGAATTTGAAAATTGGGCTCCTCTTACAATTGTAGGTATAGAGTGCTAGGAAATAACTTTCATAACCTAAGGTGATCGATCACCTGTTTAATCCTTGCCCTAATATTAAACTTAGAGAATAACCTAAATTACCTAATTTTATTGATTTAAACTACGTGGCTCAGATAAAAGATGACAACTTGCTGGTTTGAAGTCGTTGTTTGTCCTAGAAGGCCAAACCAGGGAAATCTTGGGTAAGTATTTTCCGAAAGAAGGCTTAAATAGGAAGTCCCAATCAAAATAGCCGGATATAGTTCGCCAACTGATTGAGGCTGATGAAGGCATACAGAATGCTCGCAATAGTACAATGCAGGGGATCGCCAGGAAATACCCAAAGCCTATAGGGTCCGAACTGAAATAAAATAAAATCTTATGGTTAGCAGCCATTTTGACGGTGGCCCCTGTTGGATCCTTTTCTTCTCCATATAAATAGAATTGAACAAAATTGGCACTTGATATATGACGTACAAGTGCTCATAGTGATAATGGTACTTGATACTTACAATGGTTTTCCAATAAAGAGAATTCAATAACTACTGCTGCAGTACTCCAATGAAGAGTGAAAACTGCAAAGATTAGGCAAACTCGTATCGATCGTCACTAAAATTATCCTGCAGAGCAGTACAGGTCATCTATTCCTAGACGAAGAGACACTGAGGAAGCTCCCGAACAACTGTACCTACCTTGATAAAAGAGTGAAGGAGAGAGGAGAGAAGCCCAATTACAACGGTAAACCTTCCGATAAGCGGATTATTTGCGATTACGGAATCGGCAGAACGGGATCCGTGAAACGGAAACTTTGGTCTGTTCACTATAGAACGATCTCGACTACGTGTAATAATATATAGCCAATTTTGGAAATTTTTAATCGAATTTAGGGACTATTCCATCGTTAACAAGGAAATTAAATGAAATAGGAGAATGGAATAAGAAAGTACGTATTTTGCCCTGGATACTAGCCCGCAACACACCTGAGACTTAGAGAGGTAATGTAGATAATTGCGGATGATACGGAAACTAGGACGAGGCCAAGCGATGCAAGGCAAGCAGTTCAAAAACGCTGCAAATTATAGCCCAAAGGTTTATTATTTTCTGTATAGATCACCCTTCTGTATAGATCACTG
Source organism: Apolygus lucorum (assembly GCA_009739505.2). Classification (NCBI taxonomy): domain Eukaryota; kingdom Metazoa; phylum Arthropoda; class Insecta; order Hemiptera; family Miridae; genus Apolygus; species Apolygus lucorum. The sequence continues at coordinate 22,518,876 of CM019179.2, forward strand.
GTTTTCCATCAATAGCAGTGCTATTATAGCACCTACCACCACCTGTATTCTCCCTTGACCCTCCCTCTCAAATTTCAGCTTCCTGCGTTCAAAGGGATTGAAAATGGCTTCGGAGCTCACTCAGCTGATCAGTGATCTGATGAGTGAAGAAGATCTTCTCAGATGCTGAAGATGCCTGGTAGTAACAATGGCAAAGCTATGTTCCAATTAATAGTGCATAATAAACCTTTGTGTAATAGTGTGCAGCGTTTTTAAAATTGGTCAAAACGAAAATCCACAAAAACTTATTTCGTGTACAATTCCTTTGCAAAAACCATTACGTTTTCAGTACCGCTTATGAACGAGTACCTACATCAGTCTCGAAAATCAAGTGCTCCAAAAATAAATAATATTCCTACCTCCTCTATATATTATGGATTCCGCGCTTCGCTCAACGTGAAATTGTATTTTCATTAGAGACAGTTCCACATTCACTCAGTTATTCATGCAAGATGGGAAAAGCGGAGGACGTTCGTTTTGAATTCATTGACTGATTAATCACCTTCGCGTCAAATAACCATTCGAGATGAGGATCGCGCCGGCGAGCGCCAGCTCTGGTTTATTGATGTACCTAATTCAGTTTTACAGCTGCTCGAAAAACTGACCCAAATGAGAAGTTTGCCGGATGAATAGCTAATGCCGCTTAGCAACTTGAGGGCGGAGTCACGCTTTGCCACAACTTTTGATACCTCATCTGAGTCATCTTATTACCCGCAGTCTACCCGGAGTTCATTTTTCCTCTTTTACTGAAAATTGAGGTTTATTTTAGAGGTGTGTAAGACAAGGTCATTTGGCGGATTCGAACCCCAAATGGTCAGTCATTACAGAGACCAGGTCTTTTGAATCCGTTCACCCACAAGACAAACAACCAACCGGTGAGAAGTCACAAAAACGAGCGAGTCTGTAAACCGAACGAGTCGAAACGTTGGGATCCAGGTCGTGGCTCGAAAAAACGCTGAGTCGAAAAACCGAACGAGTCGGAATAGGTTACAATGAGTAGGCGATTTGAATGAATCGAATGAACTAAAAGACAAAAACAAAATTTGTTTCATTTAATGAAAGATCGATTCGAATTGAATTTGAGTGTGTTTTGTCTTTTTAGTCCTCAGTCCATTCTTCAGTTGGATGATGGAAGGTTTTGCTTAGAAAACCACTTCCATCTACTTCCTTGTAATTTTCACACATTAATGATCCATGTACAAACATGCATGGACACAAATATACATTATACATCCATATTGCGGGCAATTAATTAATTTTGTTGGCCTTCTGTCGTTGTTCTCGTAATTTAACCGGAAAACTCGATTGGTGGGTTGATGAACGAATGACCGTGTTCATTTTGATAACCCGTTCGGTTCTGACAAGGTCATTTTGAAGATAAGGTCTTTTCAATACGTTCACTCCTGACCGACACACCTCCAGTTTATTCGTAACATACAAAGATCGACCCACCAGACAATAATAATAATATTATTGATTTGTAAGTGACCATGGTATTGGTAATACGTCATATAGGATTATTGGTTTATTATTTTCGATAATATGATGAACCTTTGGAATCTACCAAGTAAATTTTTTTTACCACTCTCGAAATTTGTTGGTTTACGTTTCAAGGTACGTAGAATAGAAAACGCTTCAAATTATCACACAAAGGTTTATTATTTTTTTTTTATATAGATCCCTCATCTGCAAAGAAAACGGCTTTGCCATTGTTAACACCAACAAACATGAAGAAAAACATCGATCGCCTCTTTTGCGATTCACACTCGTGTTTCTGATTTATTGTAAGTCCAACCCTTAAGTATCTTATCTTATATCGTAGGGAGCCAACGGGTTTTCCTACAGAACTCCGCGTGGTCTCTAGAAATTCTAAAAATTCAATACTATCTTAAATTGATGGAAAAAACAATACCTTTATATCTAATATTTTTGAGTTAGGGTTTCAAATTATCAACCCCTATTTTTAACCCCTTAGAAGTGTCCTTCATCAATCAAAAGCTTCGGGGCACAACTAGACCCCAAATGGAGCCTATATACCTAATTTCATCAAAATCAGTCCATGGGAACTAAAGAAAGTGCCGGAAAATTTTAGTAACGATACCGTGTTTTATCTGTGAGCCCTGAAAAAATTTAAAATTTAATTTCTTGTAATAAACAAGTACATTTTGTTTGATTTTTGACATTTTCATGTCTTTCATATGGCACATAAAAAAAAAATCGTCACGAAATTTGATGCGACGAAATTTGTCCCAAGTCGCCACAATGATGATTATGACCATCAGAAGTGAAGTTGTTAGGTACTTTACAGGTAGGTACTTTACAGTTAGGTAGGTACTTTACAGTTTGATATTACCAGATCAGCTGAGTCGAAAATTGAGCTCCCAGATCAGCTGAGCCAAAAATCGAGCTCCCAGATCAGCTGAGTCGAAAATCGAGCTCCCAGATCAGCTGAGTCGAAAATCGAGCTCCCAGATCAGCTGAGTCAAAAATCGAGCTCCCAGATCAGCTGAGTCGAAAATCGAGCTCCCAGATGTCTCGGGAGGGGAGGGGGGGGAGGCATGAAAATGTTTCAATGTGTTGCAGACTCGTATGCAAGCGTTTCCTTTAAAGGACTCATTTCCATTTACCACACAATTCTCTCTTGGATCATTTTGTTTTATTCTCATTCACTCTGTCTTTAGCCTGGGTAGTAATATTCCGAGATTTTCATTTCAATTTGATCTTTTATCGTGAGTTAATCCCCAATTTTGTTAAGTTGCATCACACATTATCTGCCGAGCTGATTTTCTTGGGCACCAGGGCGGCATCGCTTCTTAGACCTTCTCCTAGGCTGCTTAACATTTGCTGAGGATTTTGGATCAATTCAACACCAAATTTGCCGTCAGCAGCTCCTGCAGACTCCCACGGTTCGTTACTGGTGGTGTCTGGGTTCAGGAATTCGCCAAAAGTCAGAACTTTTCTTTTCCATCTATTGGATAGAAACCTTACTATTGCATATGATATTGTTATACAATCTTTCATATAAAAGGAGCTCCTTTAGGGGAACTTAATTTCTTTCTTCTATAAACATTAGGTATTTCTTTTATGCTACTCAAATTCCTTCAATAAAAGCTTTGATCGGGAAGACTGGTGTTATTCAAGTTTTGAAACCCGCTTCATATATTAAGCTACAAAACACCAGATCGCCGTATTATTTCGATTTTCTCAACCATAGCTTAGAAGATTAATTTGAAAATTCGCTCATTAACTCATACCGAATGACATAACTTTTTCAGTTTCTGGTCGTGGCCGGAAAACATGAAATTGGGATTTTCCTTTCTGGATTGTTCACACTCTAATAAAATAGTAGGTTTTATCGGCTCGTACTTTCCCAGAGCGAATGAGTCAAATATTAGATAAAAACTTGCCTAGTGGAGGCAGACTGGAGGGTTGAACGGGGAAAAAGAGGATGAGAAACGGCAGCGGCAAACCTTAGATAAGAATTGTATCCCGCGGCTACCTCTTACCCGCCATGATTCCACCCCCTTCTCAGTGGCTACCAGCCCTTTTCTAGTACCTCCCTGTCCCTTCACCAGTACTTGGTCCTTTCCAGTACACCACTGAACCCCTTCCATCCCTTCCCGGCCCTTCAGCCACCTCTTTCCACCCCGATTCCACTCACCCCACTTTTCCTCTCCCAAACCTCCCCGTAATCTCTCCCAACTTCGCGCCGTCCACCAACTTCCACCTTTTTATCTTCATTTACATATTAGGGCTATTAACGGTCCGGTGATGGCGTGGGGATGAGAAGTTCTTTATCCCTTTACTAACAAATAATACCAACTCATCATTCACCATCAAACACTTTTCAGGTCAGTTTGCCGCCTAAAGGACTTTTAACACAAAGGAAATAATCATTATACAACTTAGATGGTCGTTAGATAAAAAGTCTGCCAAGTGGGTGTGGCACATAGCTTCCTCGTATCCATAACCCTATCAAAATGTGATCCGATGCATAGTAGTTAATATCATAACATCAATATCTGAGTACCTCACACTACCCTCACAGGAGACATCCTGACGCCAATCAGCACAATTCCCGTAAGTGTCATCGTAATCAGCTGGAAATGTAGGAGTTATGGCTGTTAAGAGGATTTTACGTTGCGCCTGCGCAGCGGCGACTATCAGTCAAGGTGCGATGATTTTCATGGGAGACTATCTACATGCCAATCCCTGTTGTTGTCAGTAAAATTTGACTTTAATTTCTCAAAGTTTTGCCCGTTACAATGGTTTGATGACAGGTAGACACAAATATGCAACCTAATGGTTCAGGAAGGTCCAAAACGTAAAACGCGAGAGAAAATTTCGATTTTGGGGACATTTTTTTCGACCTTGAAAATTAAAACTGGTTCCGCTACTATGGTACATTCGGATGCAAAAAGAAAACTTTGATGTGCTACGAGTATTTTCAAAAGCTGTTATTTTGGAGCGATTTGTTCAGCTCACTCGTACATAACCCGCTCACTCCATTGATTGTTCCATCCATATATGGGTGAAGAGCGAAAAGGGGCTTGGATCCCATAGGTGAAATGGACCTATAATCCCATGGTGAAATGGATCTTGAATCCCATTGGTGAAATGGAACTTTAATCCGCAAGGCGGTATCTGTCTAAAAGGCCCCAACTCCTACTAGGGGTGCTAGTGGTAAAGTAGTTTCTCATAAGTCCAATAGAGTGCTCTCATCAAAATCACCTTGGAGTGATTGGATCAACTTTTTACGAGTGGCAACATTTTAAATTTTCTTCTGTTGGCGGGCGAAACGACTCTAGTGTTTTCAAGTCCTTTTTGTAATAAAAAGGGGTCTTTTCGACATTACCTCATACCAGACAGAAGACATATAATTCAGACTCAACAAAATATTAAATTTTGAAAATTATCAATCACACTGTAATGTTACTTGCTGTGGTAAGTCATTCTTCAGAGCAGTCCATTGAATATACAAGAAACTAATTTACCACTAGCGCCCCTAGCGAGAGTTGAGGCCTCATCGATGGATACTGTCTAGTCTACAATCCCATAGGTGAAAAGGAACTTGAATCCCATTGGTAAAATAGAGGTCGAATCCCACAGGTGAAAGGTAGCTATAATTCCATAAAATTTATGGAATTTATTTCCATTTTCATTTAATGAAATGAAGCTTGAACCCCATAGGTGAAAATGTGCTTGAATTCCATAGGTGAGAAGAAGCTTGAATTCCATACGTGAAAGGGAGCTTGAATCACATTGGTGAAATGGTGCTATAATCCCATGTATGAAATGGAGCTTGAACCCAATAGGTGAAAATGAGCTTGAATTCCATTAGTGAAAGGGAGCTTGAATACCACTGGTGAGAGGGCGCTATAGTCCCATACATGTGAAATGGAGTTTGAATCACATAGGTGAAAGGAAACTTAAATTCATGGGTGAAAGGGAGCTTGAATCCCATTGGTAAAATAGAGGTCGAATCCCACAGGTGGAAGGTAGCTATAATTCCATAAATGAAATGGAGCTTGAACGTCATAGGTGAAAATGAGCTTGAATTCCATAGGTGAGAAGAAGCTTGAATTCCATACGTGAAAGGGAGCTTGAATCACATTGGTGAAATGGTGCTATAATCCCATTTGTGAAATGAAGCTTGAACCCAATAGGTGAAAATGAGCTTGAATTCCATTGGTTAAAGGGAGCTTGAATACCACTGGTGAGAGGGCGCTATAGTCCCATACATGTGAAATGGAGTTTGAATCACATAGGTGAAAGTGAGCTTGAATCCTATAGGTGAAAGGAAACTTGAATTCCATAAGTGAAAGGGAGCTTGAATACCACAGGTGAAAGGAAGCTAGAAGTCCTGTACTTACCCTTTCTGATGGTTAATTGATCATTAAAATCGATTGAAACCCACTTTACTCAGACGGTGCTGTTCAAAGTGTTTCCAGAAGTAATTGTTAATCTGAATAAGGCCACGTGAGAGAATTGTTTAACTTGTTTTCGACGTCATGACTTTGACATTTGAAGGCCAAACACAAAAGTAGAAGTATATATCTAATCGAATAAATGAAAAAAAGAGGCAATGGTGAGAACCTAACCCCGAGGGTTCGCTCCCTCGTTGAATTCCTTCGGAAAGGTTCAAAAGAAACAAGTCCGGTATCTTCCCTCCCTCCATTCCCCGTCTTACCTGGTAGTTGAGAAAGGACTTCGAGGGAGAGGTATACAGAGGCCGTATACAGAGAAGGGGTATACTGTAGGGTATACAGAAGGGCTCACAGCAGTACAGTGTTGAATATTTCATCACAAGAAGCCAGAAAGGGGGAGGACGGGACGCTTTGGGCTTTGGGTAATCTCGAGAAGGAATCGCAAAAAGCCGGTATAAGTACTTAGAAGAGGACTCGGGGCCCGCACTTTGATCTCGAGAATTTTCGCTTCCTCTACGCCGTCCTTCTATAGAAGAAAGAGGAGAACGTGTAAACTCCATTGTTTCATAATTCCTTTCGGGTTTATTGCAGCAGGTTTGATATTGAAGATATTATTGTATCTTGGATTGATACGTCACCTCGACCCTGCAAGAGGTCTGAAAGAAGAACGGGTGAGACGTTGATTTTTTCTTGTAGTGTACGACGATTGTACTACTTATTGTACACAATAACTTGATTAATCTTTTGGGTTCCATGTATTGTTTTCCCGTCGACACAGGTGAGGCGTTTCTCCTTCAAACAGGTGAGGCTTTTGGAATCAAATGCTGACAATGGGGGGTGCGCCTGACTTTTTAAACATTTTTTATCGGAAGTAGGTAATGTTTTTTAGTAGGTTGAGGATGAGTAGATCATTTTCCGAGATTTTTCGAAGTTTTGATATAAATATGTTTATGATATAAAAAGGTCTTCTCACTCTAAAAAGTCACGATTGTAGTCAAAATTCTCAGAATGAGGTCTAGTTTAGATTAAAAATAACAATAAACAGTTTTATCCGACCCATGCGCACATTCCATTCTACAGAACTTCATTTTACAGGAAAGGCAATAATACGTTTGGATCCATGAAATTGCATATTGCAGTTTTAGATTTCTCGCCGGTAAAACATTATGTTACAAGGTGAGTCCCCAATTTATCCCCCAAATTTTGGACTCGTGAGCTCCAATTGAGATCAGGTTGAGCCCCGAAATCTTAGGTTTCTTTCAAATAGTTCTTATGGGTGCAAAATAGATGACGAAATTCACAAAATACCAAACCACTTTAAATGTTAAGGTATTGTTAAACAATACCTTATATGTTCATATCAAACTTTGTTCATCAGTACAAAATCGTAGGTGTTAATTTTTAGAATCAAATGAGACCATTCTATGGGACCAATCGTTCGTTCCCTTTATCAGAAAATTTCAGCACAATATCTTAAATTTGGATGACAATATGCCTGTTCGTCAGCTTCCCACCACCCCAACAAGCGAACGGTAACTCGAAGCTTCTATTGGTGCTCCCCAGATTCGTTTATTAGGTACTTCTCGTAATATTAAATATTAGACAATTTATGATAAGTACCTAATAAACGAATCTAGGGAGCACCAATAGAAGCTTCGAGTTACCGTTCGCTTGTTGGGGTGGTGGGAAGCTGACGAATATTGCCATCCAAATTTGAGATATTGTGCTGACTCTTAAAGCACAATTATACTAGGACAATGGTCGTAGATTAGTCCTGTAACGAAAACAGTTGTAACAATTTGCAGAGTTTTATGATGGTTACAGGACCGAAGCCTTTATGTGCATCTATAAAATTGCCTGTAAATTACAATTACCAAAGTATATAATGTGGGTTGAAAAACCACCTACGTTCTACCCAAAATGTACCAATGAACAAGGCCACGTAACATATAAATGAAATATTGATAGCAAGCGTCATTGGTAGAGCTGTGTTGGTACAGCTGTACCGGGACTGTGGAACCGATTATCTACTTGTAACGGTTCCATGCAGTGACAAAAACTCAGTCCTTACCGGTCCAGTTCCCTGACCAGTCCAGTTCCACGGCCCGATGAGATATCATGGAATGGCTCTGGACCGAGAAGGGATCTTTCGGACCGGTAACTATGGAACTTGTCTCCAGTTCAGTTCCATGTACTGGGAAGCGCCCTTGCCAATTCCACAGACCGATATTATTATCATGGAATGGCTCTGGACCAAGAAGTTATTAGGACCGGTAAGCAGTTCCATGTAGCTGGAAGTGCTCTCACAGTTTCCATGGACTGAGAAGATATAGTAACATGGAATGGCTCTGGACCGGGAAGGGATCTTCCATACTGGTTAGCATGGAAGTTGTCTCCAGTATTATTATTCTTATATTATCTTCTTAAACTGCAACGAAAAATGATTCTTTCCTCGAATTGTTTGTTCACTATCATTGTTATTTGTCTCTTTTGTAACAATTGTTCGAATTCCTTCCTTTTGTACTGCAAGTTGAGATCATAAGCATGGAATTAGGAAGATAGGGATTTGAGCGCCCTCGGTAGGCAGTACCGGTAATGGAACTGTACTGGTAATTTCGAACAGTTACATCTTTGTCACTGTAACCGTTGGAACCGTTCCAGGGAAATACCTGCACCGACACATCCCTAGTTAATGGGACACTTATTAAAACTTACTTTTCTCGTCTACAGAGTTTTCCACATAATTCTCACCCAATCACAACGAGCCTGTGAAATAGACCAAACCCATGGGTATAGAGGGGTACAGAGCTTTTCATACATCAATGACGTACGAGAGGGACTTGCAGCAGTCCTGGCGACCTCAGGAAGTACCTGGAATCATCCGCTTTTGAGACTGACGAGCCACTTTACGCCTCAATTCTCATGGTTTTAGTCAGTTTGTTAACCTTCACTAACTTCTGGAAAATTCAAAGAAGTAAATTTTTGAAATTTTGGAGTTGTGTATTTGGAGTGTGTTTGTGTGTCGTTTTGATACTAGACGCCTCGGGAAAAGCTGATTAAAAATTTTCGTTTTCATGGAAGGTCTAAAAACCATCCATGAAGGCTCTGAGGTGGTCTCAGAACCATTCATGAAGGGTCTGAAGTGGTCTCAGAACCATCCATGAAGGCTCTGAGAAGGTCTAAGAACCATCCATGAAAGCTCTGAGGTGGTCTCAGACCCATCCATGAAGGGTCTGAGGTGGTCACAGAACCATCCATGAAGGCTCTAAGGTGGTCTCAGAACCATCTATGAAGGGTCTGAGGTGTTCTCAGAACCATCCATGAAGGGTCTGAAGTGGTCACAGAACCATCCATGAAGGGTCTGAGGTGGTCTCAGAACCATCTATGAAGGGTCTGAGGTGTTCTCAGAACCATCCATGAAGGGCCTGAAGTGGTCACAGAACCATCCATGAAGGGTCTGAGGTGGTCTCAGAACCATCCATGAAGGGTCTGAAGTGGTCACAGAACCATCCATGAAGGGTCTGAAGTGGTCTCAGAACCATCCATGAAGGCTCTGAGGTGGTCTCAGAACCATCCATGAAGGGTCTGAGGTGGTCTCAGAACCATCCATGAAGGATCTGAGGTGGTCTCAGAACCATCCATGAAGGCACTGAAGAGGTCTCAGAACTAACCTCCTTCTCACTATGTACTAAGAATCTCGGTGTTCACAATTCGACAGGTAAAGTAGGGCGTTTTACTCCGTCATCCCTTGAAACGTAAATTTTAAAATTTCGATGACAAACTGATGTATGTTTTGAATAAAAAACATTGAGTAACCACTGAAAGGTAGGCTGCAATGAAATGAAGGCCTCACTTCTTATATTACACCTTACACATTCGAAACCATCGCTTTTCGATCTCTAATTCATGACCTCCAACCTGTAGCAAGTTTTCAATAAAACCTGAATACGACCCTGCCTTTATCATATCGGAACCATTCAACAGTGGTACGTGTTGGTAATAGTAATAAAATCTTATATTCAGCCAAGTGTTGAACAAATACAATAATAACTTGAAGGAGGGCAAAAGACCGTTGATTACCATATCTATCGATTTCAACCCCGAAACATCTGGTGCGAAGCAATCACAAGGCTTGGCCTCGCCGTTTGAATATAAACCCTCGTTTTGCCAATGTATCCGATCGTAGAGTCCACTTGTAAAACCGATATCAGCCAGCTTCTTCCGCAAGTATTTCCAGAAACTACTTTTACGATTTCGTTAGAAATTTCCTCATGCATTGTTCATGAGACGACAAGATCCACAACTATAATTCTTTACGTGTTTTTTTGGTCTCCGAGACGGGGTTATATCACAGCGATCTTAATATAATTTTATATTCGTCCGTTGTTGGAGTAAGAAAACCGCCTCAAATACAACTGGATGTGATGGGGAGAAAGTTTTCTCCTGGTGGGGGGGGGGGGGGGGAGTATCACAGATTTTAATGAGAACTTTTGTCATGAATTTGTCTTGAACTTGGGGACTATGAAAAAAATGTGTAACGTTTCTTCCAGCTCGAAAAAGTTTAACACGAGATTGAAAAACAGAAACGCTGCAAATTATTACGTAAAGGTTTATTATTTTCTGTATAGATCAGCGGTTCCCAACTGGTGGTCCGCGGACCCCCGGGGGTCCGCGAGGTATGGCTGAGGGGTCCTTAGGATATACAAATTAAATATATATTTGCAGCTTCTGAACGTTGACTTCTGCGTCTGGCTTCATACGACAACTAACGCTAGCACACTCTAGTTTGGCTTTATGTATTTCAGAGATGTCAGTTATTGCTATATTGTTAGTTATTTATTGCTAGTGCTCACAGAGTACTGGAGACAAGTTAGTGCTAGTGGAGTTTGCTAGTGCTAGTGCGGTCCCTGACCGAGTTGTTTACATGTGTGATTTTGTGCAACATTTTAGTGATTGAAAAGCTTCGTTTTTCACGGAAAGATAATTACGCGTACGTTATGGACCGTTGGTTAAAATGTGGATCGTTAAAACGGCCTAGGCATACAGACGAAGAACTAGAAAATGCTTTCGATGTTAAAGTTAATAAGTCAGTGATTCTCGAACCGAACTTGCTAGTATCTCTTGAACCCAAATCGTCGGCGTCGAGGTCGGTCCTTGGAAAAATTTGGTTGGGAACCGCTGGTATAGATCTCTCGCCTGCAAACAACACAGCTTTGCCATTGTCACTATCCACCAACCATATTTTCCCTTCAAAATCAAATTTATTCAGAAGAAATAGAGAGTTGTGGGCGCCTTCATTCGGAAATAATTTCATTACTTCATTGTTTAGCATTTTGTCAGCCCTTCAAAATTCCATTTTTTTCAAGTTCATGTTTTTTCGTGTTTTCGACCTTGCGACACTAAAATAGACATAACTCCCTTACTTTTCATACAAATCAAATTAGACCGTTGAAAATAGCATTGAATTTCTCATAAGATGAGCTCTTGAGCATTTCAGAAAAAGTACTCTAGGATAGTCATTCTACCTCAAACTAGAAAATTTTCTGATTCTGTTTTTTCGAAATTTTTTGTGATTTTTTCCTGCTGAAACACATTATTCTGCAGAGACTCTCAATTGCTTAGAACATGCTCTATTTCAACAGCTTTTCAGCATTTACTCATTTTTAAAATTTACCATGATATTTGAGGGGGAAAATGGTGTTTGGATGTGGAAAAAGTAATTTTGTTCCAGCAAGTCGAGCTTTCCGGCAAGAGAATTCGAAGGAGTAGGGAGCAGTACAAGCTTCCCTTCGCCAACCTCGGATTCTCCTGCCAGTACGGTCGATTCGAAAACTCACGTTTTTTCCGGTTTCAAACACAATTTCCCCCAAACAATTGCCATTATAAATATGGAAAATGGGTTACCGGTAGAAAGCTGTTGAAATGGAACATGTTTCAATATTTTGTTGGTCCCTGGAGAAGACCGTGTTTCAGCACAAAAAAATAACAAAAATGTTTGAAAAAATAAAATAAATAAATAGAATCTGACAAATTTTTAGGTTTGAAGTTGAATGACTATCCCAGCGTTTATTTTTATCGAATGCTCAAATAAATTTAGGTAAATTTAGCGCTCTTCCCAACGGTATAATCAGATTTGAATTCACATGAAAAATAAGGAAGCTATGACCTTTTTAGTGACGCAAGGTCAAAAACACGAGAAAACAACTCAAGAAAGGGAGGAAAAACACATTTACAACGAGGGAAAGGTTATTGGAAATTAGTTGTATAATCGATACCCCAAGTGTTGTTAGGTAATTCGACTTAAGAAACCCTGTGTGGTTAAGATACTTTGTATAATTGTGCCACTAAATCCTGAGAGCACAAAATGACTGGGCAGTTCTCGTTAGATCTATCTGTGGAAAGAGTCAAATCCATCAAAAGGGACATTAACAACTAAAACCGGAGTAGCTGCTGTAGGTTCTACACTGAGAATCCTGACTCATTACTCTCGACTCTTGAGGGAGCTGGAAAGGCTGCGTGATAGATGTTCGTCTCGTCGATTCCGATGGACCTTTTGACCGAGCGTTTTCCACCCTCTCGAAGAGTTCGCTCGATCATTGGTCTGAGAGCCTCGTGAAAATTCTGCTGCTACTGCAATACCTCACGAGCTGGAGATCTCAATGGCCAAGCCAGGGCAGATGAGGAATTCTATTAAATACCCAGTTGATATGGGTTGGGTAGGTTATGTATAGTGCTTTTGATTATACCAACGTGGAGAAAATGTTATATCATCGATTTGAGGAATTTATGTTCTTTCTAAGGTGAGTAGTAAAATTGCTGGGAGTTTATTCAGTTTCCATAAATCGGTGTAGATTATTGGTATGTTGTATTTTTGAATGTTAACTCTCATTCTATAGTAGGTCAGGTAGTCTACAGATGTCCGCAGCTGAAGTGCGGTATTGAGCGCCCCTGGCGTGTACTGATGTGGAAAAGTTCACATAAGGGTTAAGTTAGTAAGTAGACAACTATGAATTTCTTTCCAGATTGTTATTGAATCCACCACAACAATAACGAATTTGCAATTCAACATTTGAATGAGTGAGTCATCCAGGTGACTCGAATGAATTCTGTTCGACAATTCACCGTCAAACAGTAAAAAAAATCCACAATAACTGGTTAATTTCATTAGTGTTGCTTTTAACGTATCCGCCCGAATATAACCGTTCGCGTGTTTTTCATTAATTGGGACTCAGACTGTGATTATTCGAGGGGTTCTTGACAGGACGTCCTCGAAGCTGAGTAGTTACTCGCGTCCCTTTTCCATTTGATAATTGGAAGAGTAACTTTTCAACCTGTTCCCTCCAGTGACAGACGTTCACTGACAGAAACTCTGATGAAACTCGAGTGAAGTTGGCTCTCGTGTTTGTATTTATATGATGAATAATCCCGCTAGGATTAAACGTCAAGGCTGGCGGGCGATGGGTTTGTAATCGAGAATGAACCAGTTTTTTCACCAAGAGTGGGACAAGCAAGCGAAAGCATTGTTTTCACTTCTGGGACATAATAAAACAATAATCTCCTTGATTATCAACCTTTTCGAATCGAATTCCTTGTTTTTAGACATTCTCAAATGATTTCGGTTTGCTGTATTCTAAAGCCGAGAATGTCTGTTTTCAAAACTGTTTGGACTTCCCGCCTAGATTAAGCGGGAGACCAAAGTTAGTTCTTACACCAACCGCTGCTCTGCCCCGCTAAGGGGCAGAGCCCACCTCGAGCTAAATTAGATCTATTCATGCAATCGTTAGGTACTTGCCGTAATAATGAGTCAGCATTAGATCTATAGGAATCATAATATTAACTAGATCAAATAATGAACAATCAGGTATTTTGTTGTGCAGAGTCTCCAATCCATGAATCAAAATCAATAATGAATCAAAATTGATAAATTGAAATCGTATCGATCTATTGGAACAAAATCTTAAAAAACGTACCGCTTTTGGTTTAATATTAATAAAACGACAAAAAATTTAACGTTTACCCCCCCCCCCTCCACCCCCGAAAACAATTTGACAAATTTTGATGAAATAATATTTATATATTATAATATATATATTATAATATTATAATATTATATGTATAAATCAAAACACGAGTGTGAATCACAAAAGAGGCCTAATCTCCGTTCAAATTTGAGCTGACCGAAATGCGATCGATGGTTGGTGATTTTGATTTTTTTTTTTTTTTTTCCTTCTTTTCATATTGGATGGTTGGTGATTTTGTAGACGAGTGATCTTTATAGAAAAATAATAAACCATTGTGTAATAATTTGCAGCGTTTTCTTCAATAATGAATCTTTGGAAACGACCAAGAAAAAAATTTAAGCCCCCCTCCCCTCGCAATTTGTTGGTTTACGTTTCAAGGTACGAAGAATCCGATAATCGGATAACAATTTTGCTGTCCGTCCGCTATACGGAGGACTTTCCTTAGTTACCGTGGACCGATTTTGATGAAATTTGGTATACGGGCTCCGTTTGTGGTACAGTTGTACCCCGGAGCTTTTGGTTGATATCATTCACTTGAATGATATCATTCACTTGAGTTGAAAAAAAGATGAAAATTTCTAAACTCCCTAGCTCAAAAACTATAATTCTTTCATCAATTTAAAATAGTATTGAATTTTTAGAATCGAATGAGGCCACCCAGAGCTCTGTAGGACCAACCTTTTGGCCCCTATTAAAACTTAAAGGTTGAACCTATGATAAATCAGAAGCACGAATGTGAATCACGAAAGAGGCCTGATCTCCGTTCAAATGTCAGCTGGCCAAGATCCCATCGTTGTTCGTTTCTTCTAGTTGTCCCCGATCTTTGCGTCCTTAGCAACCAGTAATTGAATTTCCTTATGAAGGCACCCTCAACTCTTCATTTCTTTGAATTGAATAGGAAGCGTTAATTTCTTCAAAATAAACTTGATTGTGAGCAGAAATATTTTTGGTGATCTTTACAGCGAAATAATAGACCTTTGTGTAATAATTTGCAGCGTCTTTTGCTAAGCGATCGGCGGTTTCGTTGCCTAGATTTGCCTTCCAAAGGCTATACAATTATTGATCAAAGGCTGGCCCTACACAACGCTGCTATGCTGGTTGCATCGACGAAATAATTTTCCACAGTTCGACCAGAGTAAAAAGAAAACCCCCAAGAAAAAGAAAAACTCGGGCTTGAAAACTTTCTCAAGCGGCGACGGTAGGTGACTCAATGATAAATTTGTCTCATTCAACCAGACGCGAGCGGGCCAAAGAATGGAAAAGCTGTCTAGGAGGGGGAAATGTTCGCGGTTTTCATACCTTTCCTCTTTCTACTTCACCTACCTTCACAACTCCGCAGAGTTTTTGGTTTTTTTTTCTAAAGAATCAAAAAGTTTTTGGTTCTTTTTTTCGAGATTTTTTTGTTCTTGTCTGGGAAGTCTTTTCCTAGCGTTGAAACCCACGTGCTTTTCAAGCCAAAGTAGGCTGGCCCTTCGGCCAAAACCCCTTTCCTTCCCTCTCTAGCCAACTGAGACCAAAAAGGGTCCAACTTGGTTGAAAAAGGGCTCCCTCTCCTTGGAAACTGCCCCTACTAATTCCCACTATTTAAACTCCGTGTACAGTAACTTTGTTAGGATTACGAGCTCCCAGCTTTTCTCAGGAGGGGGAATAGGGCGCTTTTCACGGCCGGACCCCCGGAGGACGGTGGAGGAGTTTCTTCTCCCTGAATACCAATTACCTTTGTGTCATCTCTCCAGGGCTAACAACTTTCTTTCAACCCCTCCGCCATTCCTCTCTGATTTTTTTTCCACCTCTCTTCTCCTCTTCTTCTTCCTTCTTTTTCTGAAAATGAAAAGAAGCAAAGAAAGAAGAAAACTTGAGAATCCTGTTACCCAAAATGGTCGGCAGGTAACTGGATCGTGAAAACGCCAACTTTTGACCGAAAGTCGTTTCCTACGGCTTGATAAGGCCGCGCAGATTTAGTTGGGAGCCGCGACTTTCGAGAGAAGTTTTTTCCTTCTTTTCTCGAATACTTATCTCACTCTTGGTTCCCTGCAATTTAGAGAGATTAATTTTAGCGCAGAGTGATAATTTCCAGTCTTGGATTTTCAAAGATCAGCGTTCTGGTCGAATAATGAAATCATGATACAATCTGAAAGCACCTTCAAGTTTGAATATAACTAAGCTGTTCACCTAGGCATTCATTTGGCTCGAAGAACGCTTTCTTCAAGCGAGGGAGTACATCAATCACTTAAAAACGTTCACACAACCTGTCGCATGTTTGGTCTTCATCCTGAGCTGTGCACAAGTACTAGTTAGAGATTCAAGTACCACGTATCTCCCACTACTATTCTTCCCTCACAATCTACTGCAGGAGCAGACCACCTCGTACTCAAGGAGGTCCTCGAGGACTACCTCGTACTGCCAATCTTCGTTTAACTTTACATTTCTAATTAAACTGCAACATAAAATTCCAGATTTATAACTCCAACAACATGGGATCTATGCTGGGACCAACTCTTTTTGTGATATTTATCAACGACCTAGCGTGCCATGATTTGATGATATCTCTACAAATATTTTCCTTCATGCTGACGACATTACGCTACAAGTTACTGGATCATCTCGGATTGCGCTTCCGTTGGGCCAGACAGACTCTTCAGTGGTTGTCCACGACTGGTGCAAGGCCATTTCCTTGCTGCTCAATGAAGAGAAAACACAACTCCTGGAATTCGACCTTTAGTGAATTTTCTCGGCATCACCATCGATTCCCGTTTGTCATAGTCCAGGCATATTGAGGCAGTGGCCCCTAAACTGACATCGTAAAGTTTCAGGTTTAGCCGCACAGTGGGACGAAAACACACAAAAACCGCTTATAAGTAGAATTTTTGAAAGTCGAGATTTGGTCCAAGTGATGACAGAAAATGGTTAGTTTGTCGTCTAAGCCAGTGCCAAACAGCTAAATTGATGAGTATACCGAATAGATTTTCGTTTAAAAGAATAAACATGTGAAAAGTTGTAAAATTGTGTAAAAACGTTGTAAAAATTTCAACGTGTATTCTCGACTTTTCTCGAACAATCGAAGGTGAAAACAAGCCTTTGAGGTGGTCGTTTCTCTCGAGTAAACCAACAAGTTTGGATGTTAATTCTTGACTTTATCAGAATCGAAGTCTCTGTGAGGCAAAACTATCAGAAATTATTACTAACAGGCAAAAAATATTCAGGAATTGAGCGAATCGGGTTGCAAATGATCCCCTATGAAAATAATCACCCTCGGATTGATTGCCACTTCCACAGTTTCCATCCAATATCGATGAAATTTTTAGGGATTGTCCGGATTGGAGAGTAGATGAAAATCTTCGCCGCGGACTGATAGGTACTTTCAGATTGATGTTTTGAGATAAGCTATTATATTTCTAATTTTTTTTAATTTTCAATAATTACTGTTTATTTATTTTTAAATTCGTAATATAGTAGAAGGGATCATGGGAATGTCGATGGACGAATCTCGGTTGAGGACGACTGGTTTCAGCTCTGGTGTCCCGTTTGGTGTAGGCGGTTCACTTCATTCCCTTTCTGGGAGAGGAAGAGGAGCCTCATCTTCCAGTCCCAATTCTGCCTCCTCCCGATCCAAAAGAGGGTCGTCTTCCGATGCTGATCGCGGTACCCGATGCGAGCCCCGAAATCTGAGGGAGACTGCTTTCATAGTGGCCATCTGAATTTTCGTTCTGACGAAACCAGCAACTATCGGACGAGGTTTGTTCCACTTTAGTGCCAATGCGTCGACCATCTGCCTGATGAACACTTGAAATTCT
This sequence comes from Apolygus lucorum, assembly GCA_009739505.2. Taxonomy (NCBI): domain Eukaryota; kingdom Metazoa; phylum Arthropoda; class Insecta; order Hemiptera; family Miridae; genus Apolygus; species Apolygus lucorum. The sequence goes on from CM019179.2 coordinate 22,536,657, forward strand.
TTATGTAGTACTCCTTCACATGCCGTTATGAGTGGTGAGAAAGAGATTATATTTCTAATGCTTTTTCATTTCAAAATGTCTTTAACCCTAATTGGACCATGGTATATCACTAGTGTCACCGAAAACATCTCAGGAACTCCAAAGCTGTCCCAAGGTGTCACTGGAGTAACCAAAATTCAATTGCAATTGGAAAATTTAATGTACAGCAGAAATTTTTTATGGGTTATTGGGATTCTCATAATTGAGTTGTGCAACAAATTCCAAGGAAATCTACGGAAAAATTTTTCAAATTTTTTGTCGGAACATAATTTTTTGACTTTCAATCTTAATTTTAAACGGACGGCCAAATTTTTATTCGATTCTTGGATTCTACGTACCTTGAAACGTAAACCAACAAATTTTGAGGGGGTTAAAAAAATGTTTCTTGCTCGATTCTAAAGGCTTTATGTTGAAAATATTAAACCAAAAATGGTCCACAGAATTCAGCTCTGTCTATTAATTTTTAAATTGCAATTAATTTTTAAGATTTTTTCGGTGACACTAATGACACCACGGTCCAATTAGGGCTAAGAAATAAATTTTGAGAAATTATTATCACATTTTTTAGATATTTTAAATGATTTATAACCCTCGAAAACATATTGTTTAGTAATGCATGCATTCCAGGGGACGTCTTATTGGATAAGCATTAGATCAGTTTAACCAGTTGGTAAGTGATAAAACTGTTTCACTCGATGTAATTTATTTATTACTTTAGGCAAGAAATACTGACCCCCCACCATTATCCACCTTAACATTTCTGGCGGCGTGGGAACCTCGAATCTGAAGAGCATTTTAAAATCCATGATCTACGATACCCAACATGAATTCGAGTTCACCCCCCCCCCCCCACACCGCCACCCAACGCCAACAATGGTGCCAGTCCGGCACCAAAGCGGAAATACGTCGTAACATTGAACTTTCATCTGTTAGTTTTGGTTTGCAGTCCGTCAAAGTTCTCATCCGTATTCAAGGTGAAACACAAAAAAAAAAAAAAAACACGAAATAAGCGGTTTATGGCATCATGGCACCATGTCCTGGCACCATGGTGACACCACTATTAGTTCCATGGTGGTACAGAGAATAATTCATGAAAATCCGGAGGTATAATGAGAATTTTTCCTCAATTTCAAAGCTTGGGTACAATTAGTAAGCAGTAAAGGAACCGAAATATTGAAAAATCGGATATTTTGTGAATACTATCCCCCCACTCGCCCCCTCCCCTTGCGAATTTTGGTACTCTGGTACAGTCATGTACAACTCGGAAGTTATTTGAGTCAAACAAAAAAAGAAACACGCAAATCGGTTGGAAATTGAGGCCTGGGCAGAGTTTACAAGACTACGCACGCAAACGCACGTTTTTTAATCATTAACCCCCCCTTTCCCCCTCTTAAAAAGCAAAATCCCAAATTCCGGTGCCGTAGTGCACAACTAGATAGTATTTTGCGTCAAACGAAAAAAGAACCACGAAAATCGTTTGAGAACTAAGGCCTGGGCAGAGTACACAAGATTATGCCCAAAAATGCACGTTTTTTGAGCATTAACCCCCCCTTTCCCCCCCTTAAAAGGCAAAATTCGAAATTCTGGCGACGTAGTGCACAACTAGATAGTTTTCCGCGACGAACAAAAAAAGAACCAGGAAAATCGGTTGAGAACTAAGGCCTGTGCAGAGTACACAAGATTTTGTTACACACACACACACATACACACACACACACACAGACATACACCTGTGGTTTTTTTCGCGGATTTGGATTCAGAATGGTCTAAAACGGATTACTGTGTGGTTATTTTTTTTTCTGTTGAGTGTTGTCCAACTTCACCCCAGATCGATCGCATAAGGACGCCCAAGTCTTACTGTGGGACGTCCTAAAAACGAAAATTGATCCCGGAAAACCTGGAAAAACTTAGGGAATTTGTTTTTCGGGGAATTGCTGGACACCCTGGACTTTGCATGCATTTTTGTTGAATGTTACTGGGCTTACCCATAAAACTAATTAATGAAATTATAAAGTCATGTATTGAATAAATGCGCAGTTAGCAAGTATTAAAAAATAATTCATTTGGTACCACCATCAATTACGTAAGTCTCAGGCATCAGTATCTTGATGCGGAAAAATTTCTTCATTAATTGTTCATCAAAACTTCAAAGGATTTGTGCATTTTGTTCCAAGCCTAAAAACTTGTGGACAAACTAATAAAGCCCAGAGGAAGAGACAACAATGTAGGAGGAAGTAGGAGAAATTCGTTCATCGTCGGTCATCACCGAAGGGTTTTCATTTCATTACCCCGGAATACGTTCACGCGGCTTAACTTAATTAGAGGCAAAATCCAATCAATTTCCCCTCCCTTGAATTTATTCATCAACCTGAGGCGGGGAAAAATGAAAGTTCCTGGGCAAGGGAACAACGGAGGGAGAGGGATATGAGAACAGCAGTCTCCCTCTCCTTTCCCCCCATTACTTTCCCACCTTGGGTTTTATATCTCTTTTTCGCTACCTACCCTCTTTTTTCTCTCCTCGCTAAATGAGTCAAATTTATCATAGAGTTCCATTTCCTGCGGACAACTGCCAGCCTCGCGGGGGAGCCCCCTGACGTGCGAAAGTGAATATTCCTAATCGTAAATTCTCGCCGCGGGGAGGTGGAAAAACTGGTGGAAAAGCTCTTTGAAAAAAGTAAAAAATGTAGAAAAAAAGAGAAAATGGGGCGACTACGAGAGTCAGCCGTTGTGCGGTGCAATCAGAGGTTTTGTGAGCCCTGGCCGGAGATTTATGTTTTACATCGGTGGCTGCGCGTGCCGTCTTATCGGGGAGGGCCGTTTCGGCTTTCGGAACGTCAAATCCTTCTCGATTTACACGGTTGGCGTAAGCGTCTATTTTATCCCTTTCCAACATCATGTTGGATTTCAAGCATCGAAAATATTTCGAGGTTTTATGGAAGGGATTTTCAAGTTGGGGTCTGTTTCGAATGCGAATGGTTTAACATCAATGAAGATTACAGTGAGACAATGGTGGCTATTCAGGTCTGCTTTTAGGATCACAAATTTAAGAACCACTTTCAACAATAGGAACAACTCTCCGGATGGCGGGGAGGGATTGACTTGAGTCACTCTGATTTCCGGTGTAATATGAATAAAAGAAACGTCTGACAGGTGGGTGTGGCACATAGCTTCTTCGCTTTCATAACCCGATTGTTTAAATAGCATTTGCAATTTGAATTAAACTTTTCGCGAATTGAATTAGACTTTCCGCAAATGGGACAAATACATGAAATGTCGAACCACCACGGTCCCAATTGATAGTGCAAACTACGAGATGGGTATGTTTTGACTGCTCCCAACAGCTGCTCTTGGACGACCTCTCCATTGATTGGTGCCTTTTTGTATCGACTTTGTATTGATTTTCGTTGTGCTGGTTTTTGTATTTGATATTTTCTGTTAACTGTTGCCTTGTATTTTACTGGTGTTTATATAATACCTAAATTTCATAATTCCAATACTGCACGTAGAAAGCGTTCGTTATTCGCACTATTTTGGTTTATTATTTTTAATAACACTAGATTACAAAATTTAGGGGTGGTCTGGCTGCCTCGTTCTTTCATCACTTTTCTTATGGTATTTGGTGCGCTGAATCCGAATCTGACGTCAGTTTTTTTTTTGTTTACGTCGGATTTTCAAGATATAGCTAGTTTTAAGATTTTTCTAGTTCTCACTTTTCTTCATTTTTTAGTGAAAACTCATCTTGCTCAAATCTCTTCAAAAAGTACTCAGACTTATAGGAAATTTCATGTAGAATCCGAATATGTACTTAGTTTTTAAGTAAAACTGTGTTAAACCCCCTTTTTTCCTCAAAACGTATCAAAAAACACCGGATCTCAACGTTTTTTCTTCGGGTTTTCCCTTACATTTTGCCACTTGAAAAAAAAATTAAGGCTAAAAAAAATTTTCTCGGGCTTTTACATTGTAGGGGGGGCACCCCAGAGGAGAATGAGACCAATCGCAGCCTCCTAAACCCACTAATATCGAAGGAATGAGCTTTTTCATGGCACTGAGATGAAAATTCACAAAAACCGTTAGTTAATTTTTCGAGATAAGTATGTGCGTTCCTAAATCTGTTTTCCTCAAATGGATTTTCCTTTCTTCCACATTTTTTATGCTTTTCACCTATTAAGAGTAAGATCGAAAATAGGTACTCAAAGGGGGAGTAAATCATAATTGGGAAACTCTTGTTTTGTTAAGTGATTTTAATTCAGTTTTACAAACGAAACACAATAAACTGCACAAAAGTTGACGGTGAAAACTCTGTTTCATGAAGGCTCAGATGAATCAAAAGTTGGTAAAATGTTTGGTTATTCCTCCACCTCAGAGGTTCCACCAAGATATAAAACCATGGAAGAACGGTACAAAGGGTATTGGGAAGTTCACATGATGGCGGACTATTGTTGGACCTTAAAAAGAGATTTACCTCAGGCGGCGAAGTTTTCTCTACATAGATGCCGGCGATGAAACCTCTGATGTGGAGGAATAACCAAACATTGTACCAACTATTGATTCATCTGAGCCTTCATGAAACAGATTTACACCGTTAACTTTTCTGCAGTTTATTGTGTTTCGTTTGTAAAACTGAATTAAAATCGCTGAACAAAACAAGAGTTTCCCAATTATGATTTACTCCCCCTTTGAGTACCTATTTTCGATCTTACTCTTAATAGGTGAAAAGCATAAAACGCTGCAAATCATTGCTCAAAGGTTTATTATTTTCTGTATAGATCACCCTTCTGTATAGATCACTGGTTCTCCATCAATAGCACCTACCACCATCTGTATTCTCCCTTGACCTTCCCTCCTCAGCTCCTGCGTTCAATAGGATTGAAAATGGCTTCGGAGCTCACTCAGCTGATCAATGATCAGAAGAGTGAAGAAGATCTCCTCGAATGCTGGAGACGCCTGGAAGAGCACTTCCATTCAATAGGATTGAAAATGGCTTTCGAGCTCACTCAGCTGATCAGTGATGTGAGGAGTGAAGAAGATCTCCTCGAATGCTGGAGACGCCTGGAAGAGCACCTCCATTCAATAGGATTGAAAATGGCTTTCGAGCTCACTCAGCTGATCAGTGATGTGAGGAGTGAAGAAGATCTCCTCGAATGCTGGAGACGCCTGGAAGAGCACCTCCATTCAATAGGATTGAAAATGGCTTTGGAGCTCACTCAGCTGATCAGTGATGTGAGGAGTGAAGAAGATATCCTCGAATGCTGGAGACGCCTGGAAGAGCACTTCCATTCAATAGCATTGAAAATGGCTTCGGAGCTCACTCAGCTGATCAGTGATCTGATCAGTGAGCAATGATTTGCAGCGTTTTTTACCTACAAACATCGTTTTACCTACCAATTTTTTTTTACCTACCACACCTACCTATTGGTAGGTACTACCTACCACACTATAATGGCTTCACACCTTCACAATCAAGTTTATTAGAAAGAACTAAACGCTTCACACTCGATTCGAAAAATAGAAAGCTTGATATGGAAATTTGATTACTGGTTACGCAGAAGGCAAAACTGTATACAAATCGAAGAAATGAACAGCGATCGCATTTTAGTCAGATAAAATTTGAACGGCGATTAGACCTCTTTTGCGATTCACACTCATGATTCTGTTTTATCGAAGGAAAACCTTCAAATACTCGTAGGGACCGAACGGTTTGTCCTACAGAACTCCGGGTGGTCTCAAAAATTTTTAAAAATTCTGTACTATTTAAAATTGGTGAAAAAATGATATCTTTATTTCGAGAGTTTTCGAGCTAGGGCACTCTTGAAAATTTCAACCCTTAATTTTCACCCCTTAGAAGTGACCTACATCAACCAAAAGCTTCGCGGCACAACTAGACCCCAAATGGAGCCCATATACCAAATTTGAACCAAATCGGTCCAGTGTTGCTAAGAAAAGTGCCGCGTACGGCGGACGGCGTACGGCGTACGGCGGACGGACGGAAATTTTTTTATTCGATTTTCGGATTCTACGTACCTTGAAACGTAGAACATCAAATTTTGAGGGGGGGTTAAAATTTTTTTTTTCTTGCTCGATTCCAAAGGCTTATTATTGAAAATAATAAACCAAAAATGTGGAAGAAAGGAAAATCCATTTGAGGAAAACAGACAGATTTAGGAACGCACATACTTATCTCGAAAAATTAACTAACGGTTTTTGTGAATTTTCATCTCAGTGCCATGAAAAAGCTCATTCCTTCGATATTAGTGGGTTTAGGAGGCTGCGATTGGTCTCATTCTCCTCTGGGGTGTCCCCCTTACAATGTAAAAGCCCGAGAACATTTTTTTTAGCCTTAATTTTTTTTTCAAGTGGCAAAATGTAAGGGAAAACCCGAAGAAAAAACGTTGAGATCCGGTGTTTTTTGATATGTTTTGAGGAAAAAAGGGGGTTTAACACAGTTTTACTTAAAAACTAAGTACATATTCGGATTCTACATGAAATTTCCTATAAGTCTGAGTACTTTTTGAAGAGATTTGAGCAAGATGAGTTTTCACTAAAAAATGAAGAAAAGTGAGAACTAGAATAATCTTAAAACTAGCTATATCTTGAAAATCCGACGTAAACAAAAAAAAAAAAAAAAACGCTGCAAATCATTGCTCAAAGGTTTATTATTTTCTGTATAGATCATCCTTCTGTATAGATCACTGGTTCTCCATCAATAGCACCTACCACCATCTGTATTCTCCCTTGACCTTCCCTCTCAAATTTCAGCTCCTGCGTTCAATAGGATTGAAAATGACTTCGGAGCTCACTCAGCTGATCAGTGATCAGAAGAGTGAAGAAGATCTCCTCGAATGCTGGAGACGCCTGGAAGAGCACTTCCATTCAATAGGATTGAAAATGGCTTTCGAGCTCACTCAGCTGATCAGTGATGTGAGGAGTGAAGAAGATCTCCTCGAATGCTGGAGACGCCTGGAAGAGCACCTCCATTCAATAGGATTGAAAATGGCTTTGGAGCTCACTCAGCTGATCAGTGATGTGAGGAGTGAAGAAGATATCCTCGAATGCTGGAGACGCCTGGAAGAGCACTTCCATTCAATAGCATTGAAAATGGCTTCGGAGCTCACTCAGCTGATCAGTGAGCAATGATTTGCAGCGTTTTTTACCTACAAACATTGTTTTACCTACCAATTTTTTTTGACATTTTCATGTCTTTCATATGGCACATAAAAAAAAAAATCGTCACGAAATTTGATGCGACGAAATTTGATGCGACGAAATTTGTCCCAAGTCGCCACAATGATGATTATGACCATCAGAAGTGAAGTTGTTAGGTACTTTACAGGTAGGTACTTTACAGTTAGGTAGGTACTTTACAGTTTGATATTACCAGATCAGCTGAGTCGAAAATTGAGCTCCCAGATCAGCTGAGCCAAAAATCGAGCTCCCAGATCAGCTGAGTCGAAAATCGAGCTCCCAGATCAGCTGAGTCGAAAATTGAGCTCCCAGATCAGCTGAGTCGAAAATCGAGCTCCCAGATCAGCTGAGTCGAAAATCGAGCTCCCAGATCAGCTGAGTCGAAAATCGAGCTCCCAGATCAGCTGAGTCGAAAATCGAGCTCCCAGATCAGCTGAGTCGAAATTCGAGCTCCCAGATGTCTCGGGAGGGGAGGGGGGGGGGGCATGCAAATGTTTCAATGTGTTGCAGACTCGTATGCAAGCGTTTTTTACCATGAAATGTAGCTAAACTTTTTCTGATGATTTTCACGTACAACCAATCGTTCCTAGGGAAAACTAACTTCCTCATTTCCTTTGAATCAGATGAGATAAGCTCAGTTACCTATTTCGGTAAAGATTGAGATGATGCGATGCAGCTGATTCAAGGTTTACCTACCACACCTACCTATTGGTAGGTACTACCTACCACACTATAATGGCTTCACTCCTTCACAATCAAGTTTATTAGAAAGAACTAAACGCTTCACACTCGATTCGAAAAAAAGAAAGCTTGATATGGAAATTTGATTACTGGTTACGCAGAAGGCAAAACTGTATACAAATCGAAGAAATGAACAGCGATCGCATTTTAGTCAGATGAAATTTGAACGGCGATTAGACCTCTTTTGCGATTCACACTCATGATTCTGTTTTATCGAAGGAAAACCTTCAAATACTCTTAGGGACCGAACGGTTTGTCCTACAGAGCTCCGGGTGGTCTCAAAAATTTTTAAAAATTCTGTACTATTTAAAATTGGTGAAAAAACGATACCTTTATTTCGAGAGTTTTCGAGCTAGGGCACTCTTGAAATTTTCAACCCTTAATTTTCACCCCTTAGAAGTGACTTACATCAACCAAAAGCTTCGCGGCACAACTAGACCCCAAATGGAGCCCATATACCAAATTTGAACCAAATCGGTCCAGTGTTGCTAAGAAAAGTGCCGCGTACGGCGGACGGCGGACGGCGTACGGCGTACGGCGGACGGACGGAAATTTTTTTATTCGATTTTTGGATTCTACGTACCTTGAAACGTAAAACATCAAATTTTGAGGGGGGGTTAAAATTTTTTTTTTCTTGCACGATTCCAAAGGCTTATTATTGAAAATAATAAACCAAAACTGACGTCAGATTCGGATTCAGAGCACCAAATACCATAAGAAAAGTGGTGAAAGAACGAGGCAGCCAGACCACCCCTAAATTTTGTAATCTAGTGTAATCAGCCAATGGAATCTAGCAAGAAAAAAATATTTCAACCCCCCCTCAAAATTTGATGTTTTACGTTTCAAGGTTTTACGTTTACCCCAACCATCAACCAAATGAAAAAGGGTTGAAATTTTCAAAACTGCCCTAGTAGGTAGGTAGTAGGTACTATGGTGGGTAGGCAAAAAGTAAATAAATATTGACAATGGCAAAGCTGTGATCTTTGCAGAAGAGTGATCTACACAGGAAAATAATAAACCTTTGTGAAATAATTTGCCGTGTTTTTTACCTAGGTACCAACTTTTTTTGTAAACGTATTTTCGGATTCTACGTATCTTGAAACGTAAACCAACAAATTTTGGGGGGGGGGGGGGGGTATAATTTTTTTTCCTTGGTCGATTCCAAAGGTTCATTATTGAAAATAATAAACCAAATACGGGTTTTCCCCGTTTTTTGTGGTTATTACCTTCACAATCATAGTAATATAATATATTACTATATTATGGTATATTCGGACTCAGCACAAAATTTTTGGTACCGATGCACTTTACAAATTGAAAAATTTCCAAACATATGTTTTTATATATATATATAATGAAAACGTGCGTATATTTGTTGTACTCAGAAATGCAGTAGCCGTGTGGGTACTCTATGTGTTTGTGGGGACGAGTAGAACGTTGATATGGACTCCTATCATCTTCATAGCTTACCCAGTACATACAGTATCATAGTATCGGACACTGAAAATCGAAAAACCAACAATAGCCGTGTGGGTACTCTATGAGTTTGTGGAGACGAGTAGAACGTTAATATGGACTCCAACATCTTCAAAGCATACCCTGTGCTTACAGTATGTTGGTATGGTATACTAAAAATCGAAAAAACCAAGAATCGTGCAAAAAAAACTTTCTAAAAGAAATTTGATCAACATCGTTCTTTTTCTTAACCATCCCTTCAACTGAAAGGTTTCTTTGAAAATTCGCTTATGAATTCATGCTGTATGAATGGACTTTTTTTTACGATACTCATCACATTGTATCTCTGGTCATTATATTTAACGAAATATAGAGCCTAACGTTCATAGCAAACTTTAAGTTTCGTATTTCCCTCAAGAAACTATACTGAGAAGAAATAATCAGGGACCGTATCTATGCAGATAATCGGTGTCAGCGGGCTTCTTGAGGGCGGAGACACTCAAAAGGCCGAGCGGAGAACAGAGATGGGACGTCGAGATACCTTTGCAACTCCTCTTTGGCCCAATAAGTTAAAAGCCCTCTCGACGTTGTCCTTTCGTTTTCTCAACTCCTCAGGTGGGTTGGAATTAGGTGAACCCTTCTACGACTTTTCGAAAACTCGACGTATTCAAGAAACTACGATGATATTATGGTTTTCAGATTGTGTTAGCGCAATTTCAACTACAGGTATTGTAACAATTAATAACAACATTTCCTATTCCAAGACTTCAAAATACCCAAAGAGATCTTAATAATAGTTTTTTTATTCCGAAAATTCCTCAGAAGAGTGTTATATTTATATTGCGTTACGTCGTTGAAAAACATACCAAAGAAGAGCTGACGTATTTAATCGGGGAAAACAAGAGATATGCAGACGAGAGGGTCCAATGTAATTTTTCGGGGTTGCGATTTTAATTTTGTTCTTGCTGAATGAATATAAGGGTTAATTTGAATTATTCATACGCTTGTCGTTGAATATTCTAAAAAGCGTTTTGGTAATTAGGGCAGTTGCGTGGAGGAAAATAGGGGGATGAAAATGAAGAAAACATTATATGAGAGAGGAAAGCGAGGAGCCGTGTGAGCATAACAGATACGCGGTTTGTATGCTGACGTAGCGGATGTATATGTAGGATTCTGAGCAGGTGTATTTTCATGCCCACCGTAATATCCCTGTATGTTCGGAGGTCGGTCTTATTCAACAGAGTACCATACGATTATTTATGGTTTTTGAGGTGAAGGAGAACATTAAAAATGCGTTAGAAACATAAAAGAAACGCTTCACATGATCACTACTGGTTTAACAGAAATGGAGATTTCCCTTCAATAACAGGTCTCTCCTTCCAAAAACGCAACTTCTCTGTTAAGTATTATACTGTAAGCCTTTGATTTCACGCAAATCATGATGTAGTGACATGTAGTGAGTGCGACCGTGTCACACTAATGACAGGAGACCTCAATATACTTCCCAGGAGGTTACCTAGCGTAGCTTCACCAGCCGTTCGACGGTGACACTGCACCAATGTCGGACACTTGAAAAAGAATCTATTATAATGAGAACATGAGTTGAGTTTTGCCATTCATTCCTTCTTACTATGGAAGCTATGAGACTTACAACTAAATGAAAGTGAATAGGACGGAGTCGGCGCCAAAATGTTGTAGCAGTTTTACAAAAATAACGCCAGTTTACGTTTTTGAGCTGTTCAGTCCTTATTCCTAGTGCAAAATGATAAGAAAACTACTGTAAATATCAAGATATTTTCCTGTTTCCAACACAACTGCTACTATTTTGTGATTTCACAACTTTATTACTGTTAACCTTAAACATATTTCAGAGAATTCACCTGATTTTAATATAACGGAACCCTAATTTTTGCATGTCCTCCACTGGTACACAAAAACGATGCAAATGATTACACAATGGTTTATTATTTTTTATTTTTCTATAGATCACTCCTTTGCAAAGCCACCAACCATCCAACATGAAGAAAAACATCGATCGCATTTCGGTCAGCTTTAATTTGAACGGAGATTAGGCCTCTTTTGCGATTCACACTCGTGTTCCGGATTTATCGTACGTCCAAACTTTAAATTCTCGTAGTGAGCGAGCGGTTTGTCCTACAGAGCTCCGGGTGGTCTCAAAAAATTCTAAAAATTCTATAGAATCTTAAATAGAAGGAAAAAAACCTTTATATCGAATTTTTTTGAGTTAGGGCGTTTTCAAAATTTCAAAATTGATTTTGGAACCCTAAGAAGTGACTACATCAACCAAAATCTTCGGGGCACAACTAGACCTCAAATGGAGCCTACATACCAAATTTCATCAAAATCGGTCAATGCTAAGTGGCAAAAGTGCCGCGTACGGCGTACGGCGGACGGCCAAAATTTGTATTCGATTTTTGGATTCTACGTACTTTGAAACGTAAACCGTCAAATTTTGAGGGGGTGTTAAACAATTTTTTTTCTTGGTCGATTCCAAAGGTTCATTATTGAAAATAATAAACCAAAATCGAAAAAAAAATTGGCCGTCCGTTCGCCGTACGCCGTACGCGGCACTTTTGCCACTTAGCATTGACCGATTTTGATGGAATTTGGTATATAGGCTCCATTCGGGGTAGTTGTGCCCCGAAGATTTTTGTTGATGTAGGTCACTTCTAAGGGTTCAAAAATGAATTTTGAAATTTTGAAAACGCCCAAACTCAAAAAATCTTGATATAAAGGTATTGATTTTCCTTCAATTTGAGATTCTATAGAATTTTTTGAGACCACGCGGAGCTCTTTAGGACAAACCGTTCGCTCCCTACGAGAATTTAATTAAGGGTTGGGAGTACGACAATTCAGAAACACGAGTGTGAATCGCAAGAGAGGCCTAATGCCGGTAAAATTTTAGCTGACCGGATTGCGATCGATGTTTTTCTTCATGTTGGATGGTTGGTGGCATTCCAGACGAGTGATCAATATAGAAAAATAATAAACCATTGTGTAATAATTTGCAGCGTTTGGTTTATTATTTTCAATGATAAGCCTTTGGAATCGAGGAAGAAAAAAAAATTTTACCCAAAAAAATTGATAGATCACTCTTCTGTATAGATCCCTCTCTACCAACCATAGGTGCCTACTACCTACTAGGGCATTTTTGAACATTACAACCCTTCATTTCCAATTGGTCGGTGGTTCGGTTTAAACTTTTCAAACCTGGCCTAGTAGGTAAGTACCTACGGTTGGTAGGGAGGGATCTATACAGAAGAGTGATCTATACAGAATATAATGAACCTTTGGGCAATGATTTGCAGCGTTTTGAACGTGAAACCAAAGGAGGACAGACTTCTAGTATACCTGTTCTTCACTGGAGTTTAATAGTTTCCTTCTCTAGTCCACCATTTTTCCAATTTCCCAGCCTTCCTAGTTTCATTTGTTGTTAGATAGGTAGTTTTTGTCTCTTGTTGTCTTAGGTAGAACAACAAGAAATCTAGAATGAAGAAGAATACTAATATGGGAAACAGACCCAACATATTAAATTATAGTGAAGAGTCGGTGTTCTAAGCTAAGCAGGAAATTCAACGGGGGAGACCTACTGCTCAAGTAACGAGGGAGTTTGGTCCCCCCCCCCCCTCCCTACAAACTATAGCACTTGCCACAACAGACACAGTTGAAGAGGAAAAAATTAAAACTGCAGAATGATGGTATTTCCCTTAACATGTCTGCCATTTGGGTTTTTACCCTCCCATACATTACAACAACAAATGTTACTATCCACAAAAAAACGAGAAGACCACGATTTTGGCCTATTTCTTGAAATTTGTAACCCTTAGGGTTGTATAAAATTCCTGGCTAACAAACTCGTCTTATTGTATGTACTTATGAACATTGAGGTATAGAGTTTTATTCCTTTATGGTTGGTAGCTACTGATAATGGAAAGTCGAGTTCTTTGCAGCCGAGTGATCTATACAGAAAAGAATAAACCGTTGTGTATTTATTCGCGGAGTTTTTGATGTATCTCTGAACAGTAAAAGAACAACGTTTCGACTTCAGCTGAATCGCGAACCCTAAACGAGTTCTTTAAACTTGAAGAACAACCATTCAGTTAGAGGCCGAAGGATCTCAAAAAGCCATTGATTCGGTTGTTTCCTCGCTCAGGTTGTCGAGGGGAATCACCTCTTGTCGTGCCGAAGGAACGAGCCCCAATAAAGAAACGCCAGTCACCTACTTTGCCTCTTCCTCTTGACGACATTTCCATTGAGCTCTTCAAACCTCATTTCTGGAACATTTTCGTTTAATTTGGTTAGAAAAGAGAGGCTTCTTGTCCTTTTTCGAGATCCCTTTTCCTTATTTTCCTTTTGCCTTTAGTCTTCCTCCGCTTCCACTACCTCTCGTCTTTCTCGTTTTTAGTATTTTTACTTATTTCTCCACCTCTCATCGTCCCCAGGAACCCATCTCCATCCACTTTGCTCGCGACCTAGGGCTCGATAAAAGGCCTGCCCATCCCCCTTTGCGATTCACCTCCCGCGTTCCTCTTTTGTGAGACGAAAGTGACGAGGTAGTGGAAAAAAAGAGGGTTCTGGGTTCGAGTCGTGCTATTTGGAAGGTGAATGGGGGGAGGGGAGTACCTTAAAGGCATTCTTTCACTTTTGTTGCTTCTCCCTCACATGGCCGTCTGACGTCCCCACCCTTCATTCCTCACAAAGTCTACCCTGTCCTGCCACTCCCTTGACCCAAAATCTCAATCTAGTTATACACTCCTTCCAACAGCGTACCAATTCCTACTTGAAATTCCCATTCCAAAGACGTCAGAGAAGCTTTATATTTGCAGATTCTTCCTTTTTATGATTTATACGGTATCTTTTTTTTTTATGAATAATTGCTTCCTTCTATACCAATATTAGTAAGAACAATAATACAACTTTTTTTTTATATTTATTGGGCGCATAAACCGGAAGGTCATAAGCGCCAGACATTATAAATTATGTACATAATTAATATTTATGGTTTAGTCAAGTTACTTGAAAGAATGAGAGTTCATATTTCATAATAATATTATGGATATATTATATCTTATGGATACGTAATATATATTATATAATATATATTATATAATATATAATATACGATATATATTATATATATGATATATAATATATAATATATATTATATATTATATTCATATATTATATGGATAAATACTTGAGGATCAGGAAGAGGTTCTGAAAACACTTGGAATCGTTTCCTAGGAGACGCGCAATATTTCTAATGATTCCCAAAGATGGAATCCAAAATAATGGGCATTCTGTGATAAGGTGTAGAACTGCTAGTTCGCAGTTATTGCAGGTTGGATTTGGGAAGACAGGCGGTTGTGACGACATAAGATACCCGTGGGTGAGACGTGTATGGCCAATCCTAAGGCGGGTGAGGATGACTTCTTCTCGGCGCGAGTGGGAAACAGTTCCATCAGGGAGTTTTCGCGTTCGGCTTGATGACCATCCTTCTTGATGGTCCAAAATTTTGATGCTACATGTTCATCCACTCCATTTTCCATTTTGTCCAAGCTGCACATTTGAATAAAAGTAATGCAACTTTCAAATAATAATTTTAGCGAATTAAAATATTTAAAAAACATATTGTTTAGTAATGCATGCATTCCAGGGGACGTCCCATTGGATAAGTATTGGATCAGTTTAACCAGTTGGTAAGCGATAAAACTGGTTCACTCGATGTAATTTATTCATTACTTTAGGCAAGAAATAGTGACCCTCCCCCCTCACCTTTATCCACCATAACATTTCTAGCGGCATGGGAGCCTCGAATCTGCAGAGCATTTTTAAATCCATGATCTACGACACCCAACATGCGAATTCGAGTTCACCCCCCCCCCCCCCCCCCCCCCCACCACCACCACCTCCCCAACGCCAACAATAGTGCCAGTCTGGCACCAAAGCGGAAATACGTCGTAACATTGAACTTTCATCTGTTAGTTTTGGTAGGCAGTCCGTCGAAGTTCACATCCGTATTCAAGGTGAAACACAAAAAAAAACCACGAAATAAGCGGTTTATGGCATCATGGCACCATGGTGGCACCACTATTAGTTCCATGGTGGTACAGAGAATAATTCATGAAAATTCGGAGGTATAATGAGAATTTTCCTCAATTTCAAAGCTTGGGTACAATTAGTAAGCAGTAAAGGAACCAAAATATTGAAAAATCGGATATTTTGTGAATATTATCCCCCCACTCACCCCCTCCCCTTGCGAATTTTGGTACTCTGGTAAAATCATGTACAACTCGGAAGTTATTTGAGTTAAACAAAAAAGAAACACGCAAATCGGTTGGAAATTGAGGCCTGGGCAGAGTTTACAAGATTATGCACGCAAACGCACGTTTTTTAAGCATTAACCCCCCCTTTCCCCCTCTTAAAAAGGAAAATCCAAAATTCCGGCGCCGTAGTGCACAACTAGATAGTATTACGCGTCAAACGAAAAAAGAACCACGAAAATCGTTTGAGAACTAAGGCCTGGGCAGAGTACACAAGATTATGCCCAAAAACGCACGTTTTTCGAGCATTAACCCCCGAAATTCCGTAGTGCACGTAGTGCACAACTAGATAGTTTTCCGGAACGAACAAAAAAAGAACCAGGAAAATCGGTTGAGAACTAAGGCCTGTGCAGAGTACACAAGATTTTGTTACACACACACATACACACATACACACACACACACACAGACATACACCTATGGTTTTTTTCGCGGATTTGGATTCAGAATGGTCTAAAACGGATTACTGTGTGGTTATTTTTTTTTTCTGTTGAGTGTTGTCTTCCTTCACCCCAGATCGATCGCATAAGGACGCCCAAGTCTTACTGTGGGACGTCCTAAAAATGAAGCATTGGTCTCAAAGTTTTCAGCATGGACTCTTTTGAAAATGTGTCTAACCCTCGGGAACGCGCGGTATCTTGCAGACACGAGGGTGTGACTTTTTCGTGAATTGCACTTGAAAAGGGAAGGGCGTGTATGAAGCTTTGTATGAATAATGATGAACTATATAATAGATAATAATAGACACATACACCTCGTACACAATCAAACAGACAATGAATCTTCATTCAGAAACAAGATCACACCACCTCTCAAATAAAGCCAGGTTATCAAATCTCACACCGCCCGATCATATTTGAGTGTGACTATCGATAACAGTATTTACATACATAATGATTATTGTGAGTCATTTTGGAGGATAACTCAAGGTAACTCTTTCGCAAAAATTTCAACTTCTCTTCGTCACCAAAAGCCTCCAATCAATCAATCAATCTTTTTTCTATTGTAAAAACGCTGCAAATCATTGCTCAAAGGTTTATTATTTTCTGTATAGATCACCCTTCTGTTTTGATCACTGGTTCTCCATCAATAGCACCTACTACCATCTGTATTCTCCCTTGACCTTCCCTCTCAAATTTCAGCTTCCTGCGTTCAATAGGATTGAAAATGGCTTCGGAGCTCACTCAGCTGATCAGTGATCTGAGGAGTGAAGATCTCCTCGAATGCTGGAGACGCCTGGAAGCGCACTTCCATTCAAAAGGATTGAAAATGGCTTTGGAGCTCACTCAGCTGATCAGTGATCTGAGGAGTTAAGAAGATCTCCTCGAATGCTGGAGACGCCTGGAAGAGCACTTCCATTCAATAGGATTGAAAATGGCTTCGGAGCTCACTCAGCTGATCTGTGATCTGAAGAGTGAAGAAGCCTTTGAGCAATGATTTGCAGCGTTTTTTACCCACCAACATTTTTTTTACCTACCAACTTTTTTTTACCTACCAGCTAGGTAGGTAACCTACCACACCATACTGGCTTCACACCTTCACAATCAAGTTTATTAGAAAGAACTAAACGCTTCACACTCGATTGGAAAAATAGAAAGCTTGATATGGAAATTTGATTACTGGTTACGCAGAAGGCAAAACTGTATACAAATCGAAAAAATGAACAGCGATCGCATTTTAGTCCGATAAAATTTGAATGGAGATTAGACCTATTTTGCGATTCACACTCATGATTCTGTTTTATCGAAGGAAAACCTTCAAGTACTCGTAGGGACCGAACGGTTGTCCTACAGAGCTCCGGGTGGTTTCAAAAATTTTAAAAATTCAATAGGTACTATTTAAAATTGGTGAAAAAACGATACCTTCATTTCGAGAGTTTTCGAGCTAGGGCACTCTTGAAAATTTCAACCCTTAATTTTCACCCCTTAGAAGTGACCTACATCAACCAAAAGCTTCGCGGCACAACTAGACCCCAAATGGAGCCCATATACCAAATTTGAGCCAAATCGGTCCAGTGTTGCTAAGAAAAGTGCCGCGTACGGCGTACGGCGGACGGACGGAAATTTTTTTATTGGATTTTCGTTTTCTACGTACGTTGAAACGTAAAACATCAAATTTTGATGGGGGGTATACATTTTTTTTTCTTGCTCGATTCCAAAGGCTTATTATTGAAAATAATAAACCAAAAGCCATCTGGTAATACAATCGTCGTCAAAGAAACAATAAATGAATGGTGAATAACAACAATAATAATAATAGTAGTAAAAAAGTAACAAGAACCGATTTCATAACATTGACACAAATTATTTGTAGTACAGTAAAACATAAAGATAATAAATAATTACGAAAGACTAGTGATTTATACAGTAACAACTGCACACATGTCAAAATGGTAAAACTACATTGATATTAGAAAAGAAGAGGTGCAAAACTGCCGCTGCATGCACTGTGCCGGCCGAGGCATCCCGGCCGGCCCAGACTCACCCACCATAGCGGCTCTCGGGGCCACCAATCCATTTCTGGAGAGTAGCCGTTGTGGCATGGTTCAATTTGAACCATTCACTCAGAAAAAAAACGCCAAGGGGGCCGCCCCAAGGACTCGATAAAATGATTGGACATAGTTTACATTTTTCAGGCAAACTTTCTTCAATTTCTATCTGTATATACATGCACTACTTGAGGTGAGCGAGTGGTAATAATCACTAGAAACTATTTTCTTCCTTTTTCATGATGTTCCCAACCATCACGAGTTATTGCGGAGTTCTTCGTCACGTTCAAAAAGTCTTCCCACTCGGACAAAACAAAAGTTGACCATTCTGGGGGTTCTGGAACAAAACTGACAAGACCACATCGAACAAGAAAAGCAGTTCGCACCAATCAGTTTGAGAGCAGGCAGATGGTGAGCGATAGAGGTAGAGAGAGCTGGAGAAAAAAACTCTACTCCAATCTTTCTCTCTGAATTTCGACGCCAGCCTTTATGATTCCTCCCCCTTAACAACAGATAATTCTATTCGTTTTTCTAAGACCTGCAAGATGGAAATACTATCTCATTTTGGACCAAAAATCCGATCTTTCTTTCTCATGACATTTCAAATAAAATCCAGTTTTCCCGTACGTTGTGATTTTTTCATCGAGTTTCAGCGCTGCACCTTTTTCCTATTGTTAATCAAAGAAACTTGTAAAACCGTGAAAAAAAGGTTACAACCAGAGAGAAAATATTTGCAGATCGATCTTCTTGATCGTGCTTTTAGTTGAAAGAGAACACAATTGTACCCCACAAAAGACCAGTTCAATCCAGGATCTGGCTACAACTTCCTACCTTCCACAAAAACCACACCAAAACGCTCTTCCACGACCGCTTCAGACGACTGGAAGTCTTGTCAAGAAAGTTTTTCTGAATAGCTAATCGAGCGTCGCCCATCGGAATCACGGGCGAATCAAGTTGTTGACGGTCGGGCGTCCGAATGAGAAAAGTCGGCTTCAATGGGCCCGTGGGAACCTGTTGAGCTCCAAACTTCGTCTCAGCGCTTTCTAAAGGACTTGCCGACTCGGTCGTTGACATGTGCTAATAATATTTCTCTGAGCTCGACTTGTTGGAACTTATGCAAGGAGTTTATTCTCAATCTTCTTCATTCATGGTGCGTAATCTATTCAATTTTGGTCCTCTACAGCTTCCATAGTAATACTGTTTTATCCCGAATTGAGCAGCACGAATATTTCAAACGGAGGAGATGAATGTTTGCATAAAATTGCATTGTATCAGAGTGATGAGGCTTTACTTGACAAAACTTTACATTGCATAGACGGAACTGAATGAAAGGAACCGCAACAGTTCACTAACATAAAAACAAAGTCCACTTAATTTGAGTTAACCCTCGGGCACCGCTACTCTCTAAAAATTTTAGTAATTCACTAATACACATCGTTTCCGGTAGATTGGACCAGGGTATCTTTCCATCAACTACATGTCCACTCATACCCGAACGCACCGATTTTTATTTCACTTCTATTAGTTGTTTTCGGTCTCGAGAAGTGAAAAGTTCACCTGGCGGTACTGTATGCCGCCCGCAGGCTATTGTGTATGATCATTCCCAGTCAAAAATTCATTCCCAGTTAGGATCATTGAACTTTGTCTCTAATAATATTAGAGAGAGAGAGAAAAACACTTTATTGAACATTGTAGAAAGAATAAAAGTGGACAAGGACTCCAGTAGTGGTCGAACCGTAGTGGATTTGCCGAAAGTTCAAATTGAGGGGTTTTTTTGCGAGCAAGCGAGTGAATGTGTGAGGCGTTGATCTTGAGGGAGCCAAATTGCTGCTACGAGGAGAGTCTAGCCCTCAGAAAGTGTTGTCGTGTTTCAGCGCTACCTACCGCCACTTCAACGAACTACCATTTCTGATATCTTATCAGGTGATCACGCTTGCGACCGCATTACCGTCGCTCCTCTAACTTGCAGTTATCCCAAGATTACAATGTAGCAAAGAAGAAGAACAAAACAATTGAAAACAACATAAAAATGCAATATCAAGTACCTTTTCCTCGCAATTAAAAAAGGCAGGGAAGTAAAGCCGCCAAACTTAGAAATTTGTGAGTGGTAAAACCGAGGTGGTAAAATCGAGGTAAGCCTACTTTTCAGAAATGCCGCTTGACCACGCTCACATCGAGCTGAAAAACGCTGCAAATCATTGCTCAAAGGTTTATTATTTTCTGTATAGATCATCCTTCTGTATAGATCACTGGTTCTCCATCAATAGCACCTACCACCATCTGTATTCTCCCTTGACCTTCCCTCTCAAATTTCAGCTCCTGCGTTCAATAGGATTGAAAATGGCTTCGGAGCTCACTCAGCTGATCAGTGATCAGAAGAGTGAAGAAGATCTCCTCGAATGCTGGAGACGCCTGGAAGAGCACTTCCATTCAATAGGATTGAAAATGGCTTTCGAGCTCACTCAGCTGATCAGTGATGTGAGGAGTGAAGAAGATCTCCTCGAATGCTGGAGACGCCTGGAAGAGCACCTCCATTCAATAGGATTGAAAATGGCTTTGGAGCTCACTCAGCTGATCAGTGATGTGAGGAGTGAAGAAGATATCCTCGAATGCTGGAGACGCCTGGAAGAGCACTTCCATTCAATAGCATTGAAAATGGCTTCGGAGCTCACTCAGCTGATCAGTGATCTGATCAGTTGATTTGCAGCGTTTTTTACCTACAAACATTGTTTTACCTACCAATTTTTTTTTTACCTACCACACCTACCTATTGGTAGGTACTACCTACCACACTATAATGGCTTCACACCTTCACAATCAAGTTTATTAGAAAGAACTAAACGCTTCACACTCGATTCGAAAAATAGAAAGCTTGATATGGAAATTTGATTACTGGTTACGCAGAAGGCAAAACTGTATACCGATCGCATTTTAGTCAGATAAAATTTGAACGGCGATTAGACCTCTTTTGCGATTCACACTCATGATTCTGTTTTATCGAAGGAAAACCTTCAAATACTCGTAGGGACCGAACGGTTTGTCCTACAGAGCTCCGGGTGGTCTCAAAAATTTTTAAAAATTCTGTACTATTTAAAATTGGTGAAAAAACGATACCTTTATTTCGAGAGTTTTCGAGCTAGGGCACTCTTGAAAATTTCAACCCTTAATTTTCACCCCTTAGAAGTGACCTACATCAACCAAAAGCTTCGCGGCACAACTAGACCCCAAATGGAGCCCATATACCAAATTTGAACCAAATCGGTCCAGTGTTGCTAAGAAAAGTGCCGCGTACGGCGGACGGCGGACGGCGGACGGCGGACGGCGGACGGCGGACGGCGTACGGCGTACGGCGGACGGACGGAAATTTTTTTATTCGATTTTCGGATTCTACGTATCTTGAAACGTAAAACATCAAATTTTGAGGGGGGGTTAAAATTTTTTTTTTCTTGCTCGATTCCAAAGGCTTATTATTGAAAATAATAAACCAAAAGGATAATAGTTCGCTGAAGTGGCGGTAGGTAGCGCTGAAACCCGACAATACTTTCTGGGGGCTAGACTCTCCTCTGCTCCGTCCTTCCTTGGGCCTCTTAGCCTCATGGAAACCGCTCGTTGGACGGAGAATTGAGTCTTCACTCGCGTCCACATAAACACTTGAGCGTAGGATTCGGACCAGTTATTGGCCTGTCGTTGGGAGGCATTCTTGAGAAAAGCGTCATACTCTATATGCAATGCTCCATTGCATGAAATTATGAGTGGCAGGAAAGACCCTCTCGGATACTCGGCCATTCTATCGTATTTTGCATGTTTGGCTTGGGCAGCATGGCGAGAGATGGTTTGCCAGTTCATGGAAGTGTAAGAGACTGCGTCAGCGTTTTTAACGCGGGTATCAAAAAACGCAGGTCTCTCACGGTCCCACACACTATGAACCTTCATGTCTGCCACCAGTCCGGAACTGCCATCAGCACTTTCACGAAGAACTGGTTCTATGACAATACCGTTCCATGCGAGGCTTGCCATTTTGGCGCCTCGTACAATAATGCCGCATTGTACAATAATTGTACAATAATTGCTCATTAACTACAGTAGATTTCTGTACTGACTGCTACAAATTTCAATAATTGGCGTTTCAGAATTATCTCGATTCTTAATAAAGAGCAATGCGCGGAAGTTTTGACTGACGATGCAAAGAGGAAAAAAAAGAAAAAAGCTTCTTCATGTTCTTTAAAAAGCTCTATTGTTATAAAAGCTTCTTCGCTTCTTCATGTTAAAAGAAGCGAAGGCACAATCCATAATCATTCAAAGAATAAGTGACAAACATTTGGATTTGGTGAAAGACTGAAATTCAGCCTTAGAACAGTGATTTAATTTCCATATGAAGCTCCCTATTTTTCAAATCGAGTGTGAAGCGTTTAGTGAAGGCAGTATGGTGTGGTAGGTAGCACCTACCAATGGTTGGTAGGTAAAAAAAAGTTAGTAGGTAAAAAAAAATTGGTAGGTAAAAAAATTTGGTCGGTGGAAAAAAAACTGCAAATTATTTCACAATGGTTTATTATTTTTCTATATTGATCACTCGTCTGCAAAGCCACCAACCATCCAACATGAAGAAAAACATCGATCGCATTCCGGTCAACTAAAATTCGCAACGGAGATTAGGCTTCTTTTGCGATTCACACTCGCGTTTCTGATTTATCATACGTCCAACCCTTAAGTTCTCGTAGGGAGCGAACGGTTTGTCCTACAGAGCTCCGCGTGGTCTCAAAAAATTATAAAAATTCTATAGAATCTTAAATTGAAGGGAAAACAATACCTTTATATCAAAATTTTTTGAGTTAGGGCCTTTTCAAAATTTCAAAATTCATTTTTGAACCCTTAGGAGTGACCTACATCAACCGAAATCTTCGGGGCACAACCTCAAATGGAGATTGAAATTTTATTTCTGTGACAGAAAGAGTATAAATTTAATTTTCTTTCTAACGGTAAATTTAGTTTTAATTTCTTACTGTATTCAAAGGAAGTTACGGACGTTTTATTGAAAAAAACGTTGCAAATCATCGCTCAAAGGTTTATTATTTTCTGTATAGATCACCCTTCTGTATAGATCACTGGTTCTCCACCAATAGCACCTACCACCATCTGTATTGTCACTTGCCCTTCCCTCTCAAATTTCAGCTTCCTGCGTTCAATAGGATTGAAAATGGCTTCGGAGCTCACTCAGCTGATCAGTGATCTGAAGAGTGAAGAAGATCTCCTCGAATGCTGGAGACGCCTGGAAGAGCACTTCCATTCAATAGGATTGAAAATGGCTGTGGAGCTCACTCAGCTGATCAGTGATCTGAAGAGTGAAGGAGATCTCCTCGAATGCTGGAGACGCCTAGAAGAGCACTTCCATTCAATAGGAGTAAAAATGGTTTTGGAGCTCACTCAGCTGATCAGTGATCTGAAGAGTGAAGAAGATCTCCTCGAAAGCTGGAGACGCCTGGAAGAGCACTTCCATTCAATAGGAGTAAAAATGGCTTTGGAGCTCACTCAGCTGATCAGTGATCTGAGGAGTGAAGAAGATCTCCTCGAATGCTGGAGATGCCTGGAAGAGCACTTCCATTCAATAGGATTGAAAATGGCTTCGGAGCTCACTCAGCTGATCAGTGATCTGAAGAGTGAAGAAGCCTTTGAGCAATGATTTGCAGCGTTTTTTACCCACCAACATTTTTTGGTTTATTATTTTCAATAATAAGCCTTTGGAATCGAGCAAGAAAAAAAAAAATTTAACCCCCCCTCAAAATTTGATGTTTTACGTTTCAAGGTACGTAGAATCCGAAAATCGATTAAAAAAACGCTGCAAATCATTGCTGAAAGGTTTATTATTTTCTGTATAGATCATCCTTCTGTATAGATCACTGGTTCTCCATCAATAGCACCTACCACCATCTGTATTCTCCCTTGACCTTCCCTCTCAAATTTCAGCTTCGTGCGTTCAATAGTATTGAAAATGGCTTCGGAGCTCACTCAGCTGATCAGTGATCTGAAGAGTGAAGGAGATCTCCTCGAATGCTGGAGACGCCTGGAAGAGCAGTTCCATTCAATAGGAGTAAAAATGGTTTTGGAGCTCACTCAGCTGATCAGTGATCTGAAGAGTGAAGAAGATCTCTTCGAATGCTGGAGACGCCTGGAAGAGCACTTCCATTCAATAGGAGTAAAAAAGGCTCTGGAGCTCACTCAGCTGATCAGTGATCTGAAGAGTGAAGAAGATCACTTCGAATGCTGGAGACGCCTGGAAGAGCACTTCCATTCAATAGGAGTAAAAAAGGCTCTGGAGCTCACTCAGCTGATCAGTGATCTGAAGAGTGAAGAAGATCTCCTCGAATGCTGGAGACGCCTGGAAGAGCACTTCCATTCAATAGGAATGAAAATTGGCTTCGGAGCTCACTCAGCTGATCAGTGATCTGAAGAGTGAAGAAGCCTTTGAGCAATGATTTGCAGCGTTTTTTACCCACCAACATTTTTTTTACCTACCAGCTAGGTACTACCTACCACACCATACTGGCTTCACACCTTCACAATCAAGTTTATTAGAAAGAACTAAACGCTTCACACTCGATTGGAAAAATAGAAAGCTTCGTATGGAAATTTGATTACTGGTTACGCAGAAGGCAAAACTGTATACAAATCGAAGAAATGAACAGCGATCGCATTTTAGTCCGATAAAATTTGAATGGAGATTAGACCTCTTTTGCGATTCACACTCATGATTCTGTTTTATCGAAGGAAAACCTTCATGTACTCGTAGGGACCGAACGGTTTGTCCTACAGAGCTCCGGGTGGTCTCAAAATTTTTTAAAAATTCAATACTATTTAAAATTGGTGAAAAAACAATACCTTGATTTCGAGAGTTTTCGAGCTAATGCACTCTTGAAAATTTCAACCCTTAATTTTCACCCCTTAGAAGTGACCTACATCAACCAAAAGCTTCGCGGCACAACTAGACCCCAAATGGAGCCCATATACCAAATTTGAACCAAATCGGTCCAGTGTTGCTAAGAAAAGTGCCGCGTACGGCGTACGGCGTACGGCGTACGGCGTACGGCGGACGGACGGAAATTTTTTTATTCGATTTTCGTATTCTACGTACCTTGAAACGTAAAACATCAAATTTTGAGGGGGGTTAAAATTTTTTTTTTCTTGCTCGATTCCAAAGGCTTATTATCTAATTATATAAAACGCCAACCGTACGTACGTACGTACGTATGCACGGAGGGGTTGAAGGGGTCGTGGGAGTGGGGAGAGTTGGAGGCTGGAGGGGTTGGGGGCGGGAGGAGTCGGAGGCGAGAGGAGTCGGAGGAGTTGGGGGCGGGCGGAGTTGGGGGCGTGAGGAGTCGGAGTGAGTGGGTGGAGGAGAGTCGGAGGAATTGTTTTTGCCTACTTTTTGTAGGCTTTTCAGCTAGTTGAAAATAATAAACCAAAATTTCCGTCCGTCCGCCGTACGCCGTACGCCGTACACCGTACGCCGTACGCCGTACGCCGTACGCGGCACTTTTCTTAGTTACCATGGACCGATTTCGATGAAATTTGGTATATGGGCTCCATTTGGGGTCTAGTTGTGCCGCGAAGCTTTTGGTTGATGTAGGTCACTTCTAAGGGGTGAAAATTAAGGGTTGAAATTTTCAAGAGTGCCCTAGCTCGAAAACTCTCGAAATAAAGGTATCGTTTTTTCACTAATTTTAAGTAGTACTGAATTTTTAAAAATTTCTGAGACCACCCGGAGCTCTGTAGGGCAAACCGTTCAGTCCCTACGAGTACTTGAAGGTTTTCCTTCGATAAAACAGAATCATGAGTGTGAATCGCAAAAGAGGTATAATCTCCGTTGAAATTTTTTCTGACTAAAATGCGATCGCTGTTCATTTCTTCGATTTGTATACAGTTTTGCCTTCTGCGTAACCAGTAATCAAATTTCCATAATCAAAAGTCAATGGAGAATACTGAAGGCGCCTGAGTGGTCACTGATCAGCTGAGTGAGCTCCAAGGCCATTTCCTCTCCTGTTGAACGCAGGAACCTGAAATTTGAGAGGGCGGGTCAATTGAGAATGCTGAAGGCGCCTGAGTGGTCACTGATCAGCTGAGTGAGCTCCAAGGCCATTTCCTCTCCTGTTGAACGCAGGAAGCTGAAATTTTAGAGGGCGGGTCAATGGAGATTGCTGAAGGCGCCTGAGTGGTCACTGATCAGCTGAGTGAGCTCCAAGGCCATTTCCTCTCCTGTTGAACGCAGGAAGCTGAAATTTTAGAGGGCGGGTCAATGGAGATTGCTGAAGGTGCCTGAGTGGTCACTGATCAGCTGAGTGAGCTCCAAGGCCATTTACTCTCCTGTTGAACGCAGGAAGCTGAAATTTTAGAGGCAGGGTCAAAGGAGAATGCTGAAGGCGCCTGAGTGGTAACTGATCAGCTGAGTGAGCTCCAAGGCCATTTCCTCTCCTGTTGAACGCAGGAACCTGAAATTTGAGAGGGCGGGTCAATGGAGAATGCTGAAGGCGCATGAGTGGTCACTGATCAGCTGAGTGAGCTCCAAGGCCATTTTCTCTTCTGTTGAACGCAGGAAGCTGAAATTTGAGAGGGTGGGTCAATGGAGAATACAGATGGTGGTAGGTGCTATTGATGGAGAACCAGTGATCTATGCAGAAGGGTGATCTATACAGAAAATAATAAACCTTTGAGCAATGATTTGCAGCGTTTTTTACCTACCTACCAACTTTTCTTTACCTACCAGCTAGGTAGGTAACCTACCACACCATACTGGCTTCACACCTTCACAATCAAGTTTATTAGAAAGAACTAAACGCTTCACACTCGATTGGAAAAATAGAAAGCTTCATATGGAAATTTGATTACTGGTTACGCAGAAGGCAAAACTGTATACAAATCGAAGAAATGAACAGCGATCACACTTTAGTGCGATAAAATTTGAATGGAGATTAGACCTCTTTTGCGATTCACACTCATGATTCTGTTTTATCGAAGGAAAACCTTCAAGTACTCGTAGGGACCGAACGGTTTGTCCTACAGAGCTCCGGGTGGTCCCAAAAATTTTTAAAAATTCAATACTATTTTAAATTGGTGAAAAAACGATACCTTTATTTCGAGAGTTTTCGAGCTAGGGCACTCTTGAAAATTTCAACCCTTAATTTTCACCCCTTAGAAGTGACCTACATCAACCAAAAG
Organism: Apolygus lucorum; assembly: GCA_009739505.2. NCBI lineage: Eukaryota > Metazoa > Arthropoda > Insecta > Hemiptera > Miridae > Apolygus > Apolygus lucorum. The sequence goes on from CM019179.2 coordinate 22,564,114, forward strand.
CTTCACGGCACAACTAGACCCCAAATGGAGCCCATATACCAAATTTGAACCAAATCGGTCCAGTGTTGCTAAGAATGTATGTTACACCCTGTATAGGAACAACATCCGATTTATGTCAGTTTTTCAGAATATTTTACTATTTTCCAAACTATTCTCTGCTTATTGGATAAACTAGGTACCTATTCTACAACCAGGCCGATTAAATCGCAAGTCGATGTTTTGAAAGGATTGCGATTTTTGAGAGTTTGCGCCTGTACACAAGGTACCTTCTATTTGCGATTCATGCCACGCCAATAAGGCTGACTATTCTGTCATGTAGCTAGTATTATTTTCTTTACCATAGCTTTGAAGTTTTCTTTGAAAGTTCGCTCATTGCCTCATACTCCATGGATGGACTTTTTTCACTTTACCCCACTGTACATATTAAATTGCGGAGGGCAACTATTGCTTGTTGGTTTTCCGTGACTCACATGATGATTGTTCTTCCAGATAAGGCTCAAACCACCTGGAACAATTTATTCTCAACTTCTTCTCACCATCGTCCATCATTTGCACTCGTTTGTTTCACATGAAATATGTTGTGACTCCCCCCTTGGAGTTGAACGAGGGAGGTTGTGATGATATATTCACCTGACGCACTGCATGTTTTCACAACGACCTGCTCACAAATGCCGTCTTGTGGTGAACGGAAGAGGAGACCACAATAAAACGGTTGGTGCCCATTAATCAGACTTCACCCTCACAATCCCTCCTGCCTGTAATTGTTTCCTTTCGTGCAACTGGAATTCCTCATGCGTGATTGCCTATGCACCACCGCGACCGGTTCTCGGCCCTCTAATTTCCACGCGCCCTACAATACCTTTAGAAATCCTCACTCTGAATGCTTCCTCCGAATGGTTTAGGTTGGGGTGCTCCTGAGTGTCACATTCTATTCCGTTTCATCGATTTGGATGGGCTTTTAAAAGGACCCCTTCCCTCCCGCCATATAATATTCTAGAAGACTACCGATAATAATACCCTTTAATCCGGGTATAACTCGTTTTGGTTTATATTTTCGCGGGTGTATCAAAGTTCATCCTCTTTCAATAGTGGTGAACTAAAATGTTGACTTCACCTATCAATGTAGGGAGATAGTACTTTAAGAAGCTCAGTGACTGTTACTTGTTTTGATTTGAATGTCACTTGATGAGGCGGAAAGCTTGCTGTCCAGTGATTGGCGGGGTTCGGTAGTTTTAATAAATTACTTCTAGCCTCAGTTTAATTTTTTTGTTCATTATTTCCAATAATAAACCTTTGTAATTATGTAATAAAAAACGTTTAACCCTCCACTCCCACCCCGTATGATTGATTGACTGATTTTTCAAATGCTTTATTGAAATAATACAACACCACCTAATAAAAAACAACAAACATTTTACGGCTTGAGCTATAAAGCTATGCCGGGGTTCGCGGTTTTCTTTTTTCCCCGTTACCAAGGTATACTACAAAAAATTGTTTTCCAATATAATAATTACACAAATTACACAATTTTCTATTTCCAAATTCCTACTTGATAATTACAATTTCATGCTTTACATTCACATTCATATTTGATATTAATTTTATTTAACATTAAGTACATCAAGTACTCTTTTTTGTATGATTTAACAACTAACTGTAACAACAAACAATAACAATAAATTCCATAAAAAGGGTAACTATCTAAATTTAAATGTTCAACATTATAAACAGTTATCACAGAATATACTTCTTACAAATTTTCTATCAAATGCTAGTGAAAAGCCAAAATTAAAACTCAAAAATTAAATTGCTCCGTCAATTCATTCCTGTACTTCTTGGCATTTATAACAAACAACCCAGCTTCATCCAATTTTTCCCATTCAGGTACTCCACGGCCATTTCTACACTGATGAACCTAGATCCAAAATAGTTCTTTCTTAAATTACCAAGTAGGTATAGGGTATCTCGCCAAAAAATGGATCAAATTTTCATGTTCACCAGAATTACATAATGAGCACACATGGTTTCTGTTGTCTATCCACTTTTTGCAATTAAGATTTAACATTTCACATCTGGTTTTACATATTATTTTCACCATTACATGACTGAGATTCGGCTGTTCCATGTAGGTGGGGGGACTCAAGTCTTTATACAACAAATGGAAACGTGTATCTGAGGCATCCGCTCTACATTTTTCTACGAAAGTGTCCTTCATTTTTGCCTTTAAACTTATTAGATTCTCCGCTAGGTCTCTACATAACTTGTACCAAGAAATTTTATTTTCTATAATTTCTAGCGCTACGATTTTCGTATATTTTGTGTTTGAGCTGTTAAGCACGTTCACCACGTAGGTATTTCATGAACAAATCAAAAGTGTACATGTACATAAAAAAAAACCAGTCCTCTGTCCTCTGTCCAGTCCTCTGTTCAATACCAGTCTCAAGGTACACCATATAATCGGGCGTGTTCATTAGCAATGCTAATAGCTTTTTTATAAAAAATTTTTGCAATTCTTCAATTTGCTCATACATTTTATACCCCCAGAATTGACTACCATAACATACGATGGTTCTACTTACAGAGTTGAAAATTTTATACTTCGCTGCCCTAGGGATCCGCACATGTTCGATAAATTTACCCCACAATGTATTGAGCCCCATCTTCGCTACACTCAGTTTTTTGGTTTGATGCGGTTTCATATTTAACTCTGAAGTAATTAATCCTCCACCCCCACCCCCTATGAAGGTTAACGTTTCAAGGTACGAGAATCCAATTTTAAGAAATCGGTCCGTCTGCCCTACTCTGTACACAGCACATACCTTAGTTACCAAGGGCCGATTTTGATGAAATTTGGTTTAGGGGAGTTTTGGTCTAGCTATAGAAGTAGAAGTATCTGCCTCTATGAGTCTAGCCTACTGAAGGAAATTGGGGTCCAGCCCACTGAGAGAGGTTGGTTGGCCTACGGCACTGAAGGAAGTTGAGGTCCAGCCCAATGAGAGAGGTTGGTAGGCCTAGCTTAATCAAGAAAGTTAGGGTTAAGTCTAAGGAATAAATTGCCTAGTAAGTACCAATTTTTTCGATCTAATTGTTTTGTTTTTTTTTTGTTTTTTTTTTACTTTCGAACTGATGAAGGACTAATTCTGAAATGCATTGGTGCTGATTGACTGATTGATGGACCTCTAATGGATGCCATTGGACCTTACTATCTAACCTACCAAGACCATTCGATACACCCCCCCCCCCCCCCATTACTCCTCATCAACCATAGCCTAACATCACCCATGTGGGGGTCGCGAGGAGTCTGATTATTCAAAATTAGTTGGACGATTGATCATCCAGTAGAATACCGCAAACCGCCCTCAAACGTCACCTCACCTGATATATTGAGATGCATTTTGTTTAATTATGCAGAGCATCGCGGGCCTCCTGGATATGATATGACGTGATGGCGAGGGAAATGTATGCATGCGGACGCGGAGAGTCAGCATGCGGATGAGAGACACCCAGCAGCAGTCTGCGGGCTGGAACGGCAGATCGTTATCTCTGGAATAGCCACAGAGGTCAATTGGGTGCACCCCCTGCCTCGATCAACCCCAGTTTCCCAAGCACGGCAAGAATATGCATGGATTTCACAATTATCCGACCGATTGGTCGAGTTCGAACCGGACTTTCGAGTTAGTTCGGCCGCGTTTTCACCAGACAAGAATTCATCGATTCGGGGATGCCTCTGACGGTATCGGGCTCAGCTATGAGACCTTCCGATCCAGTGTGGAGATTGCATAGGTGAAATTCAGACGACTGTATTTAGAAATCATGCTTGCTGTTCATTCCACGTTCGATGATCCAAAGGGACCGACCAACGAGCATATATTTGAGAGACTCAAATAGACTTGTAGTGGACATTAATTCCGATACCTAGCCCAGGTTCCATATCGGAGGTCATCTCAACTCATGTCAGACACGAATAAATAATGTTTGAGTGTTTGACATCGTTAAATAGCGCATACCGTTACGATTTAGGCAGGTCAATATAATATTTACAGAAATCAATATTATGTAAATTCATTGTGGAGAAATGAAACACGACATTATTGGGAAGCAAGATTTGATGATAATGATGTTCAGATTGTTATCATCAAAGGTGGCTGATTTTAGAGATGGATTTCATCTGAAAGAAGAGCGATTAACCGCGGCTCAATAGAAAAAAACCTTGGTTCTTCGATTTTCGGATCTTCTTAGATTCGGTGGGTAGTTTTCGGTAAGAATCGCTTTTAGAAAGAAAGAGTGAACTGCGGATTTTCCAGCATTTTCTGGGCAAATTTTTTCAGATCACAAATGAGAAAATTACAAAATGTTACTCATTGGACAGAATATAAATTTCATGTAAATATTGTTAGGTGTAACTTGATCTTATCCATAAATAAATGTTTTACCAAACATACTTATTAGTAATGCATGCATTCCAGGGGACGTCCCTTTGGATGAGTATTGAGCATCAGGTCAATGAAAATCAGTTGATAAGCAATAAAACAGTTTCATTCAATGTAATTTATTTAGTATTTTATTCAAGAAGTAGTGGTCTCCCCCCCCCCCCCCTCACCATTATCCACCAAAACATTTATAGTGGCATGGGAGCCTAGAATTTGAAGAGCTTTTGAAAATCCATGATCTACGGTACCCAACATGCGAATTCGAGTTCACCCCCCCCAACTCCTCCAATGATGCCAGTCTGGAACCAAAGCGAAAATACGCTGAAGTTCACATCCGTATTCAAGGTGAAACACAAATACCCACGACATATTCAGTATATATGGTGTCCTGGCACCATAGTGGCACTACTATTAGTTCCATGGTGGTACAGAAAATAATTTATGAGAATCCAGTGGTATAATGAAAACTTTTCCTCAATTTCAAAGCTTGGGTACAATTAGTATGTTATAATGGAACCGTAATATTGAAAAATCGGATATTTTGTTATTATAATGCCCCCTTTCGTCATTTCCCCTTGCTAATTTTAATACTCTAGTGAAGTAGAGTGCAATTCGAATAAAAAAGAAACACGCAAGTCGGCTGGAAATTTAGGCCTGGACTGAGTACACAACATTATGCCCGAAAACGCACGATTTTTAAAGCATTAACCCATTCCAACTCCCAGTGTTAAGCATTCCCCAATATTTCCCCAAACTATGGCCCACTTTCACCAAACATTTGAAACGAGTTTAAACCAAAAGAGGCGAGAGATAATCGACGTTTAGTAATAATCGTCTTTCACCAGAGCGATTTACGAGTTTAAACTCCATCTCGGGGGGTTCGAGTTTAAACGGTCGAAAGTCGGCCGAATAAACTAGCTTTCCTCGTTTAACTACCGATTCAATATGGCATTGATTTGTGATTGTTTTCGAAATGATATTGCGAATAATTTTTGCATTTCGAATTTTTTTGACTCGTCTCACGAGGACGACGACGTCCGAGTTGAATCCTGGATTGGATTCCACATTCTGAGGTGATGTACGTTAGGTAATGAGTTTCCACCTTTCCAAGCCTCCAGTCGTCCAAGTGCTCGATTAGATTGACACTTGCCTCGAGTTCCCATCGTACAAATAAGTTCAAAACGTTAATTTAGAATGAATAATGGTTTTTTCGATAGCATAATAGTGCAAGCTACATTCCTTGGTTGTTTCTATTCTGACGAATTATACAAATTGACCATCATACAAAAAGACCAGTTCGACCAAAATAAATTTCTATTGAGGTGAAATTGGGGGCCCTCTTCTTCGAGTTTACATTCATCGGTAATCATTCAAATGATCGAAGTACATTCCTACGTTTTAAAGCAAGGCGGCGGTCACTGTGTTTCACTAGGATAGATCAAGAAAGGTACTTGAGTCTGGAGAAATTCTGGAGTTATTGTGCTCGTTGCGGCTCAAAGTGATGGTGTGTAATAACTCAATAGGTAGGTGATGAAAATAATCAGCAAAATAAAACAAAAGAAACTGGAAAACTCAAAACAAACCACAGGAATCGGCAAAAAAAAACAAAAAACAAGGAATTCGAAAAACTGACACTGATAAAGAGACACAAGGCGGGAATCTGCTGATAGCAAGCGTGGGAGTGGTTGTTATTCAACGTCTCTATTGCCCCAATACGTCATAATGTCCAACTTTCATTCGTTCTGCTCGACATTTCAAGTTTAGACAAACACGATTATCTTAAACGACGTTTAACGATGATTTGGGTTGGTGAAAGACGCTTGTCATCTTGCCGGGTTTATTCCTCCAGATTAACTATAAAGGCGTTTAGTTAAACCCGATTTGAACAACTTTTGGTGAAAGCGGGCCTAAGGCAAAATTGAAAATTCCGGCGACGTAGTGCACAACTAGATTGATTTCCGCTTAGAACCAAAAAGAACCACAATATCCGTTGAAAAGTAAGGCCCGAGCAAACCACACAAGATTTTGTCACACACACACAGACATACACCTATGGGGTTTTTCGCGGATTTGGATTCAGAATGGTCTAAAACGTTCATGTGTTGTCCATGTTTAACCCAGATTATTCACATAAGGACGCCCAAGTCTTACTGCTGGACGTCCTAAAAAAAACTGTATTTTTATTTCTTCCTCATTAATTCAGTGTCAGCAGGGTAAAGGGTAACTCGCAATCATATTATTTTTGGGAAATCGAATTTTAAAGTTTGCTTCAGTGCCCAAAATCGACCTTTTAATTGAAAAAATATTTTTTTATGGGATTCTCTTCTCCGGTAGGTGGGGAATCTACTGCAGAAGTTCCACGTTTTTTTTTTTTTTTTTTTTTTTTTTTTTTTTTTTTTTTTTTTTTTTTTTTTTTTTTCAGGCATTGTATACGTTGTTATAACTTTTATCGGATTTGGTTGCACATGACTCCCTTTTCACTCTGAGTTGGTATAATGTGAGCAGATGACTCCCTATAACTAACGAAAAATACGTCTTAAATGCCCATTAGAAAATTTTTAGGTACCTGCGAAAATTTTTATCTTGAGATAGCTTCACATCCAACTCCACAAAAAGCGTCTATAGCAATATCATTTTGCCGACGATAATGCCTTATCCAAAATTGAAAATTACTTTTGATCTGAAAGACTAAAGAGCAACTACCTAATTAGACGAGTACATTATTCTACAAACGCAACAACACACGTACGATTAAAAAAAAAAAACTATTTATGAACAGTCAGGAATTTTTTAAAATAAAATAAAGTAAGTAGTGGTAAGGATGAAGAATTTGATGTAAAACATCATTGTCTGAAGCACTTTCTTTTGTGGACCAGCTGCTCAATCCTCCTCGTTTTCAGTCGTATCGGCAGCCGAATTGGACGTTTGCGATAGGGTACAAAATGGCAGCATTGGATTGGATTGGGATACAAATGGCAGCAGGTCTACCAAATCCTTCTCCTTTTCGTTAGATATGGGAGTTCTGGTTCTGCATTTGAGGGGCACAGTCAGCTCTACAAGTCTTTCTTTTCTTAAGAAGTTGACGGAATTAAATTAATCAGTTTCATCCAGGGACGTTTTGTAGAGCAGTAAACCAGGCTGATCTCGACGGAAACGTAGCCATCACACTTGTTTCCAGTGGAAAAGGTTCCTTGTTGTTATTTATTGTGCGCAGCTAGAGTTGCTTCTTGAACAAACTGGCTAAATCGAAGAAATTGTTCCGATCCATCTCAGTGACAATGAATGGCTTCATTCTACCAGTAGTCCTGATGAGCAGAGCCCAGTCGCGTGTTCAATTGGCGTTTTGTAATTCTTCTTTTTTCGTTCAATGAGACTGTGAGATGTGTCATATTCCATGTGGGTATGTCCAGGTATGAAGAAATTTGTGTTCGATTTGACTACACTCGATTTACTATCCCCTTTTCACTACAGAATATTGCGGAAAAGGAGTCATCTGCAGAAGTGAATACACTTAACCCCTTTTCCCCACTGGTATTTCGCAAAATTTTTAGAGTCAAAGGAGTCATTTGCACATGACTCCCTTTACACTCTCGACAAATGGAATTTACGCAGATAACTCCAAACGCCCAGAAAAATAACTACCGAGTAAAATTTTATTCGCCCATAGCCCCCTATACCCTTCTGTAGAGAGAAACAAATGCTATCTAACCATGATAAAATCTCATTTTCCCCAAATTTGCACATGACCCCCTTTACCCTGCTGAAACAGAATTGTTTTAACGGTATCTATTAATTAATTTTTCCTTGTTTTTTTTTCAGGATTAAATTTCTTCAAATAGCGCTTTTGGGGTTATTATTTCAATAATGAACATTGGGAATTGAGGAAGAAATAAAATTGTAACCTTCCCGGTTAATTAATTATTAGTTGATTAATTTACATCTCAAAATATATAAATACAATTCAAAAATCGAATAAAAAATTCAGAAATATCCGTCCAAAAATAAAATAAACCGTTGTATAATAACTTGCGGCGTTTTTCATCGCTTGTTCGCCCTTACAATAAATACGAGCGCAAGAGAGCTATTTATCCGTTTAAAAGAGCCGTTTCATTTGAATGAGCAGAGCTTCAGAGCCGTTCTTCTAGGTGAGTCGTTTTGGCCATTCCTAGGCAGAAAATTGATTGGGAATATGAAGCTGCACCACGATTACAGTAAGATAGTATTCTTCGTCAACAAAACACAGAGCACTATTCATTCCTCACACTGAGGACTGAATCCAAGGTAAAGAGATCAGTGAGAGCTACAGTATTAGAGAAAATTAGAAAAAATCATCATAATTGCTAAACAGTTCTGACAAGATCGTGTTACATTAGCAGCACAACCATCAATAATATGATCGAGATAGTCAGGTAGTTCTGACTGATTCACTCATCTCTCATTTTGAACTAAAATGTGGCACGGAAATGATTTCCCCTTGTGCCTGTTAAAAGTGATTCCGTCGAATCGTAACTTCTTCGTGCACTAATGCTCAATTCAACTAAAGGTGAATGAGGAATACAGAGTTACAACCTTCCCTATTATCTTCTCCGACTCCAACCATAAACCTGCAACCGCTCTCCCTTCCTCTGATTAAGACGAGTCCTCCGCTGGAGAAATGATAGGACGCAGGAAATTATAATTCTCCGGGTCAGGGAAACAGAATCGTATTCCAGAAGTATCTTTTGGAGCCGAGCCAAATGGTTGACGGCACGTACACAAGTAAATAATTTGGGTAGTTATTCATTTTAATTTGGGTGGTTGCCGTTATTTATGCGTGTTACATTTTCTTTTGCTTATTTTTCTCTCCCAGTTTTTTCCCTTTTCCCTTCAAGTCTTCGTTTTGTTATCTCTGTTTAACAAGAGTTTCGAAGGTAATGATCTAGCTGAGGGTTGCCCGAAGCTATACGGTACGTATACTAGAGTTTTGTGTTTATTTTATTTTACAAAATGTAGTATCAGTTTTCTGTGGTATACGAATTTGTGCGTTCTAATGTACTAACTCGTCTCTTCTTCCTTCACTGGAGATTAAATATCTTGCGCGAGACATCGAGTCGGATAGGGCCCTTAACGAAACTTAGATACTGAAGCACTACTGTAGTAACCAGGAGTCGTGGAGTTCTCCAGCACACTACCGATGTGGATCCTTGACAGCCACTTTCTTAGGGCTGGTTTCATCAACATGTTCAGTGATCTCAGTTCAACTAGACCTTATCACGAGTCAACCTTAGCCACTTTAGACTATCCTTACTGGAAGTTCAACACTCTGATCCGTGGATTATCGTATTGACAGAAAGGTACAATATTGAACAAAATTTAGGGGTGGTCTTGCGTCCGTTTTGATGTGCTGAATCTGAATCCGAGTTTTCTTTCTGTTTAGGTTGGTTTTCCCATAAAAGTAGCTGGTTTTCACTTTTTCCCGGTACGAACCTTTCAGCATTTTTCATTAACACCCACCTCCAGAATAAATGCCTTTCAAGGAGTTTAACTTGAGCGAAATTCATCGGCGATTCCGAAATCACCTCACTTTTATCGATTGCACCGCTTCAAACGCCTCGGTTTCTCAAAAAAACTTACAATAAAAGTGAGAAAACCCCAGTTTTTTTGTCATTTTTTGTGCAAATTTGATGAGCTAAGATCAGAAAACTAGGACTGGAAAACTGCTTTTGGATTTGCGTCTTGTAAATGAAATGTATCCGAATCGAATGAGACCAACCGATTTCTTTAAATCTGAAAATAACGGAGATGTGATTTATTTCATCAGACGTTACAAAATCACGGTCCTACATGAAAACGAGTTTTAAAAAAATGATCCAAAATCAAAATTTCCCCTCGAGTTTTACGTTTTAGACCTTCCTGAACAATTTTCGTTCCGTGTCTGTCTGTCATGAAATCCATGGCACAGCCATACCTTCTACATTTCTCACCCGATTTCGATAAAATTTTCAGGGACTATGCGGATCAGATTGTACATGGTCCCCTATGAAAATCATCACCGACGGATTGATAGCCACTGCGCATGCGCAAACGTAAATTCCTTGCAACAACCATAACTTCCACATTTTTCATCCGATTTCGATTAAATTTTCCGGGATCACGCGAATTAGATTGTAGACGGTCTCCTATGAAAATCAAGGCCTTAAAATTGACAGTAGTCTCTGCGCATGCGCAAACGTGAAATCCTTCTAACAGCCATAACATTTACATTTTTCATCCGAATTTGATGAAATTTTCTAGGATTGTTCAGCTTGGCGTATAAACGATCTCCTATGAAAATCATCTCCCCCAGACCAATAGTAGTTGTTGCTCATGCGCATACGTGAACAGCCATAACTTCTAAATTTTCCTTCCGATTTCGACGAAATTCCTCAGGATTGTTTAGATTAGCGTGTAGATGGTCCGCTAAGGAGGGTAGTGGAACGTACTTGGAAATTGATGTTTTGAGATTAACTACTATGCATCGGATCATCTATACAATCGGGTTATGGATACGAGGGAGCTATGTGCCACACCCACTTGGCATACTTTTTTTTACAATGAACGCTTTATTTTTTTGCTAAGATCAACCAAATATATACCTGGTTGGAGGTCACCTCCACTCAATAAATAAGAGAACCACTACCCACTACTACTACTACCAACTACCACACTACTACCACTGGGGTACTATTTTGAAACTTGGTACGCATTTGTAGCAGGTGTCCAAAATTTTCTGGGGAAAAACAGAGAGGCTGACAACTACATCACAAACGTGCAAACGATGCTTCCCCGATAAAGACATCGGGGGGGGAGGGGGGGATAAGCTGACATTCGGAATCAGGGTTAAATTTTGCATAACATGCAAATTTTAATGCTTAATGCACAATATGCTTAACATATTATGTTAAGCACCATTGGGAGGTATTTTTTCTGGAAGTGGGTTTTAATGAAAGATCCTGAAACAGTTGTGCTGGGGAAAAGTGAAAAATGTATTATTAGGAAAATACGAGCTAAACAAAAAACGGACCTCGGATTCGAAGTCAGCACATGAAATAGCACCACATGAGTTCCAGTTCCACTTTGATCTTCGTAGAGTTAGTGTTTGATATGCACATAAGTGTGGGCACCTAAGGCACCAGAACGTTAATTAGGGGACGGACAGTGTTAAAAATCATTGAATTCGGTACCTATGTAGTCCTCGTGGAGATGCGTCTGAAAGATCCTTTTTTCCGGGAGGCAGGTGAGAAAATAGGTGGTGTTGGATCTCGTAAGATACCTGAAAGGGTCCGCATCTTCAGGTTATGTAAAAAAAAAACACTTCCTTATCTCCCACGTTGGAACTCAGCCCGGAACCGTTTAACACTTTACTTCGAGCTGAGTCCCGAGGAGTTTAATTTATTAGTTCTGGGTGAGGGGGCCGATCAGTTGTTCTCTTCTCTCTCTTTCTCGTTCTAAGAGTATCTTCCTTGTCATGCTTTCTTTGTACTCTGCCACAGCAGTCCAGCTCCTTTCACCTTCCAGCATCCTGCTGACAACAGCCTCTGGTGTTGAACTCTTGGGAACTAACTCCAAATCTGCCATCAGCTGGTTTCTTTTTTTTCCATTTGGAGCATTTGAAGAAGGTGTTGAGATCCTTGGTAGGTACCTACTGGTTTTGGATTCTTCCGGAAGATGAGATAGTTTCGCACCTGGAGAGCACTTAGAGCTTGATGAGATGTTGGCTGCTGCAATTGTTTCAGGATGGTAGGTAGCTTCCTGGCAGATTCCAACGGGGAAAAGAGAAGAGGATGATCGTTCTCACTAGGTGGCTTTTGGCTTGAGTGAACTGATGACTGGCCACCCAAGCAAAATCTTGTACGCTTTGCCGGGTTGGCTTTGAACCCTAGGTACGCCACTCCCGTCGACACTACACTTTTATCGCACTTAGATACTATTTACAATACTGAATAGCCAATCCTTCTATCTAAAATATAAAAATAAAACACTCCTGGGTGCTAACGGTTAGTTGCTTATTTATTTATTTTTTTTTTGCCTCTGTAACTGCTATTGACACCTTGCCTTCATGTTGATATTAGATAGTTCATAATCAATTAGACGATTTCTGTATACTGTAAAAAAAACTCTTTATTGACATATAATATTTACAAACATGTACCTACAAACAGTCGGAAAATAAATATCTATTTCAGTAATAGGTAAACCGACAAGCTCCGGTCGGATGCAAAATCACCCCTTCATTTCGTAAATTAGTGTTATCAGACGTCATACTTTTTGAGAGGAATTGTGAATTTATTTAATATGATATGAGGTTGTGCCCTTTTTGACCAAAACCTCCCAACTGAAAGAGGAATTATTCAATCACTTTGACACGTTGTGATCTATTTGTGACCAGTTGATCGTATCTGAGTCAATTTCTGTTGCATTGTGAGTTATGATGAATGGATGATAACTACGTCCGGAGTATATTCGAGAAAATAGTATACTATGTTGATGTTGTTAGAACTAGTACATTCGACGATGCATCTCCAGTAATTTGAATACAGAGAAGATAGAACGCTTTGCATGTGACATGGAAAGACTGTGGAATGCTACCGGGCAACAGGACCTCTTTATGACCAACTCAACAACCACAGTTGAATAATGTATTTTGGAAGGAAACAACAAATAAGTCTCCCAAGAAGATAAATCATGACCAAGACCACTGTGGCATTTTGTGGTTGCAGTGCCGAAAAACGTACCACTAATCCTCCTTCCAGACTCAACGAGCGGCTTTTAACACAAATATACCGTTCTGATCCTCGGAGAGGTTTTTTTAAACGATAAAAAAACAACGTTTGAGAGAAACGGTTGGAGAATTCCCCCGATGGACCCCTGGTCACGTACTTTCTGGAGCCCGAGGGTGGATTTGAAGGGGGAAGCGATAGACGAAGAAAGCAATGGACGATGGAAGATGAGGAAGGGGATACACGGTGGGTCACCGAACCTTGAGTGGGATGAAAGAAACACCTTTTTTTGTTTCGAGTTCCCTCAACAGTTGGTGATTATTACGAGACTTTTTCTTGTTTCGACAAACCATTCTCAGTGGTTCGTTGCCGTAGTTCATCATTAGGGATCTAGTTCCTAACCATATTAGCTTACAATTAGGATAATAATATTATGTTTCAAATACCGATTGTTTACCAGAAGAATCATTCAAGTCAAGATTTCTGACTTCCACAGAAGACTTCACAAATTTGATTTCATAATTTCAATTCCGCTCTTCATTCTTGTAGGTATTTATTTATTTTTTTTTACATTTTCGGTTATGATTTGTGAATCAGTTAGCTACCATATCAATTGACAATCTTCTCACTTACTGATGAAAAAAATCTTCTAGAAACGAAATAATCGACTTACTTTTAATCGGCCGATAATTACAGACCTGGTAATTCCAGTAATTAGCTCATTAATTGGGTAGGTCAACCTGCTGGCACGTAATTTTGTCTGCCCTTTGACGGGGTATTTCGGTGGGTCGGAAATTTAGGTTTCTGATCTCAAATTTGGATTTAGCACCATTGAAAACCTCTATACTCCAACTTTTTGGCCATCGATACTATAACGTGTGGTAGAAAAATTAAATGAAGAGATCACAAAAGAAGTTTGAAAAGAAGGCGGGCCTCCATGAACGCACACACACTACGCCGCAGCCGTGTGTGTGCAGTATTTTATAGTATCCAAGGCCACGAGGCGTTCGATACCGCACGGGATTAGTGGAATGTCTCGATCCAAGGTCAGCAAGTTAATACGTCACAACAACTTACTAAGTCACATCATTCAAATCTTCAACTTTCATTAGCTTCCCTAATGTCTTCTATACATTTTCTCGACGAATAGACCCAATTAACGTTATTCCTGACCCATGCTCTTTTCAAAAAAAATTTTTTTTAATTGACTGAAATACCTCATTATTTACATGTGAGTATAACCCATCTCCAGATACTTTTGAAATTTTACTCATTCTAAGCTACTTGCTGTGTAAGTTCAGGGCACTTGATAAATGGCTGTTGTGGTTCTGATACCCTCTGTCGAGAAAGCAAACACGATTTTCGTGGCTAGGAAGATGGTTGCCAACAGTTTATTACAAAATATACTTGAGATCTTATGAATGAAGACCTTTGAATTTATTATTTCCATTTATGTTCCTTTCGAATAGAGCATGAGAAAAGATATAAACTGTAAGGGTCGCCTCCTCCATGGTTTCAGTGGTTCGGCTGACTTGTTTTTGCGCCTAGTCGTGGATTCGAATTCGCGATAAATTTCCTATGTCCTGCCAAGCCGCTAAGTTTTCTAACTGGCCTAGCCGGGAATCGGGTAAATCCGGGGCTACTGCCTCCAGATTTAATCACTCGACTATCTGCTTGTCTCCAAGTACTTGATACCTTTGGGCTTTGTGGATTTTCGAGAGAAAAACATAGTTTGATTCTTTGGCGGGTTTATTTACTATTGGAACGCTTGGTTCTTCTTTTACGATATTTCCTGAGTTTTGACAATGTGAAATAAAAATGGAGCCTTAGGTGGTATCTTAGCCCACCCCTATCTCCTACCTCCTGACCGAGTTTCGTCGCAAAACACTATTTTTTATTTGATTCTTCGGCGGGTTTATTTACTATTGGAACGCTTGGTTCTTCTTTTACGGTATTTCCTGAGTTTTGACAATGTGAAATGAAAATGGAGCCTTAGGTGGTATCTTAGCCCACCCCTATCTCCTACCCCCTGACCGAGTTTCGTCGCAAAACACTGGTTTTGGTTTGAGTCTTTGGCGGGTTTATCTACTATTGGAACGCTTGGTTCTTTTTTTACGGTATTTCCTGAGTTTTGACAATATGAAATGAAAATGGAGCCTTAGGTGGTATCTTAGCCCACCCCTATCTCCTACCTCCTGACCGAGTTTCGTTGCAAAACACTGGTTTTGGTTTGATTCTTTGGCGGGTTTATCTACTATTGGAACGCTTGGTTCTTCTTTTACGGTATTTCCTGAGTTTTGACAATGTGAAATGAAAATGGAGCCTTAGGTGGTATCTTAGCTTACCCCTATCTCCTACCTCCTGACCGAGTTTCGTCGCAAAACAATGGTTTTGGTTTGATTCTTTGGCGGGTTTATCTACTATTGGAACGCTTCGTTCTTCTTTTACGGTATTTCCTGAGTTTTGACAATGTGAAATGAAAATGGAGCCTTAGGTGGTATCTTAGCTTACCCCTATCTCCTACCTCCTGACCGAGTTTCGTCGCAAAACACTATTTTTGATTTGATTCTTTGGCGGGTTTATCTACTATCGGAACGCTTGGTTCTTCTTTTACGGTATTTCCTGAGTTTTGACAATGTGAAATGAAAATGGAGCCTTAGGTGGTATCTTAGCTTACCCCTATCTCCTACCTCCTGACCGAGTTTCGTCGCAAAACACTGGTTTTGATTTGATTCTTTGGCGGGTTTATTTACTATTGGAACGCTTGGTTCTTCTTTTACGGTATTTTCTGAGTTTTGACAATGTGAAATGAAAATGGAGCCTTAGGTGGTATCTCAGTATACCCCTATCCCGGCCTCTTGACCGTGTGTAATTTCAAGATTACGGTGTTTCGCGGAAGGCGCGGATTCGCGACGGTAACGGGGGAAGTCGAAATCGGGTAGGCTGAAGTTTAAAGTACCTCTGACTGACTTGGCGATCCTCTCGCGTCCAGATTATCTTTGGGGAGTTTTGCTCAGGAACTGTCAAAGGTGGCAGCTGCCCACTTCTTTCTTGGAGGCGGCTGGTTCCCTCGGACTGAAGTAGCCTGGAGTGATGCTGCTCTTTCGTCACTCAGCGGAAAGCAGACCAGATGATTCGGATGTTTCTGGATGCACAATCTCGATTTTGGCGGCGCACAATGGTTTTGTTGCACGGCTAAGGGCGTATCCTTAGAATTCTTGGTGGTTCAATATTTGGGTAATTTTCACTGCTGTCTGTCCCCCTCTCCTCGCCGATTGAGGGCAGTCTTCTTGTGGGCGTCAATTCTTTGGCTTATTAGCGAAAGCGTGGATAGATTTCCTCTAATCATACCGCTGTAGATTTTGCCTTGGAGGGGACTCCACGTGGCGTGATTTCTTGGCGACATGGGCCTTACCAATTGTTTTCCCTGGGTGCCGTCGATTTGTTTCTTTCGGAGTCGAATTGCAACGACTCGGTTTCCCAAAGAGTAATACGAAACTTTGTCAGCGTGTGCGTCTGACATCAACCATCCTCGAAATTTGATGGTTTGACGTTTTGGTTAAAGTAGTAAAAAGTAAATTAAGCAACCATCTCAGGTTGTATATTCGTCAAACCATCATTCCTGGTTTCCCGGACGTCATCAGCTGTCTTCTTCATGAAAGATCAGCTGATTCTGATGGTTTCGCTCTTGGCTACTTATTGTCTCACCCGCTCAAATAGAGAGGGGTTCACTTACGCCTCAGCCCTAAAAATTATCAAGACCTTCGATACTACCTTCGAGCGGTCACCTATCCAAATAATCTCCCAGCCGTTGGGATCTAACAGCTTTGAAACGTTTCAAGGCATGTAAAATCCGAAAATTGAATAAAAATGTTCATCCGCCCTCCTTACTAAAACCCCTTCCGGTCTAAAATTACTTTCTAAAAAATAATAAATTATACCTATGTTTATTTATATATATTATATAAAAATAATAAATTAAAGTGCAATAAATTATTGACATTTTTATTATAAATCGTCGAATATTTAAATAAATTGTGTCTACGCAAACCTACGACCGTTCTTAGTAATAATAATGGTGATTTTCTTTGTTTCAGGTAAATCATGTTGGTTTTTTTACGTCCTCAAAGAAAATATTATGCAGTCTTGTGAGTCGCACCTTTGTATCTTCTTTTATTTTTCAAATAACTCATCGTGTAGAGAGAAATGTAATGCGAACACTTGATGCAAGTGAAAATTTTGATTTTGAAGGACTCACATAATCGAGTAATACAAAGCTTCCCTGTCTTGTGAGGAAGCCAAATTTTCTAAGAAATTTTTTGTATTGGTAGGTGATTCTGACAGGAAATGAATAATTTCTTTTGATGTCACATTCCAACCTTCCTATTTCAAGTAAGTATGCGATGTCGTAGGAACCGCTATGGAAAGCGCTGGTGGTAACGTCACCAGTCATAGACATGTTTAGAACATCACTTTCTGGTTAAATCAATATCACTCTCTGGATTGAAAAAATTAGAAGACTTTTATCAGTCGTTTTATTACCAATTTAAATTAGGATCGAGTATTTAGAATCGTATGAGAACACCCAGAGCTCTGATTGCTTAAGACTTGAAGGTTTGTACGTAAGGTAAATCAGAAACTCGAGTTTGACTCGCAAAGCAGACTCAACTTCCATTATAATTTATTCTGATAATATAGTGATCTTCTCGTTCCTTTGATTGTCACTGTTGTATTTTTCAGCAACTAACAGCAAAATTTCGTTATAATAGTATCATGATAAATGAGGGCACTCACTTCTCTCGCGATAACGATATTTTGCTGGTAGATACATTGATTCAAAATAATAATAATAAAAAAGTAGCCGTTTTGTAATAATTTGCAGCGTATTGTCAATAGAATAAGAAATGCGGATTCATCTCCTAATGTCTGTTCAACCTACAAGTAGTCATTAGGGCCTATCTCGTGAAAACAAGTTGGAGAGTTTAGCTCATAATAGAGAAGTTATGACAAGCCAATATCTTAAAATCACTCTTTTGGGCAACCAGACTTTGAAAATGACCAAACAAAATATCGTTTAAGTGTGATTTGGCCTTTTGGTGCTAATGATTCAGCCATTTTGATGTAGTTGAGCCTTCAGGGCTTGGTTAGTCGAGCATTTGGTGCATCTTTTCATTATAGAATGAAAAGATTGAGCTCAAATTTTAAAGATAGTCCGGAGCTGGGGCCAATAATATTGACCCTCCGGACCATCTTTAAAATTCGTGCTCAATAATATTATGATAGTTATCATATCATGATAGCTTATTGATGTCATCAGGATCTAAGAGAGAGCCATGCATTCAAGTTTTAAATCATTAAAAATCTCAAACGACTTTTCAGTTGTTTTGTTGTTTGACAACCTGAAAAGTCATGAAGGTCGTGAAATACAAAAGTCACACTGGGGAATTATTCAGTAGCTCTATGATCCAACACTCAACAAATTTTACTCCAAAGAATTCCTTATTTATGTCCAAGTATAATGTCAAAATGTTCAGTTTCGGGTTCTGATAATGCTGGAAATAATTACTAACTAAAGTACTCTGAATGAAAGTTTCGGAGCAGTAGAAAAGTGAATAACAATTATTAATGTTTTATCTTTTACAAGTTGAACTTGAGCAATCTACTCCTCATCCTATAAATAGGAAGTCCCCTGAAATGTATGCAATACTAAACAATACGTTTTCTCTGGAGATCAAACTTCATTGTAGGAGAAGTAAAACAGTATAAATCCGAAGGGTCTATAAAGTCCGTACTCGGTGACTGTTCTATTTCGAACCGACTTAAGACGACACTTTATATGTTTGACACTTACTTTCAAAATTATCACTAAGTGAAAATATAAAACTTTTCCGTAGGAATCTTCGAAAACGAATAATTATATTTTCCAGTGATTTCAACTCGCATGTCTCATTTAAATTCATATTGAAAATGGATTTAGAAATCGTATGGCCAGAAGTTGAAATTTAGATTTTAATTGATATGTTCGCTAAAGCGGACAGGGTCGTTAAAATGTATTCTCACTGTGGTATTTTCAAAGAATTAACGAAAGATTTGTGATGGAAACATACAATTTACTTTGTCGATTTGGAAACTTTGGTTTTGTATGAGTCGGGAGAATTTGAGTGGACGTATTTTATTCCTGGGAACTGCCTACCCTGTCGTTGAGGGTTATTCGAGGGTTCGACTTGATATACTCTTGACGGTTATTTCGACGACTATTCTCAGGTTGTTCTCAGAGAGAGCGGCAACGTCGCATGAATTAACTCCACTAGTTCTCCAGTTTCCATTGTTTACTTAGAAAGAGGGCGGAGGTCCAGGAAGTGAGCCCGTCTCTAGACGTAGTTAGAGAACGGATAATCAGAAAGGATGGGAGGGGTTAAGCGGGGAAGGGGGTTATTAGGGGGTTAAAGGGGGGTCGGCGGGGTTAAGGGGGGTGTAGTTAGCGACGGGGAGGCAGGTGGACCTTCGTTTGTCAAACCTTCCTCCTTGAATCCTGAAGTGGCCGCCTGACAAGCCATTGGTGGGATTTAACCAACCTACCAGCCATTCCACTCCTTCACCATCCTGTTCCTCTTCAAATCAAAGCAGCCACGAACTCATCAGCTCATCAACAGGATGCTCGATCACTCATTGAAGTCCTGTAAGTCCAATTAATTATTGCGCTTTCGAGCCACGAGGATTCTTACGAGTCTGAGAATATGGTTGGTGTTGCCCTCTCCTTATCATTTTTGAAATACCAGTTCTATGGGGGAAACTACGACAAAATTGTAGATGGAAATCGTGAGGTTAAATCGATAATAATATATATGCTAAGAGTAAAACCGCAGAGTGAGAATATACATACTATAAGATACTCAGGCAGCCCTAAAGGTCATTGCAGCCTACTACATAGCAGGCTAACCTGAAATTGTCTAGACTCTCGTTGGACTACGGCTCGGGACAATAAGCTGACTTTGCTCGGATTCCACGGAGTTGATGGCAATGAAGAAGCTGTTATTATAAGCTGAAGAATAGTTGATTCAGAAAAAAAAATGTCTGCCAAGTGGGTGTGGCACATTGCCTTAGCACATAGCTTCCTCGTATCCAAAACCTGATTATATAGATGATCCTATGCATAGTAGTTAATCTTAAAACACAAATCTCTAAGTAGTCCAATGCGCTGCCTCTGAGCTATTGGGGCCTGGTGATGGGTTGTATATGATTTGAGATTCTGACGTCACACATGTGAAATTACGCGGGGAAAGAATGCTGTTACAAGGATTTTACGTTTGCGCATGCGCAGAGACTACTGTAAATTTCAAGGCCTTGATTTTCATTGGGGACCATCTACAATCTAATCCGCGTAATCCCTGAAAATGTCATCGAAATTGGGTAGAAAATGTGGAAGTTATGGCTGTTACAAGGAATTCACGTTCGCGCATGCGCATCAGCTACTATAGGTCCGGGGGTGATGATTTTCATAGAGGACCATCTAAATACTAATCTGTAATATGCCTGAAAATTTCATTGAAATCAGATGGAAAATGTAGAAGTTATGGCCGTTACAAGGAATTCACGATTGCGCATGCGCAGTCACTTCTATCAGTCCGGGGATGATGATTTTCATAGGAGATCCATCTAAATACTAATTTGTAACATCCCTGAAAAGTTCATAGGAATCGGACAATAACTTCGTATAGTTATGCCCATTACAAGGATTTCATGACAGACACACAGACAGACACGGAACCAAAATTGTTCAGAAAGGTCTAAGACGCAAAACGCAAAAATTTTGATTTTGGAGAACTTTTTTTTTCATCCTTGAAAAGTGAAAACAAAGCTTCCGCTACCTTGGTAGACTCGGAAGCAAAATTCAGAAATTCCGAAAAACCGTTCACCATTTGTTGCTAAGCATTAAATAATTAATACATTCATGCCTGAATTACATAAAAGACATAATTTTGTCCCAATGTGTTGCAGACACGTATGCAAGTTTCTTTTTTTTTAAATCAAAATCGAAGGACAAAAAAATACGAATCAGGTACATAAATCTACCACTGAAGTCGTATTTGCGTCTCCAAGTTTCGGCTCATTCAACACTGAGGTGGCCCAAGAGGGAGTAAAATTCAGCTGAATCGTTTCGAGACTCAACAACCCCCTCGGGTCGCATTTCGGCAGCTGCAAGTGCCCTCCGAATCAGTGTCGTTCAGGTGTATCTAAATTAGGTGAATCTCCGGGGGTTAACCATGGGAATGAATGTGTGTGTGGAGTGTGAGAAAGTGTGGGTGAGTGTGTGAAGGCAGAAGCTCCTGGTCCAAGCAATCACAGAACGGTGGTGTGTTCACTCACGTGAAGGGTGAAGTATAAAATAAAACAGATAGAAGAGCGAAGCGGTTTTACGAAGATTTGTTTAAAAAATATAATCTCATTTGTGTGTGAAGTCATCTTTGTACGGGGTTCATGAGAAAAATCAGCCGAAAATAGCTCATAAGGTGATTAATCTTTGGGTGAACGGAGTTCGATTCCCTATACCTAATGATGAATTGTTTTTGTTCTGATAACTGACATAGCTAGGTAAATGCAACTTTTTTTAATCTGAGTATCGATGTATCCCACGAAGGTTGTAGCAGTTGTGCCAGCTGCTCCGCGAACATGAGGACGTAACGGTGCCCGGAATACACACACATCCTCCTCTAAGAGGACAATTGGCTGCAGAGTGACTCAAGAACGTCCCATCACCTCTTCCTCACGGAGAAGATGGTATGGGGACCTTCCGGTCACCGTTACGGCCCAGCGTAGCAGCTAGTAGAACTGGTACAAGAAAAAGCTCACGCATGGCACGATAATTGTAGTATTTATTCTCGTGGGCATGACTAACCCGCAATGGATAGATATGTGGAACTCAGTGCCACCTCATAGGAAAATGCTACAAATTATTGAAGGAAAAACAATACCTTTATATCAAAATTTTTTGAGTTAGGGCGTTTTCAAACATTTCAAAATTCATTTTTGAACCCTTAGAAGTGACCTACATCAACCAAAATCTTTGAAGCACAACTAGACGCCAAATGGAGCCTACATACCAAATTTCATCAAAATCGGACAATGCTAAGTGGCAAAAGTGCCGCGTACGGTGGACGGACGGCCAAATTTTTATTCGGTTTTTGGATTCTACGCACCTTGAAACGTAAACCATCAAATTTTGAGGGGGTGTTAAAAATTTTTTTCTTGGTCGATTCCAAAGGTTCATTATTGAAAATAATAAACCAAAAGTGCAATGATCTTGAGAGATGTACTCTGTAGACCTCAAACCCAATCCTCCCATCCAGCCTCATGATCTCACACAGTACTTGAGATTACTTATTGTTCGGCAAGTAAAGGGTTAAGTGCAAAAAAATGGTCTTCCATAGGCCAATCTTTCTGCCATTTCGCGCCAGTTGACGGGTAGATTTGGTAACCCAAATGGTTACCAAATCATTTTTATTGGGTTTGAGGATAGAAGGGATCTACAGCAGTGGCGTCTCCT
Organism: Apolygus lucorum; assembly: GCA_009739505.2. Taxonomy (NCBI): domain Eukaryota; kingdom Metazoa; phylum Arthropoda; class Insecta; order Hemiptera; family Miridae; genus Apolygus; species Apolygus lucorum. The sequence continues at coordinate 22,586,826 of CM019179.2, forward strand.
CCAGGCAAACATAGCAAACACTGTTTGCCTTACTACAAATATGCAAAATAAATAAATTAATTTTTGTTGAGATTCTCCTATATTTCCATTTTTTGTAAGTAATATTTAGCTGATTTTGGAAAACTTTTATAATATTTAGGGACTATTTCATTATTATCAAGGAATTTAGATTAAATAAGAGAATGGAATGAGAAAGTACGTATTTTGTCTTGGATACTAGCCCGCAACACACCAGAGACTTGGAGAGGTCGGTAATGTAGATGATTGCGGATGATAAGCGAACTAGCGCGGGGGCTGGTCCTCCTTGCATCGCTGGATGCAAGGCAAGCAGTTCAAAAAAATGAATTTTTCGGGACTGTTTAGAGTGAGAGGCGTCGATCGGCGGGGTGGCGGGGGGTCAGCGCGGGGTCAAGTATTGCCATACCCCCACTACCTCACTGTCAGCTGTTGCAAACAGTCGCAAAACTGTTTCGTGACCTTGAATGCAGAGAGATTAGCCCACATATCCATAACATATCCACATTAACATATCCATCCACCCACATTATCTCAAAGAAGGAAAGCAGTTGGTTTTTTCGCCGCCGCAAATATCAGCTGTATGACGTTGACTGGTGTCCCGTTCCCGATTTTACTGTATTTCACTGTACCTAATCGTTTTTCTTGTTGATAGACACTAGGAAATAATTGCAAAACATTGTAGAATGAAGGTTTCACATCTTATTAGGTCAGAGTCTCCCTTTTTGGTTAATCATTTTCAAGAAAAAAGTTTGACCACCCTCAAATTTGATGGTTTACGTTTGTGGTAGGTAAGTACGTGTAGATTTTGAAAATCGAATATAAAAAAAAATCCGTCCGTCCGCGGATCTTTCCTTAATTATCATGGACCGATTATGATGAAATTTGGTATGTGGGCTCCATTTGGATTCTAGTTGTGCCGCAAAGCTTTTGGTTGATGTAGATCACTTCTAAGCGGTGAAACGGGAGGGCTGAAACTTCCAAAGGCACCCTCTCTCGAAAATTCTCGATATGAAGGTATTGTTTTATCAGAAATTTAAGATTGTACCATTGAATTTTCGGAATCGAATGAGACTACCCATAGCTTTGTAGGACAAACTGTTCGCTCCCTACGAGAAGTTAGAAAAACGAGTATGAATCGCAAAAGAGACGTGATCGCCTTTCAAATTTTAGTTAACCAAAATGCGTTCGCCGAACATTTCTTTGGGATGTACTCGGTTTTGCTTCCTTAGCAACTAGTAATCAAATTTCTAAACGAAGGAATTCATTATTTCTTCCAGTGGAGTGTGAAGCGTTTAATTCTTCCAAATAAACTTGATTGTGAAGGTAAAACATGGTTGGTAGGTGGTGACAATGACAAAGCTGAGTTCTTTGCTGGCACGTGATCAATACAGAAAAAATGAACCTTTGTGTAATAATTTGCAGCCTAGCTGTTTGCCTGACGAATATTATCACGCGACGCCCCTGATCTACAGAGCACATCTCTCAAGAGTGATCGAGAGTTATTGCAGGCCACTAACTTGCCCATGGAATCTTTTCACGAAGCGTAGTATCCACGAAACCCGTGAAATTTTCGAAACGTTGACAATTGGTGACGATCAAGCTGCCAATTTTGGCGGAGTCCGTTTAGAATCCCTGAACGGGGCTGGCCGGTGACTAATCTTTCTATTTATAACAGTAAATTTTGCTTCTTCACTACCGAAGGTAGGGAAGCTTTGTATTCGTGAAAGAAGTGAAAAAAAATGTCCTCCAAAATCAAAATTTCCACTTGCTTTTTGCGTTTTAGAGCTTCCCGAACAATTTTGGTTCCGTGTCTGTCTGTCTGTCGGTCTGTCTGTGGTCAATCCTTGTCCCGGGCAAAACTATACTAACCTGTGGTCCGATTTTGATGAAATTTTCAGGGATTGTGCGGGTTAGGTCCTAGACGGTCCCCTATCAATTTCAGCACCTTCGGACCAATAGGAGCGAGTGCGCATGCGCAAACGTGAATTTCCTGGAACCTCGGTTTCTAATGAACCGATTTTGCTCAAATTTGGAGGTTAGTTAGGGACTAACTTCTAAGAGACACCCTATAGGTTTCAATTAAATTGGTCAAGCAATAGCCGCTGCGCATGCGCGAACTTTAAATTTATTGTTACAACCAAAACTCCGCAACTATTCAACCAATTTCGATGAAATTTTCAGGGATTGTGTGGGTTAGGTCCTAGACGGTGGACCGCTAAATAAAATTCTACGTTGAAAATACAAATATCATACTACTCGTGCCCACACTTACTTCCAGGTTCCCGTGTAAATTGCTTCTTTTATTGTGTGATCAAATGTTGTGGTCTGCAGGTCAATTAATGTTGAAACCAAATTGACCCCTCATCACAGTCTCTTTTGCATCTTTCTTTCTGTCATCGAGTTAGTGGTCCACAGGTCAGTTTTGAGATGAAAATTGGCACTTCGCGTTTTTTGAATGCGCCGAACTAGGATTTTACAGTGCGAATTTAAACTCCATTGATTCGCCAATATTTTGGTATTCAATAACTCTTTGAATCATAATTTTTTCGCCAACTGATTCTATACGTCCATGTTACAATGAGTGAGGAAGCTATACTGCCCACCCAACTTGGCAGACGTTTTTTTTATTGTCAATTGTCCGTTACCAAGGCAACATACTATAAGCAAAGCGTGCCTCCAGCACTTCGCGTCACTTGGCACTCGAATTTTGAAATTTCATTCGAATATTAGTAGTTTACTGCATTTGAGTGTGACGAAGAAAGACAACAATCAAGAGATTATAAAAAACTCATTCAACTACAAATGTTGAAACAACTTGTTTAATTTAAAAGGGTATTTCAACCTCTTTCATCGGCCATAAACCCCCCAAATTGAGAATAAATATACAATTGGAAATACATTCTCCTTAAAAAATGTACTGCTAAAGTTCGATATCAAAAATAATAAGCCAAAAGATCAAACAAAGTGCGTTCATCAGACGCACTTTGGCATCTGAATAAGGAAGTGAGGAATTATTAACTTAAAATGAGAGGAGAACTAAATTTTATTCCCCTATTAAAGAATACAGGCAAGGATTTTGTTTGTTCTAAATGACTCATTTATGGACAGAAGACAACTTCGTAGTTGGTGGCTGGGTTGCCTCTGCAGGTAAAAGTACTGGTGGTGTCATCATAAGCGTAGCTGTAAGCGTCGGGGCAGGCTTGCTTGAAGATGGCTGGGTAGTTGTGGGGCCAGTCGGAGCTCTTGCAGTTCTCTGGGACTCCGTGAGCGTTGCGGCAGCAGTACTGGTCAGTGTCGAACTTCATGCAAGCGCTGAGGCAGGCGACGGTGTATGGTCCATCCTTGACGGACAGCTCAGGTGGGCAGATGGCGTTGAGGTCAGTGTGGCATCCAGCGGATCTGCAGTCATAGGCGTGTCCGTTGCCTCCTGTGAATCCACTGATTGGCGCCATCTTGATGGGGAGGTTGTATCCATCGACCAAGCTGATGTCGTAGAAGTCGAGTCCACCAGCTCCGGCGAAGGTGATCTCAGCAAGAGATACTGGAGGGGTACCACCGTTACCGTTACATTGCAGCCTGTTTCCACAGTCTCCAGTCTGACAGTGACCATTAGCGTCACACTTGGTTCTTGGCCAGATCCTTCCTCCCCAGTTGAATGGCACGTTGATCACTTTAGTTTCATTCGCTCCAAGAACGAATCCTCCGTTCTCAGGTTGACCATGTCCAGGATTTCCCAAAATACCAGGGCACACTGAGAAGGGGCACCTGTTGACAATCCTGATCTCGTTTCCCAAACCAACTGCAACCAAAGCTGCAATGCAAATGAATGATTTCATCTCTGTTTCTGAATAACTGAATGAACCAAAAACATGACTGACTCAACCTGTTTTTTCCACCTGTGTCAATAATCATTATCAATTCATGGAATGAATTAATACAATAAAATAGATTCAATGAAATGCTACTAATGCTAATTGGCAATCATGGCGTCTACGGGGAAAATCCAGTCGTATTAGGTAACTTTTGAGTTGCTTCAAACAAGGTATTTCTGGAAGCTGTTATGTTCTTGCAGAACTACAATGTAACTCCGCTACACGAAAGGTCATTATGTGAAATAGGATGTCATATTCATATTATCCTTACAGTACCACAGAATCCGTGGGCCCATAAAGAAAAGTAAGACAACTTACGCCTTTTTGGAGAAGTTGGAACAATCACTCTTACATGGCTTAGTATCGACGTCAATGGCCAACAAGAGGGTTGTTTCTTTCGAAGAGAGTAGATGAGAACACATCATTCAGTTGAATGATGAAAACTAGGGGAAGTGGTTAATATTCCGCATAGGTTAGGTGAGAATCTAGAGTATGTTGCCTCGGCAAACCAGAATTTAATCCATTCTCCGCACTGATAGACCGTTGGAAAAACCAAAAGTTTGATTAGATTAAAGTTTGACTCCGATTAGCTGGCGGAATTCTTTATTTCGATGTAGTAAGGAAACCCAAGGTTAGCACAATCCGTTCCAATACCATTGTAGTCACATTGGTGCGAACAGCCACTTTCATGGAGAAAATTATGCAGGGAGGTGAAGAAGCTTGTCCATTGTTTAATACCCTACTTACGATACTGGTCCAATTTGATTAGGCACAATTTATGGACTAGTGGTCAATTTATGTGACATAGTTGAATAGGTATGTGTTCATTTGTAGTTCTGCAACATGGATCACTTACACCGTGACAATCCTGTAATGGCATAGAATTGCTCTCCCCTCATAAATAACTTATAAATTACTAATAAACAGTATTTTTGTACCAGCTCACCCACTATCACTGATGAAACAGGTGTCTACTGAAAGGCGGACAAGAGAATCGAGAGAAGGAGAGGAGTTGATTGAGTTGTCTTGATCACGTTCCTTCAACTCGCTCGATCGCCCTCGTCTGTCCGCAAGTGACGGTCTCAGCTCAGTTCCGCCTCTCAAACTCCTGTCAGAAGCGGATTTACGCCTCGGACTCGTCTCTTCTGTCAGGGTGATCATCCAGTCGGGAGAATCGCTTCGGCTGCCACCGTCAGAACCTGCAATTCTGGTTGAACTGGAATTTATTGAATGATTCTCCCTTTACCTCGACGTTCTGGAGAGAGAAGTTGGTTTGGGAAGGAGATTACTGCACTAAAGACACCCCTCTGCACTTCCACTCACATTCCAATCCAATTGAATGTCCATTATCCTCCCCATATTCGAAGTCCGATTTGACATTCCAGGCAACTGGAGTGTCATAAATTGACCCTAAATGAAGATTCTTATGGATATAACAATCACGAAATCTTACCATATTAAATTTCAATCAACACAATGTGTTGACATGTCATGTCACCTCAAGAATAGGAATAAAACAAGGAATTTCTTTGGTCTAGCCATGCTCTCCACCATTAATAATTCAATTCAATTCATTTCATTTGTGTTTGTGCGTACAAAGAACTATTTAATGCACGTCGCTGTTACGCGTCATATACTATTCTTAGAAATAACAAATGACATTAAAAAGTACAATAGATAATTCAATATTAAGATTTTATTTTTAGTTTAGTTAACGGATAGGTTGAGTAGTCTGATAGGTCTAAAGGTAAAGATAAACAGCGGAAGCTTCCTGATATTCATGGGTAGGTGATCGAAAAGCTCCACTCAGAGGTGATCAGGACACTTCTCCTGAGTTTGTGTCTAGTCGAGGCTAGCTCACCAGAGCGCCTAGAGTCATGATCATGGGAATCAGATATCCATGAGTAGGTGATCAAAAAGTTCCACTCAGAGGTGATCAGGACACTTCTCCTGAGTTTGTGTCTAGTCGAGGCTAGCTCACCAGAGCGCCTAGAGTCATGATCATGGGAATCAGATATCCATGAGTAGGTGATCAAAAAGTTCCACTCAGAGGTGATCAGGACACTTCTCCTGAGTTTGTGTCTAGTCGAGGCTAGCTCACCAGAGCGCCTAGAGTCATGATCATGGGAATCAGATATCCATGAGTAGGTGATCAAAAAGTTCCACTCAGAGGTGATCAGGACACTTCTCCTGAGTTTGTGTCTAGTCGAGGCTAGCTCACCAGAGCGCCTAGAGTCATGATCATGGGAATCAGATATCCATGAGTAGGTGATCAAAAAGTTCCACTCAGAGGTGATCAGGACACTTCTCCTGAGTTTGTGTCTAGTCGAGGCTAGCTCACCAGAGCGCCTAGAGTCATGATCATGGGAATCAGATATCCATGAATAGGTGATCAAAAAGCTCCACTCAGAGGTGATCAGGAGACTTCTCCTGAGTTTGTGTCTAGTCGAGGCTAGCTCACCAGAGCGCCTAGAGTCATGATCATGGGAATCAGATATCCATGAGTAGGTGATCAAAAATTTCCACTCAGAGGTGATCAGGACACTTCTCCTGAGTTTGTGTCTAGTCGAGGCTAGCTCACCAGAGCGCCTAGAGTCATGATCATGGGAATCAGATATCCATGAGTAGGTGATCAAAAAGTTCCACTCAGAGGTGATCAGGACACTTCTCCTGAGTTTGTGTCTAGTCGAGGCTAGCTCACCAGAGCGCCTAGAGTCATGATCATGGGAATCAGATATCCATGAGTAGGTGATCAAAAAGTTCCACTCAGAGGTGATCAGGACACTTCTCCTGAGTTTGTGTCTAGTCGAGGCTAGCTCACCAGAGCGCCTAGAGTCATGATCATGGGAATCAGATATCCATGAGTAGGTGATCAAAAAGCTCCACTCAGAGGTGATCAGGACACTTCTCCTGAGTTTGTGTCTAGTCGAGGCTAGCTCACCAGAGCGCCTAGAGTCATGATCATGGGAATCAGATATCCATGAGTAGGTGATCAAAAAGTTCCACTCAGAGGTGATCAGGACTCTTCTCCTGAGTTTGTGTCTAGTCGAGGCTAGCTCACCAGAGCGCCTAGAGTATATGATCATGGAAATCAGATCAGGTCAGATCAGATCAGATCAGGTGGGAGAATCCAATCGATCTACTTTATGATGATTAGAGCCTCGACCAGCATTGCAGAAAGGGTCTGGAGTCTCAATTGGCAAATAGTGATCAATAAGGAGTCCCAGGGGCTCTCATACTCATAGCAGCCTTTTGAAGTCGTAAAACCTTCATTGCTTCCCTCGAATTGAAACCGTACTGCATTCTAGACTTGTTGAGTGCGAAGCACACACTCCTCAGCACAAGAAGAGCCTGCGCAGTAGGAAAACCGTTAAGGACAAGCACTTGGTGAGGGAGTTTGTATGGCAGTTCCAGGTGAAGTTTCATCCTCAATCCAAGCAGCGTGACTTGGGAGTCTCCGTCTCCACATGGAACAAACTTAATATTCTGGGTTTTGTCGGAATTTTTAACAAGCCTGTTTTGGTGCAGAACTGCGAAACTAAGTCCTTCACGATAATGCAAGGCAGATATAAAATATTCTAGTTAGGTTCTTGCATGATTTTTGAAAAACACAATAATTTGTTACAGTACACTCCTGGCAAAATGAATTATTGCTTCAAGATGTCAAGCTGTTGTGTCTATTTTCCTTTTCTAATGAGTGAAAAGTTGAAGTAATTTTTTTTTTCTTTCAAATCCAACTCGATAAGCCAGTTATTTAACTTATAGAAATACTTGAACTGTCCTCACTAGATTGTTCTGATGTGAAAGGTAGCCACACTTCGAGGTTATATAAGTACACTTCGCTATAAAGGTTGAGGGTTTATGACTTAGGAATAGTATAAAACATCTCAGGTTCTATTGGCGTACTAGAGAAGCTGCTGCAATATTGCAACGATTTTTAGGACGTCCCACAGTAAGACTTGGGCGTCCTCATGCGATTGATCTAGGGTAAAAATGGGCAACACTCAACAGAAAAAAATAACCACCCAGTAATCCGTTTAAGACCATTCTGAATCCAAATCTGAGAAAAAGCCCATAGGTGTATGTCTGTGTGTGTGTGTTAAAATCTTGTGTAGTCTGCACAGGCCTTAGTTTTCAACCGATTTTCGTGGATCTTTATTATTCGACACGGAAATTTATCTAGTTGTGCACTACGTTGCCGGAATTTTGAATTTTGCCTTTTAAGGGGGGAAAGGGGAGGTTAATGCTTGAAAAAATGCGTTTGCGGGCATAATCTTGTAAACTCTGCCCAGGCCTCAATTTCCAACCGATTTGAGTGTTTCTTTTTTTGTTCGACTCAAAAATCTTCCAAATTGCTCACTTTTTCACCAGGGTATCAAAATTCGCTAGGGGAAGGGGTGAGGGGGGGATAAATATTCATAAAATATCCGAGTTTTCAATATTTCGGTTTCTTTATAACTTAATAATTGTACCCAAGCTATGAAATTAAGGAAAAATTCTCATTGTAACTCCCGAATTTCATGAATTATTCTATGCACCACAATGGAACTAATAATGGTGCCACCATGGTGCCACCATAAACCGCATATTTCGTGGGTTTTTCTGTGTTTCACTTCGACTACGGATGTGAAATTCTGCGGACTGCCTACTAGATGAAAGTTCAACGTTACGACGTATTCCCTGTTTGGTGCCACACAGGCACCATTGATGGTGGTGGTGAGCGTGGGGGGGGGGGGGGGGTGAACTCGAATTTGCATTTGGGTATCGTAGATAATGGATTTCAAAATGCTCTTCAAATTCGAGGCTCCCATGCCGCTAGAAATGTTACGGTGGATAATGGTGAGGAGGGGGGAGACCACTATTTCTTGCCTAAAATGCTTAATGAATTACATCGAGTGAAACAGTTTTATCGCTTACCAATTGGTTTAAATTGACCTAATGTTCATCCAATGGGACGTCCCCTGGAATGCATGCATTACTAAACAATATGTTTTAACCTCCTCCACTATCCCACTGGTGGAGCGGAAATTGGTTTCGCGATGTACATTCATGTTGTCCTAAATTTATAGCATTTTCTTGTAACAGGTGTATTAAAAGATCTATTGGTCTGGTGGGTACTTAGACGGAGCACCGGAACTCTTTCGACTGATCACAAATTCAACGGACAATTTATCGTTGAAAAAGGAGAGAGTTCAAAAGGCAAGGAAGTGGGAGAGGCAGGAGAGGCTGTCTCCACCTGCACTTGTTTTACAGCTCGAATGTAACGAATGAACGGGATCGTAAAGCAAACGAGCGAACATTATTGGGCTTGGTTCACAATGTATTGCCCCCCACTCCTGGAGGGGGCTCTCAGGAGAGCACCAGGTGCAAGGCATATGCTCCACAGCCGATTTAGGAATCCTGAGGTGGTCGCACAGGAAGGGGGGAATCAATGTGCCTTTTTTTCCTCTTCTCAGCCAACCTCTTGAAGGCGGTAATCACTAGTCCATTAGCTTCCCATTTTCCTGGGAGAGCCCGAGGAGAACCGCTTCCTCTCCGCTATGATTCGAAAATGAAGGGGGGGTCCTGTGATTCAGGGGCCGCGACCTGGTTAGTCACAATGGCACAACTCGAGTGAGAAATGGCGGTACCTGATTGTTCCTAAATGCATCAACGCTCCAATCTAACTCCCAATACTAGGTCAGACACTAGACACTAGACTGTACTACCACTCAGAAAGCCATCTCTCCAACTTCCATCCTCCACAGTAAAACACCAATTTAGTTCGAGCGGGTATTCGGACTCTTAAGTCACTAAATCACGGTAACATTATTCCTTCAATAACTAATTGGTAATAATATTATAAAAAATATTCTGGTGTCTCCAATGATTCGGTTAAGTCAATATTCTTATAAATGCCACTTTGAATCCATCCTATAACTTGAGCTAGATAACATCTATAAAATCGAAATTGGTGCCAAAATGTTTGTACTTATTAAACGAAGAAAGAAGAGGTCGTTGGCCAGAATTTTAGGATCACTATAAGGAGGCCAAAGTCGCACAAAAATAGAGCCCAAAAACGTGGTTTTAGGGTTTTTTGTGGATATTTCTGTCACAATATTGATAATAAAAGGTATATTCGGATTCGGCACAAAATTTGTAATGTAAGTACAATTGCGAGAATTAGAGATTTTGATTATTATTATGGAATAATTATAAATAAAATATTCGTTTTTACAACGTTTTACAAACCGCTGTACCCAAAAATCAACACTACGAGTTCGTGGAGGCGAGTAGAATGTGAATATGGACTCTTAACATCTTCAAAACGCACCCTGTGCTCTGCACATCACAGTATCTACGCAGTATTTATGCACAGAAACCCCACTGAAAATCGGAAAAAAACAACACTATTTGTTTGGGCACTCTACGAGTTAGTGGAGGCGAATAGAACGTGAATATGGACTACCAAAAATTTTAAAACATATCCTATCCAGTATGTTGGTAATAATTTGCTTGTGGATTCTCTATTTGTTTGGTATGACGAGTGAAGTATTTTTTGAGATGCTTTAAAAATTTCCACCAAAGGGGATGATCCTTTCCCCAATGCAAAAAAAAAGGTAGGTGAATGATCCAAAATTGTCATTGTTGAAACGAAAAAATTACTTAACCCATTTCCGGCCACTGATGCGTTTTCGCATCGACTTTTTTTAATTTTTTTTTAACATTGAAAATAGTGGTAATTCTTTGACGTTCGACAGCTCGATGCGAGTTTGGAAATTGTTCGTTGAAAAGGAGGCCTTTGGGCCGAAAGCTTGATTATGATGCTCAAATTTGATCCTGGGCGTTGAGCGTTCTGGGCCACGAGTCGAAACGGATTCCGGTCCAAAAGATAGATTTTTACATGTTACCAACAACAAGAATTGGATAAATCACATCGATTTGGAAGACTGAGGCCTCTTAAATCCCATTAAAATGTAAAATTCATAAAATTTGGAGTATTTTCGCTGTCAATTGGTGACCGAATTATGCCTTATTTCGGCCGCCATCCTGTAAAACAGTTCATCCTCCTCCTCTCACTACTCTGTTATTTCTACCCTTGGCTTGAAATGGGTTAAAGCTTTCAATTCGCTCCCTTGTAAATTTTTAAAATGAAAAACTTACTTTTGTATGGCCCACTAATTCAATGTTTTTTAAAATAAGAAAAAATTCTGCCAAGTAAGTGTGGCACATAGCTTCCCCGTATCTATAACCCGATTGTACAGATGATCCGATGCATAGTAGTTAATCTCAAAACATCAATTTCTGAGTACCTTCCACTACCCTCTTAGGGGACCATCTACACGTCAACCTGCATAATCCCTGAAAATTTCATCGACATCGGATGAACTTATGGCTGTGGCAAGGATTTCACTTGAGCGCATGCGCAGCGGCTACTATTAGTCCGGGGGGGGGTGGGGGTTGATGATTTTCAAAGGGGACCATCTACACGACAATTTAAACAATCCCTGAGAATCTCATTGAAATCGGGTGAGAAATATAGAAGTTATGGCTGTGGCAAGGATTTCATGACAGACAGACACACAGACAAGGAACCAAAATTGTTCAGGAAGTTCTGTAATGGGTAATACATGAGTGAAAATTTCGATTTTAGAGAACATTTTCCTTTCAACCTTGAAAAGTGAAAACAAAGCTTCCCCAACCTTGGTAGACTTGGACGTTTAATACGAATAATTGTACTTGAAAGCTCTTTGAAATTTGAAAAAAAAAAAACGTTTTCTGTACATTTTGTTACAAAAAAAAAAATGTCCACCATATTAGGTGAGCAGTATAGTTCTCCTAATAAAGAATAATTTTCACATAATAATTTTCACATATCAAGTGACGGAACGAAAATGATTAAATTCATTAATCAGTAATAAATTACCTGACATAAAACATGAATTTTTCCATAATTTTCCCCCCATTTTTCCATTGGGAGTCCCAATTTTGAATCCCCACGCATTTATGATCGGATCATCATGATGTAAGTCGGCAATCATTGTGTTCTTGGCAAACTCAGACAATTACACCATCTTAGAACGATTTTTAAGAAAGAAATCAAGTAGAAACAATATGGTTTTCGCACTAACATGCTCAGGGCACTTTTTTCTTTACACGTATTATTGCACAAACCTGAAGAAATTTAGATCAAAACTCGTCCCAAGGTATAGTTTAGAATTTCAAATTCTATTTTTACGGTGTGAAAAGTACCTATTGGTTTTCTACATTCGCTGACAATATCGAAGTGAAATCAGGCAGCGTACTGATATGAATGCCGAAGGCCACACAGGCAAGAATATATTTCACATAGAGAAGTGATAAACCGAAATCCAAACTTTGTCACTCGAGACCCCTCTCGGCCTAAATATTATTTCATTTGAAATATTGAAAACATCCTCGAATACCCCACGGGAGAACGGTACGTCTAATAGGACCTTTTTCACCCCGCGAACCTTCAATAAATCATGAGTTTCCCTTTATCCGGCCCACCTTTATGCTCCCCCCTGGCCCGCTCTGAATAATAAATCCATATATAGGCGAAAAAATATAAAATATTTATGGGGTAGAGAAATGAAGAAATGGAGCGGGGAAAAATGAATGGAAACCCGGAGAATGAAGATGTGCGGGACACGTGGATTGGAGGTGTCATTCAAGGTGTTTCATACTCGAAGTTGGTCGACCGCGGGATCATCAGTGAAGTGGGCCAGTAGTTGTTATAAGGGAGGATATTGGATCGATATAAACACGAAGCCACTCGGGGTCAGAGTACAGTAAGAAAATTTCTTAGAGGAAAAATTCTTAGAAGAAAATTTCTTCCATATTTAATATGGCCTAGGCTCAATTATAGGTTATTCTTTTCCTAAATGAGATTCCAAAGCAGACTAATGTTTCACAGCCATAGGAATTATCTACTCACAGAAACAATAACCGTTGTCATAACTTGCAGAGTTTTCACTCACAAACCAGATAACTAATAACATCAAACGAATAGCTGCAACACAGCTCCCGCAGCAGACTAGACGACATACAAGTTATTATGAACTACAAGTGTTATGAAGTTTTACCAAGTGGAACAGCTTCCCCCAGTCATTCAAAACTGTTCCCAACGTGAACCAACTCCGCTGCCCTCGTAATGGGCATAGTTTGTGTAACTAGTGTCCTTAAACTTGACACTTAACTCCGCCAAAATGAATGTTCAACCTCCTCCGCTAGATTCCTCGCACGAATAATGTTCTACTCTCTCGCCATGATTCAACTAATTTTGTTCAGATTTTGACTTATTATACTCAGAAAATGTTATTTCTATTATTTACCAACAGTGAAACTATGCTCTGTTACTGTATGCAAAACTATATCTACATTTTTCTTCATTTGATGTACTCAGCTCATTGTAAACAACGCCAAGTAATTATATTACTAGTAAAACAGCTTGAAAATCTAGATGTAAGAATAAATCAAACTAAAAAATAAAAAAATAAAAAACGAACAAACATAAATAATAATAAACAATACTAAGAATTTAAATAATCAAAAAGCATGAAAAGAATATTACAAAACAAATATTTTTGTATTATTTCATTTAAGGCACCTGGCTACCTACTAATCAATATATTTTTCAATTTACGATTCTGAAAAATTATAATAATTTTAATTGTCATTTGATTTTTAAATGAAATAATATGAACTAAATGATAACTTTTTAAAAATTTTACGAATTGATTCCAGAAAGTTGATTAGTTTGTAGTGGCCTGTAGTCTCAGGGGATTGTAGACTCACGAAACAGAAGTGCCCACGAGTACGGCAGATAGGTAGGGTGGGATTTGACCAATGTTTGTGGTAAACATTTATGTTTGTGGTGAGCTAAAGAAAATGGCTGCTCGATGAAAGTTCCATAAAATTGGTGTAGCCATTGAGAAATTAGGCTCTGTTGCGCATTATTTATGTTCTAAAACTGCACACTAAACTTCCTTAGGCTGTTGGTACTATATAAGATAAACCCACTAGACCTGATGGAGATCAGTTCAGCAGTTTGGCAATAGTCAGTTCCAAACACAAAACGATTCATGAGAATTTTGTGTGTGTGTGAAACCTCATTTTGTGAGTCGTCAACGCTCACAACCTTATTTCCTGAGCGGACGCCACTGAGGGCTGGTCAGACTAGGTTCAAGGTTCCATCATCCTCAACTCACATAATCTAGCACAAACATCTACTGGAGTTGATGGATGCTGCAGATACTTTCCTTCCATAGGTGGGATCAACCTGCTCCATTACTATGAAGACCACCTGGTAGAGGAAGCTCCCTCAAGCTCTCTTCTTAAGAACTATGAAAAGCCCACCATTAGTCAGCCCCCTTTGAGCTCTAAACTTGCAAACTTTCTGCATTATCGCACCCAAGGCTCACCTGTATTTGGCAATCAATAGAAAGTTGTCTCCATAAACGTATCCCAGTGTGTCACCACTTTTATTCTCCACCTGACCGCTGATGATATCTCCCCTCAATTTGCTCCAACCCTGTCAGATATGAGACTCAATACGATCATAACTGTGATCCCCAAAATCATGAACTTCCCTGGATACCACCACCATGGATTTCCTAGCGGCCCTGGGATCATAATTGAATGATTATCGTAGACCAAGAGTGTGATCAGAGTTCTTCATGCCTGTCACAATATTTGTCTAAATGACGTGTAAAACGATCCTTTATGATCACGATGTTATATTAGTTTGAGTTAAAGTCAGTATTTTGTGTAGGGTCAGTCATGTTTCTTTATTCAAGTGACCTGATATTAACATTCATTCTAATTCCTTTTAAAACTGAAGAATTTTCTTTCAAACGGGCTTATATCCATTTTTTCCACTTTTAGTTTTTTTCACGGATTCTGAACCTTCCGGATAAGGTCTATCACCTCACGAGTTGAATTCTTTCCTAAACGGTTTGTATCCCGCTTTAAAAGCTTGCTAAAAATCGGGTTTGCCGACTAAACGGCTTATATCCATCCCATTGTTTTCAATTAAGTAACACTTTTTTTTTTAATCCGGTTTTCGGATTCTACATGCCTTGAAACGTGAACCATCAAATTTGAGGGGGGTTAGAATATTTTTTAGGGTTAATTTTTCTCAATTTCCCACAAAAAATGTCAAGTGGATATAAGCCCGTTTGGAAGAAAACTCCTCAACTTTACTCGCATTGATAACCATTTTGATCACTTATACTTTAAGGGACACTCGTCATAATTTGGTATTTTGATATTTTTCTTCATGTCAGGCACGAATTTTTGCAAATATAGGTACAGCTGCATGCCTTTAACCTTGTCCATCTTTATATGTTCACCTGTAACTGCCAATTCTAGTGATCACCACAGATGCTGTTGAGGTTCAGTGCAGAAACTCTCGCTAGTTAATTCACAAACCACAGTGGTCTTTAAACATTCAGTTTTCAGCCACTCTTCTTATCATATTAAAGATTTGTTCAACACTATGAGCAAATTTTCGTCTTAATCAGGAGCTGCACAAAGTTGCACCCGAAGTTTTAAAATGCTAGTTTATTCTCTGAAATTAGGGCACACACGTATCAAATTTTGTAATATATTGGTTCCGCACACACGGACAAACAGATACAACGACATAGGGGTTCATAACTAATAGATGTATGAGTTTACTTTTCAATAGTAAAAAAATGATAAAAATTTTAAAAAGCTGATAAATGGATGTGACACATTGCTTCGTTTTATAGACTGTTTTTAACCAAATCAAGTTCAACATATCTTAACCACAACAACCTTCCAACTACTTAGTAATATCATCAATAGGTCTCGGTAAATTCATTGTCAGCAGATGTTCACGTAACAATGGAAGTAATAGTAATACTACTCCGGGTCCTCTTCTTTGGAAATAAAAAGGCTGCACGTTGGTTTTACGTTTATTTTAGCTAGTCCAGCTTGCTAGCATCAACAGGCTTTGTATTAAATGTTGGGTTGTTCCACTTAGTGCCTCTATGCCTGTCATTCAGCTCTAATAAACTTATGTATCTGCTTCTTTCCATCAAATGGAAGAAACCTGTCAAACTTTTTATAATATTCGTGACATGTACGATTCTTGAAATAACAATGGCTCTTTCAGATAAAACTTTGCAAGTTGTTAACTTGACACATTTCTCCAGTTTTCTTTTTTGTGCATGTGAGATCCATTTCCATCCTAGATGTATCGGCTTTTCAGTGTTGACGACCATACTCAAGATGTGTTGTGTGTACGAGTGACACATCTTAAGTATGGTCGTCAACACTGAAAAGCCGATACATCTAGGATGGAAATGGATCTCACATGCACAAAAAAAGTGGAAAAATATGTCAGGTTAACAACTTCTAAAGTTTTACCAGAAAGACAGGTCGTTATTTCAAGAATCGCACATGTCACAAATATTATAAAAAGTTTGACAGGTTGCTACCATTTGATGGAAAGAAGCAGATATATCTGCCTCTATCCCTGTCATTGAGCTCTAATAAACCTATATAAATATATATATAGGTTTATTAGAGCTCTAATAAACCTATATATTTATAGGTTTATTAGAGCTCAATGACAGGGATAGAGGCACTAAGTGGAACAACCCAATATTCAATACAAAGCCCGATGATGCCAGCAAGCTGGACTAGCGAAACCGTTGCTAAAATAAACGTAAAACCAAAGTGCAGCCTTTTTCTTTCCAAAGAAGAGGACTCAGAGTCGTTTCGACCAACACAGAAATTAATACCTCCCTCACGACTCCACAAAGTACAACAGTAATACTACTCGTACTATGTCGGGTTCAGAGCTTTGGGCCCTGTTTTCCGCTATGTGCCGGAGATGTTTTGAAAAGGGGTCCCGTGAAACAAACAACACCAGATTCTTGGTGGGTGCTGAAACGTGATAAATGGGGTTACTGAACTGTGATATTTGTTATATCGTCAGAATTATGACAAAGGGGCGTATCAGCGAGATTCTTTTTCGATATATCATACGGTTAAAAGTTCTCAGGTGACTGAAACAACACCTGATGTAAACTTTGAACCTGATGAAGCCTATGTCTGCTGTTGCTGAAAGTAGTTGATGGATTGCAAAAAATATAGCTTTTTTTGTCGTCACTGCATGTTTTCATGAAAATGAATTCTTAAAGGATTACGGTCACAACATAGATTGGTAATCCTACTGTGATATAATTATTGTAGTTAATCACAGTTTGGAAGAAGTTTGGTTTTAGGAGTTTTAGAATCGAACAAGGAAAAAAAATCTTGACGCCCTCTCAAAATCTGATGGCTTTTATTTCAATCCAAAAGTCGCATAAAACATGTTTCTTACTTAGAAAGTAGTTGAGGGTTCTCTCGCAAGGTTGGTTAAATTGTCTCCGTTACAAACACATGAGTGTGAATCCCTTTTTTTTATTTTTTCTTATTATTGGGCGCATCAACCGGAAGGTCATTAGCGCCAAACATTATAAATTATGTACATAGTCAGATTTAGAGTTCATATTTCATGATAAATGGATAAATGTTTGAGGATCAGGAAGAGGTTTCGAAAACACTTGGAATCGTTTCCCAGGAGTTGCGCAATATTTCTGGTGATTTCCAGAGATGGAATCAAAAATGTTGGGCATTCAGTGAGAAGGTGTAGAACTGTTAGTTCGCAGTTATTGCAGGTTGGATTTGGGCAGACAGGAGGACGTTCTTGTTGTGTAGACATAAGATACCCATGGGTGAGACGTGTATGGCCAATCCTGAGGCGGGTGAGGATGACTTCTTCACGGCGAGAGTGGGAAACAGTTCCATCAGGGAGTTTTCGCGTTCGGCTTGATGAGGCCCACGTCTTCACATCCTTCTTGATGGTCCACAATTTTTGATGCTCCATGTTCATCCATTCCATTTTCCATTTTGTCCAAGCTGCAGATTTGATTATGGGTAGATAATCAGCTCGAATGTTGATGTCGGATGTTATAGGTTCGAGTGCTGCATTTTTAGCTTCTCGATCAGCAATTTCGTTCCCTATTACTCCTTTGTGGCCGGGTACCCAGCAAAGGATCACATTCACACCGTTATCCTGGTGTCGCTTCATGCTCAAAAGCATCTTTGTGATCAAGGGATGATTACAACCTTTCTTGACTGCTCGAAGGGCACTTAATGAGTCTGAGCATAGTACTAGTTTTCTTTCTGTAGGATTTATCAATTGAAGAGATGCGTATATGCCATAAAGTTCAGCTGTAAAGATGGAACAGAGTTTAGGCAGTGAGAACTTGTACACATCACGTCGGTTGACAATTGCAGATCCCACTCCGTTAGCTGATTTTGATCCATCGCAGTACACTACGTGACAAGGCGATAGATTACTCATCAACTCTTTGAACGCGTTGAAAAATTCATACGTTGCTGACGATTTCTTGGAATATTTTGTCAAGTCCAGACGTAGAGATGGTATTGGGAGAGTCCATGGTTCTTGGCTGCAAGGTTCTTCATTGTCAAAAGCAGGTAGTGTAAGAGACAGTGTGAGAAGATCGGATTTGATCATACCAACCGAGCATCGACGGAACACTTGTTGTGGGAGCGGTTAAGGATCCATACATGTGTCGTGGAGAGTGTGAGAAGGGGTGGATTTTATTTTTGTAGCATACCTCAGAGCTAATATTGTCCGTCTATGAGCTAAAGGTAGCTCTCCGGCATCAACGTTGAGGCTAGCTATAGGGCTGGATCTGAACGCGCCAGTAGAAATCCTAATAGCTTGGTTATGAACTGGATCAAGAGTTTTCAATATGGAGGGATGAGCAGTCCTATACAGTACAGCGCCGTATTCTAATCGTGATCGAATATATGCTCTGTAAAAGCGGAGCATACATATTCTGTCGCAACCCCAGTTACTGTTAGCTAAAACTTTAAGTAGATTGAGAGCTTTAATTGATTTTGCTTTGACATTTTTTATGTGGGAAGCCCAAGAAAGTTTCCGGTCCAGTTCCATTCCAAGATACCGAACTGTCTCTGCCTTTTGAATTGGAGACGCGCCCATTAATAAAAGCGGGTCACTGGGGTTTCGTTTTCTAGAGAAGACGAAAGAAAACGTTTTTTGAGTTGAAATGCGGAGGCCTGTCGTCTGGGTCCATGTCATGATATTATTGACTGTGGCTTGCAATCGCTTAGTTATGACCGATATTGTAGAAGCAGATGTAAATATCACCAGATCATCTGAGTGTGAATCCCACATGAACGTTTGCTGACGGAAGTATGCCAAATTTCAGCTGACAAACAATTTTTTCGTTTCTTCTAATAGAATTTCAACTCACTCACTTGTTCCTAATTAACAACTTAAAAGCAACTTTTGTAATGAAGGGACTCACAACTCAAGGATAACGATGTGATGTTGGTAGGCAATTTCTATTAAGCAGACGGGTGATCTTCATAGGAAAATAATAAACCTTTGTGTAATAATTCGCAGCGTTTTGGATGTTACATACCTTGAAACGTAAACCATCGAATTTTGAGGGAGGTTACCTACAATGTTTTCTAGTTCGATTCAAAAGGTAGCATTTGCTTGTAGAGAATATAGTTTCGATCTGTAGATTTTTACTTTACGTATGCCAAATTACTAATTCTATAGGATTCAAGTACCACCAAGGTGCATATGAATGTGATATCAATGAGCAGTACTAACTGCCCTGGAAGAAAAATATAATTGCTTGGTGGCTAATGCGACTGAGTCTCACGCTCTTCACAAGTGAAGATCCAAGGGGAAGAACGCACTAAGTCCAATTTGAAAATTTTTCCAGAATTAGAAAAACAAAGTTTTCTGCAATAAATTTTCTTTCCTTTTCTTTTTTCCTTCAATTTTCCTTCAATTGTATGATACATTTCGATTCATATAACGATTATAAATTGTTTCTAGTTAAAACAAAAGTCCACATATAACAGATGGCATCTAAATCTCAGTTTCGAAAAAAATTGGACTTAGTGCATTCTTCCCCTTGGGTCTTTAAGTGTGACGGAGATCTGCTCTGCTCTACCCTGCGCCATAGTATGATCGGTTGCATTCAATCCTGTGATTCACAACACTGCCCTCTTCTGTACTGCGTCGTCATGTAGGAGGTGCATGCATTTACCCATGACAGGTTTTCTTGGTCGATTCCAAAAATTCATTGTTGAAAAAAATAAACCAAAATATATGATGGAGATGGGATAACTCTTATTCCATTATCCGGTATTTTCTCAACCTCCAGATGGCTGTCACGATCATACATCACAGGCGTATGAAGGAATAACTGTATTTTACAATAACTTAGCTCAAAACGAAATAAAAATCAATCACATAGGTAGATAGTACAAGACTGATAGTTCACTGGCTTGCCCTAAGCCCGACTGGCGACTGAATAAGTAATTAGGGAGATCTTCCACCTCTTCTTCCAGGGTGCAACGCATGGAGATCCAATCTGGATAGCCCTGTACTATCTGTGGGGGCGGCTACATGTATAAACTCATTTCACAAACTGTGAATGTTGCTAAAAGTCGAATGCTGATCAAAATTTTAATGGAAATATTGTATTTCTATATAACAATAATATATAATATAATATAATATAATATATATAATATATATAATATAATATATATATATATATATATAATATAATATATATAATATATATAATATAATATAATATAATATATAATATAATATAATAATGATAATTTCTATAATAGCCTCGAAAGAACTCTAAAACTATTTGAACTACACTCCTGCTCAAAATTAGAGCACCACTATCCATTTTTTCGTTAATCTCTTTTCTTCTTCCCTTATAAATTTTGTATCCTGGACTGGCCACCAAGGAGCCTAAACATGAATCCGATAGAGCATGTTTGGGACATGCTGAAAAGAAGAATTCGAGCCAGAGATCCACCATCAGACAATCTTCAGCAGCTGGAAACAGCAGCGAAAGAGGAATGGGACAATATCCCCAGGAAGGTATCCAAAACTTGATTAAAGGCATGGGTCGATTGCTCCAAGTCCTCATCCTAGCTAGAGGAGGTAATACCAAGTATTGAAAAGCTAAACTGGCATAATTCAAACCTTTTTTTCACATTTTCGATTTTTATAATTTTACCACAAGAAATAAATTTTTCTATAATTCATTAAAAACATTTTTTTTTCTCGAATTTGTGCCTTTTTTTGGTTACCTTTTTCCTTCTGTGTTTGCAAACAATGTGTGCGAATAGATAAAACTTGATATAGGAAAAAAGAAGGGGACAAACGAAGAAATAGATGGTGGTGCTTTAATTTTGAGCAGGAGTATATATTTTAAACTCCACATATACATTACCTGATCTGATAATAATCTGATATCCTATAAAAATCTAAGTTGAAGGTATCCAACTATCTCTACACCTCTCGCAGGTATTTCGCCTCGAGCCATTATGAGCGTAAGCGTGGTGGGATCCACTTCCTGAACGCGTAAGGAGGCGAGTCGATAGACGCCGATTGGAACATAACCGGATCATGGAGGTTCCGTTCTCGAGATGCCGAGCGTAGACTGCAAATTAGATAAGGAAGAGGCCTTGTGGGGCACATCGTCGCTCGTAGGGCCGCCTCAGCACCGAGTAAACCGCTCCCCGCGGCCCGCTCGTGAACCTCCCAGAACAATGAGGGTACTAACATTGAACCGGGTAGATACGGCCTGCTTCCAACGTATTTCTACCTCACTGTACGTTAATGGAGTTATTTACTTCGATAACGATAGAAACATGAAGTGATTCACGGGCGATCCATTGGTAATTTGGATTTATTAATTTGAATAATGATCCTTTCGAATAGATCAAGAAAACTACAAAGTGGGTGTGGCACATAGTTTCCTCGTACGCATAACCCCATTGCATAGTATACCATATTTTTTGTAACCCAAAATGTGGTGGACCAATTAATTCGGTTGAAAACAAGTTATATGGAATTGGAACAAGGTTTCATTACATTTGACTGGGAACATCTTTTGGTCGAAACGACTCAGGGTCCTCTTTCATGAAGAAAAAGGCAAGACATGGTTATTTTTCTCCATTTATTAGCAACGGTTTCGCTGGTTTAGCTTTCCAGCATCTTCAGGCTTTCAAATTAATTCAATAATGAAAAAAACTCAATAACATAAAACATTGTAGGTATAGTTTAATGTAAGTGTTTGACCAGTTTGATGTGCAGGTATTGTTATTTTATGTTATCGACTTTTCTCATTGTAGAATTAATTTTAATTTTATTTAAAATTAATTTTTTAGCCTGAAGATACTGAAAAGCTTAACCAACGAAACCGTTGCTAGTAATGGAGAAAAAAAAACCATGTCTTACCTTTTTCTTCATGAAAGTGGATCCTGAGTCGTTTCGACCAAAAGATGCTACAATATCACACGACACTAAAAATTTCAACTGTTTGATTGGTAAAGTTATATAATTTCCCGTGGCTCCAAATTTGGCGTTACCGTCTTTTGTATTTAACAATATTTCATGGCCCTCAGCGGTGAGACATCATTTATGTCAAGATATCGAACACACACAAAAATCTTTAAAATCCCATAACTCCCTTTCAATTGGTAAAAAAAAACTACTATAGTTTTTAAATGAATTCACGAATCTGGATTCACAAGTGTGAGCAAATTGGGATGTTCAGAAATAAGTAACGTATTTATTGTGAGTGTAAAAATTGCCATCATCCCTTTGGACAAAACCCTGGTAGGTCTGAACCCGGTAACAAGCAGAATTCGATGGTCTCGTTAATAAATTTTTTAACAATTATTTTAATAATTCTTCCGCCATCTTTCAAACTCTCGTTTTTAATTTTTTTCAAGAGCTAACGAAGACGAACAGTTATTTGAGGATACTCATCAAAGAAAAAAAACGGATGCGGAGAGAAATTTCACCTAGCTGGAACTAAGTCGTGGAACACAACACCTGGACTGGGCTGCAGGGTTATGTGATGTTGAGTAAAGGAAGGAGTTAAGAGGGATTAGGAGGATCGCGAACCGCCGACCTTACCGCATAAAAGCCCGTCAGAATCAATAAACTCCGCGAGGAATCAGAGTGAACTTCCTGAGGACCCCCAAAGCATTGTTTAATGAACAAGTTTCCAGGTAGAAGGGTAAAGTGGAGCGAAGTGGCATGAATAAAGAATGGAAAACAGTTTTGAGAGAGGATCAGCTCATACTTCATCCCCTAACTACCGCAAAGTGTGGCAGAATTCAACTCATTAAGGCCATGAAACTTGAAGAGGAATGATCAGTCAGGTCCCATTCAGGATTCATGATTGAGATTATAATGCAATAAGCACATACATACTGCTCATTTTAGAATTTGCACTTTATACTTGCAAGACTTCCATAGAATGAAATGCCCGCTAAAAATTGAATAAGTTTAATTAATTACGAGCAAGTATTACCAATATTACTTCCTCGAAACATACTTCAATAAAAAAAATGGACAGACCTCAAAAACAATAATCTCAGCGAAAACATACTTGATGTAGTAGGTTGATGGACATAGATATCTAGTCAACAGATGGTATGTTGGAATACCAACAATATTTGTAATGTGATTCACACTTATTGTCACACTCATATCCTCCATCATACGATAGCAGTGACTCACTAGCCAACAGTTTTGGAACACTTATCTCCACTCGTATTCATGTTTTGTATTGCACGATCGAAGCATGTTGCAATACTCACCAGATCATGTGAGTAGTACTAAATAACCACAGCTTATCCAGATATCTAGGTAGGTACGCATTGAAGTCGCCGCCGTGCCCATCTGTAGACACAAACTAACCACCTCCCTTATTCGATGATCTGATTAGCATTACAAGAGTAAGTACCATTGAGTTGATATGTGCTGCCCAAACTATGAGTTACCTAGTACGTCTCTGCTGCCATATGAGTATGATAGTAAGTGTGAACCTCCCTAGGAATATTATTATAAAGTATTATTATTAATAAAGTATTAATATTAATATTAATATTAATATTATTAATATTATTATTATATATTATTATTTAAAGTATTATATTTCCAAAACAAAAAGTATTATACATACAAGAAGTTGAAATAAAATAATTAAAAAAAAAAAAAACTTTTTATTATGTTGGTGGACATATTGTAATGTAGCTACATACCTTCGGAAGCGTTGTTACCTAATTAACACAGTAACCCAGAGATTCTGCCAAAAGTGAGATGAAAGTAGACCTCAAGTGTGGCACATTACTTAGTAGGTACTGTTTTTTACGCTGAATCGCTTTTGGTTTATTATTGTCAATAATTGAACAAGAAAAATGTTGTTTAACCCCCCCCCCCTCAAAATTTGTTGGTTTACGTTTCAAGGTACGTAGAATCCAAAAATCGAATAAAAATTTGGCCGTCCGTCCGCCGTACGCAGCACTTTTCCCAATTAGCATTGACCGATTTTGATGAAATTGGGTAAGTAGGCTCCATTTGAGGTCTAGTTGTGCCCCGAAGATTTTGGTTGATGTAAGTCACTTCTAAGGGTTGAAAAATAAGGTTTGAAATTTTTAGTTGATTTCTAGTTGATCAACTACAGAAACTACTACCTATATAACTTAAATGGGTAATGCACTATCCTACCTAACCCAACACCGTTCTGCTTGGGCCAATAGACGTACATATGTAGCTAAAGTTGAAATGAAATTCAACCATACATCTACTAACAAAGCGGGCGAAAGCTAGCTCGACATGAAAAATAAACAACATAAGCACATACTGAGGATCCGCCGCAATTTATCCTCCCCTCACCAATAAATTTGATTTCATTTTAACGCATTTACAGTCGAAAAATTCACCTTTTGAGGTGGAAATCATCGATTTTCCGTGGAATCAATTCCGAGTATCGTTTTCTTTACAAATTATTTTTCCTCTGACACAATTTTGTAAATTTTACAGTTTTTAGGACGTCCCACAGTAAGACTTGGGCGTCCTTATAAGATCGATCTGGGGTGAAGTTGGACAACACTCAACAGAAAAAAAAAATAACCACACAGTAATCCGTTTTAGACCATTCTGAATCCAAATCCGCGAAAAAAACCATAGGTGTATGTCTGTGTGTGTGTGTGTGTGTGTGTGTGTGTGTGTGTGTGTGTATGTGTGTGTGTGTGTGTGTGTGTAACAAAATCTTGTGTACTCTGCACAGGCCTTAGTTCTCAACCGATTTTCCTGGTTCTTTTTTTGTTCGACGCGGAAAACTATCTAGTTGTGCACTACGTCGCCGGAATTTCGAATTTTGCCTTTTAAGGGGGGGAAAGGGGGGGTTAATGCTCAAAAAACGTGCGTTTTTGGGCATAATCTTGTGTACTCTGCACAGCCCTTAGTTCTCAACCGATTTTTGTGGTTCATTTTTTCATCAACGCGGAAAACTATCTGGTTGTGCACTACGGTGCCGGAATTTTGAATTTTGCTTTTTAAGGGGGGGGAAAGGGGGGGTTAATGCTTAAAAAACGTGCGTTTGCGTGCATAATCTTGTAAACTCTGCCCTGGCCTCAATTTCCAACCGATTTGCGTGTTTCTTTTCTTGTTTGACTCAAATAACTTCCGAGTTGTACATAATTTCACCCGAGTACAAAAATTCGCAAGGGGAGGGGGCGAGTGGGGGGATAATATTCACAAAATATCCGATTTTTCAATATTTAGGTTCTTTTACTGCTTACTAACTGTCCCCAAGCTTTGAAATTGAGGAAAAATTCTCATTATACCTCCGGATTTTCATGAATTATTCTCTGTACGACCATGGAACTAATAGTGGTGCCAGGACACCATAAACCGCATATTTCGTGTGTTTTTTTTTTGTGTGTGTTTCACCTTGAATACGGATGTGAACCTCGACGGACCGCCTACTAAAACTAACAGTTGAAAGTTCAATGTTACGACGTAATTCCGCTTTGGTGCCAGACTGGCACCATTGTTGGCGTTGGGGTGGTGGTTTGGGGGGGGGGGACTCGAATTCACATGTTGGGTGTCGTAGATCATGGATTTTAAAATGCTCTTCAGATTCGAGGCTCCCATGCCACTAGAAATGTTAAGGTGGATAATGATTGGGGGGGGGGGGCAGTATTTCTTGCCTAAAGTAATAAATAAATTACATCGAGTGAAACAGTTTTATCACTTAACAACTGGTTAAACTGATCCAATGCTTATCCAATGGGACGTCCCCTGGAATGCATGCATTACTAAACAATATGTTTTTTATCAAACTTTATTGGGATAGATTCTTTACCCTTCATTAGAAAATTTATGATTTCCTCCTCAGAATGGCGTACGGCGGCCGGCATACGGACGGAAATTTGTTTATTCGATTTTCGGATTATACGTACCTTGAAACGTAAACCAACAAATTTTGAGGTGTTGAAAAAAATTATTGGCCAATTCCAAAGGTTCGTGGTTTCAAAAAGAATAAACCAAAAAAAGTGACTTTTTTGACGTTGGATTGTAATTCCGTACTGATATCGGTGAGCCACTCCTCTCTATGGCTCAGCGTATGTATTGCTCAGCCCTGTAATGATAATAATTAACGTCAGCCACGTGGGTGTGGCACATAGCTTCCTCGTATCCATAACCCGGTTGCATAGATGATCCGATGCATAGTAGTTAATCATAAATCCTCAATCTCCACGTATCTTCCACCACCCTCATAGGGTACCATCTACACGCTAAGGACTCCAACAAATGCAAATTCAGTCTAAAGAACAAAAACGCTGCAAATTATTACACAATGGTTTATTATTTTTTATTTTTCTAAATAGATCACTCGTCTGCAAAGCCACCAACCATCCAACATGAAGAAAAACATCGATCGTATATCGGCCAGCTAAAATTTGAACGGAGATTAGGCCTCTTTTGCGATTCACACGCGTGTTTCTGATTTATCGTACGTCGAAACTTCAAATTCTCGTAGTGAGCGATCGGTTTGTCCTACAGAGCTCCGGGTGGTCTCTAAAAATTCTATAGAATCTTAAATTGAAGGAAAAAAAACCTTTATATAGAATTTTTTTGAGTTAGGGCGTTTTGAAAATTTCAAAATAGATTTTGGAACCCTTAGAAGTGACCTACCTCATCCAAAATCTTCGGGGCACAACTAGACCCCAGAAGGAGCCTACATACCAAATTTCATCAAAATTGGTCAATGCTAAGTGGCAAAAGTGCCGCGTACGGCGGACGGCGGACGGACGGCCAAATTTGTATTCGATTTTTGGATACTACGTACCTTGAAACGTAAACCATCAAATTTTGAGGGGGTGTTAAAAATCTTTTTTCTTGGTTGATTCCAAAGGTTCATTATTGAAAATAATAAACCAAAATACAGATAACAACTATATCTCCAACTTCACAGCAAATGAACACGCAGCTTAATCTTATGTCACATTAAATGTAACACACATTACAATCACAACACGCAATTTCACAGCCAATATCGCATCATGAATAATCCTTATCACAAAGTGTTAAATAAATAACTGTAGTAGCGGTACAACATAGAACATAGTTGTCCAGTAAATTAATAATCAAGTAATAATCGATTGAATATTTCCTGACCTCAATTATAATCTAAAATAGGAATTATCATAAATTATACAAGCAAGAGTGCTATAAATATATCCTTCTCTTATCAGCTCACAATGGCTTAAAAATTATTTAACGCATTATTGTAACTACCACTTTCAAGTGGAAGCCATTGTCACTAGGATTGTAGTAGTGCTATAATCATGAGGGGCGCGTCGAGATCAATATACCTAAATTCCCTTGTAAAAACTGTAATCGCTCTTTTTTCGGATTTACCTGATTATTTATTCTTGACTTTGCGATGTCGTAGTGCATACTGCCTACACTCTACGAAATTTCCGGTGACACTAGTTGAACTGAGGCAGGTAATTGACATAATCGTGAGCCGATAAGAGTTTTTCGAATCCCCACAACACCACTTTGTAGACGAATCCTCGCTAATATGGATTCCGCTCGAGCCTAATAATGAAGCTGTTCGCGCCACCCTTCTCATTCGTCTTCTCTTTTCTTCGAGTCCGGAAACCTTTCTCTCGAAACAGTTGTTTTATCATTTTGTTGACTGCTAGTTAATTCCAGACACGGAAACTTCGTGATCATTGTTTCAAGGGGGTGCCTAATTAGAGCAACACAACGTGTCTGAGAACGAAACAAACAAGAACAGTCTTTAAAGTTTAATCTTCCTAACTTGTATCTTAGACCTGACATGGCAACTGGGATATTTTATCTCGCTTCCTCTACGGTTTCCTTGATGCGGACAAATTACTCAAGATAGAAGTGGAAGAAGAATAGTTTGTTAACTGGGTTCACATCTTATTATACACCAGGTTGTATCTAGAAAATGATTTTATTAGAGCTGTTGGTGAAGTTTTCAAATTACTGTGTTGGCGAGAAGAGGGTAATTAAAGAAAGGAAGCAAGTCGACACTAAAAATGCAGAAACACGTGTGTAGAAGGTCTTGCGGAAATATGGGTTCTTATCTGGTCTTGAAGTGGTCTTGTTTTCTTAATCGTCAGTATTTTATTTTTGAGCAAATTATGGTAGCTATCAAGTTCCAAATACTTCCAAAGGAGGTGAATTCTCTTCGTTTTTCTTGGTGGTTGATGAATGAATAAGAAGGAAAATTATGAACTAAAAGATATGTTTTGAAAAGATTTGGATGTGCAGTTTTTCTCTTTCTTCTGTTTTCTCTTCCGAGGATTGCTTGCTCTTACACATCGGTGTAGCTGTTTTCCTCTTCAAGGAGGAACTTGCTCCCTTTTGAATTACGTTGATGTTCTTCTTAATAGAATAAGTTGGACTTACTGGCAATTTTTCATGGTTTATACATTAGTAAACTTTCAATTGCGATTAAATAACGCGGAATCATCTTTTTTTTAATGAGGAGTTTTCCCCCTGTACCCTCCACACGGTTTTGCAATTTTACTGTCGATTAGCGAAAACAGGGATTGAAACATGTTGAGTTCTGCGTGTACTCGAGTGAGGGCGATGGTCCTCTCGATGCGCTGAATTTTTAACTAGCCTGAACCCTACTCAACGGAGAGATTGATCCCTAAGCCTTTGGCACTACATCCGCGGCGCCTCGCGGCTGACTGTCCAGATAAGTGCCTATAAGATCTATCCGCTAACCTCAGCATCTGGACCCAGACTGGAAGAAAGAAAAAATAAAGAAAGAAGGAAAGAAAGAAGAGGAAAAGTGTTGGAAAGGTGATAGGATTAGAGAGCGTAGAAATTCGCCACCTCCACGCCCCCACACCCCCTTCTCGTTGGTTAGGGGAAGATCCTTTGCAGACCATAACACAGGCAGTAACAGGCAGCACCTCGAGAAGGTGAGAGTAGGAGCTTAGTAGAATAGGCTATAAGAGACGCTTTCTACCCCTTTGCTACCCAGCCTGAACCCTACTCAACGGAGAGATTGATCCCTAAGCCTTTGGCACTACATCTGCGGCGCCTCGCGGCCGACCGTCCAGATAAGTGCCTATAAGATCTATCCGCTAACCTCAGTGTCTGGACCCAGACCTACCGGCGGGAGGCGGAACATTTACCTGATGAAGCCTAGAGTTCTGAAGAGGTCCCTAAGTGGAGCTAAAGGTTCAACGCCTTATTGGGCAAACCGTTTCCTCGGAGGAACTGGGCTGTAGGTAGGACAAGAAATGATAAGTCGGATAGACGAGGTACGAATGCATGTAGGAAGAACCTTGAGTGCGGCTTTTATACTCAAGCTATTATGGTGAGGGGAGAGTGGAAAAGAGGTGACGTCAGATGACGTGTTCTTTCCCTTCCTCGCCTCGTCTGTGTTGGTGATGACTCATGCCACTCTGGGTTTTCCTACACGTCACTTTATTGAGGAACTAATGAACATAGATGTATGACATTACAAAACACTTACTTTAATGAGCGAATGAAGCGAGCGAACGTGATATTATCCTATACTTGATATTGGTTGAAACAAATCTCGGTTTCCCGCAAATCTATACAGGACGTAATTCGATTCCAGACAGCAATAATCCTGATGGGTTTCCCTCCGTTTCAGTTCTTAGAAAGGAATTCCGACATGATTCAATTTCTTGAGAAGGCGGCTAAAGCGGTGGACCATCGGAGGAGTAATGGAATTTCAAATTATTACCTGTGTGTGGTCGACGGCCGCCGTTCCTGGGAACCGCGACCCACAATCCAAATCCGATCCTCCCGTCTCCTCGGATTTCCCCGGTTGAACCACAGTGATGGTGGAGGGTGGGGGGGGGGTAATCTTTCCCGGTTTCTCGCA
Source organism: Apolygus lucorum (assembly GCA_009739505.2). Classification (NCBI taxonomy): domain Eukaryota; kingdom Metazoa; phylum Arthropoda; class Insecta; order Hemiptera; family Miridae; genus Apolygus; species Apolygus lucorum. The sequence continues at coordinate 22,617,049 of CM019179.2, forward strand.
ACGGGAGTAGTCGGATCTGCATGAGCCGGTGCGGGGGCAGCACGTGATTGGATCCGGCGTTTTCTCTTAAGGATAAACAGTCTCGTTTCCGTGGAAAACTCCGCCAGGAGGAGCCCCAGGGACAGTCGGGAGGCTACCTCCGGGGATGTGCAAGAATTTCCACCCGAGGGCGATGTTTCTGGTCGAGGAAGGGTATTATGTTTCTAAACGGCATTCACGACGTAACCATGTATCACCCCCGCGGATCCCGCTCTGGTAATCTTACATCCCACCTGAGCTTCCTTCCCGAGTTCACGTTTTCCTTCCTCCTCCCGTTTTCCGGGTAATTGACGTCGATTCTCGATTGTCGACTCGGGAAAATGGAGTTTGAAAAAGCAAATTTTTACTCTACAATCCTCTCATTTTAGTGTGTAAAATTCTTAGCGTACAACTTTCATAAGCTTAGTCAATTTACTCAAAAAACCAGCAAATTATTACTCAACAATATTTTTTATTGTAGTGTGAAGAAAGCTTCGGCAACCATTTTCATTAGCCCAGTTAATGTATGAACCAAATCTGCAAATTATTATTCAACATATTTTGGTTTATTATTGCTTCCAAGTCTACCTAGGTAGCGGAAGACAGAAAAAGTTTTCTTTTTCAAATTTCAAAGACCTTTCAAGAACAATTATTCTTCTTAAACGTCCAATTTTGCTTCCTGGTCTACCAAGGTATGGGAAGCTTTGTTTTCACTTTTCAAGGTTGAAAAAAAAAGTTCTCCAAAATCAAAATTTCCACTCACGTTTTACGTTTCAGACCTTTCTGAAAAATTTTGATTCCGTATCTGCCTGTCTGTCGTGAAATCCTTGCCACAGCCGTAACTTCTACAATTCTCATTCGATTTCGATGACATTTTCAGGGATTGTACGGATTAGATTGTAGACAGTCTCCTATGAAAATCAAGGCCTTAAAATTGACAGTAGTCTCTGCGCATGCGCATACGTAAAATCCTTGTAACTGCCCTAACACTTACATTTTTCTTCCGAATTTGATGAAATTTTCTAGGATTGTTCAGATTAGCGTGTAGGTGTACCCCTATGAAAATCATCTCCCCCTAGACTAATAGTAGTTGCTATACGTGAAATCGTTGCCGCAGCCATAATTTCTACAATTCTCGTCCGATTTCGATGACATTTTCAGGGTTGTGCGGGTTGGTGTGTAAATGGTCCTCTATGAAAATCATTGCCTCCGAAGTGATAGTAGCCGCTGCGCATGCGAAAACGTGAAATCCTTTCCACAGCCATAACTTCTACAATTATCATCCAATTTGTGCGGGTTGGCGGGATTGTGCGGGTTGGCGTCCCCTAAGGTCCCCTATGAGAGTAGTGGAAGGTTAGAAATTGATGTTTTGAGATTACCTACTATGCATCGGATCATCTACACAATCGGTTTATGGATACGAGGAAGCTATGTGCCACACCCATTCGGCAGACTTTTTTGATTCATTTATTTACCTATTTCTGTTACAATCGATCAAATTCAAAGTTCAAGTGACTAAAGACTCAAAACATGAAAAAATGCAATTTATTAATTAATTTTTTTTTTCTTATTCGATTCCAAAGGTTTATAATTGAAAATAATTAAACGAAAAGCTGTGCCCTGGATGCACACAGTCCGTTTCACAGAAGATTTTCGGGGAAAAAGGCCCTTGGAAAATTTTCCGGCCATCGGAGAGTCTGCCTGCTCAACTTGAATAAAGTGGGCAAGTCTCCATATAAACTTTTTTTTTTGGCCTGAAATGATGCTGTAAATCACAAGACAGGAACTGTAGAAACTGGGAAAAATCGCAGGTTGAGAGATGTAGGTACTACTTGAATCGGTCAGGAAAGTTACCGACATCGTGCCGTATTCATGCGCAGCTCACAAATCAGTTACCTGCTTCATGGCTCCACAAGTTTTTCCTGTCTATCGTTTAATAACGCTGAATCAGTGGTCAGAATGGTCACGTAACAAAAAATAACCTATTCTCAGGAATATTGAAGAATCGTGTACCCTGGAGGGCACATTGTCCGTTAAAGCGTTGAATAAAATACATTGTGGCGTCGTCGGTGTGGTGCTTTCGTACGGTCGGCATCAAAGTTGACTCAATTGGGTTATTTCTAAGGGATTACTTTCAATTAAATAGACTTTGAAGGGGTCTTTGTGTCCAAGAATGAGCCGTTAAACTAAAGGACTGCTCCGTACTTATGTGGTTCCGAGAACAGGAACCTCGGTAATGTAAGCAGGAATCCCCGTAACTGAGTTCCAGTCGAGAAACAACCTCAGGAAAGTTATCCCAAAACTTCCTCTCAAAGAAAGCCAAACCCCTCGCGGTCCCTGAATGTTTTAGTTTTAGTCGTGTTCCTCAACCAGTACCAATTTTTTCCCCTCCTAAACACGCCCTATGACCAGGGTTTTATCGCCCATCGGTGATTCGAGGACTCTCGTGACTGTTCTCGCGATTTCCCAACGGGAAATTTCCGATTTCTCCTTTATTTTTCAAAAAGGGAGAAAAAAACTATCCGAGAGCTGTTATACTAATGTCTGACCCTTTGCGAGTTTGCCAGCAGGGTTCGACTCGTCTGTTTTTTATCGGGGAGAATTTTCTCTTTTCGGGAGCTTCCTTCCGATCGCAGTAGCTCGTGCCGTTCGGGTCTTTTTAGTGTCTTCGCGCTGTTCCTAAATTCCTCTCTAGAGGTCGTTACTCCTTGAGCGAGCTTCGGTAATATCGTTCGGCGGAGGACTCATCCTATTTTCCCTTTTTCGCCGAGAAAAAGGAACGAGAAGGGCTAGAAGGGATTGAATGTTTTAACCCGAACCGAAAGAGGTCGTCCAACAGCCGAACTAACGACTGAGGACGCCTCACGGCAAATACTCGTTTACCACGTTTACTTAACATCACTCAATAAATCGAGAGAGGATTTATGTTCTCGTTAGAATGATGGAACTTCGTGTTTTATAAATGTATGTGAAAGTCTATTGGCTCCAATATGTTGAAATTATCAATATTTGTTTGCTTAATCGCTATCGAAGCGGTGCAAAACACATCATCACTTGCTACGCTATTGACCTGATTAAAACGGGGACTCTCATCTGAGGTAGATTGAAAATGGAGACATTTCGTCGCCTGAAGTAGATTAAAAATGGGGACATTCCATCACCTGAGGTAGATTTAAAATGGCTACATTTCATCACTTGATGTAAATTGAAAATGGCGCCATTTCATCACCTGAGGGGGATTGAAAATGGGGAAATTTCATCACCTGAGGTTGATTGAAAATGAGGATATTCCATCACCTGAGATGGATTGAAAATGGCTACATTTCATCACTTAATGTAAATTGAAAATGGCGCCATTTCATCACCTGAGGGGGATTGAAAATGGGGAAATTTCATCACCTGAGGTTGATTGAAAATGAGGATATTCCATCACCTGAGGTAGATTGAAAATGGCTACATTTCATCACTTGATGTAAATTGAAAATGGCGCCATTTCATCACCTGAGGGGGATTGAAAATGGGGAAATTTCATCACCTGAGGTTGATTGAAAATGAGGATATTCCATCACCTGAGGTGGATTGAAAATGGGAACATTTCATCACCTAAGCCAGATTGAAAATGGGGACATTCCTTCACATGAGGTAGATTGAAAATGGAGCCATTTCATTGCCTAAGTCAGATTGAAAATAGGGACATTCCGTCACATGAGGTAGATTGAAAATGGCGACATTCCATCACCTGAGGGGGATTGAAAATGGGAACATTTCATCACCTAAGCCAGATTGAATATGAGGACATTTCATAACCTGAGGTGGATAGAAAATGGGAACATTTCATCACCTGAGGTCCATTGGAAATCGGGATATTTCATCACTTGAGGCAGAATGAAAATTGGGACGTTCGATCACCTGAGGCAAATTGAAAAGTGGAACATTCATCAGTTGAGGAAGTTTGCAAAGGGGCGTACTTTATCACCAGAGGCAAATTGGAAAAAGAGTCTACCAAATGTGTGTGGCACATAGCTTCCTCGTATCCATAACCCGATTGTGTAGATGGTCCAATGCATAGTTCATAAGCCCAAAGTATCAATCTCCAAATACCTTGCACTACCCTGATGGGCGACCATCTACACGCCAACCCGCACAATCCGTGAAAATGTCATCGAAATTGTACAATAACTTCATATAGTTTTACCTGTTACAAGGAATATCAAGATGACAACACAGACAGACAGACACGGAACCAAAATTGTTCAGAAAGAAGTAAAACGCGAGTGTAAGTAGGCCATTATATCCGATCAAAGTTCATCTGGAAAAATATAACAATACAATAACCAGCTATATACCAGTTCATATTAAATAACTAAGCATCATATGATGGAACGTCCTCTGGAGTGCATGCAGTACTAAAAATTGTTTGTAGGTAGCTTCCAAGTGATATGGCTGAGAGTGTGGCCTACGGAGTTTCCGAGTATTTTAATCGGTTTTGCCGCCGATACGGCTCCCAAGACGGCTGTCCGAGATTTTGACAAATTCCTTGAACAGCCGGAGTGGAAGGGGAAGACGGGAGTGAGTGATGGAACGGGATGAGATGACAGATGCCTCAGGCCTGCACGGTGGTAAGGAGCTGCAAGAGCTGGAGAGAAGGTAATGGAGTATGAGCATGACTGGTGGAAGACAGGCCGAGGAAGAGGGGGATGACTGGTTAAGAATGGTTCCCAAAAAAACTGTGGGGGATATATGCTGGAAGCAGAACGAAGTTAAGGAGTAGGCTCACGTAGGCAGTGCTCAACCCTCCGTTTGTAATAAGGAAGGAAATCCCCTCCGCCCTTTGTCCTTCTCAACCATTCCTTTTGCTTGTCCCACCCTCGTAGCCCACTAACCCCGAACTCATCTTAACCCTCCCCTCGCACACACACCCCCAGCTGTGTTGTAGCGACCCAAGTCTTCCACCAACAAGTCTAGCTTAATATGGGAAATACTGGTATATTAACTAAAGTGGACTACTCTTGCGGTTAGTGCTTTCAGAATTTACTTCACTTTCACATTAATTTGTATATTACCAACCATACATAATTTTAGCTAAGTTTCCCTCCAACTACAGATAGTTTGAGAATCTTATTTATGTTTATGATTCTCTGTTTAGAGATAAGTAGGAAGTCCGAGGACTAGACCAGAATTTAGTGCAATCGGGTTCTAAAAAATCGAACTTATTCAGTAAAATTCAAATGAAAATTTATATACATATTTATATCAACCCTTATTTTTGATAATAGTTTTATTTGCCGTATAACAAAAAAATTGCAGTGACAATAGTCAACATTTGTAAAGCCTAATATCAACAATAAAACAATGTGAATATTAACAATGAAACAGTGAAGCAACAAAACAGTGATAAAAGGAGAGGGAAAAATGCGAAATTTGAAATGTAAAATGAGAAAACAAAAAAATAAATAAATTTGTATAAATAAATAAAATAAAATAAATAAATAAATTATTTGCTAGTGATACGCTCGGGAGGCGCAATTCGGCATCCAGCGGGACCTCCCTTCCTCACTGGTAACGGTGAACCCCTCCCCCCTACCCCTTGAAGTTCCTCTGAAGGAATGTCTGTTGCTGGCAATTCAATTGTTTTATATTAAGATAGTCAATTTACTTGTGAAATAGTGGATATTAGAGTCAATTATTCGGTTTAGTGGAATAGGTGTTGTGAAAATTACTGAGATGTACTTATAAATTGATGTGAATTTATTGTTTGTAACTGCCTTAGTTTTCATTTAATGACCTTACGTTGTTGATGGCATGAAAAGAAATATATATATCAGTCGGTAAATTGCCCTCAACCATCGTTTTCAAGACAAATAATCTGAGAGTTGCTGATATTAAATTTCATCTCCCCCTCCACCTTCATTCGCACTAACCAACGCAGCGCTACCATCCCTGGGTCATCAATTGGTTCACTTCATCAAACTGGAATGATATATACACTAGCAAACTTTCTGACTCCCAATGCACGTGACGCCCAAGAGGCGTAAAACTAGCAATGACTTTATAAAAATTCACACAAGCAGATAAGAGGTCACATCACTTCTTGATAAAGTCACCAGCCCTTGCAATTCATTTTTGGTAGCGATAGTTAAGTTTTGGATTATTATTTTCAATGATGAACCTGTGGAAACAAGGAAAAAAACGCAGCAAATTATTACACATAGAACTGTAAATAACATAAACCTGGAAAGAACACAGCTTTGACTTGGTCACCATCTACCAACCATAATTTTCACTTCCCAATCAAGTTTATTTTGAAGAAATAAACGCTTCACAATCAATTGGAGTTGTAGGTGCCTTCATAAGGATATTTGATAACCTACTGGTTTCTGAAAAGCGAAACTGAGTACAACTCGAAGAAACGAACGATCGCATTTTGGTCAGCGAAAATTTGAACGGAGATTATGCCTCTTTGTGATTCACACTCGTGTTTCTGATTTTGTGTAATTATAGACATTGAGTTGGGGGAGCAATCGGTTTGTCCTGGAGCTCTGGGTGGTCTCATTCGATTCTAAAAAATGCAATACTATTTAAAAATTGATGAAAAACAATTTTTTTATGTCGAATTATTCCGAGCTAGGAAGTCTTGAAATTTTCAGCCCATAATTTTCAACCCTTGAAAGTGATTGACATCCACCAAAAGCTTCTTGGCACACAACTACCTAGACTTTGAGTGGAGCCCATATACTACCAAATTTCATCAAAATCGGTCCATGGGAACTAAGGGAAGTGCCGCGTACTGCGGACGGATGGAAAGATTTGTATTCAATGTTAGGATTTTACGTACCTTGAAACCAACAAATTTTGAGGGGGGTTTAAATTGTTTTCTTGTTCGATTCCAAAGGTTCATTAATGAAAATGATAAAAGAACCAGGATAATGTTCAGCAATAATTCAACAAGGTATTGTTTTTTTCACCAATTTTAAATAGAATTGAGTTGTTGGACTCGATTGAGACCACCGAGAGCTCTGTAGGAAAAACCGTTCGCTCTGTACGTTTTCTCTCTTGATTCTATTTCGTTGATAAATGAATTAAATTTCCCGGTCGCGAAAAACATCGTTGTTTTACCTTACGATGTTATCGATATCGAGGTATTTCATACGATGTTGCTAAAAATATCGGCATCGATGTTTTTCATTCCTTATCCCATCCTTAGTATCAAGTGCAAGAAAAAATGCTTCAAGGAGACTCACCTAATAAGATGGCTACAGGTATGATTAAAAATTATTGAGGTTTAAAATTGAAGCTGAATACATTTCCGTCAAAAAAGGATCAAAACACGAATTTAAGACGAAAATTAAACTTTTTGTAAAAAATGTCTAATTTCTGAATTGTTGTACCTTTTCTATTACTCAATCTACAAAGCTCATGTTGGTCTCAAACTGTTGGTCTCCAACATATTTTTAAAAGTTACTAGATATATTATTGAAATTACCATATTCCAGAGGTTATAGTTTAGACGAACTGACAAAAGTGCAAACTGTTCATGGTTTTTAGTGCACTAAGTCAGCAGCACAGGGTTTTTGGGGTAGAAAATTTGGAGATTAACTACCCTCAGGGGTCCTAACAACTAATGAATAAATCGTTAATACCCCATTGCAATGTTCGTTTTTTTTTTGTTTTTTTTTTTTAATAAATCGACTGGGTTACTAGGAAAACGTCCACAGGGAGCTCGACCGTGCAAGACTTGGTCACAGACAGACTGATCAGGCGAGGTGTATAGGCAATGACCCGCACGATCGAGCGGTCGTGAAGAACAAGCGGAGCCTGTGCGCCGTCTTGAAGGTCGGTGGAGGGGAACTGTCGTAGTCATTCAGCGAGACGGAGAAAATGTGGCCATCTAAAATTGAAGTTTTTACTGGTAAAATAAGATCAAAACAAGTGTCTTCTTCTGATATAAGAATTATTTTTTATTATATAAAATTTCCATATCAAATTATTATTCATTTGTCAAGTCGAAGTTTGTGTTGAAGTTGAAATATTTTGATTTTTACCTCATTTTTGGAACAAAACTGTTTAAAAAACGGTTGAATATAGAACAACTCTGGATATTTTTACATGATAGAATACCATATTTTAATTATATTTATATTTTAATTATATTCATATTTTAATTATATTACTATATTTTAATTATATTTTAATATATTTTAAGAAACATTAGCTCAAAATTTGGTGAAGTTTGAACGAATTTTGAATCTGCAATGCTTCTCAAAAGATCAGTGGAATGGGAAAGTGCGAAAATGCAAAAAAATCAGGACAGGAGAGTTGTCTCAGTCCGAGCGGGCCCTCTAAATCCAGGACTGGGGAGCCGCCAGTGCATTTAAAAGGCAGGCGCTAAAAGGTTAATCTGTGTTGGTGAAATAGTCGTTTCCCTCAATCGAGGATTAAAATTTCGGTCAGTCGTTTCTCCTAATTAATGATTTTAATCTCCATTGTGGATCAACTCAAGTTATCCGCGTAGGTAAAACCGGCCCTTATGGTACCCCGTCCTGCCCTACTCTCTCATTCTCAATCAAGGAAGAGACTTTCTTCCTGAGTTCCTCCATGAAAGGGTTAAAACTCAGTTACGCCTCTTGAAGCTGTAACCACTAGAGATGTTCGCCGCGAGTGACTGTAAAAAGGGGTTCCCGTTAAATTAAAATCCCCCTCCGCATTGATGCGGTCAGCTCCGAGGATGACGGCGGAAGAAAAGGTCGTGATGTGGCGGGACCTCCGACGAAAATTTGATAAGGTCATCGCTATGGGGGGGGGGGGGGGGTCACGCCACCGAGCACCGGAGCCGCCGCCCCGCAGAGGTAAATGGTAATGCCTGACCCGGAGCGAACTGTCTCGATTGTCAACTTGAATACGTCTCGGCTCGTCTCCTCGCCTACATTACCGACCGTCCCGAAACCCGTTTTATCACCCACCTCGCCGTCATTCAGCGGGTGGTCATTATTTTCCTGAGGTCACAGCCAGCTCGGAATGAAAGTTATTAAAAAATACTGGATTGTCGGCTTGTAATTCCAACAGACTGATGAAACCACGGAATTTTCTTAATTATTTTTTTCTGGTGTTCCGTGGATGTCACAAAGTGGACTTTGAATAAACTTCTCACAGGGTGACAACTCAGAAAAATATGTTTTTTTACATCAACGATATTCGACCTCCTAGCAGTTTTCAAAATACTTTCCTGAGAGGAGAGGAAGATGAGGAAACGACATGGAAAAGGATGATAACTACCAAGCTCGACTCCCTAAACATCAGGAATCAATTCTACGACCAATCTCCAACAAAAAATGTGTCCTAGCAAGCTTGTTTCAACTCCTTGTTCTTACAATTTAGAGATTTTTACGTGTTTTCGACCTTCCGGTACTACAGTGGCCATAACTCTGCTACCTACCTTTTTGAAGGACAGCCCGTAATAGGGTCGGTTACCGATTCCCTCTGTTGACTCCGGAAATAGCTCTGTGAAGACGGGGTAGGTCGTTTGATAGGAATTTTAAATTTATGATGGACGCCAGTCCGCTTGGTATTTTGAGCAAATAAGAAAAAAATGTAAATTTGTTTTATAATCCACTAGCTCCCAGAAAAAAGCAAAACGGACCAACCCTTCATATGCTGCTAGGGATCTTGCCCCGAGATGTGAAAAAAAAGTAAAAACAAAAAATAGAAGTGAAAAACTGGGTCAATTATCAGGGTTCAATAAAACCAAAATTCAAAATTTGATTTGAATATATTATAAGAAAAGGAGTCCTGCAAACTTGGAAGTGGTAGATATATGTACAACCCGGTCTGGGGTATCTATAGCTCAAAGTACCTAGGTACCTACTTTTTCTGGGAATAGGTACGAACAAAGAACGAAAATACAACAAACGTCCCTATGGTGCACCAACCTATCATCGCCCTAGCCTAATCTTATCATTTTACCCTATTTCACCTTACAACTAATTCTTAGAATTATGTGGCTCTTGTAGGTGTAGTGTCCTAGGTCGGTTCAGTACTCGCAGTTCTTTGATGTTATCATAGGTGTATCCTCGAAGGGTAAGGAGTGGCCCTGAAGGGTGAAGCCCCTATACAGACAAAATAACCCTTGGTTAGGACCTATCAAATTAATAGTTGGATGGATGCTTGATTTAAATTTGTAAATGAAAACAAAATCTTTGAAATTAAATTGAAATTCAAATTTGGATAAGGATGAACCTATCACAATGTGGAGCTTCCTGGATCGTAGATTCTGGTTCAGGATTGTAATGTCTTGCATCCAAAATAATGTTTATGCCAGTTAAAATTGATAGCTTCAGGCCACAAAGTATCTAAAACATAGGATAGGTAGGTGCCCCTACTTATAGTCTACGAACTGAGAAATATGAACTATTTAGATCAGATAATATTTTTTTTTATACATCTATGTACCAAATTTTGAGCCAACCTTGGGTAGTAGTAATAGTGACCTACTTACATTTTGTAGCTTTGGTAGGTACTGGTCAATCCCAATTTGGGGTAGGTATCACTTTTTCTATATTCTTCGATATTCTCATCGATATACGAGGTCACCTTAGAAACCATTAGGTTGAATAAATTTCATTGAAATAAAATAAAATGTACCCCTGTTATAGGTAGGTAGGTATTCACTCCAATACTTCACCTATGTAATTTATGTATTTATTTTTGATTTTTCTATGTACTAATAATGATACCTACATACCTGGAATGATAGTTTATCCTGCATATGTGAGCAGCCAACAATTGAAATTTCCAGGTGGAACACGGCGAATAGGTATAAAAGGTATAAAATCCTGCCAAGCAGTACACTATTTCTCTCCACAGACGCCTTGAGCCGACTGTGACGCAGGAAATTTATTGTCCAGTAGGTAAGTAAGGAGAGAGGAAGGGAAGTTCGCAAGACGGCCTAGCCTTATCGGAAGATAATCGGTAACGGGACGCCGTGATTTCGGTTTAACGGGCAGCGATAAGCCCCATCATCGACCGATTGGGAATAATATAGGTTCAAACGTAACAACTCCTTCATTGTCGAAGTAAATTTAAATTTGATTACACCGTTGAAAAGGGCGTTAAATATCCTATCATTCTAATGGGAAACCGAATTGTGGTTAAATATTTTCAATCACGAACCTTTGGAATCGACCAAGAAAAATAAAATCTCCCCCCCCCCCCTCACTCACCATCAAATTTGTTGGTTCTTGTTTCAAGGTACCTACGTAGAATCGGAAAATTGAATTAAAATATCGATTTGAGAAAATTTGGTATATAGGCTTATTAATTTTTTGTCTAGTTCTGCCCCGAGGTTGATGTCAGTCATTGCATCTTCGAAGGGTTTAAAAATAAGGGCTAAAATTTTCAAAACGCCAAATTCAAAAACTTTCATAAAAGTATAGTCTTTCAATAATTTCAAATAGTATTGCATTTTTAGAATTGAATGACACCACTCAGAGCTTTGTAGGACTAATCGTTCGCTCCCTATGAGAACTTAAGAGTTGGACTTACGATAAATCAAAAACACGGGTGTGAATGGCAAAAAAGGCCTAATCTCCGTTCAAATTTTAGCTGACCGAAATTTTATCGTTGTTCATTCCATCAAGTTGTACTCAACGACCTTAACAACCAGTAATCGAATTCCCTGATGAAGGCACCCACAACTCTTCATTTTTTTCAAAATAAACTTGAATGTGAAGCGGAAATACGGTTAGTAGGTAGTGACAATGGCAAAGCTGCAGGCGAGTTTTTTTCCTTCAAAGTTCACATTTCTCCGCTTTACTTAATTTAATATTAACTTTTTACCACATTTATGGAATCAGCGTTATGGTGTACTTTGATTCTAGAAAAGTGCCATCTAAAGACCATACCAGCAGCTCATACATAAATGAATTTGAAAAAGTTAAAATTCTTAAAAAATAACACAAAAATCCATACTAAATATTTTGGGTTCATAGCAATAGGTTCATTTTCTTTGATAATTCAGTAACAGCATTGATTGGATTCTTAAAGCTGATAAAGATTCACAAAGCCTTCGCGAAATTCTAAGGAATAATAATAATTCCTCCAAATTACGCGGAAAGCCCCCGCTTGATAATCTTTTCAATTACTTTTAGGTGTTATTATCATTGTCACTTAATTTGGCTCAATCACTTATGTTTATTGAGATCGGAATAATACTCAACCAAACTAATCTATTCAAGTTCTAGTCCTATCAAAGTATATTATTTGAGTTGTGAATCTTCTGTTATTTTAAATAAATAGTTCTTTATTGAGGGAAAATGTCTGAGTTCATGGATCTGTTCATTTCGTGGACCCATTACCCACTCAATTGCTAGAATAACGATGAGGTTGTGCGAATTGATCGGTGTCCGACAGATTCTGTACACTCAAGATCACGGAAATGGTAATATTCATCTAATAGCTGGTACATCCTGTTAGGTATTTACACTACAAAGTTAGAAACAATTCCAGTCAAATTGAAAAACGGATGCCACCATGTGATTTAGTGTTAAAAAATGAAGAAACTAAAACAACATTCGACATTCCAATCACATCACATCACATTAATCGATATTTTTTGTTTCCGGAGAGAAAGGACAATAATTATTATTGTCCTTATTGTTATAAAAATTCCAATCGTGTTGACGTTTTCGTCAACTCAAACACAAACGGTTGATACAGCTTTCGTACAAGTACGCAACCACGAGAGACATTTTATGTCTTATGTTTAATAAATTGAGAGCTTTCCAATGAGTGGTGAACGATTTTTGTGGGGTGGAAAATGAGGAAGTTAGTTTTCCCTAGGAACGATTGGTTGTACGTGAAAATCATCAGAAATTTCCGCGTAACGCTCCCCGCGTGACGATTTTTCATTTATGTGCCATAGTAAAGACATAAAATGTCAAAAATTTGTTTAAACCTACACATTTTCCATGCTATTTCACGTTAACCAATGTACATCACAAAATCGACACTGATCTTTGAGGAAACATCCAGTGAAGAACGGAAACTATATTTAAAATAATTTTTCTTCCTGCCCAAATAACACATCCCTTCGAAGAAGTTGATACTCATGAACTAGGTAGATATCAGTGCTGTGGATACTACCCCATTTAGCCCCAGTATCGTAGCTTTGAAGTGAAGGGGGGGGTGTTATTCGGAAAGTGCTTTTAGCTGCAAGCAATCTTGGAAAGTGCTCGATATCGTGCCGCGATCTGGTGCACGCCAAATCTTAGACCCCGTGACGGTAATTGTGGAGCCAGCCTTCCAGAAATTGCTCGCGGAAACGCCCTTCTGCTTTCGGAGTTTCCTTTCTAAACGATTGTTGATTGTATTGGCGCCGAATTGGGAGAAAACTGTGTACGTTTCGATACGAGGTAAACTCCTCAATAGGCTCGAGTGAGTGGAGGAATCAAAAAATCCTTCCTAACGAAAACACGGACCGACCTCAAAATTGATGATGGCAACCCACTAAGAAGGAGACAATAATTTTAACATACCTATTTAGATTTGTTGGAAGTACGCATTGAAGTCCCCGCTGTGCCCATCTGTGGACACAAACACATGAGAATCGTCAGCATACTCTTTTCTTTGCAAATATTCATACTCATACTACAAACCCACATCATGATCTCGATAGCTGCAAACGCCTTATGGAAGCAATATTATACTTGCACATGTTGTGTTTAGAGATGGGGACGGCGGCGGCTTCGATGCATACCAACCAATTTGAATACGTTGAAATGATTATTTTCTCCTTCTCAATGGTTTGCCATCGTCAGTTTTGTGGTCAGTTCTCTTCTTCTGTTAAAAAGGTTTTTATTTCATCAATTTTTCAATTATTAGTTTTTTGCATTTATTACTTTTTAGTGGTCTTCAGTTTATTTTTTAAATTAGTTCCCCCACGGTTTTTCGATCAGTTTCCGTAATGTAGATTCGTTTCCGTTCTGAATATCAGTGTCCGTAAGGTGAACCAGTTTATGTAATCAGGATCAACTTCCATCATATCAAGAAGTTTCCGTACTGTGGTCCAGTTTCCCTGCTATAGACCATCCATAGTACAGGATCGGTTATCGTACCTTGTCAAGGTTCTTGTAGTTTGAATGAGTTTCGGTACTGCAGATCAATGTCCCTACTACTGATCCATAAAGCTCACCTCCTATGATACGAATCATGTTGAAGATGACGTTATGAGCTATGTGCTCACCCACTTGGTAGACCACCCTCTCATCCCTCAACTGTTCGGTGTCCCTCATATTTGGTAGGGCACTTTTCAGTTCTGGCGACCTTCTATCCCATTACCTATCCAACCATGTAAATGATGACGGAGACGCTATGTGCTACACCCACTTGACAGAAAATTCCCTCATCCCGCCGAATCGAAAGTGAACGTTTCTACAAAAATCTTTACCTACAACGGGCCAAACCTCTGTTTGACAATTTTTCCTTGTAGTAATATCGCTTTTGTCAAAATAAAACATTTATCTTGATAATTTTGCGGGTTGGGACTTTGGTGAACGCAGCTCCACTTGAGCGGGTGAGGCAATATAAGTAGCCATGAGCGAATTCTTCGGAACCAATTCTGATCTTTCCTTAGGATGACGGATGAGAGACAGCCAGAAACGGCAGATGGACGAAAATCCAATTGTTTACTTTTTTTCAATAGAGCCTCAACCACACAATTGTTAAAAATTGTATCTAGGATTTTATCTTTGCTCAAGTCCAGAGGCTGCTGTCCATCCAGGAGCCAAGGAGTAAATAAGGGACCACCTACTTGAAAACTCCCTAAAAATCTAATCAAAGTCGAACATTAACTCCGTACAGTTTGCTTGTTGGGAATCTGCAAACATACAGACGTATACGAATCGAAAATTGTTCTGAAAGGTTCAAAAACGTGAAATGTGAGAACATTTTCGATTTTATAGGAAACCGTTTTATCATCCCTTGAAAGTGAAAAACATGCTTCCATTTAATTTTATCCGTCGTGAGGAAGCTTTATTGACCACCCAAGTTGGTGCGTTTTCTAATTACAGTATTACCATTTTGTGTTGGTTGATTATTTTCGTTCGGACTTCAGAATTTAGTCAGCTTTGACTCAGGACAATTTTGCTTTCATTCTTGCTCTGTAGTTGTTGGACGGTTTGAGTTTACTGTCTAGGATATAAGTCTCAAATTTGCTACGAATTCCAATTTAAGAACTTAACTTTACTAATAGATGTGATTGAAAAGTGATCTGTGGGACGTCTCCGATTAACATCAAATATATATTGAGTTAATAAGTATGTTTTTCGTGTAGTTATCTGATGTTGCTAGGAACTGATCTGTGTGACGTCTCCGGTCAACATCCGATAACTTAGCGAAAGAAATATTCAGAAATATTTTAAGGTTGATTGGACTGATCTGAAGAGGAGTCACATGTCAACCTTACAACTTGTGAGCCTGAATTCACTATTAGACAAATTCACTATTCATAGTTCAAATGGAGAGCGGCCTCGAAGGTGTTGTGAAAGAGAATTTAATTAACAAGTTGTTTTGAGGTAAGAGTAGGCAAAATGTAAAGGGAAATAACCAAAGACAGAATTTGACTTTGAAGACAGACGACCAAGTTAAGGGTGAGGTAGATTGTAATTTGTATCGTCTGGAGGGCCGGACGTGTCCTTTTACAGAGGGGACACCTAGGTGGGAGGACTGTTCCCACTTAGGGAAGGTCTCCCTTACTGTGCTCTTTAGCTACATTTATAGCTGAGTTTCTGTATCAATTACTGAATTCATTTGCTTGGGTCGGCTGTGGCCGAGCCTTCGACGGCATGTATCTCTGGAGACGAGACTCAGACCGGTTGCGGGGCCGTGAGTTCGGGGCTCGCCTCGGGAGCACATTTTCGGGCAAGTCGGTCGCAGTTCCCCCTCGTCACAACCCAGGGCGGTGAGGCTAATGGGAAGCCACGAGCGAAATCATCAGAACAAATTCTGACCTTCCGTTGAGAAGACAGCTGATGACGAAAATCCGACCTGAAATGGTTGATTACTTTACTTTACTTACTGTGCTCTTTTGAAGTCTATGGGGGTAGCCCTTGGTGCGTCCATCTTTTTTGCGATTATTAAGGGGGTCTCATTCGGTCGACGTTCGATCCTCTTTCCGGGTCAGTATTTCGCCAAATCGAAGGCGCAAAACTGAAAAAGTTGTACCAAAATTTGAAATTGTAAAGGGTTTTAGAAATTCATTAGTGAACGGCCCAGGGAGTTAAAAACCTGACATATTGCCGCTGGAATCATCAAAATCGAACAATAATTGCCAGACAAATAAGGGAAAAACCGTTAATTCAGTTGTTTTTCCCATAAAATGTTGCTAAACTTGAAATTTTCAAGGATTTTAGAAATGCAGTAGTGCATGGATCTTGGGAATTGAAAAACTGAGAAGTTTCCGCTGGAATCATCAAGATCGAACGATAATTGCCAGAGAAATATGGGGAAAACATAGGAGAACCCATTTATTCAGTAGTTTTTCCCATTTTTCTTTGGCAATTATTGTTTGATTTTGATGATTCTGGCGGAAATATTTCAGTTTTTAAATTCCCTAGGGCCGTACACTAATGAATTTCTTAAATCCATTAAAACTTCAAATTTAGGTACAACTTAGTTGTTGCCCCTTCAATTTCAAGAAATACTGAGAATGAACGGCGACCGACTGAGACCAACTTAACAGAGCTAATTAAATATAAAGTATAGCGCACCATAATTTTCAATAATGAAACTTTGGGATTGGGCATGAAAAACAAATTGAAACCTCACAAACATTTAATTGTATTGAATCGCATGGGAGCGTAAAAGAAAACAATTTCAGGAAGTACGGTCACATTAGCGAAGTATACAAAACGAGTCGAATAATTATTTCGAAGTGATTGGTTTTAGTACACTGTTGATACCAGAATGTTTAAATATGTATAGCTTTTGGTTTATTATTTTCAATAATGAACCTTTGGAATCGAGAAAAAAAAACTGTTTAACCCCTCCTCAAAATTTGATTTTTTTACGTTTCAAGGTACGTAGAATCCGAAAATCGAATAGAAAAATTTCCGTCCGTCCTCCGTACGCCGTATGCCGTACGCGGCACTTTTCATAGCAACACTCTACCGATTTGGTTCAAATTTGGTATATGGGCTCCATTTGGGGTCTAGTTGTGCCGCAAAGCTTTTGGTTGATGTCAGTCACTTCTAAGGGGTGAAAATTAAGGGTTGAAATTTTCAAGAGTGCCCAAGCTCGAAAACTCTCGAAATAAAGGTATCGTTTTTTCACCAATTTCATTTTTTTAAACATTTTTATTTTTTTTAAACATTGAATTTTAAAAAATTTTTGAGACCACCCGGAGCTCTGTAGGACAAACCGTTCGGTCCCTACGAGTACTTGAAGGTTTTCCTTCGATGAAACAGAATCATGAGTGTGAATCGCAAAAGAGGTCTAATCTCCGTTCAAATTTTATCTGACTAAAATGCGATCGCTGTTCATTTCTTCGATTTGTATTCAGTTTGGCTTTCTGCGTAACCAGTATTCAAATTTCTTTATGATGCTTTCTATTTTTGAATCGAGTGTGAAGCGTTTAGTTCTTTCTAATAAACTTGATTGTGAAGGTGTGAAGGCAGTATGGTATTAAAAAAATGGTATGGTAATTAAAAAATATAGGAAAAAACGCTGCAAATCATTGCCCAAAGATTTATTATTTTCTGTATAGATCACCCTTCTGTATAGATCACTGGTTCTCCATCAATAGCACCTATCACCATCTGTATTCTCCCTTGACCTTCCCTCCCAAATTTCAGCTTCCTGCGTTCAATAGGATTGAAAATGGCTTCGGAGCTCCCTCAGCTGATCAGTGCTCTTCCAGGCGTCTCCAGTATTCGAGAAGATCTTCTTCACTCTTCAGATCACTGATCAGCTGAGTGAGCTCCGAAGCCATTTTCAATCCTATTGAATGGAAGTGCTCTTCAAGGCGTCTCCAGTATTCGATATTATCTTTTTCACTCTTCAGATCACTGATCAGCTGAGTGAGCTCCGAAGCCATCCTATTGAACGCAGGAAGCTGAAATTTGAGAGGGAAGGTCAAGGGAGAATACAGATGGTGGTAGGTGCTATTGATGGAGAACCAGTGATCTATACAGAAGGGTGATCTATACAGAAAATAATAAACCTTCGGGCAATGATTTGCAGAGTTTTGATTTGATTGAACGTGAGCCGGAAGGCAAAAGGGCTCGTTTTTGAAAGGGCCGACAAAATGGAACAGGATACGATAGAAGCACTCAGCGTTGATTAAATATCTCAAAGGGGGCCATAAATGAATATACGGGCTGAGTACGGTGGGTGTTTACTTACCTATACATACGTGGTGCGAGGGTTTAGTATGAATATCCCCGAAACATATTTCTTCATCCCGACTCGAACTGGAGGCTTCCTCACATGATCTTCCTAATTTACCAAGCTGAAGACTTTGTTTTTACTTTTTAAGGACGAAGAAAACGAGTCTTCTATCTGATTAGGGATGTGATGAATGAATTTTTGGAATCCCCTTTTGAATTCCAGTTAGAAACGTCTGCAAAGTTTGATGCCCAGTACTGCCGTAGATATGCAAAAATGAATTAAAAAAAAACGCTTGCATACGAGTCTGCAACACATTGAAACATTTTCATGCCCCCCTGGTAATATCAAACTGTAAAGTACCTACCTACCTAACAACTTCACTTCTGATGGTCATAATCATCATTGTGGCGACTTGGGACAAATATCGTTGCAACAAATATCGTTGCAACAAATATCGTTGCATCAAATTTCGTGACGATTTTTTTTTATGTGCCATATGAAAGACATGAAAATGTCAAAAATTGCTGAAAACTACCTAAATCAAAAGTGGAGTGAAATGCCGCCAACCATATATTTTCATTTCAATCCGCCTTCTAGACCTGATTTTTAAAATCGTTTCTCAGGACAACCGTGGTTTGTTCTTTTGAACTTACATTTCTCCATTTCATTTCATTCTTACGGTAGACCACATTTTTGGAATCAGCGTTAAATGTTCTGTAAGTATGGTGTACTTCGATTCTTGAAATGTACCACCTAATTAGTAAGTGGAAATGAAAGAAGGGACATAATATCAATACCTTAAAGCGCTAAGGTGCTATGTCCACAAATGGAGTTATGAAGTTTTGAATGAATGCATACTCTTGTAGGATAGCCTCTAGAAAGAAGTAACTCCTAGATTGTATACCAGTTGCTATGACAATATGATTACCATCAATGTTCTACTTTACGTGTCTCGTTTTACCTCGTGAATGAACTTCTAGTGTTCCGAATATATTATTATTATTATTACATAATATGTAATAATATATATTATATGTAATAATATATATTATACAGAACAATCAAGTATAGCATAGGGCTATATTATAGCCCTATGCTATACTTGATTGTTCTGTTACCTCATATTTGGTACTGTACCATGCAGTTTTGACGATCTCCTACACTTTTACCTACCTAACTATATTATGGATGACGAGGAAGCTATGTGCTACACCCACTTGGTAGAATACCCACTCGTCACCTAACTGTGCTATATCTCTCATATTTGATAGGGCACTATTCAGTTCTGACGATCTCCTATACTATTACCTACCCAATCATGTTATTAGTAATGAGGGAGCTATGTGCTACACCCACTTGGTAGAATACCCTCTACATCTAACTGTACTACATCCCTCATATTTGGTAGGTAAACTCATATACTTGAGCATTCATAAACACGTTTGATACGGCTCATGCAGGTTCTGAGCGGAAAACCCACTTTAATTTTCCCCTTTCTCATCCCCGCAGTACCTTTTAGTTATCGGAACCCCCCTCATATAGCATATCATTTTAAAGCTTAAAATCAGACCTTCAATTTGAATATACACAAATAGTCCGTCATCGACTCAGTTGGAAGTCACAGGGAAGAAGAGTGAATGCAGACCAATATTCCCGAAAACGGGAACCACGTTTTTCGACTTCTTTCACAAATGTTCGATACTTTTAACAAATCAAGATGAAATCTGTTTGAAAAAATTTCATTTCAAAAAGAATCAGACAGATTGATACCAGAATAAAGAAATGCAAGGTGTTCGAACAAAAAAATCCTCCTCACACAACAACCCGAATTAAGTACTTCCACTCACGCGTGCCTTCGGCGCGTTGAAGTCGGTCAAAAAGGGCAAAGAATGCAGTCCTTAAAATGGGAAATGTCACTGCTATGGATACTATGGTAGTCGGCGGAGAGAAAAATTGATCTTTGACAATTGTGACCGTAGTTCATCAATATGAAATTTCCAGGACAGACGATTGTCGATTCTTAGTCCCAAGACATTTACTGGAGTGTCAACCGGGGCATTTAAATTGAACCGAAGGTCCTGAGTCGTTTCCAAATGGAGTGTGCGCATGAGTCGGAAAAACCGTTTATTGTTATTTTTGCTTCCGAGTCTACCAAGGTAGCGGAAGCTTTGTTTTCACTTTTCAAGGACGAAAAAAAAAGTTCTCCAAAATCAAAATTTTCACTCGCGTTTTGCGTTTTAGACCTTTCTGAACAATTTTGGTTCCGTGTCTGTGTGTCTGTCGGTCTGTGTGTCTGTCTGTCTGTCATGAATTCCTTGTAACGCGCATAACTATACGAAGTTATTGTCCGATTTCTATGAAATTTTCAGGGATTGTGTGGGTTGGTGTGTAGACGGTCCCCTATGAAAATCATCAACCCCGGACTGATAGAAGCGACTGCGCATGCGCAAACGTGAATTCCTTGTAACGGCCATAACTTCTACATTTTCCATCCGATTTCAATGAAATTTTCAGGGATGTTACAGATTAGTATTTAGATGGTCCTCTATGAAAATCACCACCTTCGGAATGACAGTAGCCACTGCGCATGCGCATACGTTAAATCCTTGTAACAGCCATAACATTTAAATTTTTCGTCCGAATTTGATGACATTTTCTAGTATTGACCAGATTAGAGTGTAGATGGTCCCCTATGAGGGTAGTGAAAGGTACTTAGAGATTGGTGTTTTCAGATTAACTACTATGCATCGGATCATCTATATAATCGGGTTATGGATACGAGGAAGCTATGGGCCACACCCACTTGGCAGACATTTTTTATCTAAACTAGACTTCATTCTGAGAATTTCGACACCAACCGCGCCCTTCTAGCGTGAGAAGAACTTTTTCTATGATTTTTCAAAGTTTCAAATGTTTACGACTTCACAGTAGGCTGTAGTCTTAGTCGTTTTGCCCAACACTATTCTGTGAGCACTGCATCGCAGGGGTTTAGCTGGTCATCCACAGTTCCAGGCTTCTAATCAGTAGTGGAAGATCGTAGTGTCATCTGCGTACAGAAAAATGTTGCTCTTGGGATCACCAAATTGATATGACCAAGAATTGAACCCTGTTTGACTCCACTTGTTAAGAAATATTATTAAGTCCCGAAAGTTAAGAACTATTATTAGAAATGAAAAGTTAAGAAATATTATTAACACATAGTAAAAGCAAATTTTAGAAAAATGCTTTTTAAACGATCGCTTGTTGTTCACAGTATTTTCTCTCACTCTCTACAAGATGGAGCCCATAATTCGCTTGGAATTGAGTTATGGATGTTGTCGTGAACGTTGATTTTACCCGCTGATCTGTATTCGATGTACCGAACCTAATCAAGACAGCGTTGAATATTAAACAAGATCGCAAGGACGAATTTTCATAAAATACATTATTTACGAGGTCTGCATAAATACTTGGTCGACAGCAGTGTTGGCAACAGTGGACGCTTTCTGGGACTTGAAAACACCCTTAATTGCGCCCAAATTCTCTCCAATTACACAATTGATACGTTGACTATGTAATTACGTATAGTTTTGTTGGTATGGTGTACAGAAAATAGGAAAGGCTTATAGGTAGGAATGGAAAATAGTTACTAATGATTCTACAGCTCATGGACCGAAATTATTCTTTTCGCTAGTGAGGAAGGAGTGGGGGGGGGTATTTTTGTCAAATTTCTTCGATTTTTGGAGTTGTTCTTCTTTTTCATGTACAATATTTCTTTCTTTCAGAGGCGTCATTTTTTTTCATGGACGATTTTTATTCTTTCCCAAATGATTAATTTGGTATTAAATTAGAATACTCATAACTTGAGGTGTATAAAACGGGAACTGTTCGCACCTATGTGAACCCAGCTTAAGCGACATTTTCATTAGTTACCTTGAACTTATGATGAAATTTGGTTTTTGGACTCAATTTGGGGTCTATTTTTGCCATGAAGCTGTTGGTTGACGTCAGTCCCTTCTATGGGGTGAACAAAAAAGGGCTGAAATTTTACAAAGAGCCCTAGCTCGACAAATTTCGAAACAAAGGTATGTCGAATAAATTTAATCGTAGTTAGTTTTATTGAGTTGTACCCACTCAGTTTAGCGTCCTGAACAACCAGTTATCAAATGTCCTAATTAGCGGACCCACAACTACCTATTTCTTCAAAATAAACTTGATTGTGAAGCGAAGAAGGTTGGTAGGTAGTGGCAATGCTGTTTTCTTTGCAGGCGAGTGATCTATACAGAAAAACCTTTGTGTATTAATTTGCAGCATTTTTAACAAAATGTTAAACCAAGGGTTTTAACGATTTGTGCTATGTGCCACACCTACAAGGTTGATTACTCTCTCATGTGCCTAATACTTGCCTCGATACTAATGTCGCAGGGCTTGCTAAAAATTGCTTGCAAAATTGATTTTGTTAGCAATTTTGCTGACAAACATAATTTTGCAGTATTCATATTTACACATGAAAGTTCTGTTCTGGAAGGTTTCAGAGTAATATGAATACTACCAGGGCTGCAGACAGAATCACTCTGCTCTCTCTAAAAATGATTACGGCGTTAGGTCAGAGACTCTATCAGTTTTGGGGGGTATCTCGCCTCTCGCTCTTCCAGTCACTCTCACGGGAAATCATGTTCCTCTATTGGTTTCCAAATAAGCTTTAACAAAAAATATTTTATTTCGCAGCTATAAAAGGAGTTTTTTTGTTCTGTTAGGTAATTTTTCTCAAATTATCTGAATTAATATTATTACTATCTTTGTGAATTTATGTGATATTTGTTACATGCAATATCAACTGAGTATCTAAATGAGTACATATGCAAATTAATGTTAACAAAATTTGTTAACAGATTTAATCTGTGAGGACTTCGACCCCCAGCACAAGTTATCTTAAAGGGGGTCGTAGCATTGCGTTCAAAAGTTAAGTACAACAGTTTCAAAAGCGGCTTCCTTTTAGGTGGAAGGAAGCCGCTTTTGAAACTAAGATTGTGCAGGCTAATGCGCCCTATGGTTTTCTGTTGAATAAGATAGAAAAACGAAAATCGATTTTTTTGCATAAGTCCGGTTTTGAATCTGGGGGCCTCAACTGTAATATACTAAATAAAGTGCATTAACACCATCAAGTGTGTTAAAAAAAATGTGATTATCTTAACATAGCTTTGCAGATTTCTTTGAAAATGTGCTCATTAATTCATGCTGAATGAAAGGGCTTTTTTTAACTCATTAATTGACTTATTTGCAGGAGAGACGGAGGCGCCGGATGGAGGTGATGACGGCGTGGCGGTGGCGCGTGGCGGCTCCTCAGGAAGCACTCGAGCCTTCCGTGACGCCGCCAAGTCGACGGGCGTCGCGCCGCAGCCGTATTTCGACGACGTGTCGCCGCGCAACGTCACCGCCGTCGTCGGACAGTCGGCCGTCCTTCTTTGCCGCGTCAAGCACGTTGGGGATAGAACGGTGAGTGAATCTAGACTAGTTTGAACTGGATTGAAGCACGAGTTGAGCAAGTTGAAGCACTTATTTGACCTTATGAAAAATATTTAGCTTTGATAACATGTGATTGACTTATCACCATAATTGTGGTTATGAGACTGGTAAGTGTGTAGAATTTCAGGTTTCTAGTTCAGCTAATTCTGATGTTATTGAGATGAGTCCGCTTTTTGTCAATTCTGGACCACAGTGCTACGACGGTTTTGAATTATCTAGTTGAATACTATCCCATATTCTGCCGAGTGAAGGAAGAACGACTCAACTCAAAATTTTCGAAATCCCAGAAATCAGCTTCGAAATTTTCCTGGAAAACTCGCCATAAATTCACTCCAGATCACTCCCGTGACCCCATTTTTTTCAGACCTCATATGTTGTTCAACTCAATCGACTGGTACAATTATTCCTCTTTACACGCGTACCTTCAATCGATTCGTGTCATTTGAGTAGGGATGGCATATCGAATGAAATATCGATACCTCTGCGCCCAAAGGGCCAAACTGCTTCCGGAACTACTATTTCTAAAACGCGAACGATTGTAGCGAGGCCAGTGTACATGAAGTCAACTAGGTTTTTTTTGTAATTGGTCCAAAATCTATGTAAGATTGAATTCCAAACCGTTTTTTAATCATCCGCAATTTGTAATATTAAGAAAAAAAGATAAACTGGGAAGAGGTCCAGTTTGGCCCTATGGGCATAATTTGACCTTGAGATCTGTGAGCGACAAGGGGCCAAACTGCCAGTTTGGCCCTAAGGTTTGCGACTTTCCTTCAACTGGAAATTGCTCTGGTCAATTTGCAATTTCTTCTTCAATTAATACATCAGTTGAAATTAAACGTTAATAAATTATTATAATTAACAACCCATTTTTACAACTCTCTGGGTATTTTGTACCTGTCCAATCACTTATATTTTCGTCTTTCTTTGGAACCCCGATTTTAACTCACGTAGGTATGGTTGAATAGTGCCATTCTATTACCAAAACACAGAAATTAAGTAATTTCTGAAACACGGATAACAAAATTTTAATTATTCCAATAGTAAATGAACAGCATAGCATTTGAAACAAATCTAAAAATCATTGATTTTATCGTCATCTATTCAGCATTCTCCTCTTCATTTGTCTCAATGAGTCTTCTTCATCTGGAAGTATTCTGCGTGGTACTGGTGAGGAATCGCCCCTTTGGTACACAAACTGAAGGAAAAAGCAGGAGTGGTCACATTGACACAACTGGACGGCAAGAAAATTATCATTACACTTGACAAGTTACCTATCTTTCTGGTGTTCAGACTTGAACTCAATTGATTCAATGCAATTTGATTGATTTAGTTGTTTAACTGAATCGTCTGTACCTAAGCAAACATCAGGACTTGAAAGAACGAACTCGATTCTGCCAAATCTTACTGATTCAAGAGCCATAAGTCATAAAAAATATTCTAGTCAATTTAATCGAAACTATTCGAATAATCATTATAATATAATGAGGTATAATGGTGTAGGCCTGCTACTTGTGGCGATTGTGTCGATGACCACAGAGGTAGCGTCCCGGCTTACTCGTGGTGATTGTGACGATTGTGGCGACACACCAGTTGTAAGCGGGATTTACGTTCGACAGGGTTAAGGTTTCGTTCCGCGGCGTAGTTGGTAGCAGCACGAGGTTGTGACGCCACGTGCCGATCCCAAGTTCACCGGATGACACAAAACCTAACGTGGCGAGCTCAGGTGGGGAGGGGAAGACAAACAAATATCGAAACAATAGTTAATTTTACAAGGGTAGCGTGTGGTATTTACCTGTGACGAGGCGGTGAAGCGGCCAGTCGGATTCCTCGGGATGATGCAATCTGAAATGTTAGCCTTAAGGGCGTCCTACTGAGAAAATGGCGTCCGCCAAATGCGACGCTGCCGAAGGGGCCTACGAAGGCGTCTGAGGGACGCCTCGGAAAAGATGGCGGAGTGTGACGCGTCACCAAGCTCCGGTTTTTCACACTGAGGAACCAGGTAAAATGAGAAAAGATATTCAAATGCAGATTTACAACAATAAAAGGTAAGTTTATTAAATATGCAAATGGTTTTCTGACTAGGCACACCGAAGGGTGTGTCGAAAAGAAGCCTGACGGGCGCAACAACACAAGTAAGTATGGCACAAGATTCAATGTTCAATAGGATAGATTTTCAGATAATGTTTCAAATGTACAAATTAATAACTCCAATTTGACTTTATGTTTCAGGTTTCCAGAGTATATCAGTTCAACGTTCCAGGTTTTCAACAAAGGTGAGTATGGTAAGTATAGGTTAACTTTGTGTTGCAGGTACGAATTTAGCATTAAGTTACAACTTTCAATATTACGACTTTTGTCCAATTGTTTCAGAATTACTTCTACGCACTGTCCTAACTGCATTGGCCAATGGTTAGAAGGTAAGTTATAGTTTTCACTCACACGTGTCAGGGCCCTGAGGTATCCTTCCAGGTGTGATGTGGCGGTTGTGGTGGTTGTGGCGACGGACGTCCAGGGAATTCAAGTGTTCTTCCTCCAGATCAATTCGGCGCGAGACGGCAATTTCGATGGTCAGGGATCTTACGAAAAAGCGTTGTGAAAGTATTTGAGGGGGCGGTTTGACTCTAGCAGGTTCAAGTTCACGGGCAGCAGGGCTCACAATGACTTTTACTGAATATCAAGGGGGGTCTGCCTGTGGAGGGGGCTGCTCGTTGGTTTTGTTCTGGATGGTCCCCCTCCGCTCCCTCGACGGACGAGCGCCTGCCAGGTGGAGACTTCTGATTGGCTCCCCCCGCCGAGGGAGGGACGCTCTGGCTGGAGACGGCGTCTTCATGTTGAAGGGGGGGGGGGTGACGTCACCTTCCGAGCTGACCACGGATCCGAATCTGACAATCATCGCCGCGGGTGGCTATGACAAATTCGGATCGGAAGGGAGTTAACGAATTAACCCAGTCTCTTCACTGGAAAGGTTCCCCAGTGAGTGGAGACTCACATCCCCCTTCCCTCCGGGAGCCAGCGTTGTCAAAGACGACGCTGGGTATTCCCAGAGGAGCCAAGGGACGCGCCTTCCTTATGGCCAGCTCGTAGGCGTGGCGACGACACCCGCGACAGTTGGCTGGGTCGCGCTGTGCCCGATGGTCCTCGGGGCACTCCGGCAGCGGTCGTCCCTGGCGGTGGAAGTTCTTTAGACGTTGCCAGAACTCCTTACATCCCGGGCACCGGAAGACGAAGAGCTGTGGTACCTTCTTGGTGCAGACGGGACATTGACGCTTTCGGCTGATCCGCAGCACGATCCTCGGGTGGGCCGGAGGCGGTATCGTTTTGGCTGGTTCTGCTTCGTCTTCGCTGGATGTCGCGGGAGAGCGCCCGGGTGTCGGTGGTACGTCCCGGGTGGGGGACTCTTCGTAGGAACTAACTCTCCCACGAGCGCGCCGGGGTGGTCGAGGCGTCGTTGGCGGCGAGTGTAAGGGTGACAAGGCCACGTACGGGTTGAGCTGTGGACTCCTGACTTCGACGGCCTGAGGCATTGGTGACGGGGCGGGGGACGAAGCGGGGGGCGGAGCCGGAGAGCGAGCCAACTTCTCCTCAGCCTCCGCAGACCTCGCCGCAGGTGCCTCTGCAGATAGCTGGTTGGTTGCCTCAGGTGTAGCGGTCTTCGCCGCAGGTGGCTCCACTACCACCTGTGCGTTGGCTGCCTTGGACTCCGCCACGGCTGCGTCCCGTTGCTGGATCAGTTGTTGTCGATCCAGCAGCCACTTGGCTTGGCGGTCCAACAACGCATCCCGCTCCTGCACGATCCTCTGGTAGATGGGAATCCACCTGTGTATCTGGAGGATCGTGAGGAGCGCCGAATTCCCGGAAGTGTGGCGGCTGGTCGGAGTGTCGCCACACATCGTGAATCGCACGAAGTTGGAGAGCGTCTCCAGTACGTCGTAAGGGTCGTCGGGTGGCGCGGGCGTGCTCACGTGTCCCGGCGACTGGTCTCGAAGGCCGGCGACAAACCTTTCCGTTCGCCTCCTCATTAGTTCCACCATGGGGTCCGGCGACTGGGGACCCCCGTCCACTATCCACTCATCTAGCGGTTCTTGTGCCATCCTACAACAAACAATTAAACGCCCTACTGTAACATCCTGCCTAGGAAAAGTGACTCAGGAATTGATCTCATTGTACTTCACACAAATAATTCTGGCCTTGTTAGGAAGGTAGCAGAAGTAACGGTTCGGCTTGGTCTGAAGGACCTAAGTGAAGTTTGTCGGTCTGAAGGACCCAATTGAAATTGGTTGGTCTGAAGGACCCAAGCTGAACTTGTTGGTCTGAAGGACCATGTGTCGAGGTCGTGGTCAGTCTTTCCTAGTAGTCAGTCAGTTTGTCTTTCGGCCTAAGTGGAGTTGCTTATAATTTACGGAAGGGTCACGCTGGCGGAACGAATATGGAGTGGTTCCGATTGGCGCCTCTCCTCTGAGTCTTTTCGGAGGTAGACCTTCAGGTGTCGACGGCTCTTCGGCTTTGCGTACCACTGGTTCCTGGTGAGGGCTGTTGCTGTGGCGATCGTGTTCGCTGTGGCGATCGTGTTCGCTGTGGCGATCGTGTTCGCTGTGGCGATCGTGTTCGCTGTGGCGATCGTGTTCGCTGTGGCGAGTGTCCTCGCTGTGGCGATCGTGTTCGCTGTGGCGAGTGTCCTCGGGGTGGTTGACCGGGTGTTGTGAGTTTCCCGCTGAATTCTCGGCTGATTTTCCCAAAGGGTAGCTGACGCTTTTATCTTCTTCACTGATCGAGGAGCGATCTGAGTGTCGATCCGCGTCCTCGAGGTGAGTCGGTTGTGGCGAAGCAGTCCCCTGGTTTGACTGTTCCGAAAACGGTGTAGTGGGAGCGTTCTCGTGAGATCCGGTCGGCACATCGCCACATTCCATCATGGTCGGGTTTGGAGGCGGCCATCGCAACTCCTCATCAGAGTCTTCCATTGTTTCTTCCTGTGTCCCCGTTTCCGGTTCGTGGCTGTTCCTTATTGTGTCTATTTCCGGAGTTTGATTGGATTTGGTATGGTCCAGGAAAGTATCGTCCGGTACACCCAGCACAAAGGCCGGTTTGAGGCGGTTAATGTGTACTACCTGACGTTTTATGTCGGGTGAGTCCCTGATTTCGTAGGTAACATTCGAGTGTTTCTTCAGCACCGTCCACGGTCCACTCCATGGACTCCAGAATTTTTTTACGACACCTGGGGGTGGCTGCATGTCTTTTAGGTACACCATATCCCCTGCCTCAAAAGAGCGCAGAGAGCGGCGGGCGTTGATGGCTTCCGTTCGTTTCTTCCAGGCTTCGTGTAGGCACTGTGTCGTGGCATCACGGGCCATTCGGAGATTCTTCAACAAGGAGGACTCAGGTAAAGGTGTTCGAAGTCCTTGAAAGGTGTCGTTCGGGAGGCGTATTTCTCTCCCAAAGGTAAGAAAATTTGGAGTAAATCCAGTACTCTTATGGGGGCTGGATCGGTACGCTGCGAGTGCTACGGGCAACATGGTTTCCCAGTCCTTAGTTTTTTTGGTAATTTTCGCCAAAATGTTGGTCAAGGTTCGGTGGAAACGCTCGCACACCCCATTTCCTTCTGGGTGGTACGCGGTCGTGAAGATCTGCCGTATTCCCCATTGGGCACAAAGTTCGCGTGTCGATCCGGCGGTGAAGGCGGTTCCGCGGTCCGAAACAAGTCTCTCGGGTACACCGTGTCTCGGTATAAATTCCTTCGCTAAAATTTGCGCGACAGTAGAGGCGGTACAATTGGTGGTAACGTATGCTTCAGCATATTTGGTAAAATGGTCGATCACGGTAAGGAGGTATTTGGATTTTCCATTCGTCACGATGGGCCCCACGAAATCGATGCAACGATGTGTCCGGGTCTCTCGGGGAGGAGCGGCTTCTGAATCGGGCTCTTCAGATTCGTCGGGGTGTTGCGACGTAAACACGTTTCACAACGTTGCACCTGTTCTTTGACGTCTCTCGATAGTCCGGGCCAGTTTCCGAGTCGCCTCACCACCTTTTCCGTCACGTCGACTCCGGGGTGTCCTGCCCACTCATTCTTATGGCATCTGTCAATCAACCATTCACGGAGTGAACTAGGGATGAGGGGTACCCATTCGTGTCTACCATCGTGTCGCACTCTCATTTCCCACACTCCGTTAGCTTTTCGCAATCCTTCCTTACCGCGACTCAAAACCATCGATTGGACCCAATCATCGAGATCCTGTGCCGCGATCATTAGTTCGCGCGGGAAATCGAGATTTACAACGGCTATGTCCATTCGACTCAATCCGTCCGCATGCTTCATCTGAGTTCCGGGTCTGTATCGGGGAACGAAGTCGTATTCAGCGAGCCTTAGAACCCACCTCCCGATTCGTGATGTCGGGTCGCGGAGGTGCATCGCGGCCGTGAGTGCCATGTGGTCCGTTTGAAGTTCAAAGGTCTGACCTAAAAGATATTCTTGAAAATGGCGGACCGCCCACACAACGGCGAGTAACTCTCTCTCCGTGACGGAATACCTGGTTTCGGCCGGATTTAGTTTTCGACTTGCATATGCCACGGGCCTCTCTTCCCCTTCGAAGTTCTGCGAAAGGACAGCCCCCAAAGCGGAGCCGGAAGCGTCGGTGGCCAACACAAAGGGTTTATTCAGGTCAGGAAAGGCGAGTACGGGTTCCTCGGTCAACTTGACCTTGAGTTCGTCGAACGCTTGTTGTTGTTTACTTGTCCACTCGAAGGGTCGGTTCTTCTGGAGGAGGTCGGTCAAGGGCACCGAGAGCTCCGAGTATCGAGGTATGAACCTCCGGTAAAACCCAGCCAGCCCCAAAAACGACTGCAGTTTCAACGCCGAGGTAGGTACGGGAAATTCCTTAATGGCCTTGACCTTCTCGGGCTCGGTAAGGATTCCTTCGGGCGTGATGCGGTGACCTAGAAAGCGAACTTCGTTTTTCAAAAACTCGCACTTCGACAAGTTCACTTGAAGACGGGCCTCGGTTAGTCGATCAAAAACTTGAGTCAATTTCTGGAGGTGTTCCTCTCGAGTGGCGGAAAATACTATGATGTCATCCAGGTAAACGAGACAATGATCTCCGAGGATTCCATCGAGGGCATCATTCATGACTCGCTGAAATGTAGCGGGCGCATTCTTCAGTCCAAACGGCATCTTTTCGTAATGAAAATGACGTCCTAATACGGAAAAGGCCGTTTTCTCCCTTGACTCGGGGTGAACTGGTATCTGGTGATAACCCGATATTAAGTCGATGGTTGTGAACCATTTACATTGACCTAACATCGCAAGGGTCTCCTGTAATCGGGGAAGAGGATAAGCGTCTCCCTTGGTGATTTTATTGAGCTGTCGGAAATCCGTGCAAAATCGCCAAAGCTGCTTTTCTCCCGGCGGCGTTTTCTTTTTGACGAGTAGTACAGGCGCACACCATGGGCTAGTAGACGGGCTAATTACCCCATTTGACAGCATGTCCTTGATTTGAGTTTCAACGACGTCGCGGAGGGCGTGAGGAACTGGGTAGGGTTTTTGTTGTGTAACGGTGGGTTGAGTAGTAACTATCTCGTGGGATACGTTCAATCGACATCCCTCCCCCGTAGGTGGCTTAAATAAGTCCCGAAATTTACACAACAATTCCCTAGTTGGTTCCGCGTCCGAAGTTGTGAGATGTCGTAGTTTCTCTTGCAAGGTCACGTCGAACTCGGGTAACGGGGTTTCCCATTGGTCGGTCGGTAGCTCCCCCCACTCCTCTTCTTCTAGACCGTCTGGCGCGGCGCTGAGACATACTTCTTTTTCATCGTTTTGAATCGGGGGAATAATAGAACAAATTTCGGCGCAGGCCTTTTCTTCTCTAAGGGATACGTGGGAACTCGTTTCATTAGGGGTATCGACTATATCGGGACATGGTTCAACACATGAGTCGATTGTGGCGAACTGGGTCGGGCTGTGCCGGTCCGCTGTGTCGAACTGTGTCGCACTGTGCCGATCCATTGTGTCGAACTGTGTCGCGCTGTGTCGATCCTCTGTGGCGGACTGTGTCGCACTGTGTCGATCCTCTGTGGCGAACTGTGTCGCACTGTGTCGATCCACCGTGTCGACATAAGTCCGATGGTAGTTGTGGAGCATCCGATCAAGGCATTTTTCGAGGGAGGTTTTCCCATCAAAGTCCGGCGCGGGGTCCGTGCTGTCGCTTGCGTCGTCAACTTCCCGGAATTCGGTCGGTGTAGTGGGGGTTGCACAACGTCGTGAAATCGGTGTGCTGAAACGCACTTTTGAAGGAAGCGGAAGGTTTTGGGCCGGATTCTTCGTCAAGTTTTCGTAGTGGGGTGTATCGTCGTACCGCTCAACGGGTGTCTCGATAGGGACAGAAACGCCCCTGAACTGCCGATTCCAAAACTTCAGGCTTCCGACGCCATCTTGATTTGTGGCGAAATTTGCCCGCACCTCCGAAATGTCGTCCGGTTTTTCGCAATCCACGCACGATAGCCTTTGCGTGGCGGAGGCAGTTGTTGCCGCCGAAGGGGTGCTAGGGAGAGGAGCGTTGTGATCATGAATTTCATTTTGATCCACAAACGTCCCAAATTCCCGCCCCTCGGGCCGCAACACTACCCCCACGCTGTAGATTTCCTCGGGTGTGTCGACCGGCGTATATGGGCGGATGACGCCTTTTGGGGTGCGGAATTTCATTTTTGGTCCCGTTGTAAACGTGATGGGTACCCTCCGAAGTACGTCGAGCCCCAAAAGATCAAGCGTAGCGCTTCTCCTTGCGAATACTAAAAATGTGTGCTCAAATACACATTCGCCGATCCTCGTGACGACGCGTTGTTCCCCGGAGAAATGTAGGGGCATTCCATCAGCTCCCCACGCGATCGCTCGGGTTGGGAGAATTGGAATCCCCTTTACGGGTGTTGAAAGTACCGAAAGCGTAGCTCCGGTGTCCAGGGTCATCTCTCGTTCCTCCGGGCCCAGTCCCACGGTGATTTTCATAGTCCGCGACATTGGAGCTTCCACGGCGGGAACATGTGCCTCCTCGATTGGCTTCTTGTAACGGGCGACCTCCATTGAATGTGCCGGCGCCATGACAGGTTGCGACACGGGGAGGAGACGTTTCTTTTTGTAACAATCCTCCTCCAGATGTTCTCGGACGCCACAGAAGTCACAAAATATGGTCTTGTTCGGGCTGAATGGGCAACTCACGGGGAAATGTGTTTTGTCCGCGCAAAACATACACGGATATCGCGGGGTTGGTTTCTCGGCGCTTCGGCGCTCGCTGGGCTTATCTTGGCGGTGGTCCTCCTCCCTGTGTCGATTGTGACGCTGTAGGGGTTCGTCTTTTCGCGGGCATCGAGCGGCGAAATGTTCAGGACTTCCGCAGTTGTAACATCGGCGGTCGTTGGTAATGGCCGCCAAGTCCCAACGTTCGTCTGTGTCGATTGTGTCGTCTAGGGTTTCCTCCAATTCCTCCGCCTTGCTCAGCGCGTCCTGGATCGATCTGGGGCGATTTGTGATGAGCAGTGCGCTCATGTTTTTGCTGACACCACGTATGAAAGCGCTCAGGGTTTTTCTTTCTACCCAGTCGTGGCGTTCGTGACGTCGGAGTTGTCCTCCTTCTTCCATGACGGCACACCGGGCGAGGCTGCGGACTCGGTCGGCAAATTGGCGGAGCGTTTCTGTGGCGTTCCGCTTGACTGTCCACAGGAGGGCGGCGGCGTGTTGTGGATTTTCCTTCTGGAACCACTTGATCATGTCGTCACGGACGATCTCGTAGACGTTGTCTACGTCGAGCGTATCATCCCGATCGATAAGGAATTGCTTAGCGGTTCCCCGCGCTTTTGTGCGGAGTAAACGGTATCGTTGTCGCGAGGTCAAACCCGTGGTCACCATATCAAAATTCGCAAAAAACGACACAACACTTAATGCACCGGTCGCGTCTGGGTCCCACGACTCTACTTCGAGGAATACCGAGCGCGGTATGTCCTCCCTATCGGCTTCGTGTGTTACGTTATTATATCGCTGAAGGAGAATGTTCATCTCCTTCATTGTCTGAGTCATTGTTTCTACAGCTTCCGTGCCGGAGGACGATTGGGTTTCGGTCCCCCTGTCGCTAGGTGTCGGATTATTGAGGAACATGGTAGCGATTTGTACTAACTACCACCTAGGCACGAAGAAGTCTGTCGGCGTGAATCGGTCTAAGTCGAGAAAAATACAACTACGAGAAGAGACGTCTTCTCGCGTCGTTTCGTGCGGAAGGCTGCTTCTAATGTCACTTTTCCTGTATAATAAATGGATGTACAGCCTACCTATTTTTATTTTTACCTGTCTCAGTGTGTTTTATTTTCAAGGTTTGTTTCGATAGACTCTAAATTTAGAACTGAGCTCGTGTCGAACGGCCTACGAGTTTGAGTGGGTTCGTGTGAGGCTTACTCACACCGGGATCCACTCCGCTGCCACCAAATTTGTAGGCCTGCTACTTGTGGCGATTGTGTCGATGACCACAGAGGTAGCGTCCCGGCTTACTCGTGGTGATTGTGACGATTGTGGCGACACACCAGTTGTAAGCGGGATTTACGTTCGACAGGGTTAAGGTTTCGTTCCGCGGCGTAGTTGGTAGCAGCACGAGGTTGTGACGCCACGTGCCGATCCCAAGTTCACCGGATGACACAAAACCTAACGTGGCGAGCTCAGGTGGGGAGGGGAAGACAAACAAATATCGAAACAATAGTTAATTTTACAAGGGTAGCGTGTGGTATTTACCTGTGACGAGGCGGTGAAGCGGCCAGTCGGATTCCTCGGGATGATGCAATCTGAAATGTTAGCCTTAAGGGCGTCCTACTGAGAAAATGGCGTCCGCCAAATGCGACGCTGCCGAAGGGGCCTACGAAGGCGTCTGAGGGACGCCTCGGAAAAGATGGCGGAGTGTGACGCGTCACCAAGCTCCGGTTTTTCACACTGAGGAACCAGGTAAAATGAGAAAAGATATTCAAATGCAGATTTACAACAATAAAAGGTAAGTTTATTAAATATGCAAATGGTTTTCTGACTAGGCACACCGAAGGGTGTGTCGAAAAGAAGCCTGACGGGCGCAACAACACAAGTAAGTATGGCACAAGATTCAATGTTCAATAGGATAGATTTTCAGATAATGTTTCAAATGTACAAATTAATAACTCCAATTTGACTTTATGTTTCAGGTTTCCAGAGTATATCAGTTCAACGTTCCAGGTTTTCAACAAAGGTGAGTATGGTAAGTATAGGTTAACTTTGTGTTGCAGGTACGAATTTAGCATTAAGTTACAACTTTCAATATTACGACTTTTGTCCAATTGTTTCAGAATTACTTCTACGCACTGTCCTAACTGCATTGGCCAATGGTTAGAAGGTAAGTTATAGTTTTCACTCACACGTGTCAGGGCCCTGAGGTATCCTTCCAGGTGTGATGTGGCGGTTGTGGTGGTTGTGGCGACGGACGTCCAGGGAATTCAAGTGTTCTTCCTCCAGATCAATTCGGCGCGAGACGGCAATTTCGATGGTCAGGGATCTTACGAAAAAGCGTTGTGAAAGTATTTGAGGGGGCGGTTTGACTCTAGCAGGTTCAAGTTCACGGGCAGCAGGGCTCACAATGACTTTTACTGAATATCAAGGGGGGTCTGCCTGTGGAGGGGGCTGCTCGTTGGTTTTGTTCTGGATGGTCCCCCTCCGCTCCCTCGACGGACGAGCGCCTGCCAGGTGGAGACTTCTGATTGGCTCCCCCCGCCGAGGGAGGGACGCTCTGGCTGGAGACGGCGTCTTCATGTTGAGGGGGGGGGTGACGTCACCTTCCGAGCTGACCACGGATCCGAATCTGACAATCATCGCCGCGGGTGGCTATGACAAATTCGGATCGGAAGGGAGTTAACGAATTAACCCAGTCTCTTCACTGGAAAGGTTCCCCAGTGAGTGGAGACTCACATCCCCCTTCCCTCCGGGAGCCAGCGTTGTCAAAGACGACGCTGGGTATTCCCA
The DNA here is from genome assembly GCA_009739505.2 of Apolygus lucorum. Classification (NCBI taxonomy): domain Eukaryota; kingdom Metazoa; phylum Arthropoda; class Insecta; order Hemiptera; family Miridae; genus Apolygus; species Apolygus lucorum. Next base: position 22,652,957 of record CM019179.2, read on the forward strand.
GAGGAGCCAAGGGACGCGCCTTCCTTATGGCCAGCTCGTAGGCGTGGCGACGACACCCGCGACAGTTGGCTGGGTCGCGCTGTGCCCGATGGTCCTCGGGGCACTCCGGCAGCGGTCGTCCCTGGCGGTGGAAGTTCTTTAGACGTTGCCAGAACTCCTTACATCCCGGGCACCGGAAGACGAAGAGCTGTGGTACCTTCTTGGTGCAGACGGGACATTGACGCTTTCGGCTGATCCGCAGCACGATCCTCGGGTGGGCCGGAGGCGGTATCGTTTTGGCTGGTTCTGCTTCGTCTTCGCTGGATGTCGCGGGAGAGCGCCCGGGTGTCGGTGGTACGTCCCGGGTGGGGGACTCTTCGTAGGAACTAACTCTCCCACGAGCGCGCCGGGGTGGTCGAGGCGTCGTTGGCGGCGAGTGTAAGGGTGACAAGGCCACGTACGGGTTGAGCTGCGGACTCCTGACTCCGACGGCCTGAGGCATTGGTGACGGGGCGGGGGACGAAGCGGGGGGCGGAGCCGGGGAGCGAGCCAACTTCTCCTCAGCCTCCGCAGACCTCGCCGCAGGTGCCTCTGCAGATAGCTGGTTGGTTGCCTCAGGTGTAGCGGTCTTCGCCGCAGGTGGCTCCACTACCACCTGTGCGTTGGCTGCCTTGGACTCCGCCACGGCTGCGTCCCGTTGCTGGATCAGTTGTTGTCGATCCAGCAGCCACTTGGCTTGGCGGTCCAACAACGCATCCCGCTCCTGCACGATCCTCTGGTAGATGGGAATCCACCTGTGTATCTGGAGGATCGTGAGGAGCGCCGAATTCCCGGAAGTGTGGCGGCTGGTTGGAGTGTCGCCACACATCGTGAATCGCACGAAGTTGGAGAGCGTCTCCAGTACGTCGTAAGGGTCGTCGGGTGGCGCGGGCGTGCTCACGTGTCCCGGCGACTGGTCTCGAAGGCCGGCGACAAACCTTTCCGTTCGCCTCCTCATTAGTTCCACCATGGGGTCCGGTGACTGGGGACCCCCGTCCACTATCCACTCATCTAGCGGTTCTTGTGCCATCCTACAACAAACAAATAAACGCCCTACTGTAACATCCTGCCTAGGAAAAGTGACTCAGGAATTGATCTCATTGTACTTCACACAAATAATTCTGGCCTTGTTAGGAAGGTAGCAGAAGTAACGGTTCGGCTTGGTCTGAAGGACCTAAGTGAAGTTTGTCGGTCTGAAGGACCCAATTGAAATTGGTTGGTCTGAAGGACCCAAGCTGAACTTGTTGGTCTGAAGGACCATGTGTCGAGGTCGTGGTCAGTCTTTCCTAGTAGTCAGTCAGTTTGTCTTTCGGCCTAAGTGGAGTTGCTTATAATTTACGGAAGGGTCACGCTGGCGGAACGAATATGGATTGGTTCCGATTGGCGCCTCTCCTCTGAGTCTTTTTGGAGGTAGACCTTCAGGTGTCGACGGCTCTTCGGCTTTGCGTACCACTGGTTCCTGGTGAGGGCTGTTGCTGTGGCGATCGTGTTCGCTGTGGCGATCGTGTTCGCTATGGCGATTGTGTTCGCTGTGGCGATCGTGTTCGCTGTGGCGATCGTGTTCGCTGTGGCGAGTGTCCTCGCTGTGGCGATCGTGTTCGCTGTGGCGAGTGTCCTCGGGGTGGTTGACCGGGTGTTGTGAGTTTCCCGCTGAATTCTCGGCTGATTTTCCCAAAGGGTAGCTGACGCTTTTATCTTCTTCACTGATCGAGGAGCGATCTGAGTGTCGATCCGCGTCCTCGAGGTGAGTCGGTTGTGGCGAAGCAGTCCCCTGGTTTGACTGTTCCGAAAACGGTGTAGTGGGAGCGTTCTCGTGAGATCCGGTCGGCACATCGCCACATTCCATCATGGTCGGGTTTGGAGGCGGCCATCGCAACTCCTCATCAGAGTCTTCCATTGTTTCTTCCTGTGTCCCCGTTTCCGGTTCGTGGCTGTTCCTTATTGTGTCTATTTCCGGAGTTTGATTGGATTTGGTATGGTCCAGGAAAGTATCGTCCGGTACACCCAGCACAAAGGCCGGTTTGAGGCGGTTAATGTGTACTACCTGACGTTTTATGTCAGGTGAGTCCCTGATGTCGTAGGTAACATTCGAGTGTTTCTTCAGCACCGTCCACGGTCCACTCCATGGACTCCAGAATTTTTTTACGACACCTGGGGGTGGCTGCATGTCTTTTAGGTACACCATATCCCCTGCCTCAAAAGAGCGCAGAGAGCGGCGGGCGTTGATGGCTTCCGTCCGTTTCTTCCAGGCTTCGTGTAGGCACTGTGTCGTGGCGTCACGGGCCATTCGGAGATTCTTCAACAAGGAGGACTCAGGTAAAGGTGTTCGAAGCCCTTGAAAGGTGTCGTTCGGGAGGCGTATTTCTCTCCCAAAGGTAAGAAAATTTGGAGTAAATCCAGTACTCTTATGGGGGCTGGATCGGTACGCTGCTAGTGCTACGGGCAACATGGTTTCCCAGTCCTTAGTTTTTTTGGTAATTTTCGCCAAAATGTTGGTCAAGGTTCGGTGGAAACGCTCGCACACCCCATTTCCTTCTGGGTGGTACGCGGTCGTGAAGATCTGCCGTATTCCCCATTGGGCACAAAGTTCGCGTGTCGATCCGGCGGTGAAGGCGGTTCCGCGGTCCGAAACAAGTCTCTCGGTATAAATTCCTTCGCTAAAATTTGCGCGACAGTAGAGGCGGTACAATTGGTGGTAACGTATGCTTCAGCATATTTGGTAAAATGGTCGATCACGGTAAGGAGGTATTTGGATTTTCCATTCGTCACGATGGGCCCCACGAAATCGATGCCGACGATGTGTCCGGGTCTCTCGGGGAGGAGCGGCTTCTGAATCGGGCTTTTCAGATTCGTCGGGGTGTTGCGACGTAAACACGTTTCACAACGTTGCACCTGTTCTTTGACGTCTCTCGATAGTCCGGGCCAGTTTCCGAGTCGCCTCACCACCTTTTCCGTCACGTCGACTCCGGGGTGTCCCGCCCACTCATTCTTATGGCATCTGTCAATCAACCATTCACGAAGTGAACTAGGGATGAGGGGCACCCATTCGTGTCTACCATCGTGTCGCACTCTCATTTCCCACACTCCGTTAGCTTTTCGCAATCCTTCCTTACCGCGACTCAAAACCATCGATTGGACCCAATCATCGAGATCCTGTGCCGCGATCATTAGTTCGCGCGGGAAATCGAGATTTACAACGGCTATGTCCATTCGACTCAATCCGTCCGCATGCTTCATCTGAGTTCCGGGTCTGTATCGGGGAACGAAGTCGTATTCAGCGAGCCTTAGAACCCACCTCCCGATTCGTGATGTCGGGTCGCGGAGGTGCATCGCGGCCGTGAGTGCCATGTGGTCCGTTTGAAGTTCAAAGGTCTGACCTAAAAGATATTCTTGAAAATGGCGGACCGCCCACACAACGGCGAGTAACTCTCTCTCCGTGACGGAATACCTGGTTTCGGCCGGATTTAGTTTTCGACTTGCATATGCCACGGGCCTCTCTTCCCCTTCGAAGTTCTGCGAAAGGACAGCCCCCAAAGCGGAGCCGGAAGCGTCGGTGGCCAACACAAAGGGTTTATTCAGGTCAGGAAAGGCGAGTACGGGTTCCTCGGTCAACTTGACCTTGAGTTCGTCGAACGCTTGTTGTTGTTTACTTGTCCACTCGAAGGGTCGGTTCTTCTGGAGGAGGTCGGTCAAGGGCACCGAGAGCTCCGAGTATCGAGGTATGAACCTCCGGTAAAACCCAGCCAGCCCCAAAAACGACTGCAGTTTCAACGCCGAGGTAGGTACGGGAAATTCCTTAATGGCCTTGACCTTCTCGGGCTCGGTAAGGATTCCTTCGGGCGTGATGCGGTGACCTAGAAAGCGAACTTCGTTTTTCAAAAACTCGCACTTCGACAAGTTCACTTGAAGACGGGCCTCGGTTAGTCGGTCAAAAACTTGAGTCAATTTCTGGAGGTGTTCCTCTCGAGTGGCGGAAAATACTATGATGTCATCCAGGTAAACGAGACAATGATCTCCGAGGATTCCATCGAGGGCATCATTCATGACTCGCTGAAATGTAGCGGGCGCATTCTTCAGTCCAAACGGCATCTTTTCGTAATGAAAATGACGTCCTAATACGGAAAAGGCCGTTTTCTCCCTTGACTCGGGGTGAACTGGTATCTGGTGATAACCCGATATTAAGTCGATGGTTGTGAACCATTTACATTGACCTAACATCGCAAGGGTCTCCTGTAATTGGGGAAGAGGATAAGCGTCTCCCTTGGTGATTTTATTGAGCTGTCGGAAATCCGTGCAAAATCGCCAAAGCTGCTTTTCTCCCGGCGGCGTTTTCTTTTTGACGAGTAGTACAGGCGCACACCATGGGCTAGTAGACGGGCTAATTACCCCAATTGACAGCATGTCCTTGATTTGAGTTTCAACGACGTCGCGGAGGGCGTGAGGAACTGGGTAGGGTTTTTGTTGTGTAACGGTGGGTTGAGTAGTAACTATCTCGTGGGATACGTTCAATCGACATCCCTCCCCCGTAGGTGGCTTAAATAAGTCCCGAAATTTACACAACAATTCCCTAGTTGGTTCCGCGTCCGAAGTTGTGAGATGTCGTAGTTTCTCTTGCAAGGTCACGTCGAACTCGGGTAACGGGGTTTCCCATTGGTCGGTCGGTAGCTCCCCCCACTCCTCTTCTTCTAGACCGTCTGGCGCGGCGCTGAGACATACTTCTTTTTCATCGTTTTGAATCGGGGGGATAATAGAACAAATTTCGGCGCAGGCCTCTTCTTCTCTAAGGGATACGTGGGAACTCGTTTCATTAGGGGTATCGACTATATTGGGACATGGTTCAACACATGAGTCGATTGTGGCGAACTGGGTCGGGCTGTGCCGGTCCGCTGTGTCGAACTGTGTCGCACTGTGCCGATCCATTGTGTCGAACTGTGTCGCGCTGTGTCGATCCTCTGTGGCGGACTGTGTCGCACTGTGTCGATCCTCTGTGGCAAACTGTGTCGCACTGTGTCGATCCACCGTGTCGACATAAGTCCGATGGTAGTTGTGGAGCATCCGATCGAGGCATTTTTCGAGGGAGGTTTTCCCATCAAAGTCCGGCGCGGGGTCCGTGCTGTCGCTTGCGTCGTCAACTTCCCGGAATTCGGTCGGTGTAGTGGGGGTTGCACAACGTCGTGAAATCGGTGTGCTGAAACGCACTTTCGGAGGAAGCGGAAGGTTTTGGGCCGGATTCTTCGTCAAGTTTTCGTAGTGGGGTGTATCGTCGTACCGCTCAACGGGTGTCTCGATAGGGACAGAAACGCCCCTGAACTGCCGATTCCAAAACTTCAGGCTTCCGACGCCATCTTGATTTGTGGCGAAATTTGCCCGCACCTCCGAAATGTCGTCCGGTTTTTCGCAATCCACGCACGATAGCCTTTGCGTGGCGGAGGCAGTTGTTGCCGCCGAAGGGGTGCTAGGGAGAGGAGCGTTGTGATCATGAATTTCATTTTGATCTACAAACGTCCCAAATTCCCGCCCCTCGGGCCGCAACACTACCCCCACGCTGTAGATTTCCTCGGGTGTGTCGACCGGCGTATATGGGCGGATGACGCCTTTTGGGGTGCGGAATTTCATTTCTGGTCCCGTTGTAAACGTGATGGGTACCCTCCGAAGTACGTCGAGCCCCAAAAGATCAAGCGTAGCGCTTCTCCTTGCGAATACTAAAAATGTGTGCTCAAATACACATTCGCCGATCCTCGTGACGACGCGTTGTTCCCCGGAGAAATGTAGGGGCATTCCATCAGCTCCCCACGCGATCGCTCGGGTTGGGAGAATTGGAATCCCCTTTACGGGTGTTGAAAGTACCGAAAGCGTAGCTCCGGTGTACAGAGTCATCTCTCGTTCCTCCGGGCCCAGTCCCACGGTGATTTTCATAGTCCGCGACATTGGAGCTTCCACGGCGGGAACATGTGCCTCCTCGATTGGCTTCTTGTAACGGGCGACCTCCATTGAATGTGCCGGCGCCATGACAGGTTGTGACACGGGGAGGAGACGTTTCTTTTTGTAACAATCCTCCTCCAGATGTTCTCGGACGCCACAGAAGTCACAAAATATGGTCTTGTTCGGGCTGAATGGGCAACTCACGGGGAAATGTGTTTTGTCCGCGCAAAACATACACGGATATCGCGGGGTTGGTTTCTCGGCGCTTCGGCGCTCGCTGGGCTTATCTTGGCGGTGGTCCTCCTCCCTGTGTCGATTGTGACGCTGTAGGGGTTCGTCTTTTCGCGGGCATCGAGCGGCGAAATGTTCAGGACTTCCGCAGTTGTAACATCGGCGGTCGTTGGTAATGGCCGCCAAGTCCCAACGTTCGTCTGTGTCGATTGTGTCGTCTAGGGTTTCCTCCAATTCCTCCGCCTTGCTCAGCGCGTCCTGGATCGATCTGGGGCGATTTGTGATGAGCAGTGCGCTCATGTTTTTGCTGACACCACGTATGAAAGCGCTCAGGGTTTTTCTTTCTACCCAGTCGTGGCGTTCGTGACGTCGGAGTTGTCCTCCTTCTTCCATGACGGCACACCGGGCGAGGCTGCGGACTCGGTCGGCAAATTGGCGGAGCGTTTCTGTGGCGTTCCGCTTGACTGTCCACAGGAGGGCGGCGGCGTGTTGTGGATTTTCCTTCTGGAACCACTTGATCATGTCGTCACGGACGATCTCGTAGACGTTGTCTACGTCGAGCGTATCATCCCGATCGATAAGGAATTGCTTAGCGGTTCCCCGCGCTTTTGTGCGGAGTAAACGGTATCGTTGTCGCGAGGTCAAACCCGTGGTCACCATATCAAAATTCGCAAAAAACGACACAACACTTAATGCACCGGTCGCGTCTGGGTCCCACGACTCTACTTTGAGGAATACCGAGCGCGGTATGTCCTCCCTATCGGCTTCGTGTGTTACGTTATTATATCGCTGAAGGAGAATGTTCATCTCCTTCATTGTCTGAGTCATTGTTTCTACAGCTTCCGTGCCGGAGGACGATTGGGTTTCGGTCCCCCTGTCGCTAGGTGTCGGATTATTGAGGAACATGGTAGCGATTTGTACTAACTACCACCTAGGCACGAAGAAGTCTGTCGGCGTGAATCGGTCTAAGTCGAGAAAAATACAACTACGAGAAGAGACGTCTTCTCGCGTCGTTTCGTGCGGAAGGCTGCTTCTAATGTCACTTTTCCTGTATAATAAATGGATGTACAGCCTACCTATTTTTATTTTTACCTGTCTCAGTGTGTTTTATTTTCAAGGTTTGTTTCGATAGACTCTAAATTTAGAACTGAGCTCGTGTCGAACGGCCTACGAGTTTGAGTGGGTTCGTGTGAGGCTTACTCACACCGGGATCCCACCACTGCCACCAAATTTGTAGGCCTGCTACTTGTGGCGATTGTGTCGATGACCACAGAGGTAGCGTCCCGGCTTACTCGTGGTGATTGTGACGATTGTGGCGACACACCAGTTGTAAGCGGGATTTACGTTCGACAGGGTTAAGGTTTCGTTCCGCGGCGTAGTTGGTAGCAGCACGAGGTTGTGACGCCACGTGCCGATCCCAAGTTCACCGGATGACACAAAACCTAACGTGGCGAGCTCAGGTGGGGAGGGGAAGACAAACAAATATCGAAACAATAGTTAATTTTACAAGGGTAGCGTGTGGTATTTACCTGTGACGAGGCGGTGAAGCGGCCAGTCGGATTCCTCGGGATGATGCAATCTGAAATGTTAGCCTTAAGGGCGTCCTACTGAGAAAATGGCGTCCGCCAAATGCGACGCTGCCGAAGGGGCCTACGAAGGCGTCTGAGGGACGCCTCGGAAAAGATGGCGGAGTGTGACGCGTCACCAAGCTCCGGTTTTTCACACTGAGGAACCAGGTAAAATGAGAAAAGATATTCAAATGCAGATTTACAACAATAAAAGGTAAGTTTATTAAATATGCAAATGGTTTTCTGACTAGGCACACCGAAGGGTGTGTCGAAAAGAAGCCTGACGGGCGCAACAACACAAGTAAGTATGGCACAAGATTCAATGTTCAATAGGATAGATTTTCAGATAGTGTTTCAAATGTACAAATTAATAACTCCAATTTGACTTTATGTTTCAGGTTTCCAGAGTATATCAGTTCAACGTTCCAGGTTTTCAACAAAGGTGAGTATGGTAAGTATAGGTTAACTTTGTGTTGCAGGTACGAATTTAGCATTAAGTTACAACTTTCAATATTACGACTTTTGTCCAATTGTTTCAGAATTACTTCTACGCACTGTCCTAACTGCATTGGCCAATGGTTAGAAGGTAAGTTATAGTTTTCACTCACACGTGTCAGGGCCCTGAGGTATCCTTCCAGGTGTGATGTGGCGGTTGTGGTGGTTGTGGCGACGGACGTCCAGGGAATTCAAGTGTTCTTCCTCCAGATCAATTCGGCGCGAGACGGCAATTTCGATGGTCAGGGATCTTACGAAAAAGCGTTGTGAAAGTATTTGAGGGGGCGGTTTGACTCTAGCAGGTTCAAGTTCACGGGCAGCAGGGCTCACAATGACTTTTACTGAATATCAAGGGGGGTCTGCCTGTGGAGGGGGCTGCTCGTTGGTTTTGTTCTGGATGGTCCCCCTCCGCTCCCTCGACGGACGAGCGCCTGCCAGGTGGAGACTTCTGATTGGCTCCCCCCGCCGAGGGAGGGACGCTCTGGCTGGAGACGGCGTCTTCATGTTGAGGGGGGGGTGACGTCACCTTCCGAGCTGACCACGGATCCGAATCTGACAATCATCGCCGCGGGTGGCTATGACAAATTCGGATCGGAAGGGAGTTAACGAATTAACCCAGTCTCTTCCCTGGAAAGATTCCCCAGTGAGTGGAGACTCACAATGGTATGAAGGTATATTATACCTCTCTCAGTTGTTGTAGGGCCCGAAAAACCATGAGCTGAGATCTGGTTGAGAACACTTTCCCTTGCTTCCCCCTTCGAGTTCTAGCCATCGTTTGAAATCACCTTTTCCAAAACCACATTCGAGAAAGAACGAGTGGAGGGAGAATAGATTGTACTAAAGACAATCAAAAGAAACGCCTGCCAAGTGGTTGTGGCACATAGCTTCCTCGTATCCATAACCCAATTGTAGGTATAGTTGATCCGATACATAGTACTAGTCTCAAAAAACATCGATCTCTAAGTACCTTGCACTACCTTCATAGAGGACTATCTACACTCCAATTTGAACAATCCTGAGAAATTTCGCCGACATTGGATGAAAAAGTAGAAGTTATGACAGTTACAAATATCTCACGTTTGAACATGTGAAAGTTATGGCTGGTACAACGAAATACACGTTTGCACATGCGCAGTAGCAACTATTAGTCTGTAGGCAATGATTTTTATAGGGGACCATCTACACGCTATTCCGTACAATCCCTGAAATTTTCATTGAAATCGGATGAAAAATGTAGAAGTTATGGGTGCGCAAGGATTTCATGACAGACACACGGACAGACAGACAGACACGGAACCAAAATTGTTCAGAAAGGTCCGAAACGAGTGGAAACTTTGTTTCTGGAGAACATTTTTTTTAAAACTTGAAAAGTGAAAACAAAGCTTCCCCTACCTTGGTGGACTCGAACGCAAAAACTGATGGAAAAACAATCGATTTTCTAGTCAGTTGTTGTGGTTCTGTGCCATTATATTTGTCTCTGACACGCAAATAGCAATCAGAGTAGTTTGTGGCTGCGTTTTAGTTGGTGAGATCAGCAGTTTGGCCCTATGAATCACGTAGATGGATGCAGTTTGGCCCTAATCACTTTTCGTTTAAATTCCAGTTTGGCCCTTCGGACTTCTGACCTTGAAACCGATTTCAGTTTGGCCCTTTGAACAAGAAAAAGCAGTTTGGCCCTTTGGGCGCAGAGGTATCGATATATCGATATATCGATCAAACGATATATCGTCAATGAGATATCGATACCTTCGATATATCGGAGAAAATACATCGATTTTTCGACGTATCGGAAGATCTACTTTAAAATGTCACATGTGAAGTAGGTAGGTGAATTTCATAGTTTTAAAACAATATAAAAACGCTGCAAATCATTGCTCAAAGGTTTATTATTTTCTGTATAGATCACCCTCCTGTATAGATCACTGGTTCTCCATCAATAGCACCTACCACAATCTGTATTCTCCCTTGACCTTCCCTCTCAAATTTCAGCTTCCTGCGTTCAATAGGATTGAAAATGGCTTCGGAGCTCACTCAGCTGATCAGTGATCTGAAGAGTGAAGAAGATCTCCTCGAATGCTGGAGACGCCTGGAAGAGCACTTCCATTCAATAGGATTGTAAATGGCTTTGGAGCTCACTCAGCTGATCAGTGATCTGAAGAGTGAAGAAGATCTTCTCGAATGCTGGAGACGCCTGGAAGAGCACTTCCATTCAATAGGATTGAAAATGGCCTCGGAGCTCACTCAGCTGATCAGTGATCTGAAGAGTGAAGAAGCCTTTGAGCAATGATTTGCAGCGTTTTTTACCCACCAACTTTTTTTTACCTACCAACTTTTTTTTACCTACCAGCTAGGTACCTACCACACCATACTGGCTTCACACCTTCACAATCAAGTTTATTAGAAAGAACTAAACGCTTCACACTCGATTGGAAAAATAGAAAGCTTCATATGGAAATTTGATTTCTAGTTACGCAGAAGGCAAAACTGTATACAAATCGAAGAAATGAACAGCGATCGCATTTTAGTCCGATAAAATTTGAATGGAGATTAGACCTCTTTTGCGATTCACACTCATGATTCTGTTTTATCGAAGGAAAACCTTCAAGTACTCGTAGGGACCGAACGGTTGGTCCTACAGAGCTCCGGGTGGTCTCAAAAATTTTTAAAAATTCAATACTATTTAAAATTGGTGAAGAAACGATACCTTTATTTCGAGAGTTTTCGAGCTAGGGCACTCTTGAAAATTTCAACCCTTAATTTTCACCCCTTAGAAGTGACCTACATCAACCAAAAGCTTCGCGGCACAACTAGACCCCAAATGGAGCCCATATACCAAATTTGAACCAAATCGGTCCAGTGTTGCTAAGAAAAGTGCTGCGTACGGCGGACGGACGGAAATTTTAACACAGAATGTGTTTTTGCGATGACCTAAAGAAAAAAACGCTGCAAATCATTGCTCAAAGGTTTATTATTTTCTGTATAGATCACCCTTCTGTATAGATCACTGGTTCTCCATCAGTAGCACCTACCACCATCTGTATTCTCCCTTGACCTTCCCTCTCAAATTTCAGCTTCCTGCGTTCAATAGGATTAAAAATGGTTTCGGAGCTCACTCAGCTGATCAGTGATCTAAAGAGTGAAGAAGATCTCCTCGAATGCTGGAGACGCCTGGAAGAGCACTTCCATTCAATAGGAGTAAAAATGGTTTCGGAGCTCACTCAGCTGATCAGTGATCTAAAGAGTGAAGAAGATCTCCTCGAATGCTGGAGACGCCTGGAAGAGCACTTCCATTCAATAGGATTGAAAATGGCTTCGGAGCTCACTCAGCTGATCAGTGATCTGAAGAGTAGAAGCCTTTGAGCTATGATTTGCAGCGTTTTTTACCCACCTACATTTTTTTTTACCTACCAACTTTTTTTTACCTACCAGCTAGGTACTACCTACCACACCATACTGGCTTCACACCTTCACAATCAAGTTTATTAGAAAGAACTAAACGCTTCACACTTGATTGGAAAAATAGAAAGCTTAGTATGGAAATTTGATTACTGGTTACGCAGAAGGCAAAACTGTATACAAATCGAAGAAATGAACAGCGATCGCATTTTAGTCCGATAAAATTTGAACGGAGATTAGACCTATTTTGCGATTCACACTCATGATTCTGTTTTATCGAAGGAAAACCTTCAAGTACTCGTAGGGACCGAACGGTTTGTCCTACAGAGCTCCGGGTGGTCTCAAAAATTTTTAAAAATTCAATACTATTTAAAATTGGTGAAAAAACAATACCTTTATTTCGAGAGTTTTCGAGCTAGGGCACTCTTGAAAATTTCAACCCTTAATTTTCACCCCTTAGAAGTGACCTACATCAACCAAAAGCTTCGCGGCACAACTAGACCCCAAATGGAGCCCATATACCAAATTTGAACCAAATCGGTCCAGTGTTGCTAAGAAAAGGCGCCTGAGTGGTCACTGATCAGCTGAGTGAGCTCCAAGGCCATTTTCTCTCCTGTTGAACGCAGGAAGCTGAAATTTTAGAGGGCGGGTCAATGGAGAATGCTGAAGGCGCCTGAGTGGTCACTGATCAGCTGAGTGTGCTCCAAGGCCATTCCCTCTCCTGTTGAACGCAGGAACCTGAAATTTGAGAGGGCGGGTAAATGGAGAATGCTGAAGGCGCCTGAGTGGTCACTGATCAGCTGAGTGAGCTCCTAGGCCATTTTCTCTCCTGTTGAACGCCGGAAGCTGAAATTGTAGAGGGCGGGTCAATGGAGAATGCTGAAGGCGCCTGAGTGGTCACTGATCAGCTGAGTGTGCTCCAAGGCCATTTCCTCTCCTGTTGAACGCAGGAACCTGAAATTTGAGAGGGCGGGTCAATGGAGAATGCTGAAGGCGCCTCAGTGGTCACTGATCAGCTGAGTGTGCTCCAAGGCCATTTCCTCTCCTGTTGAACGCAGGAACCTGAAATTTGAGAGGGCGGGTCAATGGAGAATGCTGAAGGCGCCTGAGTGGTCACTGATCAGCTGAGTGAGCTCGAAGGCCATTTTCTTTCCTGTTGAACGCAGGAAGCTGAAATTTTAGAGGGCGGGTCAATGGAGAATGCTGAAGGCGCCTGAGTGGTCACTGATCAGCTGAGTGTGCTCCAAGGCCATTTCCTCTCCTGTTGAACGCAGGAACCTGAAATTTGAGAGGGCGGGTCAATGGAGAATGCTGAAGGCGCCTGAGTGGTCACTTATCAGTTGAGTGAGCTCCAAGGCCATTTTCTCTCCTGTTGAACGCAGGAAGCTGGAATTTGAGAGGGCGGGTCAATGGAGAATGCTGAAGGCGCCTGAGTGGTCACTGATCAGCTGAGTGTGCTCCAAGGCCATTTCCTCTCCTGTTGAACACAGGAACCTGAAATTTGAGAGGGCGGGTCAATGGAGAATGCTGAAGGCGCCTGAGTGGTCACTGGTCAGCTAAGTGAGCTCCAAGGCCATTTTCTCTCCTGTTGAACGCAGGAATCTGAAATTTTAGAGGGCGGGTCAATGGAGAATGCTGAAGGCGCCTGAGTGGTCACTGATCAGCTGAGTGAGCTCCAAGGCCATTTTCTCTCCTGTTGAACGCAGGAACCTGAAATTTGAGAGGGCGGGTAAATGGAGAATGCTGAAGGCGCCTGAGTGGTCACTGATCAGCTGAGTGAGCTCCAAGGCCATTTTCTCTCCTGTTGAACGCAGGAAGCTGAAATTTTAGAGGGCGGGTCAATGGAGAATGCTGAAGGCGCCTGAGTGGTCACTGATCAGTTGAGTGAGCTCCAAGGCCATTTCCTCTCCTGTTGAACGCAGGAACCTGAAATTTGAGAGGCAGGGTCAATGGAGAATGCTCAAGGCGCCTGAGTGGATTGAAAATAAAATAAATAATTGTTAGACATTTGATTTGGTCTAAAACCCTATAAATGTGCGCATCCACAAAGCAGGATATGCCTTTTATAATAACTTTTATTATAAAATCCCTTTTATTATAACTCTTCATTTTCATCTTCTTGGTTAGATGGAGCTCTTCTCTTGAAAGAAGGAAGAGAGATTCTCCTTTTTGGACGAGGTGTCATCTGTCATCATACAGCATAAACTGGAGGTTCATATCAATTGAAAAGCATAGGGTTTTAAAACATTTATAGGGTTTTAGACCAAATTAAATGTCTAACAATTATTTATTTTATTATTGCCAAAGACTCCACATTTATTATTGTTGTTTTTTATTTAACGGATGACTAGCATCGCAAAAACACATTCTGTGTTCCTATGATTTCATACAGAGTATGGAAAAAGAAATAAACCGGGGGGTGCAGGGGGGCGGAGCCCCCCGCCGAGGCGCAAAGCGCCGAGTTTTTTATTCGATTTTCGTATTCTACGTACCTTGAAACGTAAAACATCAAATTTTGAGGGGGGGTTAAACATTTTTTTTCTTGCTCGATTCCAAAGGCTTATTATTGAAAATAATAAACCAAAATAATTTAGGATGACATTTATGGACATATCGGAGTATCTACTAGGAAAAACTTGAAGAAGTAGGTAAGTAGGTAGGTGAATAGAAAAGTTACTAACATCATTTTGAGGGAATTATTTCGATATACTCGACATATCGGAAGATCTATTTGGAAAAACCGTATGAAATACGTATTAACCTACTTTCAAAAGTTACTGGGTATGAATGATCGAAATTCATTGTTTAAAAACTGGAAAAAAGTGCGAAAATGTCATTGCAATGTTAAATTAATTTATAAATTGACAGGGGTATAGGTACTGTGGACGATCATGAACCTTCAAAATTGAAAATAATTGTCGTGAAAACCTGCTTCACTTCGTATAGTAGGTAGTTTTAAGCTGGACGAGACTCCATTAATTTAGGCTTAAGTCAAGTATTTGAGCCTTGAGAGCCACTGTAGGTGAATACTATGTACACAATCATGTCTGAGCTGAAGTCAACAGTCTGAAATCAACCCATCAGTAGGTACCTACAAAATTTGGAATAAAATTACTTGATGTTTTTACAAGTACAGGCGTCCCTTCTCGTCCGTTCATTTCAATATTTAATTTTTACTAAAAAAAATTTTTTTTTTAACTTGAAAACAGGTCGCGATATATCGTTAAATATATCGATATTGACCGATAATATCGTTTCTCTATATCGATATAAATATATCGATATATCAAACGTAATATATCGATATATTTCATATATCGATGTATCGTTGCCATCCCTACATTTGAGTCAAATATCGACAACCATACGAGACGCTTCAACCCGATCTTGAAGCCAACAAAAACAACTCAACGGCGTTTTCAGCGAGTTGAGTCTTTTTTTTTTCCACAAATAAATAGCAAATCTAGCTCTCTTTTTTTGTTTTAATCAAGGAGTTGAGATGTTTTTCCTAAAAAGCACGGAGTTGAGACGTTTTTGCTTAAAATTACGCAATTTCCAAATTACACCCCTAACGATTTCAACCCCTTCCGGGGTGAATTTCGAAATTTTGACTCGTTCATCGGAAAGGTGGGGGGGGGGGAAATTAGAGGATATACGTAAAAACCCCATTTTCGGCCATTTTCGAGTTGAGTCGTTCTTCCTTCACACGGCAGTATTTATTTATTTATATTCTTTTTTCCCAATTGTGTTCCACACCACAATATAGACGATACAATAGTTAGAAATATGTTTGAAATGATACGATACATCGAAAAGATCGGGTTCCGGTCAGTCGCGCGAACACTTTCCAGAAAGCCCAAGGTCCTCAAATCTCTGGAAGCTAAGGCGTCGACATGTTCGTTGAATGTCAATTTTGGATCCAAGAGTACACCATATGGAATCTATGAGGGTTTTAATTTGTACGACGCTTTCAGTCTTACTTTGTTCATACAGATGGGTTTAGTTCCTAGAATGAACTCGGTTCACTTTGGCATGCGAAGTAAAATCAGTTTTCCACTTACTTCGAAAACTCGCTCATCACTCATGTTGCACGAACGAGACCCTTTTGTATCTCGGGATGTGGACCAGACGAGATTATCTCCGCGAATTGATCGCATCCGCCGGAGAAATGGGAGTGAGTAAACACGACTATCTGAACCCGTTTTCAGAATAGAAACATTTTATTGGAAAATAATCCTTTCAGCAACAGCATTTTTATTCTGCGAGCTATGAAAAAAAAGGAGGGGGGAAAAGGCTTGACATTTTGATATAGAGACTTGAAATATTTGGTCCGTGAACCGAATGGGATTGGTTTCGTATCAATATGAGTAATGTCTGGTTAGATAGGGCGGAATTGATGATGTCTCAACAATATCCCATTCAACCTTTACTGCTCCCGTAACCCTCAATCCCCTCCACGGCTTCTCCCCACCTTCTCTTAACACACTACGTCCTTTTTATCGACCCTTTCAGAGAGTTCAGCTCCACAATGCGGTTACATCATCTCGCTGTTACGAGGTTACGGACGATCCCAGGAGAGAAAAAAATTATCAGGACCGCTGCCCAGGTAAAGGGAATTCGTTTGGAAAATAGAATATGAGATACATCGTACTTACAGTTTCTATCCGAACAAAAATTGTCTCAGTCGGTATTTTCTGGAGTTAATTTGATATCCAAGTGATCATCACATAATAACGAAGAAATCCCATTTTCAAAGTTTGGTTTCCTCCATCATGAGATGGAGGAAACTCTCCATGATGAGGATAAACTTTTATTACGTACGTGGATGTCCTAGCATCCATATCTAATATACGCATAATCCAATAATAGGTAGTCCTCACTGAATAGAATACCCTGAAAAGGGTTTCATAATTTTTTTTTCAAACAGTACCTATCCCCCCATAATTTTTTACGAGGAATTCAAATACCACACTCGCACTCAACACTTATGAACTTATTATTTTTTTTTTAATGGGAAACTTATCTGTATTCTAGGTATGCAAATTTTGACGAAAATTTGATGCCTCATACGAGTTTTTAACGGCGCGCAACGCGACTAGCAAGCACTCAAAATCAGGCGCAACCGTGAAAGTGCACAAAAATCTGATTTTGAGAAACCCGAAGTGTGCCACATGAAATTTCATTATTTTTCGATTATTTTTGGTGATTTCAGTTTTTTTTATTTACTTGATCAAATCGAGATTACAGCCTTATTTATTATTGCCATTATTATTAGCTTACTTTAGTTAGACGATTATTTTAGTTTTAGTTAGGTGTATTTTTGAGTAATATCGCACGATGAACAACATGCTGAATAAATAATCGCTTAAAAGCGTCTGCAGTTCTACGAGCATTCCGATGGTGCTCGCAGAACAACTTCACTATATCGGTAATTTCTTTCTGATTAAAACGCATCATGTTTTACTCACTCAAGGACTTTCACAGGTAAAATACCAACCGGGACAGTTGATTTTAACGAGTGAAAATTTTTGGCGGATGGGTATGGATATTCGAGAGAAGGATTATAAGAAGGATCTATGGAGCGGTCAGAGAGGGCCAAGGTTGGAGAGCAAGACAGAATGCTGAAATTTATATCTATTAAAACATGAAGACATAGTTCGATTCATCAACGTTGGGCGCATCCAATGGCTGGGACATGTCGACCGCATGCCAGTGGAGGCCTGCCCGAGAATGATGCTGCGAGCTAGAATGAAAACTGAAAGACGAAGAGGTCGTCTCGGAGTCGCTGGCTTGATGATGTCTTGAGGGACCTTCAGCGTGATGGGATTGCGGAGGTCTCAAGCGGGTGACCGAACCCGGTGGCGGAAGGGAGTTCAGGAAGCCAAGAGCCGCATCGGCCTGTAGTGCTGTGTAGTAGTAGTATATTATACCTAAATTACAATGTCAACTATACGTAGAAAGTGTTCGTTCCATCACTAGCACGATTTGCGCTCACAACTATACATTTTGTTAAAACTGATATTTTTTTTTTTACTGAAACTACTGATTTTCCTAACGTCTAATAATTAGAATGAATGAATTATTCATTTTGCGAAAAATCTAATTCAATTTACGAAAAGTCTAATTCAATTTGCGGAAAGTTTAATTCAATTCGCGAAAGTTCAATTAACTCAAAGTGCGAATACTATAATATAGTATTCGATATACCTATTATATCGGGTCGGACTTATGATTAATCAGAAATGCAAGTTTGAATCACCAAAGATGTCTAATCTCCGTTGAAATTTTAGCTAACCTAAATGCAATCGCTGTTCGTTTCTTCGAGTTGTATTCAGTTTGCAACCAGCAATCAAATTTCCATATCAAAGAACCACAATTCTCTATTTTTTCAGTTTCTCTCCTCCTAATACAATTTGTTATGAAGATGTGAAATATATAATACTACCTATGGCTGCTAGGTGAAAAACGCTGCAAATCATTGCTCAAAGGTTTATTATTTTCTGTATAGATCATCCTTCTGTATAGATCACTGGTTCTCCATCAATAGCACCTACCACCATCTGTATTCTCCCTTGACCTTCCCTCTCAAATTTCAGCTCCTGCGTTCAATAGGATTGAAAATGACTTCGGAGCTCACTCAGCTGATCAGTGATCAGAAGAGTGAAGAAGATCTCCTCGAATGCTGGAGACGCCTGGAAGAGCACTTCCATTCAAAAGGATTGAAAATGGCTTCGGAGCTCACTCAGCTGATCAGTGATGTGAGGAGTGAAGAAGATCTCCTCGAATGCTGGAGACGCCTGGAAGAGCACCTCCATTCAATAGGATTGAAAATGGCTTTGGAGCTCACTCAGCTGATCAGTGATGTGAGGAGTGAAGAAGATATCCTCGAATGCTGGAGACGCCTGGAAGAGCACTTCCATTCAATAGCATTGAAAATGGCTTCGGAGCTCACTCAGCTGATCAGTGAGCAATGATTTGCAGCGTTTTTTACCTACAAACATTGTTTTACCTACCAATTTTTTTTTACCTACCACACCTACCTATTGGTAGGTACTACCTACCACACTATAATGGCTTCACACCTACACAATCAAGTTTATTAGAAAGAACTAAACGCTTCACACTCGATTCGAAAAATAGAAAGTTTGATATGGAAATTTGATTACTGGTTACGCAGAAGGCAAAACTGTATACAAATCGAAGAAATGAACAGCGATCGCATTTTAGTCAGATAAAATTTGAACGGCGATTAGACCTCTTTTGCGATTCACACTCATGATTCTGTGTTATCGAAGGAAAACCTTCAAATACTCGTAGGGACCGAACGGTTTGTCCTACAGAGCTCCGGGTGGTCTCAAACATTTTTAAAAATTCTGTACTATTTAAAATTGGTGAAAAAACGATACCTCTATTTCGAGAGTTTTCGAGCTAGGGCACTCTTGAAATTTTCAACCCTTAATTTTCACCCCTTAGAAGTGACCTACATCAACCAAAAGCTTCGCGGCACAACTAGACCCCAAATGGAGCCCATATACCAAATTTGAACCAAATCGGTCCAGTGTTGCTAAGAAAAGTGCCGCGTACGGCGGACGGCGGACGGCGTACGGCGTACGGCGGACGGACGGAAATTTTTTTATTCGATTTTCGGATTCTACGTACTTTGAAACGTAAAACATCAAATTTTGAGGGGGGGTTAAAATTTTTTTTTTCTTGCTCGATTCCAAAGGCTTATTATTGAAAATAATAAACCAAAAATAGTGACAATATCAAAGCGGTAATCTTTGCAGAAGGGTGATCTATACAGAAAAATAATAAACCTTTGTGAAATAATTAACAGCGCTTTTGTCTTAAAGGCGTCTTGCTATTTCTCAGTGAGTGACGATTCATGTAATAATATTGGTGTCAGTGAGCAGTGTAGGCGGCAATTAACGAGTGCTTAAAATTCGATGATAAATAATGGAGATTTCGGTACCAATAAAAACTGATCCTTAGTTCAACGGTCCCAATGTTTCCGACTCGCTTACTCAAATCATCCAAAGCTCTCTCACCCAGACAAATAAACCACCGAGGAAAACCGACCCGAAAATTGAAATTCTTGGGACCGCGCAGACAGTAAGCTGTCAAAAACATTTCGGCCGAAATAACCTTTCGTCTGACGGTCGACTATGAGTAATGGCATTTTTCTTGACATGCGGGCTGGCGGTGGAACCCGGTGGAAAAACCTAAATCAAACCTCCGTAACGACATGTTGACAGTCACGTCAAAACAAGTTCGAATGTTTTGGCGGATTAACGCGCGAAATGTACGTACCTTCGGAACCTCTTCAGAAGCGAGAAAACAACGTGAAAAAAGATTACAGGGAGTCATTACTCAGTCGACCTGTTGCGTTGGAATCAGGTTTTGTACCTTCTGTCAAAGTCACCTGGGAGAGTGAAGAGTTGTTGATTACAGGTAATCTATTCTCCACCTTATTAGCCGCGGAACATCACGAGGATTAATACTAGGAGTGCTCTGTACGGTTTCTTCCCATCAAAGTTCAGAACGAACTTGTTTCCGAAATTTATTAGGTATTAACCCATTTCAAGCCAAGGGTACAAATATCAGAGTAGTGAGAGCAGGAGGGTGAACTGCTTTACAGGAGGGCGGCTGAAATAAGGCATAGTTTGGTCACCAATTGAGACCGAAAATACTCCAAATTGTATGAATTTTACATTTTAATGGGATTTAAGAGGTCTCAGTCTTCCAAATCGATGTGATTTATCCAATTCATTGTTGTTGGTAAAATGTAAAAATCTATCTTATGGACCGGCATCCGTTTCGACTCGTGGCCCAGTACGCTCAATCGCCCAGGATCGAATTTGAGCACCATAATCAAGCTTTCGGCCAAGAGGCCTCCTTTTCAACAAAAAATTTCCAAAATCGCATCGAGCTCCCGATTGTCGAGAATGTTTTTGAGGAGTTTAGGAACAGTATATTTCAAGGTTTCAAGGTTTCAATATTAAAAAAAGAAAAAAAATCCATGCGAAAACGCATCAGTGGCCGGAAATGGGTTAACTTTTGCTGGAGGCATCCAAAAATGATGGCTCTAACACTGGAACGTTTTCTCACCCTGTTTCCGAGTGAGACTGGTCTAAACGATCTTGAGGATACTGATTCAAGATGGGACAGCTATTAGAATCGAACCAGATCTCCAACTGGAAATTCTTTTGAATGGAACATGTTATTGCTCTAGGGTAACTACAAAAAACAGTTACGCTGGAGGGGGACGTGGCGTAATAATTTGAATTAAATATTTTAGTAGGTTTTTTTAAACTCTTTACTTGGATAGTTTCCCTTTAATCACAATATTTTTAATCGGATCTCCGAATCCTTCAGATGAATATTTATTTTATTATTTGCATCAAACAAGGGAATTTAAACATCTGAATTTTATTTTGCAGTTAAAAAAATTGGAATTTTATATATATTTCAAGATTTTAATTGCCAATGTTCTTGGAGAATCGAAAATGTCCGTCAAGATGGGTGGGAAGTATAGCTTTCCCGCTTAGAAGAACATGGACGTATAGCATTAGTATACTATTAGGCAGTTAATACCATCGATACAATTTACTGGTACAAATGTTAATTTTTACCATCGTGTAGCTGGTTTCCTTGGTCAACAAACAGCAAACGATTCTCTCACTGTAAATTGGCTTTGGCGTTTTCTGTCCTCATTCGTGGTACCTACTAAAGTCGAACGATAGGTAGTTAACGTTTCGACCCAGACGAATTGCGCTTCTCCATCAGTATTGGTTGCAACTTGGTTAACTACTGATCGTGCAGTCGAGGAAGCTAGTCTGGCGTAAACAGGCACAAAGTTCCCATCGCACTGAAATTTTGTCGCTCTATCGCGCGATTATGTTCAATTAGCACTACCTTAATCGTCGTTTATGTAAAACCGGTAGTATTATGACGATCGCGGTACCGAGCCCACAGAGACCTTCTACCTCCATAACCCTTAATGAATGGACAATCGTAAGTTCATTAAAATTTACAATTGCAAGCATGGAGACAGTTTATTTTATGACGACCACCCAATATGAAATGTCTCTTAATTGTGAAATTGAATAAATGTTTCACGTTCTGCTCATGTAAATTACACCATGATCACGTCACAAGAATTTAGTGTTTCTATGATGAAAACATCCCTCAGAAGTTCGTTCTTTAAGTGAAAAGAAAAGAACATGACATGCAACACCCCTCATATTGTTCCATCAGTTGAAACACGATGTTCCCATAGATTGTTTCTGTTACCTACCTCTTTCAGAGAAAAAATAATTCTCCGAAGCCTCGCGTGCTCAGTCATCCCATCCGGGGCGTTCGTGGTGTCGGTCACTTGAAATTTAATAGTACAGGCCGGGAATTGATTGTTAGTAATCACCTGCCTCTACTCTTTCCAAGGAAACACGACCGATCGCCTCGAAACACTGATTCGAACGCAACAGGTCGACTGACTAATAGCCGTTCAAGGTTTCCTCATTTATGGGTAGTTTTTATCTGACCTATTCTGGTTTATTATTTACAATAATGAACCTTAGGAATCGAGCGATAAAAAAATTCGAACCCCCTTCCCTCTTCAAACATTTGATTGTTGACGTTTCAAGGTACGCAGAATCCAAAAATCGAATAAAAAGAAAACTTACCAAGGACCGATTTTCATGAAATTCGGTATATTGGCTTCAACTGGGGTCTAGTTGTGCCCTCATGATGTTGGTTATTGTTTGTCACTTCTAAGGAGGAGCAACTAGGGAAAGAAAGTGGTAGAACGGCCCGAGCGCTATCTAGCGACGATTGGATGAACCTTCTCTTCTTTTTTGGCAAGATAGATGCACCTTCGTTATCGACCAGTGGTAATATCTGTAGGAAACCAGAAATTTGCCCTTAATGAAATGTAATGACTCACACTTGTATCTACGTAGTTCTTAAATAAAGGTCGAGGGAAACCCTGAGTGACTCACGCCATGCAAGGTAGGTAAGGTGAGGTACGGGGAACTGTGACATCAGTTGACGTCACCTTTTTCCACCCTCTTCTTACCTTGTCAAGTCCATATAAAAGGAGGACTCAGGGCTTCCCTTTCATGCACTCGTCTTCGAAAACTCGACTTGTTTATTTCTCGATCTACCTCGCCTCTTCTCTGAAGCCCACAGTTCATCAGAGGGTCTCGGTATGCGATAAAGCTCATCGCGCCGGCTTCTGCTCCCATTTACCCTAGTCGTCGTCTACCTCCAACTAGGTATAGGTAAATGTGGTGCATCCCCCGGGTCGGCGAGCAATCGCGCCTAGGAATGTATCCGAGCTGGCGATCTTAACACTCTTGCACACGGTCTGCGGTAACCCGCGCCGGGCATCGAGTGTTGTCCCGTCCTTTGTCTTCGTTGAGTAGGAACCAATCAAATCGACAAGCAGAAGGAAGCCGATCGCTTTCACGCTCCGACACGAGTCATAACACATATTAATAGAATTTAAGTAAACTTTGTATACATAGGGATCAAAAGTTAGCTCCAGCTTTTGGTCATGTTACTTGGGTATGACTTTTGCTTGAAAAGTATCGATTCTTAAAAAAATCGTTACATAAAAAAAATCATATCGATTTTATTAGATTCTTTTCTAATAGATCGATTCATTTTGAAGAATCTGACATCCCTAGCTCGAGTGACAACAACTGATAAGACTCAATCATGGTGGTGATAGTGACTCCAAAATTATAGTCCCATTGAGCTCACGATAGGCACTGGTGAATTCGGTGAAGTTGTGTACTCCATTGAATACATTACCTGCTTCTTTTTTATTGCTGATTCATTTTCATTCCCCCTCAAATCCCCACGATTCGTCGGTAACCCCCCCCCCACACACACAAAAAAACCCTAAAGATTTCCCCTCCAAAATACCCCTGTCGAAAAAAAACCCAAATTTGGGGGGAAAATCCCCAACTTGGCATCACTGCAAAAGACGCTTAATAACAAATTTTAGCTGACCAAAATAGGATAGGTAGGTAGTTGTTCGATTCTTCGTTGTTCTTCTTAGTTTTGCGTCCTTAATAGCCAGTTATCGAATTTCCTGATTGAGGCACCCACTACACTTTTGTCTTCGCATAGAGTCTGAAGCGTTTATTTCTTCAAACTAAACTTGATGTGATGCGAAAATATGGTTAGTAGGTAGTGACAATGGCAAAGCTGTTCTTTGCAGGCGAGTGTTCGATGTAAAAATAATAAACCTTTGTGTAATAATTTGCATTTTTTTTCTAGTAGGTGGTGTTATTGGAAGAAACGAGTTCTACGCAGACGGGTGACCAGTACAGCAAAATAATAAATCATTGTGTGATAATTTGCAGCGTTTTTTCACCCTTCTGGAGCACTACCACATATTCTTTCTCTCCCCCCAGTAAGCTAGTTTCTTGGCACTCCCGTTTAAATTGGAGTTTCGATCAAAGTGAAACAACTACTTCCACAGTGGTAAACTGTAGTTTGGATTCGATTATTCAAAAGTAAAACGAACATGAAATTGAAACTTTAAAGTTTCGTGTGATCAAAATAAAGCCGGTTGGGAAAAAAGCTCACTCAAAGGGACGATCGAGGGAAAATACCTGAAAACCCCGCGGCAAAGGATAAAATACCGTTGTGTGAGTGAGAATGGAGAGCGTTTTCCTGTCAAAGGTGATAAAACATGCGCACTTCAAAGTCTGGTAAAGTCGAGCTTTCCACCTGGCTGTACGCGAAATATATTATTTCTGTTGGAAGGGCGGATAGTCGGAGGATTGTGATGCGGATTGCTCAAAGGCCATTAACCCTGAGCCCTTCTTCCCTTTGGCCCAGGACGAGCCTCTAGGGCTAGGGCTTGGGGGGGCTTCCAAGGCAGGAGAAAGGTGTAGTCTGGTAATTGGCCCAATTCACGAGTTTCCAGCTCTCTTCATTTCCTGCAGGTGCCCTTATGCCCTCCTCTCCCCCGACCGTCTAATACAACTCCGACATTACATTCTAACGCTCCCTCTTCACCCATCTTTAGTGATATGAAAGGACGTAAAAGGATTAACCCTGTAATAGTCGTTTCAACCTTTCCCCGGTCAACATGAAGTGTGTTCAATTGTTGCGAAGAATACGGCGAAAGGAACAACAATACTTAGTTAGTGGAACAGAGATACAAAAGGCACCACGATACCCACCTGTATAGTCTCCTAGAGAGATGAAGGCTCTACAATATGTTTCTCTACTGATATTTAAGGAGCGGCTTATTGGAGTTTTGGGACTCTCATAGAAACTTCAATGCGTTCTAATATAGGAAGTCCATACAGATGTGTGTTTCCCACTAGGACACACTAGGGATTATGAGGGGTCCTTATTCAAACTCAATATATACAAGTTACATGCCTATTGTAATGTGGTATTTCGAACAATACTAAAGGGAGCGGGGGAAATGAAGAAATAATTGTAAATAGGTACCACAAAAATAGTGTATTTTGTGATAAAATTGAATGAATGAGTTCACGATAATGCTCGTAAATTTATTGTATCAATTATGGTAAAATAAACTAATGGGGAGAGAGAAGAATGCAAAAACATGTACGAGGCAAATATGGATACGAATATAAATTGTAAATATGGACACACCATGTGAGGGATACGAAGGGGTTTTGAAGGTCCGGATCGGGCGGTGATTCTCCTCACTCTCTTGAGGTCCCTGAAGAGTCCAGTGGATGATATGCTGATGATCTGGTCCGTGCAGTAGCACACGAGGTATCATTTCCTATGTAATTTTTCTCGCTGAATCCAATGGTGATATGTTCGAATAATTTTGACAGCTAAAAAGTGGGCCCTTCATTTTCGTACATAAAATATGCATTATTCATAGGTAAGGTAGTGATCATAAATTAATACTTTTCTACTCAATAAAAACATCGACCAGCTAGAAATTTGTTGTTTTTATTGAATAGAAAGGTGTTACTTTTGGCTCACTACCATATTAACGAATAATGTGTATTTTAAGTACGAAAGACCAAAGTTTTCTTCGAAACATCCACTTTCTAGCAGTCAGAATTATTCGGTAGTATCACCAGCGATTCAGCGTAAAAAATTACATAGGAAATGATACCAAAATTGTCAAGCTAGGTATCTTGAGATCGAGGGTGACCATAATTCGCTTGAAACACTGGATTTTCTTGTAGAACACACTTTTTTTTTTTGCTTTCAAACTTGATTTACTCTTCCAATTTGAATGTTAAAAATAAAAAGAAACATTGATAGACCGTTGGAAAGCTGCATTTTCAACATGTTTTTTCCGAAGAGCGCCCATCAAAATAGCCCGGGTGTCAACGTAAAATTTCGATTTAAAAAGATTCATATTTCGAAAAAAATTTGAAGTTTGCTTTTTGACTTGATTTTTTAGAAATAGTTTATTGCTGAAAGATTGTGTTTTTACACTAGGTAGCTTGGAAATTCAACGCTCTCTCCAACGATATCCTCAAATTTGAATTTACTTGGTAAATAACTTGAGTTATGACGTTTTAATGATGTAGGGTCGAAATGCGAAAAAAAAACGTCAAAGTGAAAAAGAAGACATTTTGAGTGGGTTAAGAATAAATTGCTATTAGACATTTTTTGTTGGAAATACCATGTAGAATTGAACCCTGAAGTGATGCCAATCTCAAGTGTAGACACCCTGTACATCTACAACCTTGATTGTAGATGAGGTTGTTTTAGAAGAATTCAATGAGGTACCTATTGTTTGGAATCAAAGTTTGAAACCCCCACCCCTAAAAATTATAGTTATTTTCGTTATTGTTACTTAATTCTGTCGTTACTTCTAGTGTTTTGTAAAAATTCAATTTACTTTAAAAAGAGTTTATAATAATTGTTATTTGTTAAATGTGTGCTGGTTCCTTCAAAACCACTGCCTTCTGGAGCCAAAACGCCCCCCGCTTTATACAAATGGACGTTGGTGAGAACGCAAATGCGCGGCCCCGTTGAAATTTTTGCTCGTAGCACCACTTAAATAGAACTGCCTAATTCCCAAGTGTGGTAAAACGTTCGTCGCGAGTTCAGGAACATAATTACACGATCGCGAAACACGGACTTCCGAGTGAAGAGGAGCCATCGAACTAAAACACAACTAAAAGGTGTTTTAGTTCGATGAGAGGAGCATCTCCTGGGCCCAGGTAAATCTATGCCGTCCGGCTTTGCAAGGTAACGAATAGTTTCCCAAAACTATATTTAAACACCTATATTACAGTATAATCGGCTTAACCCTGGAATGGATGGGTCAGTTTGAGGGCTTATAATGGAAATATGGAGTAATATTTACTCCCACTTACAAATACTCAATTTTGTTCTCACTGTTTCGTTTAAAAGTGATGGATTTGGAGAAAATAGCTACGAACAACAATGTAAATAACTAGTTAGGTATGTATTTATTTGTCACGTGAATAATACCTAACGATACCTACTCAATGATTCTAGTAAATAATGTACCCGTAAATATCTGAATAGGAAGGCTCATAACATGTCATGGCAATAACAATATCTACAATTCGCCAGACTGGGTTCCTTCAGTTACTTGGCATCAACTTGGCTAAACATAGGTAGAAACTTAAGTCTTATAACAAAACATCAAAATTCAAAGTATCACGATGACTTAGTAACAATGAGAAGCTGGGGAAAAACATAGGTACTAGAAAGGAACCAAATTATGAACATAAATTTCCAACATACCAAACTGATAAGAGTTCGGGCAAGATTTCACTGTATGATTACCACAAATGGGTTTCGATCAGCCTTTGCACAATGTGGTTGTGTATCGTTTCTCAAACGATGTGATGACTCTTTCTTTTTCAAGTAGACGGTTCACTTGATTTTCTTTGTGATTCTGTTCAGAAGAAATTATATTTCTATTCTCTTCTCTTCTTCTTCTTCTTCTTCTTCTATTCTCTCTATTTCTTATACTTCTATTCTCTATTTACTCCACTAGACCTACGTTTTCGGAAAGAGAGTAATTTTTACTCTCTGACTTTTAGAAGAAGCCGCAACACTTGGAAAAGGTGCGATTCACGACCACCGCACTTGCGTCACGATCTACACATCCTTACTGAGGCATATCATGAGTTTAGTGGTGCTATCTATGCCCACCATGTCCATACAACCTACTCAATACAGTGAGGAGTAAAGTTTACTCCACCTTTCCATTCTAGGGTTAAACAACAAACTTTCCAACAAAATTCTTTGAGATACAAGCATAAAGCAGGAAACCCGAGCTTATCTTCAAATTCGAGGACAATAAATTACAGGCTGAATGAGAATTTATTTTCGAACTCTTCATATCACAAAGAGGTTCGCGTCACCCTTCTTCGCAAGGAGCAGGGGCACCTCTTGAACTTCTATCTCCGTAATACTGTAGGCAGGATGGTAGTTACTGTGTAATTAAAAACTTTGGAGAGCACCTACCTAATAAATAAGTTGACGAGCTAATGAATCTTGATAATGAATTTCTACGAAGCTACCTCCTAATCCCGGGGGGAATATTAATGCCCGGAGAGTAAGAGAGGGAATAAGAGCTTACACCAACACTAACACCCACGGCTACACAGAGCTACTACCAGGACTTTTAATATTCCCTATGATTTTTCACCCGTTCAAATGAACTTTTTTCTCTTCTCTTCTCCCACTTTCCAGCAGTTTTTATCCGTTTTGTTTCCGTAGTAATTACCTTGGCGAAATATTCATGGCTGCATGAAAAACTCGTCCCGCAAACAGAAAAATGCCTTTTCAATAACAAGGATTTACGCACCGTGATATTAACAAGCCCTGCGATTACGAAGAGAACCTTTGAAAGCGTATTTCCTCTATGATCAAAAGTTGAATTCAGGTGTAGTTCAGTCAATTAATTTGTCTCTAATTCAATTCCAAAGGTAGTTTCATAATTTTCACCCTCCTTGAAAATACAGCTCATACAGTCAAAGAACGCAAGTTGCTGCCGTTCGCAAAAATTCAGTTCTATTGTTTGAGGTAACTAATATTGTAAATGCCATTATGTACGTATCTAATAACTACACTGACACGAGGTTTAGTTCCAACAATCACGTCTACCCGTAGATGTGAATGAAGTAGATTTCTAATGAATGAAGGAACCGAATCGATTGAACCAACAACACTGTCTGGTACACAAGAATACTTGAAACAGATAATTTAAGTTATGTATTTCGATTCCCTAACAACGAATCAGTTAAGCAGTCCATATCAGGTATTTCAGAGGGCCACTGGAGCAGTCTGTGGTTTAGCAGAAAAAAACCACCAAAATGTATGGAAAACCATAAATTTACGAATTTTAAGTTCGGGATACAAAAATCTACCCTTGTTTACAGTTTTTCTGAACTGGTTAAGAGCTCCTCATGGAAAATTTAACTATCTTTTCAACGGAGTAATAAGATTTTTGATTTTCTCAAAAAATGATAGAGAAGCCATTTTAGTGCCGCAAGGTCGAAACTGCAAAACAAAAACAAAAATCATCAAAGCGAAAAAAGTGGCATGTTAAAGGAAAGTGCTATGTGGGAAAAGTTGTTGCAAATTAGTTGTTGAATCGACATCTGAAGTATTGTTAATTGGTTCTGGGACACCCCTTAAACATCCTATGTTCCGCTTTTGGTTTAATATTTTCCATGAGTCTTTGGAATCAAGCAAAGAAATAGAAGTAATCCCCCCCCCCCTCCCCGTTCACAACATTTGATAAGAAAAATTTTTGATAAAATATCCTAACAAATTTTTATTTCCGCTCGACGTACGCTTTGCCTCGTTCTAGTGGACTGATTTTTATGAATTCCTAATGAAGAACATTTTAAAAACACCCTAGCTCGAAAACATTTGATACAATACCTATCTATTGTGTTCTAATCAAATTAAAATAACGACGATTTTGGTTTATTATTTCTAATAATAAGCCTATGTGATCGTATCGCAAAAAATTTTTATAACCCCCCCTCAAACTTTGTCACTTTACGTTTCAAGGTGCGTAGAATCCAAATTTGCAATGTCCGTCCGCCGTCCGCCGTCCGCCGTCCGACGTCCCCCGTCCGCGGCACTTTTCTTAGCAACACTGGACCGATTTGGTTCAAATTTGGTATATGGGCTCCATTTGGGGTCTAGTTGTGCCGCGAAGCTTTTGGTTGATGTAGGTCACTTCTAAGGGGTGAAAATTAAGGGTTAAAATGTTCAAGAGTGCCCTAGCTCGAAAACTCTCGAAATAAAGGTATCGTTTTTTTCACCAATTTTAAATAGTATTGAATTTTTTAAAATTTTTGAGACCACCCGGAGCTCTGTAGGACAAACCGTTCGGTCCCTACGAGTACTTGAAAGTTTTCCTTCGATAAAACAGAATCACGAGTGTGAATCGCAAAAGAGGTCTAATCTCCATTCAAATTTTATCGGACTAAAATGCGATCGCTGTTCATTTCTTCGATTTGTATACAGTTTTGCCTTCTGCGTAACCAGTAATCAAATTTCAATATGAAGCTTTCTATTTTTCCAATCGAGTGTGAAGCGTTTAGTTCTTTCTAATAAACTTGATTGTGAAGGTGTGATGCCAGTATGGTGTGGTAGGTAGTACCTAGCAGGTAGGTAAAAAAAAGTTGGTAGGTAAACTCGGCGCTTTGCGCCTCGGCGGGGGGCTCCGCCCCCCTGCACCCCCCGGTTTATTTCTTTTTCCATACTCTGTATGAAATCATAGGAACACAGAATGTGTTTTTGCGATACTAGTCATCCGTTAAATAAAAAACAACAATAATAAATGTGGAGTTGACATTAACATGACAACCAATAAACATATCACCAGATGTTTTTTCTGTCGCTTTTTCGTGACGATTTTTTTTCGGTAGGTCATCGCAAAAACACATTCTGTGTTAAAAAAATGTTGGTGGGTAAAAAACGCTGCAAATCATTGCTCAAAAGCTTCTTCATTCTTCAGATCACTGATCAGCTGAGTGAGCTCCGAAGCCATTTTCAATCCTATTGAATGAAAGTGCTCTTCCAGGCGTCTCCAGCATTCGAGGAGATCTTCTTCACTCCTCAGATCACTGATCGGCTGAGTGAGCTCCGAAGCCATTTTCAATCCTATTGAATGGAAGTGCTCTTCCAGGCGTCTTCAGCATTCGAGGAGATCTTCTTCACTCTTCAGATCACTGATCAGCTGAGTGAGCTCCGAAGTCATTTTCAATCCTATTGAACGCAGGAAGCTGAAATTTGAGAGGGAAGGTCAAGGGAAAATACAGATGGTGGTAGGTGCTATTGATGGAGAACCAGTGATCTATACAGAAGGGTGATCTATACAGAAAATAATAAACCTTTGAGCAATGATTTGCAGCGTTTTCACTTTTGGTTTATTATTTCTAATAATAAGCCTATGTGATCGTATCACAAAAAATTTTTATAACCCCCCCTCAAACTTTGTCACTTTACGTTTCAAGGTGCGTAGAATCCAAATTTGCAATGTCCGTCCGCCGTCCGCCGTCCGGGCCATAAAAGGCCTTAGAATCGGTCTAAAAAACCCGTTCTTTTGCACATAGACTCCATTTGGGGTCTAGTTGGTCCTAACGTCGAACTATTTCGATCGCTTAATTCGTATAGAAGTTATGGGCAAATAACCGGCCAAAAAAGCTGAATCGGCCACTTAGAATAGACCGATTTCGATGAAATTTGGTATGTAGGCTCCATTTGGGGTCTAGTCATGCCCCGAAGATTTTGGTTAATGTAGGTTACGTCTAAGGGTTCCAAAATGAGTTTTGAATTTTTGAAAACGCCCTAACTCAAAAAATGTTGATATAAAGGTATTGTTTTTCCTTCAATTCAGGATTCTATAGAATTTTTAATATTTTTTGAGACCATCCGGAGCTCTGTAGGACAAATCGTTCGCTCTCTACGAGAATTTAAGATTTGGACGTACGATAAATCAGAAACACGAGTGTGAATCGCTAAAGAGGCCTAATCTCCGTTCAAATTATAGCTGACCGAAATACGATCGATGTTTTTCTTCATGTTGGATGATTGGTGGCTTTGCAGACGAGTGATCTATAGAAAAATAATAAACCATTGTGTAATAATTTGCAGCGTTTTTAACAATTGTTTGACGCCACCCAGAACTCTGTGGAACCAACCGTTCGCTATTTAGGATAATTAATCATCTAATTCATGTTTTCCATCGATTCAAAATTGTAGTAAGTTCTTAGAAACGAATGAAACCACCAAGAGGTTACCCTCACAACTAAGTGAACAATTTCATATAGAAGACATCTACAAATGTTCATGTTTGTTGTTGGTTGTGAACAATAAATTAGGGGTGTGTTTGAACTGATATCCACCTCAAAGAGAGTTCAAGTCACATGAATCGAATAGGAAACACCTCAATAAACAACTGAATCAGCTTTGATCCATTTACTAGCTAATTGGAGACGTTCGAAGGTGTCTAATTGGAGGTGTTTGAATCGACTTAGATCAGAAACCGATAGTGAGAATCTTTTGTGGATGTAAAAATGGACTGGCTCTGCAGCCCCTCCGGTCACTTGAAAAGCCAATTTTTATTGTTTTACAACCATACTCATGGAATAAAATTTATTCCATTTAATAATTTCATTATTTAATCATTTAATACTGATGGATTAGGAAGTTATTAAGCCCCACCCCTTTTTTCCGCCCAATGTCATCTTATTCAGGATTTTTGCGCCAATCCTAATGAGGAATTTCACCATGTCGGAATTTCCTATTTTTGACCCCAAAATCGGATTCAGCACTTCCTAATTTACGAATAAACAAAACAGTTTAGAAAATACAAATGTTTAAAAAACGCGGGAAAATGACGTCATCTTGGAATAGTTCATTTATGGCTGCTTGAAGCGCTGAGATCGAGAAATCTATAGTCCCCAGATGCAAAATTTCACGAAACAGTAAAGTTCGAAATGGAAAAACTGAAGAAAAAAAATAGAAAAAGCAAGATGGGGAAAATTAGGTTTCCCCTGTTTTCGTTTGATAACTTTTCTCTTAGAAAACACGATTTCGTCGTCCTAATGGGCAACACTGGGAGGAGACGGCGATCCGAACAGCCCAATCAGCGAGCGTTCCCGCTTCACGTCCGTTTTCCCGGTTAGTTTTGAAATCAAAAATTTTGATTGTCTCCTAAAAATAACAGGAGACTTATTTTCCGAAATCAGCCCGATTTTCATCTATCCCACACCATTAACTATTCAGGAAAAATACAAACAGAATTCGGTGAAATTCCTCATTTGGACCACCGGCTGCCACTCATCTGGACCCAGTTTATGAGCGTTGTTTATATGGGTTGGAGTAGTTTCAGCCGTTTGGCTGAGGTTTGAACGAATCTTGTTCAACTGTTTGGTTCTACTGGAGTCGTTTCAGTCCAAGTCAAGAGTTTCGGTGTGGTTCAACATTTTGACCGCTCTCCTCTTTCCAAGACAAATCGTCATATTTCCACATTCTGATCCAAAATTTGCTTAAATTTTTGGTTTATTATTTTCAATAACGAACCATTGGAATCGACCAAGAAAACAATTTTTATCCCCCCCC
This sequence comes from Apolygus lucorum, assembly GCA_009739505.2. Classification (NCBI taxonomy): domain Eukaryota; kingdom Metazoa; phylum Arthropoda; class Insecta; order Hemiptera; family Miridae; genus Apolygus; species Apolygus lucorum. The sequence continues at coordinate 22,686,178 of CM019179.2, forward strand.
CCCTCAAAATTTGTTGGTTTACGTTTCAAGGTACGTAGAATCCAAAAATCAAATAAACTTTTTGCCGTCCTCAGTTAGCATTGATCGATTTTGGTGAAATTTGGTATAGAGGCTCCATTTGGGGTCTAGTTGTGCCCCGAAAATTTTGACCACGCGGAGCGCTGTAGGACAAACCGTTCGCTCGCTACGAGAATTTAAGGGTTGGACTTATGATAAATCAGAAACACGAGTGTGAATCGCAAAAGAGGCCTAATCTCCGTTCAAATTTTAGCTGACCGAAATGTAACTGATGTTTTTCTTCATGTTGGTTGGTGGTAACAATGGCGAAGCCGTGTTCTTTGCAGACGAGTGATCTATTGAGAACAATAATAAACCATTCTGTAATAATTTGCAGCGTTTCCTTGAAAAATTCGCTAAAACGTAGATGGGCGCGAAAATATGAATACTAACTAAAATATTGCGGAGTGTTCAGTTCTGTGAAAGTTGTGTCCTAAAATGGCAATTAGGAAAGATGAAGTAGAGGGTTATAGACTCATTAATAATATTGATTAATAATCATTCTGGTCACATAAGTTTCGACTACTAATCTATATAAAATAAACTCCACATCCAAGTGAAATGTAAGGTTCTGTTGCAATTTTGCTCTTTATATAGTGATATGAAAACATAACTACTCTTATACTGGAAACCTAACTTGTTATAATATAACAATAATATAATATATTATTATAATATAATATTATAATAATATAATATTATTATATTATAATAATATTAATAATATTATAATTATTATTAAATTATTAAATTAATTAATAAATTATATATTATTATATAATAATAATATATAATTATAATATTATAATATAATATTATTATAGTATTGGTAAGTACGTTACAAGTGCATTTACTAGTTTTTTTTATTCAATAACTATATCAACGGACTCTTGGTATTCACGGTAGATGCATGCTCAACACTTTTCTGTTAAACGCGCGACTTACAGAAACAACATTGTTACAAAATTCGACGAAGGAATGAATTATTCATTCAATTCGGTTCGAATTCCAGACTTGGAGGGAATCCGATAGCTTGTTCCGTTCCTAGCGGAATTTCAACCTGCGTCCCAAAAGGAGGTAGTCACGGGGAAGGCAAGAAAGAATACGATGGTGTGTCAAGGGGGATGAGCCCCCTCTGGAGCTCTAGCTACAGTATCAAGTTTATTTTTGTTTGAAGTATTTCCGTTCCGCAGGGAAATAAAACTTATTTCGTTTTTCCATTTAATTCCACCTCTCCTTCTTTGCCACCTCTTCCCTCCGCCGGGAGGTTCTTTTCAGAAGTTGATAGCAAACCCTGTTAGTTATAATTTCACCTTATACTCTCACAGAGTAGGTATACACTCTGTGAAACTACATAGTGTATAATGCAGGTTGAATCAGATCATCCATCTGATGTACTTAAATACCCGTAGCTTGTATGAGTAAGTGGGTAAGGTGGAAGTAGGTTATACAAGTTAAAGTAGGGTATATAAAGTAATTAAATTTTGACATGGATTTTTTTGTTTTGACTGGGGTTCAAGGAATTTTTCGTTACACTTTTTTTTTTGCCACGAATAATGCAACGATACAACCTGTAATCAAATTCATATCTACATATCGGTAGCTATGAAGCAAGGTTCTCTAGAATACTGCAATATATTACGAGCGATGGGAATTTTTAGAAAAAAAATCTGTTTATTCATTGAAAAACTGATAGGTAGGTCCACAATAATTGTGGACTTAAAATGATGGAATTAAAATGATTAAATAAAAATGGAATTGAAATGATTAAATAAAATACACGTTAGATAATTATTATCTAATGTGTATTTTATTTAATCATATTAATTTTCAAATTACACTACAACAATGGACATATTCATGATTTATTGTTTTGGTTCGTTATCTTCAATAATGAAGCGTTGGAATCGACCAAGAAAAAAATTGTTTAACCCACCCTCACAATTTGTTGGTTTACGTTTCAAGGTACGTAGAATCCAAAAATCGAATGAAAATTTGGCCGTCCGTCCACCGTACGAGGGACTTTCCCCACTTAGCATTGACGGATTTTGATGAAACTGGATACGTGGGCTCCATTTGGGGTTTAGTTGTGCCCCGAAGATTTTGGTTGATGAAGGTCACTTCTAAGGGTTCAAAAATAAGGGTTGAAATTTTGAAAACGCCCTAACTCAAAACATTTTGATATAGACGCATTGTTTTTCCATCAACTTTAAGTAGCATAGAATTTTTAGAATTTTTTGAGACCACACGGAGCCCTGTAGGACAAACCGTTCGTTCCCTACGAGAATTTAAGGGTTGGACTGACGATGAATCAGAAACACCAGTGTGAATCGCAAAAGAGGCCTAATCTCCGTTCAAATGTTAGCTGAACGAAATGCGATCGACGTTTTTCTTCAAGTTGGTCGGTAATAACAATGGCAAAGCCGTGTTCTTTGCAGACGAGTGACCTATTGATAAAAATAATAAACCAATCTGTAATAATTTGCAGCATTTTTGACATTTAGGTACACTTTTCCCCAAAAATAAAAGAACTACCGAAGATCCGTTTTTTTCGAGTTGTTTGAGACATCAAGGTCTATCCGTGAAACCAATAATATGACTAAATTATATCTTCCCGAGTTCAGGAGAGCTCTGATTGTAAGTTTCAAAAAAGGGGTGTGAGGCAACTGTGCAACGCACGGGTATCCCGTTTGTTTTGATTGATATTTTTGGTTCCAGCAGAAGATCAAGAGTGACTGAACAAAATTTTAAAAAATTGAGGAAAATCGGTCCATTAAGGGCTGAGAAAAATGAACAGAAAATACCCTAAATTACTACCAAGTACTGACTCGTAAGGGTTGGGCTCACGATAAATCAGAAACACGAGTGTGAATCGCAAAAGAGGCCTAATCTCCGTTCAAATTTTAGCTGACGACAAGTCTTTGCAGACGAGTGATCTATATAGAAAAATAATAAACTTTTGTGTAATAATTTGGAGCGTTTTTGAAATTCCATTTATTGTTGTTTGAAGGCGGGAAGCCGTAAGTAATTTCTCAACAAGCTGAAATATTTCATGATTCCATCTCACGAGCCTTCATCAATCATTTGTCTTAGCACCATGGAACGTTGTCAAAAATGGTTTCCAAAATTGGATTCACAAAGTTTTCCCAATGGTATTAGGAAGACCTGAAATTCTCATTTCCCGAGGGCTTTCTTTGTAGTTTTGTAAAAGCATAATCAAAGAGAATTCCTTTGTCGAAATCCTTCAAATAATGAGGTTGGAGCCAGTGACAAATTGGAATTAGTTCTTATGCTTCTAGTCGTAGACAAGTTACCGTGCGATAACAAAGTTTTCAAACGTAATAACCATATTAATTACATAGTAAGAAATTACAAATAAATACACTTTGTAACTTCATCAAAAAGACCAAGATCGTGCAGTTGGAAATGTAAAAGAACGATTGTCAGCTAGGAATTAATTTATGTTTTAGTTTGCTGCTGAAACCAGCGGTTATCCTGTTCTTTCATGAAAGTCCGCCATTTTCGCTTTGTAGTAAACAACTGCTTTTGAGATTATTAGAGCTCAGCTTACCGGTACACGTTCATATTGGTCTCTGGAGAATCCAAATGAAACGAAACATTGGAAAAGTATTACTGTGAATTGGAGTGTCGAGAAGTTTGAAGTAAAGAAAAAATAAAGACGAAAGAGAAAAAATGTATTGTTGGTAGAGAAGGAGAGTGGAAGTATATGATTGATCGTTGACCGACTTTTAGAAAGGTGAAAACGTCGTATAATGTACATATATGGATGAAAAGTAAAGTAAACAACTATTTCAGGTTGAATTTTCGCCCGAGTGACATCGTCAGCAGTCTTTAAAAAGATGTTATGGTTTTGCTAGTGGCGACGTGTTGGTGATCTAACCAGTGAAATTACAATGAACTCAAGTGGCACTTCTGACATTCAGAAATTGACCAAGAAAAGTACCTAAGTATCATGATAAATTAATCACAATAGTTTGCTTCAAATATGTTGCTAATAAATTGCAATAAAGTTTTTTATAAATTCGATTTCGAATTTTAGTGACAGGAAAATAATGGAAGGGAATATAAAAAAGACTATTCGTCAGGCCACCTCGAGACGTGATAAAATGTTTAAAGTGAGTGGCGAGTTGCCCGGAGCGGTGGTTTTTCAGTGACCAAAATGTTTCTCGAGTATCAAAAGCTCCAGTAAACTTACTCCCAAGTAAAACAATTTAATTTACATAATAATCTTCCAAAACGTTTTTGTAGAATTAATCAACGGAATTGAAATACACGCGACACTGAGCAAAAGAGAAACTGGATGATGAAACAAGCTCGAGCATGAATATTCAACTTGAAAGGAAAGAATGGAGGCAAATTAAAATTAAAAGGAAGAAAAAAGGACGCCGACTGCGCCACATGGAAATAAACTGATTCATATAAACCTACTCTTTAATTCAACAATTTAGTTTTTATAACTGTTCTAGTTAATTTTTTTTTTTCAAAATATTGTTAGATATTCTCAGAGGAAATGAGAGTTGGATGTGACTTGAACTGGTCCGTACATTTCAAATTAAGAAAACATCAGGTAAAAGTGGTGACACAACGGAGCACATTTGCTGAGATGCTCATTCGAATAACTACTCAGGGTGTCTCACATAAAATGGATAACTTCGATTTTTTCTATGAAGTTTTTTATACCATTAAAAACCTGGAATTTTTCGTGGAATGCACTGCCTTGACGAACACCAGCACTTATTTTGTGATATTCTGAAGTGGCGGCATGCTTTACTCGGAAGTATCAAACTGAGAGATTATCCGTTCACCAGAGTAGTTCTAGCATGCAAAAGCAAGGGTAGTAGCGATTCTTTAAGATGTTGTTTGGATTAGTTGGAAGACACAAGTAAACCCGACCAGTTTGTGGTTGTTGGGGAATAACGTAGGAGGTTTGTGATTCAATGCCGTTTTACACAACTTACAGTAAGCCAGATGTTCGCGTTAGCCTCTTATGAATTTTATAAATGAAAAGATGATGAGAAACCGTCTCATTATCCTGCCAAAGGCCTATTTTGTCTTAAATAGGACCCAAGGGGGACTGTGATTGAATTGTTGAACAAGAATATTATTATGAAACAACCCGTAAACCTCTGAGAAGGGAGGAGGACCCCCCGAGACAAAGTCAATTGAGTTCGAGGGCGAAGGAGATGTCAGCAGAACGAAAACAGATAATCTGAAATCAATTGGAATTGGAATGTTTGAGTCAACAGACGCACCCCTCGACGTCTTGATTGCTTACGACTTCCCGCCGGCTCCCCTTTCAATGGGGCTGTGGAGAGGAAAGTGAAAATTATGGAGTCGTATCACTTATGTCCGTCGGTTTGGAAGGGACGTTTAGTTGGTGACGTTGGGGGACCATTGGAGTTTGAATAGGCTTGCACGTGAAAGACAGATGGGGGGTTGTCATGGAGACAGGATGAGGTATGATATTATGCCGATACCGACAGGAGGAAGTTCTCCAGGAGTGGAGTTAATTCGAAATAGACTCGTCTGAATTGCAGGCTTACTGCCACTCTTCTTTTAGCTATGTAATAGCTCCATAGCTGGGAAATGTATCAGAAATCCCTTCGTAACTACGATTTTTAAGATTTAACAATGTAAAATTGCTCAAATTTAATTGACTTTAAATTTTATTGCGTTCGATGACATTATGACAAGTTGATGGATATCCTCAAACGATTAGGTATCGATGGCCATGACATTTGAGTCATCTACAGTCTGTAATGATGTCAGAGTTTACAGGAACAAATCTGACGAGAAAAAACGCTGCAAATTGTTACACAATGGTTTATTATTTTTCTATGTAGATCATTCGTCTGCAAAGAACACGGCTTTGCCAACCAACACGAAGAAAAACATCGATCGCATTTCGGTCAGCTAAAATTTCACCGTAGATTAGGCCTCTTTTGCAATTCACCCTCGTGTTTCTGATTTGTCGTAAGTCCAACCCCTAAATTATCGTAGGGAGCAAACGGTTTGTCCTACAGAGCTCCGCGTGGTCTCTAAAAATGCTGAAAATTCTATACCATCTTAAATTGATGGAAAAACAATACCTTTATATCTACATTTTTTTTAGTTAGGGCGTTTTAAAAATTTCAACCCTCATTTATCAACCCTTCAACCAAAATCTTTGGGGCACAACTAGACACCAAATGGAGCCCATATAACGAATTTCATCAAAGTCGGTCAATGCTAAGTGAGGAAAGTCCCTCGTACGGCGGACGGACGGCCAAATTTTCATTCCATTTTTGGATTCTACGTACCTTGAGACGTGAACCAACAAATTTTGAGGGAGGGTTAAACAGTTATTTTCTAGTTCGATTCCAAATGTTCATTACTGAAAGTAATAAATCATTAGTACTCTGTGGTGAATGGTTTGGTGGTCAACAACTTGTGGTACGCTGATGACATCGTGTTGCCAGCTACTAGGTCTGAGGATCTCCAATAGCTTCTAATTAATGTCTCAGCCACAGCTTTCAGATGTGTTTTCGACTTAACGAGTTCGAGACAAAGTTGTTTATATCAAAGAAAGGTGACAGTAAGTGGCATTTGCTACTCACCTGCCAGGAGATTGTATCCAGGTTTAAACGATGGTCCCCTATGAGGGTAGTGAAAGTTACTTAGAGATTGGTGTTTTGAGATTAACGGATACGAGGAAGCTATGTGCCACACCCACTTGGCAGACTTTTTTTTTCTTTCATAGCTTTACGACCTTTTGAGAATATTAGCTTGGTCGGCAATCCGTCTCCAGACTGAACGATCCTGTGTTTTCCTTCTCCATTACCTCACACCTAGCTCGTTGAGATCACTCTCAATGTCCTCTAACCACTTCTTCCGTGGTCTTCCTCGAACCCTTCGTCCTCCAGGATTACCGTGCAACACCCTTCTTGCTTGGCTATCAGCGCTAGTTCGCATAATGTGGCCTAGTAAGCGCAGCCTGCTACTCTTAACGACCCAAACTACTCCTTGCCTCTTATAAAGATCCTGCAGTTCAGCATTCTTCCTTATCCTCTAAACTCCATCGTCACAAACTGCTCCGTAGATTCTCCTTAGAACCTTCCTTTCCCAAACCTTCAAGGTTCTCATGGCTTGGCTGGTCAAAATCCAGCATTCAGAGCCATACGTGACGATTGGTCTTATGATCGATTCATAAATCCTTGCTTTTAGGTCCCTAGAAAGGATCCTGGATTTCAGGAAGCTCTGCAGTCCAAAATATGCATGGTTCCCAGCAGCAATTCTAGCTCGAATTTCTTTAGAATGATCACTGTCTGTGGATATCAGTACACCTGGGTATTTAAATTCTTTAGAGCAATGCTAAATACATAAAATTACCAAAACTGTAAAGTTCTTTGAACAATAAAGTAACTTATAATGAGAACAATATAAAACACCACCTACTCCAATAACATCTAAATAGATGGAAATAAACTCGCCATTGTGTCCATTATATCGTCTGAAAGGAATAGGCCTGCTGGATGGAGTGACAGCACTGGATGGCGTTGACGAAATCCACATCAGAAGAAACAGCGTATGAGTGGTGCTGAGCAGTAATATGTCTAATGCAGTCAAAGACGGGTGTAGGATTCAAAGAAATCGTTGGCGTGATAATAAGAAATTTTCTAAATATGAAACACAACTCCCTTGAAATATCATTGCTGCAGAACGAGTTCCAAACTGTCAAGATCTGAAAAGCAGATGGGCGAAACCTTACAGACGTAGTGATAAAAATCCAAGAACCCCTTTCCCCAACCTTTTGACACTCGTTTGTTTCAAGCTCTTAGAAATATATCAAAATGTTTCAACGTGCAGCGGGAAGAAAAACTATCAAGACGTGAAAAATACACCCGTCTGCTCTACAACGTTTCCAGGAAACTACCGATACGTGAAAAGAAGATCCCGAGCGCCAATCGCCAGATTCCTGAAATAAAAGAGACATTTCAGAGGGTCAAAATGGTTTCAAACGACGACGGAGAATTGAAAATAGAAGGGAGAAATTCCCACGAAAATGTGCGGAACAAGACAATATGAAGGGAGGTGTCCTCGTAACCTTTTCTTTCCAGAAACGATCGCGAAGTGTTGTCAGATTATTGTTGCTTTTCTCTAAGTACTTATTTTTCCTCGTTGAAGTTGTCACGGAGGTCCGCGATGCAGACTGCATGCACGATGTGAAAGTCGAGAGTACCTAGTTCCCTCAGAGTTGTTCTACGAGAGATTTCTAGGTGATCGTCAACACGGTGCTGTTTCGAATCGATTCAGAATAAAGCTTCCTTGTAGACAGGTGTCTGTTCAGAAATTCAGTTTGTTCGATTACAATATGAAATTGAATGAATTCTGAGCGTAGACGCTCAAAATTGGTACCATTCTGTAGATTAGAGGTGACCAACTCTACTGATTATGAAGCACGATATAAATAAGCTAGATGATGTTTTCTTGTATGGATGTGAGTCTTGGACTCTTAGTGCGTATTTGGAGAATCGCATAAATGCTCTGGAGATGTATTTGTACAAGAGAATCCTCAAGATTCCTTGGGTTGACAGAGTAACGAACGACGAGGTATTGAGCCGAATGGGGAAAGAGAAAGAACTTCTGTGGACTTTGAAAGAGAGAAAGACGCATTATCTTGGTCACGTAATGCGTGGAGATAAGTACGAAGTCCTCAGAGTTATAATAGAAGGAAACATATTGTTTAGTAATGCATGCATTCCAGGGGACGTCCCATTGGATAAGTATTGGATCAGTTGAACCAGTTGTTAAGCGATAAGACTGTTTCTCTCGATGTAATTTATCTATTACTTTACGGAATAAATAGTGACACCCCCCCCCCCACCATTATAAACCATAACACTTCTAGCGGCATGATAGCCTCGAATCTGAAGAGCATTTTAAAATCCATGATCTACGACACCCAACATGCGAATTCAAGTTCACCCCCCCCCCCACCACCAATGGTGCCAGTCTGGCACCAAAGCGGAAATACGTCGTAATATTGAACTTTCATCTATTAGGTTTAGTAGGCAGTCCGTCGAATGTCATCCGTATTCAAGTTGAATCACCAATAAACCCAAGAAATATGAGGTTTATGGTGCCCTAGCACCATGGTGCCACGACTTTTATTTCCATGGTGGTACAGAAAGTAATTCATGCAAATCCTAAGGTATAATGAGAATTTTTCCTCAATTTCAAAGCTTGGATACGATTAGTAAGCAGTAAAGGAACCGAAATATTGAAAAACTGGATATTTTGTGAATATTATCCCCCCACCCATCCCCTCCTCTTGCAAATTTTGGTACTCTGGTGAAATCATGTACAACTCGGAAGTTATTTTAGTCAAACAAAAAAAGAAACACACAAATCGGTTGGAAATTGAGGCCTGGGCAGATTTTACAAGATTATGCCCGCAAACGTACGTTTTTTAAGCATTAACCCCCCCTTTCCCTCCCTTAAAAGGCGAAATTCGAAATTCCGGCGCCGTAGTGCACAACTAGATAGTTTTCCGCGTCGAAGAAAAAAAGAACCACGAAAATCGGTTGAGAACTAAGGCCTGTGCAGACGACACAAGATTATGCCCAAAAACACACGTTTTTTGAGCATTAACCTCCCCTTTCCCCTCCTTAAAAGGCAAAATTCGAAATTCCGGTGACGTAGTGCACAACTAGATAGTTTTTCGCGTCGAACAAAAAAAGAACCAGGAAAATCGGTTGAGAACTAAGGCCTGGGCAGAGTACACAAGATTTTGTTACACACACACACACAGACATACACATACACACACACACACACAGACATTCACCTATGGTTTTTTTTTCGCGGATTTGGATTCAGAATGGTCTAAAACGGATTACTGTGTGGTTATTTTTTTTCTGTAGAGTGTTTTCACCCTTAACCTCAGATCGATCGCATAAGGACGCCCAAGTCTTACTGTGGGACGTCCTAAAAATTGAGGGCAAGCGGTCAGTTGGGCGTCACAGGAACTCGTGGTTGAAGGACCTTCGTTCATGGTTCGGATGCTCTTCGCTCGACTTATTTCGTGCCGCTTCAACAAGAGGTGCACTTGCCATCATGATCGCCAACCTTCGGACGGAGACGGCGTCATAAGAAGAAGAAGATGATGTGATAGCTGATGAAATCGTAAACAGTCACTCCAGCGACGCTTTTCGGTGCTCCTCAGCAGTGCAACCTACTCTGTGAGTTAAGTAGTAAAAATTACGATTATAATCTGGTGTTCCATGAATAACATTAGAAATAGTCGAGAGCACAAAACCTCTTTTTTCATTAATATAACATGTGTAAGCTTTCAGTTCAAATAACCTAAAACTGGGGACTAGAGGTGGAAGATCCAACCGATGTCATTAATTCCTTCCACCGATTTTAAGAGGTTGTTGTTGCTGGTTCTACTACAACATTCGATTTTCTTGATTCTATCTGCGTGCTAGCATGTAAACCCGAGAACACTCCAAATCCAAAAGACAGAAGGGAGAAAGAACACGAGAAAAACTGTTGAGGGCGGTTATATTGAACTACAAAAACATGTTATGAGTAAAAACATAAACAATCATTATGAAAATATAACATATATTTGTTACGACTAGAAAAATTATTACACAAAGGTTGAACTGTAACCCTGTACTGCACCCTGGACTGTAAACCCTTAAGTTCTCATTGGGAGCGAATGGATTTTCCTACAGAGGTCTGGGAGGTCTCAATCAATTCTAAAAATTCAATGGAGAATTCGGCTCGATTTCAGACTCTGGAATTTCAAGTCAAATCCTATAACAGGGCCCAAGAATAACGTTCAACACCAGAAAAAAAATTACCGTAGAAGAAAATGCCTCAAAAAGTGAAACCTCTCTCGAAAAACTACGCGTAGATCGAAGGAAACTGATGACGTATCTCCCTGGATCTTCCTCCTGCAAAACTGTGCCCTGGCGAAGCGTGAAAGGAGTTTCAGCAAATAGTGTCAGAGAATGTCAACAGGTTGAGTCGTAGGCACCCTTGTGATCACATGAAACAATCCACCCAAATAATGCGATTCTAATATCAAAAATAGAATAATATAGAAGCTAAATAAGAGAAGGTGAAGACTAATAATGCTTGATAAATTAATAGGTAGAATCTTATTGTAAAAAAATTGAGTGAAATTGATTTTTTTGGTCACTTTTGAGTCGTCTGGGTTCTTCCTGCCAGTTCGCGGCGCACTCTGGTGTTCAATCATTGTTTTGTGTGTCGAACATTTTGGAATGACCCCCAGAACTAAGACATGTCCATGTCAAAATGTTGTTTTGTCGCTTACTGGTTGGAACTGAACGTTCTTCTCATTACTAAACAATACGCTTTTCCATACTAAAAAGTTAGAAACCCAGAGGTGTTTCAAAAATTCTTCCAGTACACAACTCCATGTACTCGCACCACGTTTATGCATTTCTTTGTATCTTATGGGAATTTCCTCTTTAATCAGAGTGTTTCCATACCTTTTCAAAAATGGATATTCCTAAACATCACTTCGGAATTTCTACAAAGAAACGACAATAAATTCCAAGTACATAATAAAAGTAACAATAAGTCGTATCGGGTCCCATCTTTATCTATCGTTTTTAGAATACTCGTCACAAATCACAATAAGTCATAATAGATCACGGGTGTCACATCAATCACAATCACAATTCGCTCCTCCTGTCAACCTCCCCATCTCCCCGCTCAATTTGACCATCAATCCTCATACACGTATTCTCTTCCTACCAATTCAGATTTGATCTCGGATTCGGAAGTCGGAAAAGTTTTTCGATTTATTCGACGGAAGTATATCTCGGAAGGACTATTCCGTATTTCAATTCAAATCCCCTGATGAGAGAAGCATTGAGTGGTATTGTTACGGTATTTCAGCTGGTTAAAAGCCGATTCACTCGCTTTGGCGAATACTTACCGTGTTTTGCCCTATTTTAGGCCGACCCATGAGTACATTTCTACTTTCCCCAACCCACCATATATTATGGTATATTCGGATTCAGCACAAAATTTCTGGTATCACCACACTTTCAAAAATTAAAAATTGTCTAGTAGTATATTATATTACTATGATCATGATGGTAATAACCACAAAAACGAAAAACCCCAGTTTTTGGCTTACCTATTTTTTAAATTCGGATCCATAAAGGTTGTCCTAAATTTATGGCTAATGAACTCGTCTTTTTGTTTGTTTTTATGCAAATTTCAACCAAAAACTTGAAAGTTTTGCTCATTGTCGTTCACCGAGCACAATAGCAGAGTGGCAGAGGTGCTAAGGGAGGAGATGGCAGCACGGGAAGAAGCTCAAAGACAAAGGAGCGAAGAAGTAATCCAGAGCTTGGAAGCGAATCGACAAAGAGTCATCAAACGAGTGTGCGGGTCATCTCAATGGCTGTCAGTATTGCCAACAAAGGCAGATAGTTGTGATCTGTTAGCAACTCAATTCAGAGATGCATTGTCCATCCGGTATTCCCACATCCCCCAAGACCTACCCATGAGTTGCGATGGCTGTGGGTCATCTTTTGACTTAACACACACTATCAACTGCAAGAAAGGGGGGGGTGGTTAAAAGGGGACATGATGACGTGCGGGACGTAACCATGGCAATCGATGATCTAGCCTGGGGGGGTGCAGTGGTCGAGCCAGTGATGCAGGAAGCAGCCGATGGACACCCCGCGTTGGTGGGCGACTTTGCAGTGAATGGTGTCTAGGAGAGGCCAGCGTTTTTCGATAATCGCATTGTAAATGCTGACGCTGCCTCCTACCTCTCCCAAGACTGGCACCAAACAGCTCGAATGGCTGCTCGCGAGAAGCACACAAAGTATGACCAGGCGGCAGAGGACCATCGAGGGTCATTCACACCCTTAGTCAGTTCCTGTGACGGGGCTCTGGAACAAGAATTCGGAGTCTTCCTGAAGAGAGCAGCTTTTGTGTTGGCTGAGAAGTGGCAACGACCTTACTCCCAACTGACAGGATGGCTTAAGGTAAAAGTACAATTTGCCATCATTCGGGCGGTATCACTTCGGCTACGCGGCGCAAGGAGGAAAGTACGCTCACTAGGATTGGAGGATGGGGCGGCGTTGTCTTCCATGGTGGACCATTGAAACCATAAATTCTCGTACACTCTGCACATATCCCACTCTTGTTATCATCGCCATGTTACCCAGAAGCTACAATATTGTTGACATTCTACCTTCAAACTTGTTAATAATAAAAATTATTATTAAATTCAAAATAAAATAAATTAAATACTCAAGTTTTTTATTAGTCAAGTTATTTATCGTCTGGACAGTGGCGTCTCCTCCAGGCAAACATAGCAAACACTGTTTGCCCTACTAAAAATATAAAAAATGAACAAATTAAGTTTTGTTGAGATTCTCCCATATTTCCATTTTTTTGGAAGTAATATTTAGCCGATTTTGGAAAATTTTAATACAATTTAGGGACTATTTCATGATAACCAAGGAAGTTAGATGAAATAGGAGAATGGAATAAGTAGGTACGTATTTTTCCTAGAATACTATCCCGCAACACACCAGAGAGTTGTAGAGATTGGTAACTACGATCGATTTGTGGATGGTATGTGAACTAGCGCGGGGACCGGCGATGCAAGGCAAGCAGTTCAAAGAAATGAATTTTGCGAGACTGTTTTGGATGAGAAAAGACGATCGGCGGGTAGGCGGGGTTCAATGCGAGGTCTAGTATTCCTATACCCCCACTATAATAGCATAAGCCAAGGCAAACAATCGACTAGCTGTCTCGTGACCTTGAAAGCAGAGAACATTGAAAGATGAGCCATGGGTTACGCTTCCTTAGCAACCAGTAATCAAGTTTAATGAAGGAATTCTTTATTTATTTGAATGACGTGTGAATCGTTTATTTCATCTAAATAAACTCGATTATGAAGCGAAAACATGATTGGAAGGTACTAACAATGGCAAGCTGTTTTCTTTGCTGGCGCTTGATCTATAAAAAATAAACCGTTGTGTAATAATTTGCTACGTTTTTCATTATTGGTTATTCCTCTAAGACTGGTCAAGGTGTTTGCCTGACGAATATTCTCACCTGACGCCACTGCGTCTGGAGTGATAAATATGTGGATTGATATACATATTATACAAAGGTTACACCTTCTAATGGAACACCCATCAAATTTCCGTCGTAAAAGCGGTTAAAAAAATTTTCAAACGGTACCCCCCATAATTGTTTACGAGCAATTCAAATACATATCACACTTTCGTGCGCAACGCGCATTCGTTTTTTAGGACGTCCCACAGTGAGACTTGGGCGTCCTTATGCGATCGATCTGAGGTTAAGGGTGAAAACACTCAACAGAAAAAAATAAAAACACAATAATCCGTTTTAGACCATTTTGAATCCAAATCCGCAACAAAAAACTATAGGTGAATGTTTGTGTGTTTGTGACAAAATTTTGTATCGTCTGCACAGGCCTTAGGTAGTTTTCAACCGATTTTCGTGGTTCCTTTTTTGTTCGACGCGGAAAACTATCTAGTTGTGCACTACGTCACCGGAATTTTGAATTTTGCCTTTTATTGAGGGGGGGAAGGGATGGTAAATGCTCAAAAAACGTGCGTTTGTGGACATTATTTTGTGTACTCTGCCCAGGCCTCAATTTCCAACCATTTTGTGTGTTTCTGTTTTTGTTCGACTCATGAATCTTCCAAATTGCACACTATTTCATCACAGTATCAAAATTAGCATGGGTATGGGGCAAGTGGGGGGATACTAATCACAAAATATCTGATTTTTCAATCCTTTATAGGTTTTATTATAGCTTACTAATTGTACCCAAGCTTTGAAATTGAGGTGAAATTATCTTTGAACTTCTGGATTTCCATGAATCATTCTCTGTACCACCATGGAACTAATAGTGGTGCCACCATGGTGCCAGGACATCATAAACTGCATATCACGTGTTTTTTTTAAATATATTTTCAATAATGTCCTTTGGAATTGGCCAAGAAAAAACATTTTAACTCCCCCCTCCTCTCTTCATAAATTTGATGGTTTACATTTCAAGGTACGTTGAATCCAAAAATGGAATAAAAATTTGAACGTCCGTCCGCAAAACGCGGCACTTCCTCAGTTAGCATTGACCGATTTTGCTGAAATTTCGTTTGTGGGCTCCATTTGGGGTCTGGTTGTGATGTATATCGATATATAATACACTTTTGTGAAAAAGTTTGAAGCGTTTTGTGTTTCACCTTGAATACGGTTGTGGACTTCGATGGACTGCCTACCAAACCTAATAGATGTTAGTTCAACGGTACGACATATTTCCGCTTTGGTGTTAGACTGGTAGCATTAGTGTTGTGAGGTGATGGTGATGGGGTGGGAGGGGAGGGGGGTGAATTCAAATTTGCATGTTGGGTACCGTAGATCATGGATTTCAAAAAGCTCTTCAGATTCGAGGCTCCAATGCCGCTAGAAATGTTACGCTGGATAAGGGCGAGGGAGGGACCACTATTTCTTGCTTAAAATACTAAATAAATAATATCGACTGGAACTTTTGTCGAGTTTTATCGCTTACTAACTGGTTGTAATTGACCTAATGCTTATCCAATGGGACGTCCCCTGTAATGAATGCATTACTCAACAATATGTTTCAAATGAGAACGCCCATTTATCATTTCAGATTTGTATTTTAAGCCAAATTTCAAGAAAATTTGACCTTCATTAGATTTTTTTAGTGGGCGCAATGTTGTCCAACTACCAAACTTGAGCAAAATATGGATTTTTGTATTCCTCAAGTGAGGTGCTAGAATTTAATAAAAATAACTAGAATTTAATTCAATTATTTTTAGCTAGAGATTTCCTTATATGAATTCCTGAGTTCTACTGCTCGTAATTTTGCGCTCACTAGCGTTTTAATTAACGTGGTGTCATTTGGCAGCTCTTGACGGTGGAACAAATAAACAGACAGACAAACAGACATTGATTTTTACGGTTCGCTGAAAGTTGATTTTTGAGCCCCATGAGGATTTTCCATTCGGATAGGAGGTCAGTGTTGAGGAGATCGGATTTAAAATCCTGCCTGAGAACCAACTAACCCTCCTCTCTTTTCACTCGGTCGTTTCCACTTCACCAAGGGGGATCCTCGCCGGAACATGTTTTATGCGCCGAGATCCTCCTCCACCCAGGAGGCCAATTGATTGCTTTCAAACCGATTGGCCTCCCCCCCCCCCCCGCCCCACCGAGCGGTCACCCAGGTAAAATGAATTAGTAATGGCTCACCTCAAGAGACATGTAACCCGGAAAAACATATCGCTTCCTGCTGTAAAATACTCCTCCCCCTTCCAAATCCGCTCCTCCCTAAATCGGATGCCTCCTCCTCTTCCCTTCTCTTCACCGCTGGATCCGCAATCCCGCTTGGAAATAAACGGAGCCATTTATCTTCATTGTAATCCCCGATAAAATTTCGATGGAATCGAGATAAATTCATTTATTTTAATTCACCAGGTGGATTTATGGACACATCTATTAATCCTGAAGGATAGTGATAAACTAAAGTGTTAGTTTTAGATGGATGAGCGGAACCTCCCTGATATCACCAAGTACCAATTACTTCCTGCAATCAATCCATAGTATCTTAACCCTTAATATCCAGAGGTATCTTTTTGTAAGTCCTAGTTTTACATGCGACTGTTAATCCTCGTTTAACCCCGGAGTATTGTAGGTAATTTGACATCCTTTAATACTATACCTTCTTCGTATCGACTAACATGAGGGGAAAACAGCAGAACACGAAACCAAAGATGTTGTTTTAACCTGGAATACACAGGGTGTCTCACGAGTCCCCCCCCCCCTCCACACTAAATTTGTTATTTTTGTAGAAAGAAGAAAAAAAAATTGACACTTTATGTCTTTGCTTTGGCATACTAACGGAAAACGCTGCAAATTATTACAAAAAGGTTTATTATTTTTCTATTATACGATAGATCACTCTTTTGCAAAGAACACGGCTTTGCCATTGTTACCACCAACCAACCATAGATACTACCTACCTACATCGATCGCATTTTGGTCAGCTAAAACTAAAACACAAGATTCACACTCGTGTTTCTGATTTATCGTAAGTCCAACCCTTAAGTTCTCGTTGGGAGCGAACGTTTTGTCCTATAGAGCTCCGGAAGGTCTATAAAAATTCTAAAACTCATAACTATCCTAAATTGATGGAACACCAGTACCTTTATTTCAAAATTTATTGAGCTAGGGCGTTTTCAAGATTTCAACTCTTTTTTTCATCCCTTAGAAGTGACTTATATCAACCAAAAGCTGCGGTGCATAACTAGACCTCAAATGGAGCCCACATACCTAATTTCATCAAAATCTGTCAATGCTATTCCGCGTACGGCGGACGGACGGCCAAATTTTTATTCGATTTTCGGACTCTACGTACCTTGAAACGTAAACCAACAAACTTTGAGAGGAGTTAAGACTTTTTTTCTTGGTCGATTCCAAACGTTCATTATTGAAAATAATAAGCCAAAAGTCGCGCCAGTCGACAGTCCTCATGAGTAGGTTTCAGGCCAGTCCAGTTCCCCCACCCCCGAAAATCTAAGCAGGCGCGACTCACTGGGCTCGTGAGAATCATATTTTCGGGGCCAGTCCAGTTGAATTAACGCATTTCTTCATTGCTGTTTGTTTATAGTCCTTATTTTGATGACCTGCAGTTGAGCATCTTCATCTAACGAGAGGTTGTGCCCGCCAAATGGTTTTATCAAGTATTCTCTTAAAGGGAAAGCATTATCTTCCACTATAAACCCCCTTTTGGCAACAGTTCATTATTGAGTGCACTAAGCAAAGTCGTAATGTGGAAAACTGTGCAGTTTGAACCTGAGGCTTTTTACTAAATGTTTTCTTGTAGCCAAAATTTTCCCTAATTCGAATATGCATACCGTTGATTTGTTTATTTGTTTGTTTATTTTTAGAAAAACGGGCAAGCCCAATTACAAAGTTTAGGTAATTCAAAATAATGGATTGATAGGAGATAACAATTAAAGATAATAGAGACACGTGTAGCTCAACACAAAAACAATAACAATTTCAACTTATACTAAGGAACGTACATAATATGATAGTGACTAGGATGGTTGGAAGCAGGGGCGTCGCGTGATAATATTCGTCAGGCAAACAGCTAGGCTGCAAATAATTACACAAAGGTTCATTTTTTTCTGTATTGATCACGTGCCAGCAAAGAACTCAGCTTTGTCATTGTCACCACCTACCAACCATGTTTTACCTTCACAATCAAGTTTATTTGGAAGAATTAAACGCTCCACACTCCACTGGAAGAAATAAAGAATTCCTTCGTTTAGAAATTTGATCACTGGTTGCTGAGGAAGCAAAACTGAGTACATCCCAAAGAAACGACCGGCGAAAGCATTTTGGTCAACTAAAATTTGAAGGGCGATCACGCCTCTTTTGCGATTCATACTCGTTTTTCTAACTTCTCGTAGGGAGCGAACAGTTTGTCCTACAAAGCTATGGGTAGTCTCATTCGATTCCGAAAATTCAATGGTACAATCTTAAATTTCTGATAAAACAATACCTTCATATCGAGAGTTTTCGAGAGAGGGTGCCTTTGGAAGTTTCAGCCCTTCTGTTTCACCGCTTAGAAGTGACTTACATCAACCAAAAGCTTTGCGGCACAACTAGACCCCAAGTGGAGCCCACATACCAAATTTCATCATAATCGGTCCATGATAATTAAGGAAAGATCCGCGGACGGACGGATTTATGTTATATTCGATTTTCAATATCTACACGTACTTACCTACCACAAACGTAAACCATCAAATTTGAGGGTGGTCAAACTTTTTTCTTGAAAATAATTAACCAAAAAGGGAGACTCTGAATTTAGACCCAATAAGATGTGAAACCTTCATTCTACAATGTTTTGCAATTATTTCCTAGTGTCTATAAAAAAGAAAAACGATTAGGTACAGTGAAATACAGTAAAATCGGGAACGGGACACCAGTCAACGTCATACAGCTGATATTTGCGGCGGCGAAAAAACGAACTGCTTTCCTTCTTTGAGATAATGTGGGTGGATGGATATGTTATGTCTTCATGCGTGAGCTAATTAGTATCCATGGCTCATATTCCAAGTATTCAAGGTCACGAAACAGTTTTCCTACTGTTTGCAACAGCTGAGAGTATGGTAGTGGGGGTATGGCAATACTGGACCCTGCGCTGACCCCCCGCCACCCCGCCGATCATCGCCTCTCACTCTAAACAGTCCCGAAAAATTCATTTTTTTGAACTGCTTGCCTTGCATCCAGCGATGCAAGGAGGACCAGCCCCCGTGCTAGTTCGCTTATCATCCGCAATCATCTACATTACCGACCTCTCCAAGTCTCTGGTGTGTTGCGGGCTAGTATCCAAGGCAAAATACGTACTTTCTTATTCCATTCTCTTATTTAATCTAAATTCCTTGATAATAATGAAATAGTCCCTAAATATTATAAAAGTTGTCCAAAATCAGCTAAATATTACTTACAAAAAATGGAAATATAGGAGAATCTCAACAAAAATTTATTTATTTATTTTGCATATTTGTAGTAAGGCAAACAGTGTTTGCTATGTTTGCCTGGAGGAGAAGCCACTGGTTGGAAGTTGGTTAATTGGTGCGAGTCGATTTGAAATTTGAAAGTGATGAGGTGAAAAAGTCTAGATCGGGGTGATTTGCTAATATTGAGTTCATTTCGCGGGGGATCCTTGAAAGTGGTCTGTGGTACGAGTAATTTGTTGGATTGAACGTGATGTGAAAGAGGGAAGCTGAACGAGAATAGAATTGAGGTATGGAAATATTTATCTGCGCTAGAAGAGAAGGGGAGTCGATGGTTCCATGAAACCAGAAGAAAGGCCAGGTCAGACCATCTGCGACGGTCCTCCAGTGATCGCAGGTTACACTCAGCCAGTAAATCTTCGTAAACAATGTCGCCAGAAGGGGTCCGTAACTTGAACGCAGGAACTTCCTTTGAACTCGCTCCAATCGGGCAATGAGGTACTTGTAGTGTGGAGACCATACTACCGACGCGTATTCGAGAATGGGGAGCACGAGAGATTTGTACGATGGTAGGAACGCTGGTGAAGTCCCTTGTGTGCGTCTTCAGAAAACCCAGAGACCTCATCGCTCTGCTCGTAATAAGGTCGATATGGTTACAGAAGGTAAGTTCTAGATCGAAATTGACACCAAGATCACGCACCGTACGAACCCTAGACAGCGGGATCCCGTTTAGTTGGTAATCAAAGGTTATGATGTCCCGGGTGCGATGGTAGGTTATTGTAGAGCATTTGCTGATGTTTAGGAATAAGTTGCTTGATTCGCACCAGTTCATAAGTCGGTCCAGACTCTCCTGAAGCCGCGAGCAGTCGGAAGGTGATCCAATGTAAGAAAACAATTTCAAATCGTCCGCAAATAGGAGACACTTTGTCTGTCCAGCCACCTCACATACTTCATTTATCATCACGAGGAAGATCAAAGGGCCTAAATGGGAACCCTGGGGATCGCTTCATAGTTGAATAACTTAACAAGGGACAGCCTTGAAGACGCCATTCCATCCATAGTTGGTTCCAAATTTGGTTCTACTGGTTACGTGTGAACGATCTGTCGATTGGCTACGTGTGAACGGGTACTGGCGCGAGTCAGCTGACTTCCAATTCACGCCAGTTCGCTGGCGCCAGTCAGCTAGACTGCCCACTGGCCTCGTGTAATTTTTGGTCTTTTTTGTAATTTATTTTCGAATAATTAAGCCCTAGAGTTAATTTTATACACAGGATTCAATCCGAGTTTTGAAACATTCATTTTGTTTTTAAGTGACTTTCAACCCGCAAACCACGATAACCATGAAAACAAATGAAAAAAATTTGCTGACTACCCTAATAAGATGGTGAATGATTTACAAAATTATATTCAGTAGCTGTGAAGATTATTCCCAACCCTCGTAAATCCGCTCTTGTTCTTTACGTTAGATGGGATCTGGCTAAGGGAACTGGCGCACGCAATACTGCAGTTGGCTCTCTCGAGGACGTAAATTCAGCTGATTATTACCGGAGAGCCCTGAGCTCTATTACTCCAGTGTTGACACTAGCGTAGCTCTACATGGCAATGTTCAAACGAGAACAAACGCTGACACAATTCCTGTTCGTTAGGTGAGGCAGGAGACCAACAAGGCGCACGTTGAATCTATAAAGCGTTTTGGGCAATCTGGGGCCTATTTCTCATAGGCAAATTTTGAAAGTTTTCTTTCTTGTTTATTTTGCGAATTTTGAGTAGTTCCTGAGTGACTAAGCGTACTGGGCCTATTGGACCATTGCCTATTGAACAATAAAGTTACGCTGTCACTGACAAACTCAATGTAAGAGTCTCACATAGTCAAAACATTATTTTACAATATAAATAAATTTATGGCGATCTGGTTTGAGTCTACTTAATAGTTGGAGAGGACACATTGATTTCATAGTGAAGCGGTCAGCAAGAGCCACCGGACACTTAAAAAAATTAAAACGCATCAACATGATTGCTAATTTGACATTCGTATTGGCATTGTTGATTAAAAAATTTGCAGTCCAAAATAAGCCCATAAAGTCCTAAAGCCTGTCTGGACTTATTGCACAACCCAGAGCAATCGAGACATAATTCAGCGCTTCCAGAATAATGTACTACGATGCTGCGTTGATGCATACAGGTACTTTATAAATGACAGACTTCACTACGAGCTGAAGATTGAATCTGTCAGGCTGTGTCAATCACCTTTTGAGGCTCCAAGATGTAAATGAGGATGTCATCCAGCTTCTCAACACATATGATCTGCTTAAGAAGAAGAACTTAAGAGAACCAAGCCACATGATCTAATTCACTTCAAATCAAAATTTTTCGAGTTAGGGCGTTTTCAAAATTTCAACCCTTATTTTTCAACCCTTAAAAGTGACCTACATTAACCAAAAGATTCGGGGCACAACTAGACCCCAAATGGAAAAGTGCCGCGTACGGCGGACGGCCAAATTTTTATTCGATTTTTGGATTCTACGTACCTTGAAACGTGAACCAACATATTTTTAGGGAGGGTTAAAAAAATTTCTTGGTCGATTCCAAAGGTTCATTTTTTTAACCCTCCCTAAAATTATTATTTTAAATTTTATTATTTTAAAATTATTATTTTAAATTTTAAAATAATAAACCAAAAAAATTGATGATTGAAAAATATTGCAATTTATTACACAAATCATTTTTCTGAGATCACTCGTCTGCAAAGAACACAGCTTTGCCATTGTCAAACTCCACACTGTTCTAAGAAATAGAGAGCAAAATATTGCTGATACAAGGGTTTTACGTTTGCGCATGCGCAAAGACGACTATCAATTTGGGGGCCTTGATCTTCATAGGGGACAATCTAATCCGCATATTTTCTGAAAATTTCATCGAAATCGGTTTGAAAACGCTGCAAATCAGTGCTCAAAGGTTTATTATTTTCTGTATAGATCACCATTCTGTATAGTCTCCATACAGTCTCCATCAATAGCACCTACCACCATCTGTATTCTCCCTTGACCTTCCCTCTCAAATTTCAGCTTCCTGCGTTCAATAGGATTGAGAATGACTTCGGAGCTCACTCAGCTGATCAGTGATCTGAAGAGTGAAGAAGATCTCCTCGAATGCTGGAGACGCCTGGAAGAGCACTTCCATTCAATAGGAGTAAAAATGGCTTTAAAGCTCACTTAGCTGATCAGTGATCTGAAGAGTGAAGAAGATCTCCTCGAATGCTGGAGACGCCTGGAAGAGCACTTCCATTCAAAAGGATTGAAAATGGCTTCGGAGCTCACTCAGCTGATCAGTGATCTGAAGAGTGAAGAAGCCTTTGAGCAATGATTTGCAGCGTTTTTTACCCACCAACATTTTTTTTTACCTACCAACTTTTTTTTTACCTACCAGCTAGGTACTACCTACCACAAGCAAGTTTATTAGAAAGAACTAAACGCTTCACACTCGATTCGAAAAATAAATCATTGCTCAAAGGTTTATTATTTTATGTATAGATCATCCTTCTGTATAGATCACTGGTTCTCCATCAATAGCACCTACCACCATCTGTGTTCTCCCTTGACCTTCCCTCTCAAATTTCAGCTCCTGCGTTCAATAGGATTGAAAATGGCTTCGGAGCTCACTCAGCTGATCAGTGATCAGAAGAGTGAAGAAGATCTCCTCGAATGCTGGAGACGCCTGGAAGAGCACTTCCATTCAATAGGATTGAAAATGGCTTCGGAGCTCACTCAGCTGATCAGTGATGTGAGGAGTGAAGAAGATCTCCTCGAATGCTGGAGACGCCTGGAAGAGCACCTCCATTCAATAGGATTGAAAATGGCTTCGGAGCTCACTCAGCTGATCAGTGATCTGATCAGTGAGCAATGATTTGCAGCGTTTTTTACCTACAAACATTGTTTTACCTACCAATTTTTTTTTACCTACCAACTATTGGTAGGTACTACCTACCACACCATACTGGCTTCACACCTTCACAATCAAGTTTATTAGAAAGAACTAAACGCTTCACACTCGATTCGAAAAATAGAAAGCTTGATATGGAAATTTGATTACTGGTTACGCAGAAGGCAAAACTGAATACAACTCGAAGAAATGAACAGCGATCGCATTTTAGTCAGATAAAATTTGAACGGCGATTAGACCTCTTTTGCGATTCACACTCATGATTCTGTTTTATCGAAGGAAAACCTTCAAATACTCGTAGGGACCGAACGGTTTGTCCTACAGAGCTCCGGGTGGTCTCAAAAATTTTTAAAAATTCTGTACTATTTAAAATTGGTGAAAAAACGATACCTTTATTTCGAGAGTTTTCGAGCTAGGGCACTCTTGAAAATTTCAACCCTTAATTTTCACCCCTTAGAAGTGACTTACATCAACCAAAAGCTTCGCGGCACAACTAGACCCCAAATGGAGCCAATATACGAAATTTGAACCAAATCGGTCCAGTGTTGCTAAGAAAAGTGCCGCGTACGGCGGACGGCGGACGGCGTACGGCGTACGGCGGACGGACGGAAATTTTTTTATTCGATTTTCGGATTCTACGTACCTTGAAACGTAAAACATCAAATTTTGAGGGGGGGTTAAAATTTTTTTTTTCTTGTTCGATTCCAAAGGCTTATTATTGAAAATAATAAACCAAAAGAGGAAGTTATGGTTGCTACACGGAATTCACGCATCAACTACTATCAGTCCAGGGATGATGATTTTCATGAGGAGACCATCTACCTGCCAACAAGAACAATCCTTGAAAATTTCATCAAAATCGGACAATAACTTCGTATAGTTACTCCCGTAAAAAGGATTTCATGACAGACACACATACACACGGACACACACGGTCTGAAACGTAAAACGCGAGTGGAAATTTTGATTTTGGAGAACATTTTTCTTTCAATCTTTAGAAGTGAAAACAGTACCTACTTCCGCTACTTTGGTACAATCGGAAGCATTAAATTCTAACTACGATTTTTCTGGAATCATTGAATTTTGGAAATACACTTCACCAACCGAACAAAAAGAGATTCGTTCATTTCAATAAATTATTAGAGCCGGGCTAAGGATTTCACAACATTTAAAAGTCAAGTACTCAAAGTAGCTATTTTGAAAAGTTACCCTTTTCATAATTATGACGTTTTGGGCTCTAAAAATGACTTTGGGTGATCATAAGGTTGATAATTTAATTCAGATTCCGCTCGTTTTTATATGTCCCGACAAATATAAATCCGGCTCCGGATTACAAACATAATGTCACGAGAAATATAGCCTCTCTCCCCTCCGACAAAAAACAACAATGGATTTCAAAATCACAATTAGAGCGGAGGTGGCAGCTTTAATGCCGGAACCCTTAAGCGCAGAGTCGGAGGGAAGTTTTATTGGTCCAAGTCCTAAAACCCCTAGCTCAACGGTTCTCTGTTCTGTTTCTCTTCAGAAAAGCAACATCGCAGGGTCCCCTCGTCCCTTACAGGTTCTGGTTTTCATCCTGCTTGCCATCCTCTAAGCACCTGCATGCCTCCGCCAGGTCCCCGCTCCCATGATATATGTTCCGGACATAATGAATCACCTTTCCCCCCTCCGATTACCTAACTCTCTCCCGGAGAGAAATATTAATTAGGCAGGATTAGGCTAAAACACGTAAGCTGTTCTGATGAGTTAGCTGACCTTCATCCTTAATCTAATAGATAAAGCTTTGAGGGAATTTACGCGTAAGTATTACTGTGACAAAACACTTTTAATACATAATTATATTCAAATTGTGTTATAAAGGAAGAGAGTCCATGTAATTGGGGATAAGGGTCTAAAAAATAACCCTTTTAACCCCATCAGCGCTAGTAAAAATTGAGTGGCTCACTAAGTAGCTAAACATACAACTCGGACGGAAAACTATTGAAGAACTCGAAATACTTCCAGTGGCACTGAAAAAACTCAAAGATGAAATAAAAACGCTGCAAATGATTAAACAAAGGTTTATTTTTTCTGTGTAGATCACTCGTCTGCAAAGAACACAGCTTAGCCATTCACTACCTACCTACCTATCATATTTTCGCTTCACAATCAAGTTTATTTTGAAGAAATGATCGCTTCACACTTAATTCGAAGGAATAGGTAGTTGTGGGTGCCTCCATGAGGAAATTAAATTACTGCTGTATTTTAGGCCTTTTGGTTTATTATTCTCAATTTTTTTAACAACCCCTCAAAATTTGATGGTTTACGTTTCAAGGTACGTAGAATCCAAAAATCGAATAAAAATATGGCCGTCCGTCCGCCGTACTGCCTTACGCGGCTTTTTTGCCACTTAGAATTGACCGATTTTGATGAAATTTGGTATGTAGGCTCCATTTGGGGTCTAGTTGTGCCCCAAAGATTTTGGTTGATGTAGGTCACTTCTAAGGGTTGACAAATGAGGGTTGAAGTTTTTAAAACGCCCTAACACGAAAAATTTTGATATAATTTTGATGCTTAAAGGTATTGTTTTTCCATAATTTAAGATTCTATAGAATTTTTAGAATTCTTTGAGACCACGCGGAGCTCTGTAGGACAAACCGTTTGCTCCCTACGAGAATTTAAGGGTTGGACGTACGATAAATCAGAAACACGCTTGTGAATCGCAAAAGAGGCCTAATCTCCGTTAAAATTTTAGCTGACCGAAATGCGATCGATGTTTTTCTTCTCGTTCGATGGTTGGTGGCTTTGCAGAGAAGTGATCTATATAGAGAAATAAAAAATAAATAAACCATTGTGAAATAATTTGCAGCGTTTTTGCGATTCACACTCGTGTTTCTGATCATCCCTTAAGTTATGTTAGGTTAGGGAGCGAACGGTTGGTCCTAAACCTTTCTGAGTGGTCTCATTCGATTCTATTTTAAATTGAAATAAAAACAATGCCTATATATTCAAATTTTGTGCTAGTTCGTTTCGAACATTTCAGCCTTTATTTTTCTCCCTACAAAAGTGACTGAAATCCACCAAAGGCTTCTCGGCAGAACTAGACCCCAAATGAAGCCCAAATACCGAATCATCAAAATGAGTCCATGGTAACTAGGAAAAGTCCCGTGTGCAGCGGACGGAAGGATTTTTTAAAATTCGATTTTCGGATTCTATATAATACCAACCTACTTTGAAACGTAAACCATGAAATTTTGAGGGGGGGGGGGGGTTAATTGTTTCTTGCTCGATTCCAATGGTTCATTATTTAAAATAATAAAACAAAAACCAGTTTTTCTGGGTTGAGGCGTTGATGATCTTAGGTACCAGAGATTTTTCTGCTTCCTCCGTTCTAGTCCCTTTTCTATGCTTTACACGTTCAAACCTCAACATTCCCATGAAAATCCGTTCAAGTATAGGAAGGCATAAGAAACATATAATCATCGCATTCATTATGAGTATAATTATCATTTAATATTATAAGAAGCATTAGTATAATTTTCGATGGCCTATAAATCCTTCGCTTAGTTATAGAAATATTATTTTAGGTTACTCCATATTGATTTGGGTGTACATTTATCATCAGTTTCCTGGGTTTTTATGGGAGAACGAAGACAGAGACGAATGTTGGGGGTTGGCTGTAAGACGGGTTAGGGTGGAATAATTCAAAAGAGTATAACAGGGATAACGCTTTGATAGATAGGGCTGGAAGGAAGAGGTGGCGATGGAGGATGAGGTGGTGATGGAGGAGGAGGTGGTGATGGAGGAGGAGGTGGTGATGGAGGAGGAGGTGGTGATGGAGGAGGAGGTGAGCCCGGAAACCGACACCAACCACAACCTTTCCTCGACAACCGGGATAAATCAAATTGAAGGAGGTTGTACGGCGGTATGGGCAAGATGCAGGAACTGGAAGTGTAGAGACAGGAGCGGGTGAGACAATAAAACTCTGGCCCGAGGCCTCTGCCAAGGTTCTCGAGACAGGAGGGAAAATATGAGGGACTCCAGGGCGGCGGAGTACGACGGAGGGAGCGGCGGGACGGGGCTGGCCAGGATGGTCACCAGGAGGGCGGCGATGGAGGGCGACTTGAAGAGCGGCCTCAGCGATAACAGATGATGCAGGAGGCAGCCCAGCGCCCACATGTCCGTTTCCTCGGAGCACCTGTGGGAAAAGGACAGGAATTACTCTGAGGTGGACACTCCACTCCAGACTAGCCTTCACCAACACCTTATATAAATGCTTATACAGCAGACACTTGCACCCACATTTGGAACAAACACCCGTGAAAACTTTCCTTTTGGGAGAAAAAACTTGCCCAGAACTAGAGTACTTGTTCAAAACAGCAACATAAATAACCAAGAGAAGAAGAACCTAAAAAGAAGAGAAAGATTTTTCCCAGCTTTCCGGGAAATTCCAGAGAATTTTTCAAATGCATTTCAAGAGTCCGATGTGGTACATGTATCACGAAGTCCTACCTGCATAAGATAGGTGTGGAAACATCTTCCGACTGTCGGTTTTGCACTGCCTCCAAAGAAACAATACTGCACATATTGCTGACGTGCCCAGCACTGGAAGAAGAACGAAGACCCCTGCTTCAGGTTCTCTCGCGGGAAATTCCTCTGCCCTTCTCAATGGTTACCATCGTTTTAAGTGTAAACCATAGAATATATAGTGAAATATATGCTTTTTTTTAACAGAGTCCATTTTAACCCTTAGTTACACGCTAGGCGGGGATTTGCCCGCATTTTCAGAAAAACAGAAATAGAATGATGAACCGTTCACTATTGTCCCTCCATTGTCCAAGGTATCTTTTCTCAGACCTTTAACTGAGTAAAAAATGATCCTCTTAACAGTTATTTACCCTACCTTCAGTATGCAATCAGACTGCGAAGTTTGATACACACATATGATTATGATTATAATCATACTACTTCTACTATTATGATTTCACACGTTCGTATTTTTTGCTTGATATATAGTTTCACGTTTCCTCATGTTTCCTCGTTCTTGAATAATCATATTAATAATTATGATTATTATGATAGATATAAATTTTGTTACTTATGTATTTCCCACTTCAAAATTCATATTTTTAATACCTACCTGTTGAATAAAAAAATGTATTGAGTTGAAGCTCATCCTATATCCATGACTTTTTAAAATCAATTCGTGCCTTTCAATGTATCATAAATTAATAATTGTGTTGAAATAAATGTGCGGGGATTTCCCCGCTAGCGTGTACGAACGTAACTCCCCACCTAGCGTGTAGCCAAGGGTTAAACCATAGACTGTTTCATAATATTCTGTTTCATTTCATATTGTTTACAGATCATTAACAATTATTGAACTTCACTTTACCGCGGTTGGCTGATGGTTTAATAAAGGCCGATGCCAAAAAGTGAAAGTAATCGTAAATCAATTTTTCGTTGGAATTTAAGTGTAAGTTTCAGTCGTCAATGAACCTTGAACCAATCAATTTCAAAGATTGAACTCTCAAATTTAATTTCACAGCAATATAATATATCGTATTCTTTAAAAAAATATATATTCAAAAGATATATATTAAAAAATATATATATTCAAAAAATATATATTCAAAAAATATATATTTAAAAGAATATATTATATTCTTTAAAAAAACGCTGCAAATTAGTACACAAAGGTTTTTGTATATAATATATATATATATATATATATATATATTATTTTTATACATAGATCACTCGTCTGCAAAGAACTCGGCTTTGCCATTGCTACCACCAAACAATATGAAAGTGAGTTGAGCTATAGTTGTCTTTATGCCGTCAAGTAAGAATTGTTTGTATATAGAACGTAATACAATTTAAATGCCTACTGTTTCCATTAAACGCCGCTCAAAATTGCTCAAATGTACTTCGCTTCAGAGTAACCTGCCAAATGTACCACGATACTGTGATAATAATGTACATTATAATCTCCATCTATGTGCCCTTATCGCCCTTAAATCGACCTGTAATAAACTATTTGGACCAAGAACGGGATTCATTCCGTTTCGCAGTAATATAACAGGTGGTATTTCGCTCCCTCGGGAAATAGAGGGTTAGTGGTCCTTAATCCTATTCATCAGTGTATATGTGACGTTGTCGGGCGATGGGCTTAATAATTGCATTCGGAAGGCGAGGCGAGTGCCTAGTTGGAAACTCCGTGACACGTGTCGACCCACGTCAATTTTATCGTGGAATCCGCGGCGTAATCGTCCGAGGCCGCTCTGTCTCAGCCCACTTGGTGACTAGAGAGGGCATTTAGTGATTCACATCGCTCTTGGTCTTCCATAATGTTGAAACAAGTTCCTACAACGTGGAAAACCCATCTCGTGGGGTTGGCTTTCTTATTACCACTGCATGATCTTGTTGACGCATATTATTACGGAATTTCCTCGTATTCATGCTAAGTAGGGAAAACAACGTTCAAGAAGCCCAGCTTGAAAAATTAAAGTGTATTGACTTCAGAACGGATATTGGAACTAAGGTAAGTTTCAAAAAGTATTGCTTTGGCCACTCTGGGTGGAGGCTCCATGTTGCATATGGGAGCAGCTGAGAAGATGTTGTCCTGACGTTTAGAGGTACCCAATGTTGACAAAATGATTTTTTGCCGCGATCCTATTGGCCAAACACCGAAATGTTTCCATCGTATCGGGCGCGAAAATTGAATCCGGTTAAGTACAAAAGTCATTTTTGATAAAAATTGAGATGCACAATGTTAGAACTTAGACGACGAAATATGAATTTAGTACAAGGAAAAATTACTCAGTTGAATTGGCTGGAGGTGAAATATACATACGTGAATGTTAGGAGATGGAGTTATTTGTATCTGGTCTGCAGTAAACCAGGTAACCGAGGAGGCAGTGGTTGCTATTCTATGGAAAACCAGGTTTCTGAGGAAGCGGTAGTTACCGGTCAGTGGAAAACCAGGTTTCTGAGGAAGCAGTAGTTACAGTTCGGTGGAACACAAGGTTTCTGAAGAAGCAGTGGTTTTTATGGGAAACCAAGTAACCAAGGAAGCAGTGGTTGCTATTCTATGGAAAACCAGGTTTCTGAGGAAGCAGTAGCTACTGGTCAGTTGAAAACAAGGTTTCTGAGGGAGCAGTGGTTTCTATGGGAAACCAAGAACCAAGGAAGCATTGGTTTCTATTCTATGGAAAACCAGGTTTTTGAGGAAGCAGTAGTTACTGGTCAGTGAGAAACTACAGTTCTGAGATATCAATGGATTCTGGTCAATGGGAAACCTGGTAACCGAGGAAGCAGTGGATTCTATTCTACGGAAAACCAGGTTTCTGAGGAAGCAGTGGTTTCCAGTTAGTGAAAAACCATGTTTCCGAGGAAGCATTGTTTTCCAGTAAGTTGAAAACCAGGTAACCGTGGAAGCAGTGGTTTCCGGTCAACTGAAAACCAGGTAACCGAGGTTTCAATGGTTTCTGTTTTTATGGGAAACCATGTAACCAAGGAAGCGGTGGTTTCTATGGGAAACCAGGTAACCGGAAAATCAGAGGTTTCTGTGGAAAATCATGTAACACAATGTGTCATGAAGTTGTTCATGTCATGAAGCAATGGTTTCTATGGGAAACCAGATTACCGAAAAAGAGTAGTTTTTTTGGGAAACCAGGTAACCGTGAAAGCACGAGGTTTCTGGTCAATGGGAAACCAGATTACCCAGGAATCAGTGGTTTCTATTCCAGTTCTCATCAATTTGAATTCACGTCGAGTTCTGAGAGCTATAGATTCAGAGAGAAACAAACAACGTGAGTTTGGTAGTAAGAATGCATGATAGGCTTATTCCGACACGGCCTTCTCTATTCCTTACTCGGAGTATCCGCTTATTATTGTGATACTAGGGGGAGTGAGTTGTCAAAAATGTGCTTTGACCGTAAGAAGTTTTAGCCGTGGTTGAGGTAAGGTTGGGCCCATGTTTTATTTTATGATCAGTAGGTACAAGTTAGAAAACGTTGGAATCACAACACCAACATAAACTTAAATTGAAATAAATAATCGATATTGTGGTTGGTAGGATTGATTTCATTCAACACAAAGCGTACTGAGTGAATAGTTCATTATAACTATAGAGAAGGGAAACGCTATTGAAACTCTGGGCCTAACTGAATCATTCCATAAAGGAAGGTTAAGAAGGTAGTCGAATTACCGTTCGATAAATTGATACTCGTAGTAAATCCATGAATATGATGATGTGGCGATCCTTTGTGATCGCTCCTGATACGAGCCGGCTCTACGGACTGTGCCGACCTTTTCGAGCAACGCATTTAATGCACGCAAACCTCTCAAGCCCTTATTGTGAGTTCAAAGCTAAAGTATGCATAATGCATTTGGAGTAAAACCATACCGTGAGGAGAGGCATTCAAACGGCGGGGCAGAGAGGCGCTTCAAAACTACCTCTCGGACAGCATAAAACATCGGAAGGCTTGAAATCGTGGCGCATCCCATAAATCCAGCGTGAGAAGACGGATCCTCCGAATAAACTGAGGCGTAAAATTATGGTTTTAAACGGCAGTTTATACGTGTACTACTCTCGTCGGAACTCATTATTTACACAACGAGAAATTTACCTTCGAGATGCATGTTCACTGACCTATTTGGAATGGTCAGATCGACATTGCTCTCAAAACCGGGCTTTGGAGGGTCATAAATGTATGCTCCGGGTCACAGGTACATGTTAGATTGTATGTTCTTCGTCAACAACCATACTGTTCAAGAACTTATTTTCCAAGAATAGGAGAGCAAAAGTTACCCAGCTGATCGTAACTTTCATTGCTCCCAAGTAGGTAAAAAATGTTTTTTTTTCTAGGATAATACTGAGGGAAGTTAGCTTTGTCACTGCGATGCGAAGTCAAAAACTTGTTTAGAATCAGTGGAGGAACTGAGATTTCATTCATCTCATCTTCGAGGAGCCTCTTGAGTACCTCCTCTGAACTCATCATGGCCAGGTGATCTGCACACCAGAACCTGCACACCTTGACAGAATGAGTGACGTCACAGTCATTGTATGATAAAAGTTTTGTAGAGACGTAGCTTTGTATTTATTTATTTCCTATTTTCAAATAATAATATTATATAAATATTTATATATTATATAAATGGTATGACCAAAATAAAAAACTACTAATTTCATACACACATTGAAAACAAACACAAAAACGCTGCAAATTATTACACAATGGTTTATTATTTTTCTATATTGATCACTCGTCTGCAAAGCCACCAACCATCCAACATGAAGAAAAACATCGATCGCATTTCGGTCAGCTAAAATTTGAACGGAGATTAGGCCTCTTTTGCGATTCACACTCGTGTTTCTGATTTATCGTACGTAAAACCCTTAAATTCTCGTAGGGAGCGAACGGTTTGTCCTACAGAGCTCAGCGTGGTCTCAAAAAATTCTATAAAATCTTAAATTGAAGAAAAAACAATACCATTATATCAAAATTGTTTGAGTTAGGGCGTTGTCAAAATTTTAAAATTCTTTTTTTGACCCTCAGAAGTGACCTACATCAACCAAAATCTTTGGGGCACAATTAGATCCCAAATGGAGCCTACATACCAAATTTCATCAAAATCGGTCAATGCTAAGTGGCAAAAGTGCCGCGTGCGGCGGATTTTGGGATTCTAAGAACCTTGAAACGTAAACCATCAAATATTGAGGGGGTGTTAAAAATTTTTTTTTTCTTGGTCGATTCCAAAGGTTCATTATTAACAATAATAGACCAAAAGAGCATAATTTACTTATTCCTAATCAGTCAAAGCTGGCACAACTGATTGAAAGAAATCATCGACAGAATAAAATTCAGCGTTTATAAAAAACTTTTTCAACACATGCTTTATTTTTCTAATCGGGCAGCTGAGGACACCGTCGTCTCCAATGTGGATGAGAATTCTGATAATGGAGAAGCTGGCACATCGTTCGAGAAACTTCATTCGGTGACGTGGGACTACCATGAGGTCGGTCCATCGTGTCGAATAATTTTGGTTGAACTTCATTTCTTCAAACCACGGACGAAGTTTTTGAGCGAGATAGCGCGAATAAACATACGTGACAAGGACAGTCATCAGCTTATTGTCCTCCACAAGACTGCCCAGGTTTCAATCCCAAAAGTAGCCTATCCTCAGCGCTCGTTTATGCGCATCCTTAATACGAACTTCAGATTTGTAGCTGACCCCCAGAATACTGTCAGAAGAGCAGCCGTATTTGTATCTAGCTTACCAGTCCAAAATAGCATTAATTTGCTGCCAGTATCCTCCTCTGGATTTCGGCTATAATGTTGTTATCTTCCGTCACCCAAGATGGACCAATTCATCAACACGCTCAAATCTATAACCATTGGTTTCGACCTGGCTGGGTGAATCCATGGTGGTTTGTCACCATATACATCGATTAGGACTGGTTGACTTAAGCCCTCAGCAGCAACTTGCGGTCTCGAGAGTGATTCTGGTACGGAGTTAAGGCATTTCCCAACGATATCAATTTTCGTCCCTGATCTTTAGTGATGGTGGACGACTCTCTGCCTTCTTTGTGCTGAGCAGGGAAGTAGTGATAGTCTGGGCTTCGATATTATCAAGTGGTACACACTTGGTCCATTTTATATTCTTGTCGGTAAATTTCAAACACAATTTCTTAACCCTTAATCTCCCACTTGTTTGAAAAAAATGCTTTTCTCGGAGTTTTGAATTCAAATTTAGAGAATATTTGAGCAGAAGGTACCTCAAAGGCCCTATATAATCTGCCACCTCAAGAATGATCTTTCCAAGGGCCACTCTAGCGCTATCTGCGTCAGCAAAATCTGTCCACAAACCCAATTTCCATGGAGTAAAATAAGGAAACTTGGGAAAATCCTTGGTGGGATGTTAGGATCTGCTATTTCTCATAAAGTACAGAACCAAGGAATAAGGTGGAGAAGATTCACTTCATAGAGGAACCTGTGCTCCCTTTTCTGAGAAAACCCAACTAATAGCCTACCAGGTGAGAAATGAGACCAGAAGGTACCTCAAAGGCCCTATTACAGTTTGTTAACTCTTTTAATTATTATGTTATTATTATTACGTTTTCTTACACAAATTTGCTTACTCCGTAGTTGGAGTATCAAGATAATCAACGGCTACCAGTTTTGGTTCAAAAATTGATAAACTGTTGCAGGTAAAAATCATACTTCAAGAAGGATAAATCAAGATATTAAGGGTTAATGAGGGCCATTGGGAGTGATTCGATGATGTCAATGAGCAGGTGTTGAAACATTTTTGTGTCAGGAAAACGTTGGCGTATTGTCTTTGTACACTTTGTGCAGCTGGCAGGGTTTACAATGCGGTTATTGGCGAAGGGACCCCCAATATTATAGTACTAACGATTTGGTACTTTCTAGTATATACATTGAGTACCATGAACCTGATCTTTTGTACGGCTACTTCACGGGTGGAGTCATGCTATGCTCACTGTAACGGTCGCAGCGATTTTCATCTCTGCTCTACGGTAATTTATATGAGGGCACATGAGAGAAGCGGAAAGGGCTCTTTTCCCGTTGCCGTGGGACCGTGTAGGTGTGGAGTGTCTAGGGACTTAATAATGCATGCTGGCGAGGCGAAAGGCGGTACTGGTTGCCCACTAAGAGGTCTCACACGGTGCTCGCACATCTGACGTTGCTTTCTCTAGCGAACACCAAAACACGACTGACATCCCGCGGTCTCTCTACACCTAAATGAGTCCTGCGGCCCTCGTTGAAACAGAACTCTTGCTGACTTTACCATTTGAGATGTACCCCTTTGTAATATTGACTAGGAGTTCAGTTGACTCTCTCTACGGGCCTTTTGAGTTGCGAATCTCAGTTTCTATCAATTCCCGAGCAAATAAATGAGGCTGTCCAGCGGTTCTAATCAAATATGTCAGTACTTTGTGCATGCAATCAACGACGAAGCGTTCAACACTGTTTACTTTGTTAGTCGAGGCCAAATGGAAAGACACTCGCAGGTGTTTTATTGCATTATGATGACTCCTAACCATCTATGTATGGACGTTCCATAACCAGATATACCTCTAAGATATTAGTTATTCATCTCTAATGATTTATTCAGGAGGGTGTTAAAACTTGGTTTAAGAGGACTCGAGGTAGACTGACTTTCTTCATTGCTTCACATCATCTAAACCAGATCTTCAATACATATCCCTCACATCCCTGTCTAATGACAACAGCGGATGTCCCATCTTCTCCATTTCAGAATAAATTTAATACAATTGTGTTAAGTACATTGTGTAGTAAAATAATGAAAACTAATTCAGTTGTGTTTACACAATCTTAGAACAAATTTACAATTGGAAAAAACTAAGGAATTTCTTTTCTCCATCAATCCAGTTGACAACACTGCCTAGGTTGACAACACTGCCTAGTTGGTTCGGAAATTGGAAAATAAATTTTAATTTTTGCGTCTTTTTTTTCATTTATAAAACTAAAGTTTCTTACCCACCCAGCACTGCATTTCTTGAGGTTTTCACGGGTGCAAAGCAAGTAGCTTCTTCTCGTCATTATGAACTCTTCTGATTTTCATAGCAAGTTTTTGCAAGTGAATTGCCTATATTATTGTTACAAGAGACGTGTTTACAAACTCTAAAATACGCTGGGTGCCCTTTGGGTGCTTAAAGAACTAATCTGAAACTTGACACTACTATAACTTGAATCATGAAAGTTCGTGTCAGCACGTGTCCAGTTTGCACAGTCTGAGTGTTTTAATACCAAATCCCGGTAAAGAAAACAAAAAATTTTGTGAAAAGAAAGAAGAAGAAGAAATTGTGGAAAATAGTAAATGAAACGTACAACTGAGAACACAAAATACGAGCCCCAAAATTAATGATAATAAAGTAAAGTTAGGTAAAGTAATGTCAATTGAAATCATGAATGTGTGAACTAACCAAACACACTATAACTCTAACAACACTGCAAATTATTACAAAAAGGTTTATAATTTTACTGTAAAGATTACCAGTCTGCATATAATGTGGTTTTTCCATTAATACTACCAGCTACCAATAACATCGCTATCCGAGAATTCTGCTTTCATTACGAAATTTGGTTGCTAAGGATGCACACATGAGTTACCTTTAACCCATTTCCGGCCACTGATGCGTTTTCGCAACGTCATATTTCATGATTTTTTTAAATATTGAAAATAGTGGAAAATCTTTGCAGAAGAATTTTTTCTCGTTCTTGCTGTTGCTAAAATTTTCAGAAAAAATTAGCTCTCACGTTCAGGAGCTGAATGCGATTTTGGAAATTTTTTGAAAATGAGGCCTTTCGGCCAAATGCATGATTATGATGGCCCAAATTCGATTCTGGGATAAATGAAACTGGATAAATCATATCGCTTTGGAAAACTCTCAAATCTCATTAAAAAGTAAAATTCATAAAATATCGAATATTTTTGCTCTCGAATGGTGGACAAATGTGCTTTATTTCGGCTGGCATTCTCTAAAACAGTTCATCCTCCTCTCGCCATTATTCAGTTATTTCTACCCTTGGCTTGAAATGGGTTGATCGCATTCGATCAGCTGAAATTTGAATGGAACAGTCAATGAACTATCTTGATTGATTGATAGAATCATCTATTTGACCTCCAGGAGGAATTAGGGAAAAACCTACACTGCATGCAGATACATCTGTTACAGATGTACAGTACATGTACAGTACATGGATGTCTTATGATGGCAATTTAAATGATGAGCTCACTCAGCTGATCAATGACCACTCAGGCGCCTTCAGCATTCTCCACTGACCCGCCCTCTCAAATTTCAGGTTCCTGCGTTCAACAGGAGAGGAAATGGCCTTGGAGCTCACTCAGCTGATCAGTGATCATCAACTTTGATAATGTATAGAAGTATGTATCTATTGACCCTGCCTCTCAAATTTCAGCTTCCTGCGTTCAACAGCATCAGAAAAAAACCTTGCATTTTTTTGTGTGTCGAAAATTTTGGAATGACCCCCAGAACTAAGACATGTCAAAAAACCTACTAAAACATAATACATTTCCTCTATAAAAAAACAATTTATTATTATACTTCACTTAGGTACGACTACATTTTTAGTATTCAAGTACAAAATTAATTCCATAAATAATTAAAATACGCTTCGCATTCGTATTTTCTTTTTATTGTAAGTCCAATTCTTAAGTTTTAATGGGGAGCGAACGGTTTCTCCTAAAAAGCTCTTGGTGGTCTCATTCGAATTAAGAAATTTTGTTCTATTTTATAAGGATGAAAAACAATAACTTTACATCACAAGTTTTTGGGATAAGGCGTATCGAAAATTTCAGCCTCTATTCTTCACCTCTAAAGCTGCAAACACTGTCCTAACGTCACGGGCCCTCACGTGAGCTCACGTCGGCAAAGAGCGGTTGACCGTTCTCCCATAAGAACGCACAGATGGAGTTTTTTCAATTCGATTTTCGGATTTTACGTACTTTGAAAATTAAACCATCAAATTTTGAGGAGAGAGGGGGGTTAAGATTTTTTATTGCTTGATTACAAAGGTTGACATAATTGACTTAATAATATATCTGCCTTTCTCAAAAGTGTCAACTTCATGTAAATCGTGACAAACACTTCCACATCCAACCTATCATTATCCAATGAATCAATATGAAAATAACTCACGTTACGAAGCCCCAATATCAGTTGATTTGGTGAGAAACGCAGAAGGGAATTGTTAAATTGCGATAGAAGTACGAGGATTTGGACCAGTATTTGAATATTTTCAGAGGATGGTTTCAGTGATTTTGACTCCGGTTTCAACTAGGTCATAGAACTGACTGTAGTGGAAACCGCTGGTAATTGCTGCGATGACATTTGCTAGATATGACAGGTAATCGCGACTTGAAATTGGAATGCTGTATGTTACGATTGTACTCGGGAATCCGTAGCTTGCAAATACACTATGGCACCTGACACCGTATAATATTAGTTATTTATACCCTATCATTTATATGGGAGGATGTTAGGGCGTTGGTTTTATCCATGTCTACAATATTAATTTGAAATGAACGCTCGTTATCTCGATTTCTCCGTAGGTAAACAATTTCAAACAAAAAGGGCATCTCTTGAACTTTCTACTCGGGACAGCTCATAACAGGAATCCGAATATTCAAAGTATTCACTTGAATCTTTCAACGGACCGCTTGACTTTAACCTCGTTGAAAATCACTGTTTCAATTAGTTCCGGAACAAACAAGCCAGTTCAATTGAGAAATGGGCCCCAACCAAATGTTCGAACCTCGATACATAATCACTAGCTATACATTGATTCCATCGCCGTTCACTTTAGTAGTTTATTCCTGTTGATTGACTAAACAGGAGCTCATAGAACAATACAAATTAATACTGCCTTGCAACGTGATAACTAGATTTCAAAGTGTCACCCTTCGGCAAGATAGGTTCGAGATCGAGTATCGCCTGCGTGGTTACACAATCTAGGGTTGATCGTGAGAGGCCGCTATTGCTGTCACCCGATAATGACAAATCCATAACTTTGCCACAATCTAGGGTAGATCGTGAGAGGCCGCTATTACAAGGTCACGTCACTAAATAATAAGTACGTTTGACAAAATCCAAAGGTATCTGAGGTTTTCTGGGGTGATGCAAGGTAGTTTTCAGAGTGTTGAATTAGATGAGATTCCTCCATGACTATAATGTTTCATAATATTCCTACGTCGATAAGTAATCAAAATTGGAAAGTGTAAACTTGAACGGAAAATACTT
The DNA here is from genome assembly GCA_009739505.2 of Apolygus lucorum. Lineage (NCBI taxonomy): Eukaryota > Metazoa > Arthropoda > Insecta > Hemiptera > Miridae > Apolygus > Apolygus lucorum. The sequence goes on from CM019179.2 coordinate 22,725,559, forward strand.
TTTAAATGTAAACAACAGAGTATACAAGTGGGTACTCCAAGATAGTATACAAGTGGGAACTCCAAGACTTCGGAGTGACTTGCAGAGCATTAAAGCTTTTAAAAATACCCTGCGCATATAGTATGTCAGTATCTTATATTGAGAATAGGAAAAAATAACCTCTTCAGTTTGTGTACCAACTCCTTGAGTTTGGGGTGACGATGAGAGTATTTTTTTGATTTTAAATAATTTTTAACCAATGGGTTTATTGTAAAATTTTAAAGATTATATGCCTGATCTACAAGGCTGACTACTCATATAAATATTATTTCCTTCGTATTTCCTACAATAATTAATTTTTTGCACGACTTACATAATGGAAAAAACGCTACAGATTATTACACAATGATTTATTATTTTTCTATAGATCACTCGTCTACAAAGCCACCAACCATCCAACATGAAGAGAAACATCGATCGCATTTTGGTCAGCTATAATTTGAACGGAGATTAGGCCTCTTTTGCGATTCACACTCGTGTTTCTGGTTTATCGTACGTCCAAAACTTAAATTCTCGTAGGGAGCGAACGGTTTGTCCTACAGAGCTCCGAGTGGTCTCAAAAAATTCTATAGAATCTTAAATTGAAGGAAAAACAATACCTATACATCAAAATTATTTGAGTTAGGGCGTTTTCAGAATTTCAAAATTCATTTTGGAACCTTAGAACTGACTTACATCAACCAAAATCTTCGGGGCACAACTAGACCCCAAATGGAGCCTACATACCAAATTTCATCAAAATCGGCCGATGCTAAGTGGCAAAAGTGCCGCGTACGGCGTGCGGCGTACGGCGGACGGACGGCCAAATTTTTATTCGATTTTTGGATTCTACGTACCTTGAAACGTGAACCATCAAATTTTGAGGGGGTGCTAAACATTTTTTTTCTTGGTCGATTCCAAAGGTTCATTATTGAAAATAATACCTAAACCAAAAGCAGTGAAACACAGTGAAGTTTTTCAAGTTATTGAATTATGCTGCATGAATGGACTTTTAGTTTTTAAAACATGTGTAAAGTTTGTATGTCTGATGATTACTGAAGACCAATTTGAATTTTGTAAAACACTTTCAAAAACGTCTGCCAAGTGGGTGTGACACATAGCTTCCTCGTATCCATAACCCGATTGTATAGATCAGCGGTTCCCAACTAAATTTTTCCAAGGACCCCTTCATCAATGACGAGGACCCCCACTATCTAAAGTTACCTAAAAAGAACCAAAATATGTGAAAAAATAAATCAAACTGATGCTATAAAACTTAGGATTTATTCGTGAAAATACAGAGATTTTTCAAGGTTCAAGAGACGCCGACGAGTTGGGTTCAAGAGATACTAGCAAGTTCGGTTCGAGAGTCACTGACTTATTAACGTTAACATCGAAAGCATTTTCTCGTTCTTCGTCTGTATGCCTAGGCCGTTTTAACGATCCAAATTTTAACCAACGGTCCATAACGTACGCGTAATTAACTTTCAGTGAAAAACAGAGCTTTTCAATCACTAAAATGTTGCACAAAATCACACATGTAAACAACTCGGTTAGGGACCGCACTAGCACTAGCAAACTCCACTAGCACTAACTTGTCTCCAGTACTCTGTGAGCACTAGCAATAAATAACTAACAATATAGCAATAACTGACATCTCTGAAATACATAAAGCCAAACTAGAGTGTGCTAGCGTTAGTTGTCATATGAAGCCAGACGCAGAAGTCAACGTTCAGAAGCTGCAAATATATATTTAATTTGTATATCCTAAGGACCCCTCAGCCATACCTCGCGGACCACCAGTTGGGAACCGCTGGTATAGATGATCCGATGCATAGTAGTTAATCTCAAAACATCAATCTTTAAGTACCTTCGACTACCCTCATAGGGGACCATCTACACGCTAATCTGAACAATCCTGAGAAAATTTCGTCGGAATCGGATGAAAAATTTTTTCATTTAATTTACAATTTTACAAAACTTCATTTAATGTAAGTATTATGGCTGTTACAAGGAATTCACATTTGCGCATGCGCAGCGGCTATTATCAGTCTAGGGGAGATGATTTTCATAGTGGACCACCTACACGCCAATCTGAACAATCCTAGAAAATTTCATGAAATTTGGATGAAAAATGTAAGTGTTATGGCTGTTACAAGGAATTCACGTTCGCGCATGCGCAGCTGCTACTATCAGTCCGGGGGTGATGATTCTCATAGGGGACCGTCCACACGCCAATCCGCACAATCCCTGAAAATTGCATCGAAATCGGACAATAACTTTGTATAGTTATGCCGCCGGTTACAATGATTTCATGACAGACACACAGACAGACATGGAACCAAAGTCGTTCAGGAAGGTCTTAAACGTAAAACGCGAGAGGAAATTCCTATTTTGGTGAACTTTTTTAAACCTTGCAAAGTGAAAACAAAGCTTCCGCTACCAAGCAAAATACAGAAGAATTGAAAAATTGATAACTTAACTGAACTATTCAAATACTGAAATTTCAGGTGGTTAAGTAGATTCAATGGGAATAGTTATTTAGTTGCGGGTGCAGCAAGAACTATCTCCAGAAATTAGCAGATTGTCCATTGCGATTTTGCGAGGAGAAACGTTTCCACAGATTTCGAGGTGAAGTCAACCATAAAGAGGCAATCTGGATCTCTTTCCCGATTTTGCTTTCTTTAGAATTCCCACTCCACTGGTAAATTATTAACTTATTAGGTTCCAATTCTTGATACATTTTCCTTTGTAATTAAAAAAGAATCGTGATATACTTGTGAATACATAACAGCCACTGAAGTTTTAAAAATGGTATTTCAATATCATGTTGAACTTTTGAGCACTCAGGTGTCGATACAGACATACAAATACTCAATCGCTATCAAATTTATTAATCAGGTATTAATGAAAACGATTTTATTACTAAAGTCGTCGTTTGGTTTTATATATTGTAATGGTTCTCTTCATATCAACTGCTTTTTCCTAATCCAGGCTATCATCAGCGCAGTCTCCCGTCAAAGAAACAATGAAACTTAACTCCTCTTCATTATCCGTCTCAAGAGCTCATTCGCTCATGCTGTATTCGAAATCTCCTCAACTTGTTGTACTTAGGACTTCCACAGCTTAAGAGAAACGTTGGCTACTTTGCTTACAGGCTTAAATGCTCACAAAATCTTTCATCCAGGACCATAATAATTCGGCCTTCGCATATTCATTTTGGTGGTATATATTGTCAGTGATATTAGTCCAATTGCTTTGTCTATAATCTACGAAGTTTCTCTACGTAGATAACAAGATAGAGAGGATTTCTCCACTTCTCCAATATCAAAAGTACTTGTCGCAAGAACATCAGACATTACTTTTCCAGCGTCTCCATTAATCTAAGAGGGTATGAGGGAGTCCGTCACAAACATTGGCTCTAGATGAAATTTTTTCAGTAATGAAAAGAAACCTATTTTGTAAACTCTTCACAATTCATTTTTTCTATTTTTTTAAATTTAAACACAATTTATTTTTAACAACTTATAAGGAAAAACAAAACAGGAGCCTCGTGAATGAGGATTAAGAAAGAGAGAGCTGATGGAGAATATTTTCGAAGAAAAGATGATAAAACGTACAAAATGGTGATGATGGTGAAAAGAATATTTCCAAAAAGTCTAAGACATATCTCATGATGGGTACAAGCCCAGGGTACCCCCATCGAAGTTAACCCTTTATAGTTTCGTGGCTTACCTATTGGACACTCCTCAAGTGCTCAAGTGCCTCAAGTGCACGGCCATTGTTGACGGACAAGTTGTTGTCCTACAGGTAGGACACCTACGATACAGATTTGTAAAATTTATTCAAAATAATCTATTGCTCAAACATTCGATTTAGAAACTCGATGTAGCTTTGTTAAAAGAGACAAAGCTACGATGAATCGAAAAGAATTTGAGATTGGAACTTGCGGAAAGGACTAAAATCGAAAAGGTGTGAACTATTTTGTCCAATGTCATCAATAGCCTACTTGTGAGGCTACTACTCTGTATTTTCAGTGTTTTTTCCTCCTAACCAAATATTGTTTCCTTTCAACCGTTTTCTCATTCAATTGTATCATCATAACTTTTCCCCGGGAAGAGAATCTCTCCGGATTCCTCCGACATCCTACTCTACAAAACTCCTGACGTACTAAGGATCGAAAAACTCTGCTGTTTGGCAGGTTCGAATTACCCCTCGTGATTCTCCTCTGGGAACCGACTCCCGACAAGCTTTCATCAGATTTCACCGGCGATAGGAGACCGTCATCCCAAGTTAATGATTTACCCTAAACCTACCACCCCCGTCTCTTAATAGGCACTTGAAAAAAGAGAAGGGATTGCTTGAGAGGCTCCTGAAATTGCTTCAGAGACCTCCGGTCCCCTCTTGAGGCCAAGCCTCTACTTTCCATATCCATTATTAAGACTCACTCCCTCCGCACGGAGGAGTCGAACAATCCGTGCTCAAGAACCTCGCCATTTTATCTGGTTGGGACGGAGTACAATATTTCACTGTACGCGAGAGACACACAAGATTACATACAAGATTACGTATGTCATCATCATTTGTGTCAAAACTGTAGGTATGAGTAGGGGCTCCATGCCAAGCCTTTCAGATTGTGATTCGTGAAACCTCGTCTCTTCTTCTACAAATATGTAGGATATGTTTGGCGATAGGAGCTCAAATCCCATAATTAACCTCAAGGATGCTCTTGAGTGAGTCCTCGAGTCGGTTAAGTTTGGGCTCAACTTCCAGGAAACATTCGACTTGAACTTCCTACTCAACAAGCTTAGGCCATAGGCGACGTAGCTATGATTAGGATAGCAACTCACTTGAATGAACTCGAAATTTAAAGTAAGTAATTACTGATTATAACGATGGTTCGGTGATATTCTGAACGAATGCTTCCTGAACAATTTATATCTCCTTTATACTAAGTATAGGATATAATAGTAAGTCTTAGTCTCCTTGGAATTTAAAAAAGTGAATGTTATTTTTCCCCTGAAACTCACTCAATATGATACTAGATCGATTTGAAGCGCTACAATAGAATTTCATCCAGCTGATGAGAAAATTATAACCTATTTAAAACGCTGCAAATCATTGCCCAATGGTTTATTATTTTCTGTATAGAACATCCCAACCACCAACCAAATGGAAATGAAGGGTTGAAATTTTCAAAAATACCCTAGTAGGTACGAGTAATAGGTACCTACGGTTGGTAAGGAGGGATCAAACAGAAGGGTGATCTATGCAAAAAATAATAAACCTTCGGCCTACCTACCTACCTATTTTTTTACCTACTAACCATTGGTAGGTACTGACTTCACATCTTCACAATCAAGTTTATTAAAAAGAACCAAAAGCTTCCCACTCGATTCGAAAAATACAGAGTTTCATATGGAAATTTGATTACTGGTTGCTCAGAATTTCTGAGTTAGAAATAGGGATGGCATATCGAACAAAATATATCGATATATCGATCAAACGATATATCGTCAATGAGATATCGATACCTTCGATAAATCGGAGAAAATATATCGATATTTCGATATATCGGAGAAAATATAGCGATTTTTCGATGTATCGGAAGATTTACTTTAAAAAACATGTGAAGTAGGTAGGTGAATTTAATAGTTTTAAAAAAATATTAAAATAATTTAGGATGACATTTATGGACATATCGGAGTATCTACTTGGAAAAACTTGAAGAAGTAAGTAGGTAGGTGAATTGAAAAGTTACTAACATCATTTTGGAGGAAACATTATCGATATACTCGACATATCGGAAGATCTATTATGAAAAACCGTGTGAAATATGTATTAACCTACTTTCAAAAGTTACTGGGTATGAATGATCGAAATTCATTGTTTAAAAACTGGAAAAAAGTGCGAAAATGTCATTGCAATGTTAAATTAATTTATAAATTGACAGGGGTGTAGGTACTGTGGACGATCATGATCCTTCAAAATTGAAAATAATTGTGAAAACCTGCTTCACTTCGTATAGTAGGTAGTTTTAAGCTGGACGAGCCTCCATTAATTTTGGCTTAAGTCAAGTATTGCCTTGAGAGCCACTGTAGGTGAATACTATGTACACAATCATGTCTGAGCTGAAGTCAACAGTCTGAAATCAACCCATCAGTAGGGACCTACAAAATTTGGAATAAAATTACTTGATGTTTTGTAGAGAACAATCAACTGTTTTCTTATTTGATGTCTGGGTACATGAACTAACAACCTTACTTCACTACCTTGTTGTGTAGTGGTTGACATGAAAATGTCCCATTGTGTTGCAGACTCGTATGCAAGCATTTAAAATTGAGTTTCTTCGAAAGACTACTTTCGAATCGATTGTGAAGCGTTTAGTTCTTTCTAATAAACTTGATTGTGAATTAGAAAAGTTTTATGATTCATTTCTAAAAAATCCTTGATAAATTCAAATCATGATACATGAGCCCTTAAAGAGTCAATCCTTACTTAAATTCCCAACTCGTCATGTCTCTGTAAATACTTTCCTAGAACAATGTTCTTTCTCTCTTGTTTCAGGTAAGCGACAAATCGATCCGTCAGTAGAAAACATCCATGTGAGTATTTTTAATGAACCCCTGAAAGACGCAGGGGGAGGACGCCCAGGACTCACCAGACGCCTAAGGATGAGGGAAGATGAGGAAGGTGGGGGTGGGAGAGAGGGATAAAGGGAAGTGCCTCTATAAAATGACCACCAGTTCAAATATGAGCCGAGCAGGACACGGGTGGTGATACCAATAACAACCTCTCGGTATTGAATATGATACGAAACTAGTAGATTGTCCGAATAAGAATGAATTATTTGATTCACACTCGTGATTCTGTTTTATCGAAGGAAAACCCTTAAGTACTCTTAGGTAGTACTCTTAGTACTCGTAGGGAGCGAACGGTTTGTCCTGCAGAGCTCCGGGTGGTCTCAAAATCTTTTAAAAATTCCAGACTATTCATAATTGGTGAAAAAAACCATACCTTTATTTCGAGAGTTTTTGAGCGAGGGCACTCTTGAAAATTGCAACCCTTAATTTTCACCCCTTAGAAGTGACTGACATCAACCAAAAGCTTTGCGGCACAACTAGACCCCAAATGGAGCCCACATACCAAATTTCAAACAAATCGGTCCAGTGTTGCTAAGAAAAGTACCGCGTACGGCGGACAGCGGATGGCGTACGACATACAGCGGATGGACGGAAAATTTTTTATTCAATTTTCGGATTCTAGGTACCTTGGAATGTAAACCAACAAATTTTGAGGGGGGTTAACAATTTTTTTCTTAGTCGATTCCAAAGGTTCATTATTGAAAATAATAAACCAAATTGTATCTTATAATTTTTCATTTTATTTTTTCCTCAATTGGCATTAGCGTTTGGACATAGTCATGAAGTTCGTTACATTTATAAATTATTGCAACAAAATGTAATTAAGAAAAAAAAATTAAAATAAAATTGAAAGCAAGAAAAAAATTAAATTTCTACGCCAATTGTATGTATAAAAAAATGAATCGCTGTGTATATAAGAAAGCATTTTGAGTGTACAACTGGGATGATTCGTCGTCCATCATCTTTTTCCTTGCATGCTCGTAGGTTGGGCAATCCGTGAGTACATGTTGTGAGTTCCTATGGAGCCATTTTGACAGCTGCTGCATCCCGAAGTGAGGCGCTGTCTGATTTGGTGCAGGTATGCCTGGCATAGGCCAAGGTTGGATCATAATCGGCATATTACTCTTATTTGCCTTCGTTTCATCTCGAACTGGTTGAAACATGGCCTCACAGATACTCGAGGGTTCTCCCGCCGATACTGCTCCTTGACCATTGTCGTAATGACTCTGCCATTTCTTTTTTTAATAATTGATGAGCAAGTGTATATATGTCCATCTAAGGTAGCATAGTTCTAAGGGGAATCCCGTTGCGTCTTGCTTCAGTGGAAAGGTAATTTGCCATCTCGTTACCCCTCACACCGAAGTGAGCTCTTGCCCATACGAGTTTCAGCTCTCTCTGCTCAAGTCTCATCTGCTCGATCAACTGGAGGATCTCGAGCAATATAGTGTTACGCTATACAATCAGTAACTATGATCGCCAAGCTCTTTCTTCTGATTGTAGCGTAGCGAACGGCTTCTATGATTACTACAGCTTCACACGTAAAACTTGGTGCGAATTCATTCAGTTTGAACGCTGAACCGCTTCTGGCTTGTGGGTCGTAGTACCCGCATCCACTACTACTTCCGATTTTTGATCCACCAGTGAACAGGATATAACATTCTGGGTATTTTGAGCGTAGTCTATCGTTGAAAGATACTGTGGCTACTACCGATCCCCCTACTGGACTTATGTCTATATTGGTGAACGATATCCTTGATTTCATCAGTGAGTAGTCGTACCTATATACCGCCAGCTTATGGGCCCGATTCAACAATACTGCTGAACGCGGCCATCACAAGTCTTGTTCATTGAGTCTCCAAATTTTCGTTCTCAGATTAGTTGGTAAAGATAATACCCGAAGTATAAACCTATTCGATAGCATTTGTCTTCGCAGCTCTAGTGGTGGCTCGTTACATTCTTGCATCATCACAACCTTCATGTGTCGTAAAACCCTTGGGCTTTTAGAACAGTCCCCTTCTGATATATATATCCTGTAACCTCTGATTTGCTTGTAAAAAGAACTTTTCCTGGTTACGAGTGTGTCACCACTCTCTCAATTATGTCTCAGAATTAATCTCATGTGTTTGCGAACACTGATGAGATTCAGGCAGTTTCCGTTCTGTCTAACGTTGTTCTCTATCCCCCACAAATCATTTCGAGTGGGATCCTTCCTCGCTAATAAATTAATTCTGAATGGAGGAGTAATTATTTATACAGCAAATTGCGTGTGAGCGTTTCTCTGGCTCCTGATTCATTTGTGTCACGATCCAAGACCCGCCGAGACCACAGCCATAACCATAACAGAGTAAATCAAGTTGCGGGGATCAATACACATTTAAGGAGGCCAACCAAGGCTGGACTAGGGTTAGGGTTAGGGACGGGGGATTGGGTCGGGCGGATTGACGTTCGGTGGCAGCTTTGCCGTCGGAGGGTTTCTAACCCTGACGTGAAGAGGCATAGTTCGAAAGCAAATTTGTAGGAGTACAGCTTGAAATGATTGTATGTAATAAAAACAAACACCCACCTCTTCCTTCAACCCTCCTGAAACTTCAGGAATAATTGTGTGAGCAGCTTCTCTTTAACTAAATAACAAGAAGGCAATTCAACACAATTTAAAAATAACAAAACTTACGTATGTTTGAGAGACATGAAATAATCTAGGACTTTGGCCGTCAGATGAGTTTGTATCTTCGAAAGAAATACAATAATGAATCAACTTATTCCTTATCAACTTTCGGTCTCTTGGTCAAACATTAAGCCAGCAAGTTGTTTGGCACAACTAAATCTCAGAGGAAGCCTGCGTGCGAAATGAATTGTTGATTTTTTTATCAGTTTTAGGGGTATTGAAGGCCAAGATGACGGATGAAGTTGCAAATTTGAATTTTACGCACCTTCATACGTAAAATGACGAAGTTTGAGGAGGGGGTTCCAAGAAGCTGTTTGATACTTTCTCAAAAGTTTACATTGGAAATAGTAAACCAATAAAATTAATTCAGTAGCGAACCACGCTCAATACGTTTGTGCTTCCGAGTCTAATAAGGTAGCGGAAGCACTTTTTTCACTTTTTAAGGTTGAAAAAATAAAAGTTTTCCAAAATCAAAATTTTCACAAACATCTGACGTTTTTGTTTTTAGGCCTTTCTGAACAATTTTCGTTCCGTTTCTGTTTGTTATGAAATCATAGGAAGGCGCGAAAATATACGCAGTTATTGTCCGATTTCGATGGAATTCTTAGCGATTGTGTGGGTTGGCGTGTGGATGATCCCCTATGACCATCAATACCCCAGGACTGATAGTAGCCGCTGCGCATGCACAATCGTGATACCCTTGCCACAGCCATGTCTTCTCATGTCTCACTCGATTTCGATGAATTATTTGGGGATTATGTGGGTTAGCGAGTAGATGGTCCCCTATCAAAATCATTGTCCCCAAACTGACAGTGGCCACTGCACAAGTGCAAATGTCTATTTCCTTGTTACAGCCATAACTTCTACATTTTCCATCTGATTACGATGAAATTTTCAGGAATTATACGAGGTGGGGTGGATATGGTCCCCTATGAATATCATGACCCCAAATTGAAAGTGTTTTGTGCGCATGCACAAATTGAATTCCTCGGAATCAGCCATAACTTCTACATTTTCCTACAATATTCAGAGATTGTGCGGGTTGACGTGTGGATGGTCCCCTATGAGGTTAGTGGAAATCACTTAGAGATTGATGTTTTAAGATTAACTACTATGCACAGGATCATCTATATAACCGTGTTATGGATACGATGAAGCTATGTGCCACACCCACTTGGCAGAGGTTTTCTATTTTGCATTAATGGCGTGCCCCCTCCGTCTTAGAGGGGAGTTAAAAAAAGTCTGCCAAGTGGGTGTGGCACATAGCTTCCTCGTATCCATAACCCGATTGTATAGATGATCCTACGCCTACTATTTACTATCAAAACATCAATCTTTAGGTACCTTCCACTATCAAAACAATCAATTTGAATCTCTGAATATTGTTGGAAAATGTAGAATTTATGGCTGTTATAAGGATTTCACGTTAGCGCTTGAGCGAAAGATTCTTTCAATTTGGAGGCCATGATATTCATAGGGGACCATCTACACCCCAACCCGCACAATTCCTAAAAATGTCATCGAAATCGGATGAGAATTGAAGAAATTATGTCATGTAATCCAAGATGGATCATTTTCACTATCAGAGGAAAAAATCTTAATCTTATCATAGGTTCTTTTTACTTTCGGCCTGGATCTATTTCACCTGAAACCTTAGAAGAGTTACACTTTGTTTTTGACGACATTTTGTCTAGACATAATTCATGCACTGCCCTATTGGGAGGTGATTTCAACATGAGGGTTGGCCAGCTGAATTCCCTGGCAGAAGAAATGCTTCTGTCACCTCTTGCTGCTGAAAGAAATGTGCTTGATGATACGACTTCTCCAGGCGCTCGAGATTTTGTGGATTTATTTGAATCACACTCATTCGTACTACTGAATGGCCGTTCTTTTGGTGACCTCCCTGGTCAGTTTACGTTTTGCTCAGCACAGGGGCGCAGTACTATTGATCTGGCATGGGTTGGCATAAGTGGAGCAGCCAGTGTAACCAAATTTGAAGTGGGTAGCTGGTGGTTGACGGAGTCAGATCATTTTCCAGTTATAGTGAGCTTTTCGACGGACTGCGCTAATAGATGCCGCCCTCCTACCAAAATTCTCAAATGGGACCTTAAGTTATCGACCCAATTTAAAGAGTCAATGAGGCTTAGCCCTGAAGTCTCCTTGATCGCCTCACCGAACGAAGATAATTCTTCACTGCTGAATAATTTCGTGTCTGTCACAAAGAAGATTGCAGAAATGCTGGGGATGCTTAAGTCATCATCTGGTGTCATTAACTCCGGTAAAAAGTGGTATGATGGTGAGTGCCATGAAGCAAGGAAATTCCTAAAACAGTTATTGAGAGCCAGTCGTCAGGCCAATTTCTCTGAACCCAGTCTGTCTGTGTTCCTACGTGGTAAGAAGGACTACAAGAACTTATTAAACTATAAGAAGAAGGCTTACAGATTGACCTTGACCACAGCGCTTAGTAGAGTAGGGAACCCCAAGGAGTTTTGGCACGCCGTTAAGCAGTTTCGTATTCACCAGTTCAAACCAAATCCAATTTCTCTGGGACATTGGGAGCTATTCTACAAGAGCATCTACCCTCCTCGTATGTTAGACTCTGCTCTTTACAGTGATGTTGGGGATTCCATCTTGGACCGGGAAATTTCTCAGGCTGAGGTTATGAGTGCTGTTGCCAAGATCAAGGCTGGTAAGGCTGCTGGCATTGACGGAATTAGCTCGGACTTTTACAAAGCCTTACCCCAGAACAGGCTCTTGTACTTGACCTGCCTCTTCAACCGAATATTCACTACTGAAATTCTGCCTGCTTTATGGCCCCACCTAATAACTGCTCTCCTACATAAAAAAGGTGACCCAATGGACCCCTCTAATTATCGTGGACTGTCCCTAGCCTGCGTTTGTTTAAAATTGTTCACCTCTATAATAAATGACAGACTGGTCTTCTGGGTGGAGGACAGAGGCCGATTGCCAGAGAATCAGGCAGGTTTCAGAGCAGGCCGGGGATGTGTGGACCACGTATTTTCTTTGACTGCCATAGTCCACATCCATCTTCGACTTCCTCAGAGAACTGTGTATGCAGTTTTTGTAGATTTTAGACGAGCGTTTGATTCCATTCCGCACAGTCTTCTCTGGCGAAAGCTCTTTTCGCATGGTGTGAGTGGTAAGATAATCCGTATTCTCCGCCTCTTATACAGTCAGGCAAACTGCCAACTGAGAGTTAATGGAAATATGTCAGCTCCAATTGACATTACACAAGGAGTACTTCAGGGGGAAATTTGCAGTCCTCTTCTCTTTACATTGTTCTTAGCAGATATTGAGGATTACTTTAGATCAAGAGGATGTAGTGGACTTGATATTAATGGACGTACAGACGCACTTCTACTGTTATATGCAGACGATATGGTGATCTTGGGCGACTCAGTGGTGGAAATAAATAAAAAAATGAATGTACTAAATGCATACTGTGAGGAAAATGGTCTTATGGTCAACACAGCCAAAACTAAGTTGATGTGCTTCAGGAAGTGTGGAGGCATAAAAAAACTGGTGGCACCTGTTTGGTTCCGTGATGTGATGGTGGAGCAGGTATCAACATATACATACTTGGGAGTGCCATTCTCCAGCTCGGCTGTATTCTCTGGGGCCTGCAGCCATTTTATAAGCCGGGCTAACTCTGCTTCAGCATCAGTGGTGGACATTTTGGTTAGAGCCGGGATTAGTTCCTGGTCTGCCCGATCGAAAATCTTCGACTCAATGGTTAAATCTGTCCTAATGTATGGGTCCTCTGTGTGGGCGCTTCGATATGGTGATGTCATGGAACGCGTGCAGGTTGGCTTTTACAAGCGCATTCTGCTACTCCCTAGAAGTACGCCTAATGTTGTGGTACGAGCAGAGGTGGGAGTACTTTCCCTCACTACGCATATATTGAGGGATGCCATACAATGGTTACTAAAAGTAATAACCATGCCCTCAGACAGACTGCCACAGATATGCATGATCCGCCTCTTCTCCCTCTACAAGAAAGCGCCATGTGATCCCAGGTACAACTGGATAAAACAGCTGGATGATGCACTTGGGTCGCTTGGAGTGAACCTACCTACCATGACTGAACTGTCACCTGCTGCCCGTTGCTCTCTGAATGGCCTTTTGACCGCATTGCCTTTTAATTCTAGAAACATCGACTTGCAGTTGGCAGTGGCCTCTCAAGCCTGCCCAACTTACGGTCAAGCAGCCTACCAGGAGACATCTCTCCAGCCTCAGCTCTACCTCACCCAGGATTGGCCGATGAATCTCCTTCGCTCATTGGCCCAGCTGCGAGTCCTCAACAAACATGGGGCAAGGATTTTGGTTGCAGCGGTCAACATCCGGTTTTTCATGACAACATGCCCTTTATGCAACTGGAAAGAAAGCGACACTGCCCTTCACTTCGTACTACAGTGCCCCATGCTCTCAATACCGCGTATTAAGTTTCTTCTCCCCGTACTTGTGCTTCCGCTCTCATTTCAGGAGCAGTATAAAAGAATCTTAATGTCGAGTGACAGAAATGTGGTAAATAGGTTATACTACTATTTGAAAGAGGCCAGTGATACGAGGCTTTTAATTTTAGGCATTCATATTTAAACAGGTGAATTTGATTATTTATTTATTTTCTTTTGCAATAGGTGCTTACAGCTGTCATTCGCATTTGATTTCTATTCTATTTACTGTCGCAAAGAATTACGAGCCAAACTCTGCGTTGTATGGATGTATATCTACATGCAATAAAGATTTATTATTATTATTATTATTATTAACCCGCACAATTCCTAAAAATGTCATCGAAATCGGATGAGAATTGAAGAAATTATGGCTGTGGCAAGGAATTCATGACAGACAGACAGACACGGAACCAAAATTGTTCAGGAAGGTCTAAAACGTAAAACGCGAGTGGAAATTTGATTTCGAAGAACTTTTTTTTTCAACCTTGAAAAGTGAAAGTAAAGCTTCCGCTACCTTGGTAGACTCGGGAGCAAAAAAAGTACGTAAATAGTACCTACCTACGTGACCTCAGCGCCTTGCCAATTCAATGTCTACTGTATGGTCAGAATCGCTTCTGTGTCCAATGCCGACAATCGCTTATGTTTGCATACTTGAAGTAGTCGATTGATGTCATTACTATAATTATATTCGAATACTTTTGGCGATTAAGAAAGTGATCGTGAAAAGCAATCACCACGCGCAAATACAAATAACTAGAATACTTTTGTAATCGTAATTGTATTCGTGAAAGTATTCTTTAATTGATTAACGCCCATCTCTGCTCTACATGGAGTAAAAAGTCAATAAAAAACGTTCTTGTGCTAAAATCGTGCTTGTTTCATTTCAGGATGTGAATAAATTTTGTAAAAATTATGAGATGAAACGGAATCGGTATATAAATACTCCATAGATTCCTGAGAGAAGATTAGGTATAATTTAATTCACTTAGCAAGATCTAAGTGAGTCATTAAAACCAATTATGACAAAATGAGTTTGTAATGAGTAACATCAAAAAACTCTTTATCCAGAGTAAACTCTGTTGAACGAGTCGAATTGAATCCGTAGAGACGGAAAAAAAAGAGATTGAAGAACAAATCAGATTAGGAATTTGAGAGCCCAAGCGAACGATGGAAAGACTAACACTATTCAATATTCACAGTAAAACCGATGTGAATTTCAAATTAACCGGGAGCGAGTTTCCCTAGGCGAATCTTTGACGGGAAAGTTTACCAATTAAACCCTACAAGCGGCGGAGAGGAAAATGGAGAGGGGAGGGTTCGGCATTTTGATAGTCACTACGGGTCATTGGAATACCAAAGGAAGTCTTCTTTGTGGTTTCTAACGAGTTTCTAATGACCTCGTCGACTCGTTTCAACAAATTGAAACATTTTTCTCAAAGGGTTTTTCCTCCGTTTTTGATGTGTATAGCGACTTTTCGAGCGTATCGTAGTACGAGTTTGTGGAGCCACGGCTGATTGACCGTGACGGACATTATTTTGAAAATTGGGAAGGAACCAGTGAGTGAACAAAAATATGTGGTCTCAAAACTTCCACCATCATGTTCTGAGAGTAACGTTGGATCACGGGTACGAGTATATCAGAAGATAGGATGCAATTCATGTTTTTCTTTCAGAAAACTCATGATGGAGCTTATATTGCATCCCTTACATGCGGTAGCACTTATAATAGTGGCCATGGACTCCAATAACCCTCATAAAATCCTATAGGAATAGCTTATAACCTCTCTCCTAGGAAGCCATTATAAAGCCCACCCCCTTAGTATGCCTCAAGCTGGGTACACACTAGTACGAGGCAGCACGGGAAAAATTCTGCCTCGTACGTTGTTATTTTTAGTCGCGAAGCAACGAACGGAGTCCCGGCACGAGGCAGCGATCTATTCCGTACTTTCCATTCGGCAGTTTAGAAAAGCGCATAGGAAAGAGTAAAAAAAAGCAAAGTAAAAATTTGCCATTAGATCTGAATGGGCAAGATGATATTCCAGACTCCATCTCATAGGCCGCAAAAATTTAGCTTTCAACAAAGTTATATTGCCAATGAATATTTTTCATATAATTTGCTTCTTGATCACTTCGACATCTGCCCCCAGCACTACACTAATCTCCCGCCAGGCATCCTACAAGAGAATAAAATTGTGGTAGTTTTTGTTGTCCCTCTTCCACAACACCGGCGGTTTTTCGTACTCTTTCACGAGCGAAATTGACACGTCGTTGTCCCAATTCATACCTATTCAATAGGTACCCACTGCGCAACAAACCCAATTCGAACTCAGAAGTTGGAGAAGCGAAAAAAATCCCCGAGATCCCTCAATCCCATTTTTCCTCGGTACCCCGTCCACACCAATACTTCCCTTCCCCTTCCACTTCCTCATTTGAGCAGTCGGAGGGATGGGCTATTCAACCTCATGTTTATATTAAATTATATGTTGAAGGTAGAAGGTGCACACCAACGTAAACTTGTGAAATTGACTCTTAACACAAACAGTTTTCAATTCAACTGACACAGCGGATCTTCTGGTGGAGAGGGATTACTATTAAGTATGATTTTTTTTTTTTAATCATTCGTTTATTTTGTAGCATACTACAAACACATTTATTTGAATGCTACTCCCCCACGTGAGGAAAATCTCGTGCTTGGGGGAGGAGTTGAACATAATTACATCATTATGGAACATACTTAAATACAGATAAATAGTGCAGAAAACAAGTTGAAAATATATGAAAATAGCTCAGAAAATTTAAGTTATGAGGAATTTTTTATCGCTAGCTTGAATACGTGTAGGGAGGTCGCTTCTCTCACCTGGGAGGGAAGCTCATTGAAGAGCTTTGCACCTCTATACGAGCACGCCAGTTGACCCGCTGTGGTGGAACGGAAAGGAAGCTTAATGCTTCCGTAGTTACGAGTGTTTAGGTTTGAAAATTCGTACATGCCCGCTTTAATGTTCTTATATGTAACAATTAGAGATATTTTTTTACATGTCGAATCAAAATTTGGGACTTTGAATTTCCGAAACACCTCAGCAGATGGGAAGCGTCTGTGCTTTTTAAGAAGGATCTTAATCAAGCTTTTTTGAGCAAGAATAAGAGGTTGTAGAGTAGTCGTACTCGCACCACCCCAAACGGCCACACCGTAGGACAGTACCGAGAGGACTAAGGCATGATAAAATTTTCTTAAATTCTCAAGAGTTAAGAACCCACGAACTACAAAAGAGATTCCTGTCATTCTTCGTAGGTGACGACATAAAGTTGAGGTATGATCCTTCCAATTCAGGCATTGGTCCACCACTATTCCCAAGTACTTGACTGTACCAACTTGCTCAATTACTGGACAGGAACAAGAAACGCCTGCACATTCCTCTCTTTGGTGACATTTCAAAAACCCTAACGCAGGGACACCCGCCGAACGAAGAGAGAAACAGACAAACTTTGTCTTCGAAACGTTCAACTTGAAGCTATTCTTATTCAACCATTGAACGACCGTTTTCAAAGAATTTTCAGCCTTAAATACCACCTCCTCCCAAGTTTCTCCCCGGAACAGCATGGCAGTATCGTCTGCAAAGCACACAATTGAGACAGCGGATCTTCTGGTGGAGAGGGATTACTATTATGATAATTCGCACTCGTAGCTCTTTCGACCAATAATGTTAGGATTCCCAAAACACCACAACTCTGAACATGCAGATTAAACGCAATACAAATATAATGCAATCCTAACATTATTGGTCAAAAGAGCTACGAGTGCGAATTATCATAATAGTAATCTCCACCAGAAGATCCGCTGTGTCAGTTGAATTGAAAACTGTTTGTGTTAAGAGTCAATTTCACAAGTTTACGTTGGTGTGCACCTTCTACCTTCAACATATAATTTAATATAAACATGAGGTTGAATGGCCCATCCCTCCACCTGCTCAAATGAGAAAGTGGAAGGGGAAGGGAAGCAGGGAGGCTGGTTGGGTTCATTCATGCCAATTGAGGGAGCCGAGCGGACGTGGAACTGCCGTCAAGTCCCATATAACTTGATACAACTCGCCCTTCGACGTGCCTCATGCGGTGGGAAAGGCAGGTATATAAAGGTATATAATCCTCATGTAGTATATAATTCCTCCTGGGGCACCGCCGGCCACTTTTTCCCGTCAGCGGGAAGATTCATCGTTCTTTTTCCTTTTCGCCGACTGGAGACACGCCCATGATCGTGATACGGGCGGATTTCCAGCGTCCCGACTCAGTTATTTACCTTTGTTGTCGTGTTTGCCTTCTCCTCACTATTTAACCACGGCGACGGAAAGCTCAACTCATTGCACTGAAGGCTTCTCACGACACACATTCGAGGTGCCTAGTCCCAAGAGGTGCTGCTCAACATACATGGAGTCATCCAGGAGTTCCCTCCTCAATTACATTAGGAAGGAAGTTCTCTTTCTCCACCACTGGAAAGCAATGAAAATGCATTGCTAATACGAGTGAATTGGTTTGGAGTCGAACGTTTCTCCTACTGACATTGGGTTTGAACCTGCTCTTGTTCGAAATGACATCGTTACTAACCAAACGTTGTCCTTCAAACGTGCCAACATAGTTGATAAATGCAAACAGCTGAATGTACGTGCCAAGGGCACACATGCAACTCAAGATGTGTTTAGTAAATTTGATACAGCTTTTGACTAGGCATTGTTCTTGTTCTAGGCTCTGCACTTGACCTATTAAAAACAAAAAACTCTGCAAATCATTGCACAATGGTTCATTATTTTACTGTAAAGATCACCAGTCTGCACAGAACTCGGTTCTTCCATTAATGCTGGTTACCTACTGTTCGCAGATAGAAAGAATGCGGTCGGCCAATTTCCCGAAGGGTATACCTCCTGATATAGACGACTACCTGTTCCAAAATCTTAGGTAGCCTGTTGATTCGGGCTAGGAAGGGGCCGAGCCTTAGTAATCGTAATCCAGGGATCGAGCAACTCCAGTCATAATAAGGTGGAGAGCCCCTAAGCAATTGTTAGGAAGGATTTTTATCTCGAATGTGAGTTCACTTGCCCTTCTGTTTACCCTTCAGTCGCCTTTAAAATTTGAAAGAAGCATCATCCTTTAGGTACTGGAAGCGCGATTTTATTTTGAATGAATGAATGTACATTCTCTTAAATGATAAGACTTTCCCAAGGGAACGGAGCCTGTTTTATTTTTTATTAATGTTCTGTATTTGTTTTGTTTTGCCTGTAATAAATCAATCAGTAGTGTATGACAATCGACCCAAAGTAAATTATGTCAGCTTTATTGGGATTTGGGTCCAACAACAAAATCCTCCTCTTTCACCAAATTTTCGAAAAATTTATTTTCTTCATCTGGGCTCAGAGGATGAGTTTAGGTTTAAACATCAAACCACGGTCAGGAACAAAGAGGTTTAAACCAGGAACACTAATCATTAAATTGGTGTTAAAAAACTTGACTATTATATTTAAAATTTGGAAAGCTTCAATAGCCCTGATGAAGAAAATAAATTTTCCGAAAATTTTGTGAAACAGGAGGATTTTGTTGTTGGACCCAAATCCCAATAAAGCTGACATAATGAATCAATCCTTTCACTTCATCATCGGTCGGTAGTCAACAACCTCGGTCTCATTTTTCCTGGCTTGAATGCCAGGTAGAAGAAGGACGATGTTTTTGGGATTGTAATACACATGGACACCTCACCAAACCTTCCGCATTCTTTCAATCTGCGAACAGTACTAGTAATAACATCGGTTTCTGAGAGCTGACGGGGTGCATTCATTACGAAATTAGCTTTAGGTTGCTGAGGAGTGTCATGGAACTATTGAGACAAAAGAATCGGTTCTAACCGGCCAACTCTAGCTGGTATCGTCGAGAATCAATAATCGATAATTATTAGTAGCGAATTGGCTACTATCTCAGCTAATCCAAGTGGCGCGACATTTTACAGCCCAACTTTCTTCCTTTCCTTATTATTGTCTTATTTTCATTTATTATAGTCGATAAATTTATATGTTTTCTTATTAAAACTACGTATATCAAGTTAATAGGTTCTCATTTCAAGTTATTCCTTTTCCAGCCTTCATTTCATTTTTGTGAAAAACGCTGATACCGATAGCCCTAAAATATTACAACTAGAAAGAAAACATTTATTTATTTTCACTTATATCAGTAGGAACTAGGTATGCAATAAATTTCCTTTGATAAAAACATGATTCAACGGTTGCTGAATGTGAAATCCCCTATCCTTAAAAAATTTTGATCCTTCATGCCGGATTTCATTATTTAATTTCTTTCGTTTCTAGTGGGATCAGTAAGTGACAAAACATTGATAGAGACACATTTTTATGTACCTTCAATATTTAAAAGAACTAGAGCTCAGGTAAAGGGGCCTTGGAAGCTTAATGATAAATTCCTCCGAGGCAGGTCTGTTGGATGTCTCCTGACCGATTACTTAAGCAATAATGGGCCTGAAACCCTGAAGCATCGTGGCAGGTTTGATTTCGCTCTTCATTGAAGGCGGAGTCACTGATCTAAAACTTTGGGGAGACGGCGCCCTGTATTTCATTAAATGAACCTCATTTGAATTCGGCTTCATGTATTCAACCGAGCTGTTAGGATCTCATTCTCTCTCTGATGGAACTCCCACCGTACTGTTGCTCTCTGGTGTGTGACTCGAAATCCAAGTTCAATACTTTTATACCGGCCACCTTGCACAATTAGGACTTCTTCTCTCACATCATCCCCACATTTTCCTTGGATGTATCTTGAAATTTTGTGACATTGGTTGCAGAGGAGTTCTTCTTTCATTTTTCTGCAATAATTGAAGGTGATTCAGGGCGGAAGGTATTGTCATCAGTCATCACGTTCCTGCAACCATAAACCTAAAAATGCAAAACTACTAAAAAATGGATGAAAAAACAATACCTCTACATTGAGAATTTATGAGCTAGGACGTTTTGAAATTTTCTTGGTCGATTCCAAAGGTTCATTATATGAAAATAATACTCGTACGTTACGACTCTACGAAAGTTCCTAAATATAAAGCTCGCAAAGCTCTTTATGTTCAGTCATTTGACCAATAACATGTTATTTAGAAAGCATAAATATCCAAGCTCAACAGACCTTTATGGATAAAAATCAATGTTCTACATTCACCAATTTAAGTGTACATATCCAGTTATTTTAGTGCTATGTTTCTCAGACACTAACAACTACCATGCCATTTTTGCAAAAAGCACTAAATAATTCACTATTTCCTCTCCTCTTCGATAATATTTACTGATTATATATCATAAACGTGTCCAACTTCCACCATTCTGGACGGAGTCGTATAAACGGGAAAGAAAACTGCTATACGTCATACCTCATACTCAATGTTCTTGCATCCAAGTTTCACTCCTTTATTATGGTTCGGAGTAATGTCGCAGATTTACGTCCGTCTTTGTGCAATTCAAAAGAGAAACATTCATAAACCGGATGGCCACAGTTTGTTTCGCTCTCTCGTTCTAGCAGTGAGTTCGCCGTCTCTTTGTCACTTTTATGCGACGTTTAGATGAAATTAGTATGACAGTCTAACAAAAACGGAAAGAGAGTGATATATCTCGCTATACATTCACACTGCTGGCTTAACGAAATACCGCTAAGCATTATTGACATTGTGGTCATTTACATTTTTCGTCTGTTTGCTCGTTTAATCACGTCACTTCCAAACTGGAGGGCAGATTACGATCCGGACGGTTCCAAAATTATCGTCGAGCATTAGAGCGATTATTAAAATTTTTGTTCTGTCTCGCACTCATTCCGCCGTGAGAAGAAAATGCAACTCAAAACAGGATAAAAAAATGCCTGCCAAGTGGGTGTGGCACGTAGCTTCCTCGTATCCATAAAACGATTGTATAGATGATCTGATGCATAGTAGTTAATCTCAAAACACCAATATCTAAGTACCTTCCACTACCCTCATAGGGGATCATCTACACACTAACCTGAACAATCCTGAGAAATATCGTCGAAATCGGATGGAAAATAAAGAAGTTATGGCTGTTACTCGTATAAAGAATTCACGTTTGCGCATGAGCAGCAACTAGGTACTATTAGTCTCGGGGATATGATTTTCATAGAGGACCATCTACACGCCAATCTGAACAATTCTAAAAAATGTCATCAAATTCGGATGAAAAATTTAAGTGTTATGGCTGTTACAAGGATTTTATGTTTGCGCATGCGCAGTGGCTACTATCAGTCCGGGTATGAAGATTTTCATAGGGGACCATCTATACGCCAACCCGCGCAATCCCTTAAAATTTCATCGAAATTAGGTGAATTTTAAGGACTTGATTTTCATAGAGGACTGTCTACAATCTAATCCGCGTAATCCCAAAAAATTGCATCGAAATCGGATGAAAAATATGGAAGTTATGGCTGTTAGAAGGATTTCATGTTTGTGCATGCGCAGTGGCTACTATCAGTCCGGGTATGAAGATTTTCATAGGGGACCATCTACACGCCAACCCGCGCAATCCCTAAAAATTTCATCGAAATCAGGTGAGAAATCGTAGATGATATGGCTGTGGCAAGGATTTCATGACAGACACACAGACAGACGGATTATGTGGTAGACAGACAGAGAACCAAAATTGTTCAGGAAGGTCAGAAACGTGATACGCGATGGGAAATTTGGATTTTGGAGAACTTTTTTTTCAACCTTAAGAAGTGAAAACAAAGCTTCCGCTACCTTGGTAGACTCGGAAGCAATATGCGAAATTTCAAAATTTTGGTGAAAAAGGCTGCATATGTTTCGCACAATCGGCCGTTAGCTGATCACCAAAATAATGGCCAGTCGCCTCGGGAGATTATTTGGATTAGTGACCGCTCGAGGGAAAGAACGCATGTCTGGAATTACGCCGTTGGTGAATCCCTCTCTACAGGCAATAAGAGGTCATGAGGAAGCTGTCTGCCTCCTTGAACTTTAGTTTAGATTAGGTACCTAATCCGTAGATGCAAAATAAGAAAAGTCCGTAGCATGAGTTAATGAGCGAATTTTCCAAGACAAATCGTCTAAGCTATGGTTAAAAAATCGAAATATTAGCTACCTAAATGACAGCTAAAGAACTCGTCTTTTCGTTTGTTATTATGAACTAGGCACGTCGAACGAATTGGGAATGGGGTCCACTAAATGATAAAATCCTTCTTCGCCGAGCTTTCGGTTAATATAATATATTAACCGAATATAATATATACAGGTAATATTATTACCTGGAGAAGGTACCTGGAGATTACCTGGAGGAGGTAATATATTAAACGAAAGCTCGGCGAAGACGGATTTTATCATTCAGTGGACCCCATTCCCAATCCGTTTGACGTACTGTAATTTGTTGGGTCGATCTACGTAGTTGCTGACATTATGAACATTTGGCAAAACCTAAATTTCTGCAAAAAAAAATTTGCTAATTGCCACTACTTATTAGCAATTGCCCGTAGTGACACAAACACAGACACAGTCATGTTCCAAAATGGATTTCAGTAAAGAAAAAACTCCAAAAACGTCCATGCAACAATGTCGAGTCTATCGCAGTAGCTTCATTTCCCTTGAAAATTTGCTAAAACCTCATGAATTGATGATTTAGTTTGAATGATACCAGTGAGTTGTGCCGTCAGTAAGATAAATACATGTATGCTAACTCAGGAAGTGCATGCAAACCTCTATGATTATCAAAAAGGACCAAGAGACTGAGTGAAGTATCTTACTTTAATTATCAATTATTACAAAACCAGCCGAAAAGCCTGCTAAAAGCAGGCAAAAACAAATCGTATATATGTGAAAACAAATTTTGATGTCACGGCCTGGAATCGAACCCAGGTCTCCCACGTTCAGGCGACGTACACGTACGTAAGACTTCTACACGTACATAAGACTTGTTTAGTGCAAATACCGGGTGATAAAGAACAGTTACCTACCCAATGACGGTAGTACCGCACAACCCTAGAAAATGTCATCGAATTCGATGATCGAATTATTTTCAGCGTATTATTTTACAAGGGATTATTTTACGTATTATTTACGTGCAGTCCAAGGGCGATTATTTTCATAAGGGACCATCTACCCAAACAATCCCTGAAAAGTACATCAAATTCAGACAATAAACCGTTCGAAGGGTTTCATGACTACAGACACACAGACAGACAGAACCAAAATTTTCAGGAAGGCCTAAACGTAAAACGCGAGTGGAAATATTGATTTTGGAGAACTCTTTTTTTCCAACTTGAAGAGTAAAACCGCTACTTTGGATGGCTCTGAAACAAAATCTAAAACGCCAGAAATTATTGCACAAAGGTTTATTTTTTTCTATATAGATCACTCATCTGCAGAGAACACGGCTTTGCCAGTGTCACTACCTACCTACCTGCTTCACAATCAAGTTTGATTACTGGTTGCTAAGGATGCATAATTGAGTACATTATGAAGAGTCGAACAACGATCGCATTTCGGTCAGCTAAAATTTGAATAGAGATTAGGCCCCATTACCTATTCACACTCGTGTCTCTGATTGGTCATAAGTCAAACCCATAGGTTGACTCATGACCTCACAGGTGGTCTCATTCAATTTTAAAAATTTAATAGTTTTCAAAATTAATGAAAAAACAATACATTTATATCATAATTTTGTGAGCTAGGGCGTTTTCAAAATTTCAGCCCTTGGAAGTGACTGAAATCAATCGAAAGCTTCAGGGCACAACTAGACCCCAAATGGAGCCCATATACTACCAAATTTCAGTCATATAGGTACTGATTTATTTAAGTCCAACCCTTAAGTTATTATGGGGAGCTGTTTGTCCTAAACAGCTCTGGGTGGTCTCATTCGATTCTTAAAATTCAATACTATTTAAAAATTGATGAAAAGACCTTCCTTTATATCGAACTATTTTGAGCTGAGCTAGGGCGATTTGAAAATGTCAGCACTTACTTTTCAACCCTTAGAAGTTATTGACATCAACCAAAGCTTTGGGGTACAGCTAGACCCCAAATGGAGCCCATATACCAAAATTCATCAAAATCGGTCAATGAGAACTAAGGGAAGTCGGCCACATTTTCAATCCATTTTTGAATTCTACGTACTTTGAAACGTAAACCAACAAATTTTTATGTGGGGGGGAGGTTACATTTTTTCATGGTTGATTCCAAAGGTTCATTATTAAAAATAATAAGCCAAAAACGTTTAATAATGTATGTTTTGGTTTATTATTTTCAATAATGAAATTGTTTACCCCCCCCCCCTCAAAATTTGTTGGTTTACGTTTCAAGGTGCGTATAATCCAAAAATCGAATAAAAATTTGGCCATCCGTCTGCCGTCCGCGGCACTTTCTTTAGTTAGCATTGACCGATTTTTATGAAATTTGGTATGTAGGCTCCATTTGGGGTCTAGTTGTGCCCCAAAGAGTTTGGTTGATGTAGGTCAGTTCTAAAGGTTGAAAAATAAGGGTTGAAATTTTGAAAACGCCCTAACTCTGAAAATTTTGATATAACGGTATTGTTTTTCCATCACTTCAAGATAGTATTGAATTTTCAGAGACCACGTGGAGCCCTGTAGGATAAACCGTTCGCTCCCTACGAGATTTTTGAACTTACGATAAATCAGAAACACGAATGTGAATCGCAAAAGAGGCCTAATCTCTGTTCAAATGTTAGCCGACCGAAATGCGATCTATGTTTTTTTTCATGTTGATAGGTGGTAAAAATGGCAAAGCCGAGTTCTTTGCAGACGAGTGATCTATATAGAAAAATAATGAACCTTTGTGTAATAATTTGCAGCATTTATGACATAAATTGCCTCCGAAAATGATGGATTTAATGGTGAATTCTAGGAGGGCAGTTCAATTTTGCCTTAATAATAATTAATTTATTAATTAATAATGGAGGTTCTTTTGAACTCCGCTCATTTACGTACTTCGAGATTGGTACTTTTATTTCACCCTTCACTTCTCTGTAATTTTGAAACGATGATTCCCCGCGGTTTACCATTCGTCGCCAAGTCACCTCAGACGGTCCTTTTACTAATTTGGCTGCTGCCCAGCCGAGGGGGTTAGCCACGCCTCCGCCCCCATGAACAGCTAGTTCCACCCCCGCCCCGTCGGGTACCCCGTCCCTCAGGCCGATTGTTAGAGTTGCACCTTGGAGCGCTAACAACCAGGCGCCATTGTACCCTAATCCCTTCCGATC
The DNA here is from genome assembly GCA_009739505.2 of Apolygus lucorum. Lineage (NCBI taxonomy): Eukaryota > Metazoa > Arthropoda > Insecta > Hemiptera > Miridae > Apolygus > Apolygus lucorum. Next base: position 22,751,618 of record CM019179.2, read on the forward strand.
CTTTCCCAAATGTGGCGATAAATCTACCATCTAAACCCCTTCTCTGCTCCCCCATTTCCCTTTCGCCCACCCCACATATCCCCATTTCCTCTTTCCCCTCCAGTTCCTCCCGTGGCCTTTTCTTCGCCACCCACCTCCGTCTCCTCCAGTCCTTCGCAGCCGACGCCCATTCAGTTGAACCCCCGCCGCACCCTCTCGCGACCTCTAAGGTCCTGAGAAGGACCACTATAGTTCTTGAACCTTCCAACAGATGGAACTGCAGCTCTCAACCTCAAATAAGGTCAACCAAGATCCCTAGATAAATAAACTTGCCGAATGAATATAATATTTATACTCATAAAAAAATAGTTGTATCTATTTAGGGCAACCGTATAGCTAAAATCAAAATTTTCCTAAAGAGTATTTATTGAGGTTTTTTAAAACCTCTAACCAAGGGGCTTATTGTATAATTTTAACGATTCGTCCTATGTGCCACACTCACAAGGACTCATATAGATAATATTTTGATTTGTTTAACCCTTATTTGACCATGGTGTCACTAGTGTCGTGATAAACATCTTAGGAATTCCACAGCTCTCCCAAGGTGTCACCAGATCAACTAGATTTAAATTGGAATTTAAAAATTAATGGGCAGAGCTGAATTTTTTTAAACCATTATTGTAATGAAAGTCAAAAAATTAAAGACAAAAATTTTGAAATTTGTTTCATTGATTTCTTTGGACATTTTTGTCTTACCTAACTCCATTTTGAGACTTCCAATAGCACAAAAAAAATCTGCTGTCCATTAAATATAAAATTACAATTTAATATTGGTTACTTTGATGACACCTTGGAGACACACTGTGGAGTTCTTGAGATGTTTTAGGTGACACTAGTGATATCATTTCCAATTAGGGTTAACCATAGCTTCAAAGATTTCCTTAAAATAGCTTAATAATAACAACAATATTCAATACGATGCAGTGCTACCAACAATGAAGTAATTGTTTCATTGATAGTTATGTGATAGTGTGTTGGCAGTAAGGTTGTCCCAAAGTGCCCAAAATACTTCAGAATATATTTAGAAATAGCATGGAATACCACTTAATTGTTTTACCACATGGTTCTTCGTCAACTTGTTCACCATCACCCAGTTGTCTACCTCTTATTGATACATTATTGATACAACTTATTAGGGTTCATCTTAAACTCTCCCTTTCACTCGACAGGACAGACAAACTACCTTGATCCCTCTCACCATTTGATTTGGTTACCAGGTGGCCCCTTCCTTTCTAACACCTTTCTTCCCTTCACCCAGACTTAAAAATTTATAGGACCTCTCACTGACTGACTGTGTACAGCTCTCGAAGAGCCAATGATGATGTACTCTTTATAATTATTATTAAAAATAAATAAACTCCCCTCAAAGACAAAATATCTATCTGACGGAAGGGGCTCGCCTTAGAAAAAAAAATTAATCAAATATTATTACGCCCAGGACTACCCGACTCAGGCTCTAGGGATGAGGGATGATGAGGAAGGTGGGGGTGGTAGAGAGGGATGAAGTGGAGTGCCTCTATAGCATGACCACCAGTTTAAATATGAGCCGAGCAGGACACGGGTGGTGACACCACGGAGTACACCTACTGAGATGCCCAACTCGCGCGACTCCGTGGAACTTTTTTCGCACCACACCCCGCGCCATGACAAGGTCGCAGCCATCAACCTTATGTTGTTGGGTGCCACTCCTTTTAGCTCCGACACCGCTTGCTGTAAATCATCTCTATCATATTTTCTTATCTTAGCCCGCCAGGTCTGCTCCATGTCCAAGCTGCCATTGACATCTTGGACATCCAGGATGATGCAAGACCTGTCAGGCTTGACGGCAACAATGTCTGGTTTCTTACCCTGGTCGCTTGGCATGTGGTATAATCTCTCCCTCTCAATATCCCAGCCGTCAGATGACAATACATCTCCTATCTGCTTGGTGACCGCATCATAACGTAGGATGCTGCCCCGATGAGTTCGTGGACACTGCCGCACTACATGGTACAGGTGTTCATTTCCACCCCGACAGGGTATCTGTTGTCCCAGGCTTACCCCTCGAACACCTTACCGCTGTTGGCAGTGTTGCCACGCGGACGGCGTGGAAGTTGCGGTAGTCCGGGCCCCAATGCCCTCCAAAGCCCAATCCACCCATTGGGTTGAGATAAGGCTATCGGAACACTGTCGGAGTTCTTTACCATCTAATGACTCATGCAGCGCAGCAGCGAACTCAGCAGACGAACTGGGTTTTGGAGCAGATGGTGTTGCTCGGTCGCACCATGCTAACTGCTGCCTCACAAAATCAAGACCAGCAGCAACACGGGCGACCTCCCAGCTCGACCCCTGAAGGGCTAGCTGGCGCTGGTGGCGCAGTGAAGGGATACATGCAGAGAGAGACACAATGCCAAGCCCACCGGATTTGACCGGTGCGTGGACATGGGAACTTGGGACACCAGGTGGGAACCTCAGCCAAGAGCGCATAGCAGAGCGTAAAGCGTTCGAAAAGCCTCTGGCACTCGTCTTGTTGCTTTCAACTGATTCTCCAATAAGGTGCGTTAACAATAATTCCTATAACTAGCGGATCTAACCTCTACTGTTAATTAAACTACAAATCTTCCTCCACCAACAAAGTAAGATGCGTCACCCCTACGACTAGTCAAAGTTGAAATTAGAATTTAACTCTTTGAGGAGATGAACGAAATCATAGAGAACCTCAACGAACCTTCCAAACTGAATTAACTAAGAACGAAATGAAAACAAGGAAGCGCTATATTTGAGAATTATACCATTCTGTAATATTGGACGGCTGAAACTTTTTGATTTGGCAGGCATGTCACGAGGAATGAAGATTCAACCTGTGGGCGGAGTCCAGGAGGCCTGAAAGTCTCTGCCTGGAAATCTGAGGGATGATTTCACGGTAGTAAGAGTTTCAACTCAGTAAAGTTACTTACCCCATCGCTTCATCTCTATTTCCCTCTCACTTTCTCTCTAGCCATCTCTCTCTTCCCCTCCCACCTCACGCCATTCAGCCGGCGAAAGAGGGAAAATTCAGACCAGGAAAGCTAACATCGGTAAACCAAAAACTGGAGCTTTCAACGATCTAAAACTGCTTCAGAAGTTTCTTTCCAGACTCCCTCGCCGCTCAGGTACCGCCTATCCGTCCTACCCCTGTCATCCGTCCCCAAGACGGGGAGAGAGAGATTTCAACGGTGAAACGGGCAACTCTTTGTCAAAGTTCCCCTTTATATCAACTTTTCTTTTTTTTTTCGCTATACCCTTGGAGATTGAGGCGGCAGTAGAAGGGGGACTGTTTGACTGTTTGACTGTTTATTTATTCACCTGCACAGAAATTAGGGCCATAAGGCCCTCTCTACCACTCTGGCAGGAAACATAATTATAGAAATACACAAAGAAATTGTCAGACTTCATAACATGAAAAAAAAGGAAAGAAAAAAAAAAAGGGGAAAGAGAAAGAGGAAGTGATGAAACAGATGTTGCGGTTATGAACAACTGGCATTCTTCTGGACGATCTTCTAGGACAATTGACATCCCTCCTGGATAATTCCTTTCGAACATTAAGAAATCTCGGAAGCAAGGAATCTTCAGTCACTTTTTACCGGTTTTTCTTGGGTTCTTGGGAATCTCTTTTTCTTTTCCCCCAGTTCCATGTAATCCAATCAATAGCCGAGTCTAATCTCAATTACGAAATGGGGGCTGAATAGTACAATGTTCTTTTCATTCAGCTTTTCTGGGCCGTTGTGAACGTCTATCGTACCTTGTCGTCTATTGTTCCTTCATTCTGGTAGATGAATAGTATCCGTCATCCCCAGTATAAAAGCGCCTATTCAGTCAATATGTTGTGAAGTTACTACCTGATAGTATCACCGAGTCCTAAACACCAAGGCGATAGTAAACAACTTGTCGGATAACCAAGTATTACGAAGAACCAACCTGTTATAAATATATCCAGTAGTAAATACTTATGGGGCACTTATTTCAACAGTACTCCAACACATGTCGCGATTCGGACTGAGGTCGCTCGTTCGGGTTTGATTTTCAAACTAGTTTGTTTCTGGTCGCTTTGCCGGGAGGTCATCATTTTCCCGTTTACTGTTTTGTTTGTGCCCGTGTTCCTTTCATGTTTTCCCTGGAAATGGCTGTAATAATATGAAGCTAGCTTCTTATCAGCGAAATTCAAAAAAAGTCCATTCATGCAGCATGAATTAATGAGCGAATTTTCAAAGAAATCTCTCAGTTGAAGCTATGGTTAAGATCTTAACCACTGCATTGACCACTCCACTCCACATCAACACCACATCCTATTGTTGGTTTTTTTCTATTTTCAGTATACCATACCAACATACTGTATGCACTGGGTATGCTTTGAAGATCTTAGGAGTCCATATTCATGTTCTACTCGTCTCTACGAACTCATAGAGTACCCACATGGCTATTGTTGGTTTTTTCCTATTTTCAGTATACCATACCAACATACTGTATGCACTGGGTATGCTTTGAAGATCTTAGGAGTCCATATTCATGTTCTACTCGTCTCTACGAACTCATAGAGTACCCACATGGCTATTGTTGGTTTTTTTTCTATTTTCAGTATACCATACCAACATACTGTATGCACTGGGTATGCTTTGAAGATCTTAGGAGTCCATATTCATGTTCTACTCGTCTCTACGAACTCATAGAGTACCCACACGGCTACTCCATTTCTGGGTACAACAAATATACGCGCGTTTTCATTATTTTCTATTTTCAGTATACCATACCAACATACTGTATGCACTGGGTATGCTTTGAAGATCTTAGGAGTCCATATTTATGTTCTACTCGTCTCTACAAACTCATAGAGTACCCACACAGCTACTCTATTTCTGGGTACGACAAATATACGCGCGTTTTCATTATATATATGAATATATCCATACTTTTCTTAATTTTTGGACAATTTTCATTTTTGAAAAACGCATTATATCAGAAATTTTGTGCTGAATACGAATATACCATTTATTATGATGATTGTGAAGGTATTAACCACAAAAAACGGGAAAAACTCGTTTTTTTGGACTTTTTTTTCACTTTTTTTGAAATTTGGACCACTTTGGATAGTCCAAAATTTCTGGCTAACGAACTTGACCTTTCGTTTGTTGTTACAAACATTTTGGCGAAAACTAAAAAAAAAATTCAAATAATTACTCAAGTTATCGTGCGGAATGACATATATTTATATATATATATACATATGATTTTTGGCGAAACTTCAGGGATCGTTTCAGAATGTTCCAAAACGGATTTCAGTGAAAAATTTTTTCGAAAAAGTCGATTCTAAAAATTTTGAGGCCATTGCAATAGCATCATTTTCTTCGAAAATTCGCTAAAAGGGAAGCGTTATGGAATAGAAGAAGTAAAGTGTACAAGAAAACATTTTTGGTGTTCAAGAAAACAATACTATTTTGAAATACGAAGGTGGGAATTTGATACACAATTTTTGGCAACAAGTTGAGCTAATCTACGGTAAGTAAATTTTGCTTCATTGCTTTATAGGTACGAATCAAGTAATCACACAAAAAAATTAATCATTAGCAACGAAATTAATAATGTTTATTTAACAAATATACCTTTTGGGGTTGAATAGAAAAAAAATGTTTAACATATCCTAAGTGGACTATTTCAAATATTTCTTAATTAAAGAACAATTTACCACAGTGTCACGTTAGAGAATGAGTTTTTTATTGTGTACTTTTTGGTAACCAAATTACCACCTGAAATAAAAGAAATAATAATAATGATGGGTACCTACTGTAGGTAATGTAACATTACTCCCCCTCTAGTACCTTTGGTACGTCATTAAATCTGTTGAACTGGAAAAAAATCAAGGGTTAAAATAAAAAACGCGTTCCAAATAACGTGAGGGAAATCTAATGGTTCTTCCGCTCTTTGTGGTCATCTGTTTTCCTGTTTATTTTTTCTCCTGTCTTGGTTGAAGTTCTAGAACTGGCTGTTGTTCTTGAGTGTGTTGTCGTTGTGAGTTCATAGAGTTGTGATGGTTTGTTCCTGGTTCTTGTTCTGCGATGAAGTATGCTGGTTTTAATCTGTCAATTTAAATTTTTGTTGTTCTGTTCTTCATATCCAGTGTAAAATATTTGTCTGTCTTCTTGAAGACTTTGTACGGGCCTTCATAAGCTGGCGCCTGTGGCTTCTTCACTCTTCACTTGAATACTTTCAGCAATAATGTTGGGTTTCCCACACAGTTTCTTTCAATAATCCCTTTTGGTTTACTATTTTCAATAATAAGCCTTTGGAATCGAGCAAGAAAAAAAAAATTTAACCCCCCCTCAAAATTTGATGTTTTACGTTTCAAGGTACGTAGAATACGAAAATCGAATAAAAAAATTTCCGTTTGTCCGCCGTACGCCGTACGCGGCACTTTTCTTAGCAACACTGGACCGATTTGGTTCACATTTGGTATATTGGCTCCATTTGGGGTCTAGTTGTGCCGCGAAGCTTTTGATTGATGTAGGTCACTTCTAAGGGGTGAAAATTAAGGGTTGAAATTTTCAAGAGTGCCCTAGCTCGAAAACTCTCGAAATAAAGGTATCGTTTTTTCACCAATTTTAAATAGTATTGAATTTTTAAAATTTTTTGAGACCACCCGGAGCTCTGTAGGACAAACCGTTCGGTCCCTACGAGTACTTGAAGGTTTTCCTTCGATAAAACAGAATCATGAGTGTGAATCGCAAAAGAAGTCTAATCTCCATTCAAATTTCATCGGACTAAAATGCGATCGCTGTTCATTTCTTCGATTTGTATACAGTTTTGCCTTCTGCGTAACCAGTAATCAAATTTCCATATGAAGCTTTCTATTTTTCCAATCGAATGTGAAGCGTTTAGTTCTTTCTAATAAACTTGATTGTGAAGGTGTGAAGCCAGTATGGTGTGGTAGGTAGTACCTAGCTGGTAGGTAAAAAACGCTGCAAATCATTGCTCAAAGGTTTATTATTTTCTGTACAGACCACCCTTCTGTATAGATCACTGGTTCTCCATCAATAGCCCCTACCACCACCTTCTCCCTTGACCTTCCCTCTAAAATTTCAGCTTCCTGCGTTCAACAGGAGAGAAAATGGCCTTGGAGCTCACTCAGCTGATCAGTGACCACTCATGCGCCTTCAGCATTCTCCATTGACCCGCCCTCTCAAATTTCAGGTTCCTGCGTTCAACAGGAGAGGAAATGGCCTTGGAGCTCACTCAGCTGATCAGTGACCACTCAGGCGCCTTCAGCATTCTCCCTTGACCTTCCCTCTCAAATTTCAGGTTCCTGCGTTCAACAGGGGAGGAAATGGCCTTGGAGCTCACTCAGCTGATCAGTGACCACTCAGGCACCTTCAGCATTCTCCATTGACCCGCCCTCTAAAATTTCAGCTTCCTGCGTTCAACAGGAGAGGAAATGGCCTTGGAGCTCACTCAGCTGATCAGCGACCACTCAGGCGCCTTCAGCATTCTCTATTGACCCGCCCTCTCAAAATTCAGGTTCCTGCGTTCAACAGGAGAGAAAATGGCCGTGGAGCTCACTCAGCTGATCAGTGACCACTCAGGCGCCTTCAGCATTCTCCTTTGACCCGCCCTCTCAAATTTCAGGTTCCTGCGTTCAACAGGAGAGAAAATGACCTTGGAGCTCACTCAGCTGATCAGTGACCACTCAGGTGCCTTCAGCATTCTCCTTTGACCCGCCCTCTCAAATTTCAGGTTCCTGCGTTCAACAGGAGAGGAAATGACCTTGGAGCTCACTCAGCTGATCAGTGACCACTCAGGCGCCTTCAGCATTCTCAATTGACCAGCCCTCTCAAATTTCAGGTTCCTGCGTTCAACAGGAGAGGAAATGGCCTTGGAGCTCACTCAGCTGATCAGTGACCACTCAGGCGCCTTCAGTATTCTCCATTGACTTTTGATTATGGAAATTTGATTACTGGTTACGCAGAAGGCAAAACTGTATACAAATCGAAGATAAAATTTGAATGGAGATAAGACCTCTTTTGCGATTCACACTCATGATTCTGTTTTATCGAAGGGAAACCTTCAAGTACTCGTAGGGACCGAACGGTTTGCCCTACAGAGCTCCGGGTGGTCTCAAAAATTTTTAAAAATTCTGTACTATTTAAAATTAGTGAAAAAACGATACCTTTATTTCGAGAGTTTTCGAGCTAGGGCACTCTTGAAAATTTCAACCCTTAATTTCCACCCCTTAGAAGTGACCTACATCAACCAAAAGCTTCGCGGCACAACTAGACCCCAAATGGGGCCCATATACCAAATTTCATCGAAATCGGTCCATGGTAACTAAGAAAAGTGCTGCGTACGGCGTACGGCGTACGGCGTACGGCGGACGGACGGAAATTTTTTTATTCGATTTTCGTATTCTACGTACCTTGAAACGTAAAACATCAAATTTTGAGGGGGGGTTAAAATTTTTTTTTTCTTGCTCGATTCCAAAGGCTTATTATTGAAAATAATAAACCAAAAAATGTTGGTGGGTAAAAAACACTGCAAATCATTGCTCAAAGGCTTCTTCACTCTTCAGATCACTGATCAGCTGAGTGAGCTCCGAAGCCATTTTCAGTCCTATTGAATGGAAGTGCTCTTCCAGGCGTCTCCAGCATTCGAGGAGATCTTCTTCACTCTTCAGATCACTGATCAGCTGAGTGAGCTCCGAAGCCATTTTCAATCCTATTGAATGGAAGTGCTCTTCCAGGCGTCTCCAGCATTCGAGGAGATCTTCTTCACTCCTCAGATCACTGTTCAGCTGAGTGAGCTCCGAAGCCATTTTCAATCCTATTGAATGGAAGTGCTCTTCCAGGCGTCTCCAGCATTCGAGGAGATCTTCTTCACTCCTCAGATCACTGTTCAGCTGAGTGAGCTCCGAAGCCATTTTCAATCCTATTGAATGGAAGTGCTCTTCCAGGCGTCTCCAGCATTCGAGGAGATCTTCACTCCTCAGATCACTGTTCAGCTGAGTGAGCTCCGAAGCCATTTTCAATCCTATTGAATGGAAGTGCTCTTCCAGGCGTCTCCAGCATTCGAGGAGATCTTCTTCACTCCTCAGATCACTGTTCAGCTGAGTGAGCTCCGAAGCCATTTTCAATCCTATTGAATGGAAGTGCTCTTCCAGGCGTCTCCAGCATTCGAGGAGATCTTCTTCACTCCTCAGATCACTGTTCAGCTGAGTGAGCTCCGAAGCCATTTTCAATCCTATTGAATGGAAGTGCTCTTCCAGGCGTCTCCAGCATTCGAGGAGATCTTCACTCCTCAGATCACTGTTCAGCTGAGTGAGCTCCGAAGCCATTTTCAATCCTATTGAATGGAAGTGCTCTTCCAGGCGTCTCCAGCATTCGAGGAGATCTTCACTCCTCAGATCACTGTTCAGCTGAGTGAGCTCCGAAGCCATTTTCAATCCTATTGAATGGAAGTGCTCTTCCAGGCGTCTCCAGCATTCGAGGAGATCTTCACTCTTCAGATCACTGTTCAGCTGAGTGAGCTCCGAAGCCATTTTCAATCCTATTGAATGGAAGTGCTCTTCCAGGCGTCTCCAGCATTCGAGGAGATCTTCACTCCTCAGATCACTGTTCAGCTGAGTGAGCTCCGAAGCCATTTTCAATCCTATTGAATGGAAGTGCTCTTCCAGGCGTCTCCAGCATTCGAGGAGATCTTCTTCACTCCTCAGATCACTGTTCAGCTGAGTGAGCTCCGAAGCCATTTTCAATCCTATTGAATGGAAGTGCTCTTCCAGGCGTCTCCAGCATTCGAGGAGATCTTCACTCCTCAGATCACTGTTCAGCTGAGTGAGCTCCGAAGCCATTTTCAATCCTATTGAATGGAAGTGCTCTTCCAGGCGTCTCCAGCATTCGAGGAGATCTTCTTCACTCCTCAGATCACTGATCAGCTGAGTGAGCTCCGAAGCCATTTTCTATCCCATTGAATGGGAGTGCTCTTCCAGACGTCTCCAGCATTCGAGGAGATCTTCTTCACTCTTCAGATCACTGATCAGCTGAGTGAGCTCCGAAGTCATTTTCAATCCTATTGAACGCAGGAAGCTGAAATTTGAGAGGGAAGGCCAAGGGAGAATACAGATGGTGGTAGGTGCTATTGATGGAGAACCAGTGATCTATGCAGAAGGGTGATCTATACAGAAAATAATAAACCTTTGAGCAACTTCACTCCTCAGATCACTGTTCAGCTGAGTGAGCTCCGAAGCCATTTTCAATCCTATTGAATGGAAGTGCTCTTCCAGGCGTCTCCAGCATTCGAGGAGATCTTCACTCCTCAGATCACTGTTCAGCTGAGTGAGCTCCGAAGCCATTTTCAATCCTATTGAATGGAAGTGCTCTTCCAGGCGTCTCCAGCATTCGAGGAGATCTTCTTCACTCCTCAGATCACTGATCAGCTGAGTGAGCTCCGAAGCCATTTTCAATCCTATTGAATGGAAGTGCTCTTCCAGGCGTCTCCAGCATTCGAGGAGATCTTCACTCCTCAGATCACTGTTCAGCTGAGTGAGCTCCGAAGCCATTTTCAATCCTATTGAATGGAAGTGCTCTTCCAGGCGTCTCCAGCATTTGAGGAGATCTTCACTCCTCAGATCACTGTTCAGCTGAGTGAGCTCCGAAGCCATTTTCAATCCTATTGAATGGAAGTGCTCTTCCAGGCGTCTCCAGCATTCGAGGAGATCTTCACTCCTCAGATCACTGTTCAGCTGAGTGAGCTCCGAAGCCATTTTCAATCCTATTGAATGGAAGTGCTCTTCCAGGCGTCTCCAGCATTCGAGGAGATCTTCTTCACTCCTCAGATCACTGATCAGCTGAGTGAGCTCCGAAGCCATTTTCTATCCCATTGAATGGGAGTGCTCTTCCAGACGTCTCCAGCATTCGAGGAGATCTTCTTCACTCTTCAGATCACTGATCAGCTGAGTGAGCTCCGAAGTCATTTTCAATCCTATTGAACGCAGGAAGCTGAAATTTGAGAGGGAAGGTCAAGGGAGAATACAGATGGTGGTAGGTGCTATTGATGGAGAACCAGTGATCTATGCAGAAGGGTGATCTATACAGAGAATAATAAACCTTTGAGCAATGATTTGCAGCGTTTTTAACACAGAATGTGTTTTTGCGATGACCTACCGAAAAAAAATCGTCACGAAAAAGCGACAGAAAATACCGTTACGCGCCTTTCATAATGATTTTCACGTGCAACCAAGCCGTTGGTAAGGAAATAGAACTCCCGCAGTGTTCATTGCACAGAAATTGTTCACCATTCGTTGGAAAGCTCTCAATTTATATAGTATTATTCTTGTAGTCACATATTTATTTATATAACATTTATAGGGTTTTAGACCAAATTAAATGTCTAACAATTATTTATTTTATTATTGCCAAAGACTCCACATTTATTATTGTTGTTTTTTATTTAACGGATGACTAGCATCGCAAAAACACATTCTGTGTTCCTATGATTTCATACAGAGTATGGAAAAAGAAATAAACCGGGGGGTGCAGGGGGGCGGAGCCCCCCGCCGAGGCGCAAAGCGCCGAGTTTTATTCGGTTTTCGGATTCTACATACCTTGAAACGTAAACCAGCAAATTTTGAGGGCGGTTATAATATTTTTCTTGCTCGATACCGAAAGTTCATTATTGAAAATAATGGGTAAACCAACAATAGAAAATGAAAATGAGATTTTTCTTCACACAACCCGAAACTCGTTTTTTTTTAACACAGAATGTGTTTTTGCGATGACCTACCGAAAAAAAATCGTCACGAAAAAGCGACAGAAAAAACCGTTACGCGCCTTTTATAATGATTTTCACGTGCAACCAAGCCGTTGGTAAGGAAATAGAACTCCCGCAGTGAAATTTGAGAGTGCGGGTCAATGGAGAATGCTGAAGGCGCCTGAGTGGTCACTGATCAGCTGAGTGAGCTCCAAGGCTATTTTCTCTCCTGTTGAACGCAGGAAGCTGAAATTTTAGAGGGCGGGTCAATGGAGAATGCTGAAGGCGCCTGAGTGGTCACTGATCAGTTGAGTGAGCTCCAAGGCCATTTCATCTCCTGTTGAACGCAGGAACCTGAAATTTGAGAGGCAGGGTCAAAGGAGAATGCTGAAGGCGCCTGAGTGGTCACTGATCAGCCGAGTGTGCTCCAAGGCCATTTCCTCTCCTGTTGAACGCAGGAACCTGAAATTTGAGAGGGCGGGTCAATGGAGAATGCTGAAGGCGCCTGAGTGGTCACTCATCAGCTGAGTGAGCTCCAAGGCTATTTTCTTCCCTGTTGAACGCAGGAAGCTGAAATTTTAGAGGGCGGGTCAATGGAGAATGCTGAAGGTGCCTGAGTGGTCACTGATCAGCTGAGTGTGCTCCAAGGCCATTTCCTCTCCTGTTGAACGCAGGAACCTGAAATTTGAGAGGGCGGGTCAATGGAGAATGCTGAAGGTGCCTGAGTGGTCACTGATCAGCTGAGTGAGCTCCAAGGCCATTTTCTCTCCTGTTGAACGCAGGAAACTGAAATTTTAGAGGGCGGGTCAATGGAGAATGCTGAAGGCGCCTGAGTGGTCACTGATCTGCTGAGTGTGCTCCAAGGCCATTTCCTCTCCTGTTGAACGCAGGAACCTGAAATTTGAGAGGGCGGTTCAATGGAGAATGCTGAAGGCGCCTGAGTGGTCACTGATCAGCTGAGTGTGCTCCAAGGCCATTTCCTCTCCTGTTGAACGCAGGAACCTGAAATTTGAGAGGGCGGGTCAATGGAGAATGCTGAAGGCGCCTGAGTGGTCACTGATCAGCTGAGTGAGCTCCAAGGCCATTTTCTCTCCTGTTGAACGCAGGAAGCTGAAATTTTAGAGGGCGGGTCAATGGAGAATGCTGAAGGCACCTGAGTGGTCACTGATCAGCTGAGTGAGCTCCAAGGCCATTTTCTCTCCTGTTGAACGCAGGAACCTGAAATTTGAGAGGGCGGGTCAATGGAGAATGCTGAAGGCGCCTGAGTGGTCACTGACCAGCTGAGTGAGCTCCAAGGCCATTTTCTCTCCTGTTGAACGCAGGAAGCTGAAATTTTAGAGGGCGGGTCAATGGAGAATGCTGAAGGCACCTGAGTGGTCACTGATCAGCTGAGTGAGCTCCAAGGCCATTTTCTCTCCTGTTGAACGCAGGAACCTGAAATTTGAGAGGGCGGGTCAATGGAGAATGCTGAAGGCGCCTGAGTGGTCACTGACCAGCTGAGTGAGCTCCAAGGCCATTTTCTCTCCTGTTGAACGCAGGAAGCTGAAATTTTAGAGGGCGGGTCAATGGAGAATGCTGAAGGCGCCTGAGTGGTCACTGATCAGTTGAGTGAGCTCCAAGGCCATTTCCTCTCCTGTTGAACGCAGGAACCTGAAATTTGAGAGGCAGGGTCAAAGGAGAATGCTCAAGGCGCCTGAGTGGATTGAAAATAAAATAAATAATTGTTAGACATTTAATTTGGTCTAAAACCCTATAAATGTGCGGATCCACAAAGCAGGATATCCCTTTTATAATAACTTTTATTATAAAATCCCTTTTATTATAACTCTTCATTTTCATCTTCTTGGTTAGATGGAGCTCTTCTCTTGAAAGAAGGAAGAGAGATTCTCCTTTTTGGACGAGGTGTCATCTGTTCATACAGCATAAACTGGAGGTTCATATCAATTGAAAAGCCACTGCTTGTAATTTTAAACCCGTTGCATTGAACGATAATAGCAGAATGGAAATATTTGGCATTTAATAGACGATCAAAAGTTCTGTCAGACACTTTTGGCCTACATTTAATATCTACTCCCCCACTTACATTTTCTTTATTTTCTTTTGAAGGAATGGGGGTTTATTTTGTATGAGCTTTACTCCTAAGGTGCGTGGGATATCCTGCTTTGTGGATGCGCACATTTATAGGGTTTTAGACCAAATTAAATGTCTAACAATTATTTATTTTATTATTGCCGAAGACTCCACATTTATTATTGTTGTTTTTTATTTAACGGATGACTAGCATCGCAAAAACACATTCTGTGTTCCTATGATTTCATACAGAGTATGGAAAAAGAAATAAACCGGGGGGTGCAGGGGGGCGGAGCCCCCCGCCGAGGCGCGAAGCGCCGAGTTTTTTTAATTTTGTTTTTTTCTTAAAGTGGCTCATATCCCTTGTGTTTATCAAATCGGCTTACATCCGAATAAGCAATGGTCGTGTGCCTCAAAACGCATGCCAAAATTTTGAAATTTGGTCTTACTTACAATCAAGAGTTAGTGAAGAAACTATTTGAAGAATTTGGGAACCCTAGACAACTTACTTCTCCATGAAATTAGTTTTTCTCAATTTCCCACAAAACATCCCAAATGAATATAAGCCCGATTGAGAGAAAACTCCTCACTTCCTTCAACCAGTAAGCTATGAAGCTTACTGCGATAAGCTAGGGCGTCCTAAAACAGTTGCACCCAACGTTATTGTAAGCTGATTGAAATTTCAAAATTCATGATCATCGATACCCATGAACGTACAACTCCTCCCCCCTAACCTACCCGGTGTGGCTCCACACGGTGTCAGACATGGTGAAGTGTTCGTTCTAGTCTTCAGAAAGGAACAAGGATTCAAAAGTTGTATAATCCAAGAATACTTCTTGTACATCTCACTTGAAACCTCTACAAACTGTCCAGAATGCTTTAATTAAAGTGATATTATGTAGACCTATGCGCTATCTTACTGTGCTACTCTATAAAAACTTTAATGTATTGAAGATTAAGCAGTGCTTTCTACTATCCTCATGTTTGAGAGTATTTGAATCTGGTTTATGTAGCTTACTTATTTCAAACTTACCACATTCTAGAACTACTAGCAACAGCAACGTAAGGTTACCTTTGAATAGAACTGAATTTTATAATCAGAGCTCTTTTTTGCAGGCCATTAAATTATTTTACTATAATAATAATAACCCTATGGATTTCACCAGTGTGAAACATTTTAAGAAGTCTTTATTATCAAAATGTATTTTTTTCTCTCAATAGCTTATTCTGTAAATTTTAATTTTCTTCTTTTTTTGAATTGATGGCATTGTACAGTGCTCTACCGGCTGGATGATTTTAGGCTCTGCCAGTTTACACAAGTTCCTTTGAACTTTTTAACTGGCAGGCGTATGTTTATTTACAACAAGTATTTGTATTTCTTTTCTTATACATTTTTTCATATGCCAATAAATAAATAAACATTTTAAACATTTTAAACTTCAGAAAATCTTATGACTGTTTTAGTTGGCGCATATTTTCGTTATTCCCAGCATCGCTCGGAAGATAATCGTGAAATCCACCCAATACTTTCAGCGGTCAGATCCGAAAATCAAAAGGTCGTAGGTCATATGAAGGATGAACCGACTTGATCCCGTATTATCATTATTTAAGATCACCAAGGCCGTTTCTCTAACTTGTACGTAAGCTTCGGATGTAAGCAACATGGAGTAGCTCAACGTGATATACAGTTAATGAAAGCTGTCCAGTATTTGGGGAGAAAGCGACTCAACTTTCAGAGAGAGAAATAGAAACTCCTCCAGAGAGAAAAACGAAGGGGAATATGACCTCGGCGGGAAGTCACCGTCCTCATTTCTGTCGTCGACGAGAGAAAACCCTCCGTTCATTACGGGAGAAAACCAGTTAAAACGGGAGGTTCACGGGACCATTCTGATCCTGATCGGCTTTCCTCGAGGAAAAAGAGAAAAGGCTTCCCCATCTCCCTTCAATCTTCCCCCCAGTAGTCCAGTTTTACCCCATTGCCCCTGTCTTTTCCCCCCTCCGAAATGCTCCTTTGAGTTTTCTTATAGCAAATCACTCAACGCCGCTTGCCGCCTGATTGGTTCAAATAAATCACTCGTAAAGACCCCCCCCCCCCTCTATACCCCCCTTCACTCCTTTCAGCAGGCAGTTGGACCATTCAATGGTTTCCCGAGGAAAGAACCAATAGAAAAGAGGCTATTAACATCCATTTCAACCACTCGCCTGCACACCCCTGATCACCCCTTCAATCCATTGAAATCATTTCCATAACCAGAAAGGTACCTATTTAACATCGAGGCAATACCATTGATTCGTCTTTCCTCCTGGAATGTCTCATAATTAGGGAAACGGGTTCATTAATTTAACTTGAAGAAAAAAAAAAGTTTGAACGACTTAGAAAGTGGATTAACGGAGAATTTCCCCAATCTCTATTGATAATTAAATGTTGAATCCCTTCTTCGATTAATAAATTAGGGTATAACCTTCTGGCGGGCATACCTTTTGAAGTACTGAAGCACTCCTCGCGGCTGCACAACACATCAATTTATTCAGACTAAAAGTGCATTTTTTAACATGAAGCTATTGCAAATGGACTAAAAATTGTGAGCAAAGATTTTTAACATGGAAAATGTTTTGCCCTAGGATAACTACCCGAAAAACTTTACGCGGAAGGGGGATTCGCGCCACAGTCACGCGCCTTTTCCAACACTCCGGTTTTCGAGGCTTGAGGCGCCGATTTTTTCTTAATGCATTTTAGATTATGTTGCTAGGGTTAATATAATTTTTGTATAATACCTACCTACGACTAAAGGTTCTGCACTAAATTTGGCTAAAACATGTTCCACGTTTTTGTAATTTACGCCGTAGTCTTTAAGTAGATAGCATCTGGAGGGTCCAGGAGGGCTTGCTACCGAGTTTGTATTTTTTTAATTTGTTACTGATAAAGTTGTTTTGGAACAACTTAAAAATATTCCTGATGTTTTTTCCAAAAATCAAAAATAAATTACATATACCTACTATGCATGTACATATCCCTTTGTATACAGGGTGGTCACGAATTATTATTATCTCTCTCCATTAATATGGAAGTTAAATGAAAACCTTCTAGCAATAACCCCCATAATTTTTTATGACAAATTGAAATACCTACCACACTTTTGAGCTTCGCAGTGCTTTGTAATTTCAACAGAAACCCTCTTTTGGTTTATTATTTTCAATAATGCATCTTTGGAATCGACCGAGAAAAGAACTTTTTAACCCCCCCTCCCCCCTCAAAATTTGTTGGTTTACGTTTTAAGGTACTTAGAATCCAAAAAACGAATAAAAATTTGGCCGTCCGTCCGCCGTACGCCGTACGCGGCACTTTCCCCACTTAGCAGTGACCAAATTTGATGAAATTTGGTATGTAGGCTCCCTTTGGGGTCTAGTTGTGCCCCGAAGATTTTGGTTGATGTAAGTCACTTCTAAGGTTTGAAAACCAAGGATTGAAATTTTGAAAAAGCCCTAACTCAAAAAAATTGTGATATATATATAGGTACTGTTTTTTCATCAATTTAAGATAGTATAGAACTTTTAGAATTTTTTGGGACCACGCAGAGCCCTGTAGGACAAACCGTTCGTTTCCTATAAGAATTTGAGGGTTGGACTTAAATAAATCAGAAACACGAGTGTGCGATCGATGTTTTTCTTCAATTTGGTTGGTGGTAACAATGGCAAAGCCGTGTTCTTTGCAGACGAGTGATCTATATAGAATAATAATAAACCGTTGTGTAATAATTTGCAGCGTTTTCATACCAAATTCGGATTCTACCTCAAAATTCACTTTTTGATCTATAAGAATTTTATTTCGACCGCGTGCAACGGGCTCAGACCCAGGAGATGCGCGTATTTTTTATTTACAAGTTTTTATTGAGTTTTACTTGTCCCGTTGTCTGTCAGAATAATCAAATCTTGCAGATTAAATTTGATCCACTTTCCGGTTTCCGATTGAGCTGAAGGTTTGCAAGCATGTATAATCGGATGACAGTGCAATATTATTATGACATAGAGCTAATTATTAATAAATAACGAAAGATTGTTCAAAAAAGAAATTTAAACGATCGTTTAGATGTACCTAGGTAATCGTTGAGTGTGGCATATGATGTAGCACTATTTTTCAACGCTGAATCATGTGGTCACGTTCATCTTCAGGTTTGGTACCGTTTTACAAGGGCAATCATTAATTTCCCTCCCCCTTTTACAACACGGGTTTGGGACCGTTTTCGGGAGGGTTAAAAATTAATGAATGACTGCGTAAAACTGTTCCAAACCTGAAAAAGAACGTGATTCAGCGTTTAAAAATAGTGCTATATTATGCCACACTTCAATTCTGTGGTGCCGGACTAGCGATGGGGAGGGGGGGGGCACAAATTTGCTTGTCGGGTACCGTATATTATGGACTTGAAAAATCTGTTCAAATTCGTGGCTCTCATCCCGCTAGAAATGTTATGGTGGCTAAGGTGAAGTATGGGGTCCTCTATCTACTTTTCAACGTATGTATTACTAAATAACATGTTTAATCATACAGATGGGTTTTGAAAAAGTTGTATTTCCCATTAACTCACACTTTCATTGCGTCCAATTGCTCCT
The DNA here is from genome assembly GCA_009739505.2 of Apolygus lucorum. Classification (NCBI taxonomy): domain Eukaryota; kingdom Metazoa; phylum Arthropoda; class Insecta; order Hemiptera; family Miridae; genus Apolygus; species Apolygus lucorum. The sequence continues at coordinate 22,770,080 of CM019179.2, forward strand.
CCCAACCACTTTTCTCTTCCCTCCATACCTCCATGAGACCTCATACCTTCAACTCCAACTAAAATAACTCACAAAATAACCGAGACAAACAAACGAACTCCAACTCAACAGACTTCAACTCAAAAAACTAACGACGAAACTAAGTAAACTCACTGAGTAACAGCTGGAAAGTTGTTGGCCATTTTCTTTCTGATTTTGCATCAGACAGAAACACGTTTAGCATCTAGCTGATAACACACTTTGATAACATGTTGACGATCGATTCGTTCGACTTTTCGTTCGTACAACACGTTAGGGGTGTGTCGGTCCAGGTATTTCCCTGGAATGGTTCCAACGGTTACGGTGACAAAGATGTAACCGTTCCAAATTACCGGTACAGTTCCATTACCGGTACAGGCGATCAAATCCCACTCACATAACATGGATGAAGCAGGCTGTCAAATCCCTATTGTCCTTCTTCCATGCTTATGATCTCAACTTGCAATACAATAGCATCATTTTCCTTGACAATTCGCTAAAAGGAAGGAATTTGAACAAGTGTTACAAAAGAGGCAATTTATTATAAATAATAGTTACCAAACAATAAGAACTTAACATGACAATAATAAATTAATAATACTGGAGACAACTTCCATGCTAACCAGTCCAGAAGATAACTTTCCGCTCAAGAGCCATTCCATGAACCATTCCATGTCCATGGAAGTAGTAAGGGCGCTTCCAGGTACAACATGGAACAGAACTGAGAACAAGATCCATGCTTACCGGTCCAAAACCCTTCCCGTTCCAGAGCCATTGAACCATTCTATATGATATCTTATCGGTCCGGTTACATCCTTACCGGTCCAGTTCCATCCTCACCAATCAGAATGATCAGATTGATGAGATGATTGATCAGATCATTCTGATTGGTGAGGATGGAACTGGACCGATAGAAAAGATTCTCTTCCCGGTCCAGAGCCGTTTCATCAAGATATCTTATCAGTCCGTGGAACTGGACTGGTAAGGGTCGAGTTTTTGTCACTGCGTGGAACCGTTCCAACCTGATACTCGGTTCCACAGTCCCGGTACAGCTGTACCGACACACCTCTACAACACGTTACCTAACACGTCGAGAACGGCCCGACCGAGAATACCCTTAATATTTGTTTAAAATTGGTTGTAAAATCCTATCATTGAAATATGGTCCATCTCTACGGTTAACACCCTGTATGAGTAGGTTATCGTGAGCAGGTTCTCGCACGAAGAAGTTTTTGAATGATTCTGATGAAAAAGGTACATTATATTGTAATTGGATGATGTATTATTTTCCTATATAAATTGAGGTGGCTTATTTGTCTGAAACAGATTGACAGAGTCGCACTATATAGGGACAGCCGGGTGAGGGCTGAAAAGGACTGGGCATCATTCTCGCCTGATTAGAGGCTTCGGACGGGTATGGATGGCGAATAATCCGTCGGCGAAACATCGATGAGAAGGCGGGGAGATGGAGAGCGGTGACGAGAGAGACGGACGGGATCAGACGCGGAGGGAAAACTAGGCTCTGCCAATCAACTCGTCCTTTTCAACGCTCTTCCACCCTCGCCCGGACGAGCCGCAACTTTCGGAAGCTGATTTGGGGGTAGTAAATATTTGCTGAAAACTTGTCACGCGGGATTAGGTCTCGTCAGCGATGAATGAGAGGAACATTCTTCATCTGGGTTTAAAGAGGGCCATTAGTTTATTGGCCTCACTGTCGCTCTCCCGGAAAATTATCTCGTTCCTTTGATCATTAGGGATCGCGATACAATGGATTTGATAATTCGAACAGATACCCTAGGTAGTTGTTCAGAATCTCTCGTTGCGCTAGACTTCCCATTAGTAATCATCGTGGTATCTAGGTGGTAAAACTTAGTTGTCATTCCCTTCCTGGCAGATGGGCAAACATTACAAACCCAAATCAATCTCAAAGCTCTACATTCGTCCATTTGCCAATTAATCAAAATTTCTACTTTTATGTAGCTTGTATAACTTCTATTTGATTGGATTTCTTTTTGGTGGGATCCTCTTCTTTTTCGAATTTGGATCCCATCTCGAAAAACGAACAAAATGTTTATCCCGACTGAAAATATGCATTTTTAAACGTTCGCCTTGCTGCCCAGATGGGAACAATATTGCGTTGGGACACTTAAATGTTACCTTGAAGTATCAATAATAGACTAGAAGGCTCTTAAGGGGTGGATCTAATTGAGACTTATTGGAGGGTTAACTACAGTATATTGTATAAGACTAATCCAGCAGTTACTATCTGCGACCGGATGAGTCGGAATCTAGCATATTATGCAGATGACATAGATATGATGGCCGGAAACCTCAGAGAGCTGGGAGGTCCGCGTATTCAGGTTACGTGGGATTCAATCACACTAAAAAACACCTCCTTTTCTCCCATGTTGGAGCTCAGCCCGGAACCGTTTAACATATTACTTTAGACTAAGGTGGGAGGTAACCTTGAAAAAAGTGATGGTGAGATGATTCTATAATTCTATAACGAAATCGATAGGAAAAGCAATTCATGTTCTCAGTGAGAGATCAAGAGGTGCTGAGTCCACAAGGATCACGATATATGATCCACGACCTTCAAGTACTTGGCAAATCTACTCATAGAAGAAAATAATACCAGAGTGGACAGGACACAAATTGCAGCAGAAAATCGATGAAATTTTGCCTTTGAGAGAGTATTCCGCTACCCATATCTAAGTAGAAATATGAAATTCATTGTTTACCAGACGATGGTTAGGACCTGCGCTGACGAAGATTATCCAGAAAGTTTTGAAAGGAAAATTCGTAGCGGTATATTCGGCACTAGCTGCAAAATCCACTCAAATGATGAGCTCCGAAATGTGTATGGAAAACCAGATAATGGAGACACAAGAATATTTCAGGAGGTCGTCGACAGCGGAGCAACCTCAGGATAAGATGTCTGGAGGGGTGACTTGAGAAGAGAAGGCTGAGAGATGGAGGACAAGATCTCAAGATCGGGATGATTTGCGGAATATTATTGAGGAGGCCAAAAAGGACTCTAGCGCCTGGTAGTAAGTGATTACCAATAGTCTATAAGATAAAGAGGGGTTGCTGATGGAAGATATTGTGGTGGGCTCAGAGTTAATTTTGGGGTTATGAATGGTGGTGATGCGAGGGTTTTCCAGTATTACAAGGAAGTAGCAGCAGGATGGGAAAAGGAGATTCGTTGAAAATTAAGTGGTAGGAAGGAGAATTGAGGTGGAGGGGAAGAAAGAGAAGTAGGTAGGTAAGAAAGGAAAGACAGGAGAAGAAATCAGGGATAGAAAATTGCATGTGTATTGGATGTTGGGAGAGGCGAACACAGGATAGACAGAGCTTAGGCGGAAGTAGCTCATAACAGTGACATGAGGTCACGTTGAAGGTCGATAGGTGTCGATAGCAATGTGCCTGAACATGCCTATTTTTCTGATGGTAAGCTAATTCACTTCAGGAGACTCATAATCCCAATATTTTGTATACTTGCCTCTTGATCCAAAGCTAGATATTTGGGTGTTATTTCTTAGACACCGAGGGTACTCAGAAAGTACCAGATATTCATCACTCGATATTTCATAAATTATTGACGGCAGATGTGTGTATGGCAGTCACAAAATGTTTATATATTCATTACTGAGTACAAGAGGGAAAAGTATGAACAAAAAATTTAGTGAAAACTAATTATGTTATTGTCTCACAAAGCGATAAATGAGAATTTTTGTACTAAATGACTTATTACGGGCAGAAGACGACTTCGTAGTTGGTGGCTGGGTTACCTCTGCAGGTGAAGGTGCTGGTGGTGTCGTCGTAAGCGTAGCTGTAAGCATCTGGGCAGGCTTGCTTGAAGATGGCTGGGTAGTTGTGGGGCCAGTCGGAGCTCTTGCAGTTCTCTGGGACGCCGTGAGCGTTGCGGCAGCAGTACTGGTCAGTGTCGAACTTCATGCAAGCGCTGAGGCAGGCGACGGTGTATGGTCCATCCTTGACGGACAGCTCAGGTGGGCAGATGGCGTTGAGGTCAGTGTGGCATCCAGCGGATCTGCAGTCATAGGCGTGTCCGTTGCCTCCTGTGAATCCACTGATTGGCGCCATCTTGATGGGAAGGTTGTATCCATCGACCAAGCTGATGTCATAGAAGTCGAGTCCACCAGCTCCAGCGAAGGTGATCTCAGCAAGTGATACTGGAGGGGTACCACCGTTACCGTTACATTGCAGCCTGTTTCCACAGTCTCCAGTCTGACAGTGGCCATTAGCGTCACACTTAGTTCTTGGCCAGATCCTTCCTCCCCAGTTGAATGGTACGTTGATCACTTTGGTTTCGTTCGCTCCAAGGACGAATCCTCCATTTTCAGGTTGACCGTGTCCAGGATTCCCCAAAATACCAGGCCACACAGTGAAGGGGCATCGGTTGACGATCCTGATCTCGTTGGCCAAACCAACAGCAACCAAAGTTGCAATACAAATGAGGTATTTCATCTTTGTGACTATGGCACTCAAAACTAGACTGAACGACACTTCCATCATCTCTCCTTTTATTCTGAATTTTAGCTCCATAAGAAGGACCGTGCCATCTGAATCAATTGACTCACAATTAGTAGGTATTAATCTGATGACCCGGTATTGTTTGGTGTAATTAGCACATCGCTAACGCCACACTAACTACGAGGAAAACAGGTGCCACTTTGAACGTGTTCTGATAATGATCACCTGTATCAACAGGCAATTTCCAAACGTAGGTCATATCATTAAACGGATGGCGAGATTGTTTGATCGCTAACAGCAAACGAAAGATTGGCGTTCCGCATCAAAAAGATTGGGATTTCACTTCTTCAAGATTGGTATCAATTTTCAAAATACCTGTAAATTTATAGCTAATCATCATCGGTCTTGATTTCAAAATGTTAAATAAAAAGTATCTATTACATCTCCGATTCCTCCCAGATATTTAGGAGCAGTGTGAGGTAGTAAAGGCCACGGGTGACTTGAACTACAATTAAGTGTAAATATCGATACTTTTTGAAAAGACCTCCACCCAAAAAAAATCGTATTTTTTTAAATATAATTTTATTTTAAACTACACAATGTTAGGAACATACTGTAAAATTTTCAGAATCTTTTTACAAGTGTAAGTCGTACTTACAGGCCACCAAAGTTTGTAACAAACACGCAAGTGATAATTCTTTTTTTTTAGCGTTTATTTGTTAACATAATATATTATCAACTAGTTACATTTGAGGTATTTTACATCAGGTAATTGTCTGGATATTTACTTCACATATATTCACGCATTTCTCATTCAAGTGTTAGTCCATTGAAAGTTGCACTTCAGCATCCAAGGTCCAGTGGCTTGGTCCTCTTCAGACGTTGGATTTTTTGAGTGTTGTCGAGAAGCTGGATGGCTTCTGGGTTTGTGTGTGCGTGAAGCCTCTTTTCGTAGTTTCTCGCTTATATTTTTGCTACCTCGCTGATAGTCTCAATTTAGAGGTCCTTGTGGAGGTCATCATCACGAATGTACCACTTAGCATTCACAATACTTCTCACTATCCCATAGCTGTATACTGTTTTGTATAACAGCACTTTGTTGTGTAAGCTTAGTTGTGAATGCCGGCCCAGGAGCCAATAAAGTTTTCTGAATTTGATTGTTACCTATTCCTTTTTCTTTTTGACGCGTTCTTTCCACTTCAGCTTCGTATGTAGTGTCATTCCCAGATACTTAGCTGAGTTGGAATATGGGACTATGCATTGATTCAGTATCAACGGCATATTTGTAATTTTTTTGTTGGTGAAGTTCACATGAGTGGATTTGGATTTGAAGTTCACATGAGTGGATTTGGATTTGGAATTAGGCGCCACTTTCTAGGAGGTGGGGGTAGACCTTCTTTTCTTTTACATTTATACGAGAAGGGGATTTTTTGTCGTACTTTGCCTTGCTTCTCAGGAGGAGATTTGTAGTTTTTCTCCTTTTTTTTTACTCTGATCCACTTCGTCTCGACAGCCAGATCATCTTCATCGGCTGTGTCGGCAGCTTCTTCATCGCGGGGGTTTAATGTTTTGGACTTTGGTTGGGAAGGCTCTGTTTTAGAGATCGTCGCCGCCTCTCTTAAAACTAAATTCTGCGACTCAATAGCTATCATTTTTCCTTAGATTCTATCACAATTTCATTTACTTTAGACAGGTAGCTACATAACGTACTGATAATATCGTACAGCTCACCTATTCAGTTTCGGATGTTGAGGTCAGGAATTCGAGCTGTTGCTTGCTCATGTCACGCAATCCCCTCTTGTGGTGTGGAAATAATGTCGGAGATCGTCAATCCATCGCTTTCTGAGTTCATGGCGCCGCGGGTAAAAACATCTGCACTCAAGGCTTCTAATTTCCTTTTGTCGACACAATGTTTCTCCATCAGAGATTCACGAACGACTGAGGATAATTTTGATAAACCTAACAGATAGCTGTTGATGTTGAACTCGATATTTGTTTGATAGTCCTAAGTAACCATGACGGACAGAAACAGATGGTACAGGCAGACATGAATAATAGAAACAAAATAGATTCGTTATTTGATCAAACGAGCGCGCGCACAGCGGCAGACCATAAACTAGGTAGGTTGTCGAAAACTCGCTCTCCTGTAATATTGTGTTTTCGCACACTTAGATATATAAACGTATTTACAAAAACATTAGGAGGATTTTGATATATTTTTTCGTATTTTTATATGTTTGTATTGAGAAGCTCTACGAATCTCCTGGAACGATTACCTAAAATTTTTTTCAACAAACGCTAGAATTCAGGCGGAAGAGGGATAAATGTTGGAAAAAATTTTGTTACTAAACTCAAAAATCAGGATTACGAGTATAAAATTCCAAAAATCCAATCCACCACGTTTTTAGAGCATAGCAAGACGAATAGGCAAAAAAAGTCTACATATCTTACAGTGATTGAGGAAAATGTACATCAGTGTTACAAGTTGGTACCTACAAACATCACCATTATTGACTTTTGCATGTCCCCTATTATGTTTTTTTTCGTTTCCGTCCGGGTTTTGAGTAACACACCCGTTTGATTAAATAGGTAATAAAAATTTCAAGGTCTTGGATTGAATAGGAAAAGAGATATAACGTAGATTTAAGCTCGAGGTCGCGTCAGGCGCCGTTTGGGTGGTGTGGTCCCCTTAAATGCTTTAAAAGTCGGATTTTATCAAGTCAGATCAGATTTTATCAAGTCAAGATTTTATCAAGTCAGATTACAGAAATTTGAAGTAGTCAAAAATGACAGAACTAACACCCAGAACTCGAAGGTAAACAAAGTGAGATGGATCCGATCAGTAGTTCATGGATGAGTGGAGACTTATCTATTACTTAACCTTTAAGCCTCTAAATTTTTTCAGCACACAGCTAACAATGTTCAAGAAAACACGTTACCAGCCTCAATGCGCTCGGGTTTCTCACCAGCCAACCAACTCGCAAGAGCCTCAGCTAGCCAAAATTATGTCAATGAGGAATTTCACCATTTCGAAATTTCCTATTTTTGACCCCAAAATCGGATTCAGCACCTCAAAAAAACCCCAAAGGCGAACTTTCTGCCCGTACTTCCTGAATTACGAATAAACAAAACAATGTAGTATATGAACGTGTACATGAACGTTTAAAAAAACCGGGAGGATGACGTCAACTTGGAATAGTTTATTTACGGCCGCTTGAAGCGCTGAGATCGTGAAATCTATAGTCCCCAAATGCAAAATTTCACAAAACCAGTAAAGTTAGAAATCGAAAAACTGTAGGAAAAAATAGAAAGAGCAAGATGGGGAAAATTAGGTTTCCCCTGTTTTTGTTTGATAACTTTCCTCTTAGATAACACGATTTCGTCATACCATCGGGCAAAACTGAGAGGAGACGGCGATCCAAACAGCCAATCAGCGAGCGTTCCTGCTTCACGTTGAAGAGGTCCGTTTTCCCGCTTATTTTTTGAAATTATAAATTTTGATTGTCTCTCAAAAATAACAGGAACTTATTTTCCGAAATCAACCCGATTTTCATCTATCCCAAACCATTAACTATTCAGGAAAAATGCACAGATTCGGTGGAATTCCTCATTCCTCCTAGACTTTCATGTCAGTCAAAATGATGAGTTCTCTGCAACTCCCTCTGCGTTGTTATCGTGAATACTAAACCATATAGAAATGACGTATAAAATCATTGTGGGATGTTACCTAATTTCATCTAATAGATCATATATTATATGATCTTTCATGTAGCGGAGGTGCGTACAGTTCTACATGTATGTTACACCCTACGGAGGAATTCATTGTTTGAAGCAACTCTCTATTAGTTACCTAATAGGAATGGTTGTTTATTCAAATGTTCATGCTAAACACTTGCGACACTTGTTTTCCCCATAACTTGCGGGTTGTTTCCCCGTTGTTTGGATTTGCGAATAAACATTAATTAAATTCTATTGTATTGAATTATGAATATTGATACAGGTGGAAGTATTTTTCCTCATGATCAATATAAAAGAGGGCTGAGCGAACGGGTTGAATCAGTCTTGTTCTCAGCATCATTCAGTTCTGCAGAAACAAAGATGAAATCCCTCATTTGTATTGCAACTTTGGTTGCTGTTGGTTTGGCCAACGAGATCAGGATCGTCAACCGATGCCCCTTCACTGTGTGGCCTGGTATTTTGGGAAATCCTGGACACGGTCAACCTGAAAATGGAGGATTCGTCCTTGGAGCGAACGAAACCAAAGTGATCAATGTACCATTCAACTGGGGAGGAAGAATCTGGCCAAGAACTAAGTGTGACGCTAATGGCCACTGTCAGACTGGAGACTGTGGAAACAGGCTGCAATGTAACGGTAACGGTGGTACCCCTCCAGTATCTCTTGCTGAGATCACCTTCGCCGGAGCTGGTGGACTCGACTTTTACGACATCAGCTTGGTCGATGGATACAACCTCCCCATCAAGATGGCGCCAATCAGTGGATTCACAGGAGGCAACGGACACGCCTATGACTGCAGATCCGCTGGATGCCACACTGACCTCAACGCCATCTGCCCGCCAGAGCTGTCTGTCAAGGATGGACCATACACCGTCGCCTGCCTCAGCGCTTGCATGAAGTTCGACACTGACCAGTACTGCTGCCGCAACGCTCACGGCGTCCCAGAGAACTGCAAGAGCTCCGACTGGCCCCACAACTACCCAGCCATCTTCAAGCAAGCCTGCCCAGATGCTTACAGCTATGCTTACGACGACACCACCAGCACCTTCACCTGCAGAGGTAACCCAGCCACCAACTACGAAGTCGTCTTCTGCCCATAAATAAGTCACTTACCACCCTAAACAATCTTACTTTTATCCTTTTATGAGACAATAAAATTTAGTTTCCGCTAAATTTTGAGTTCATACTTTTCCCTTTTCAATTGACCTATGAATCCATACGAATTTCGGGACTGCCTCAAATCAATCAACCTCCAATAAATAACGACTCACTGATACTTAAAGCTCCTGATACTTAGCAGGGGTGAAGAGGCAAGTCTGCATAAAATGAGGAAGTCTGGTTGAACATGCAGAAACTACGATGTATCAAAAATATAGAGAATACGATTCTCCTATATCAGACTATAGCATACCATTGTTAAAATAGGTCAATTCTGGCACATACTCGAAGTTATCGTTACCTGTCGACCCTTAAGGTTACCTCGTATCACTGTTATGAGCCTACGTCTATCTGTCGTATGTACAGGGTGGCCCCCCTGCTAAAATCGTCCAGACAGTGGTAAAAACAATTTTCTTTTTTTAAATCTTCATGATTTTTCCCAAGGATCTCAAATATGACCACGGTGCGCATCATGCACGTGCACAATCGTGCGCAACGCACACCAACTTTATTATCTTCAATAAGAACCCCTATTTTTTATTGCAGATTTGAATTCGACGTGAAATTTCATGAGTTATAGACCCCTCAACCGATTTTTTTGATTGCGCACAATTGGTCTAGTGAGCGTGCAAACATGCGCAACCCATGGATTTTGCCAAAATTGAGATGAAGGTAGACCCCAAGTGTGATACATGTTTTTTCATCAATTTTCGACGCTGAATTACGTGGTGGTATCCATTTTTGGATTTTGGAACGGCGGATGAAAATTTGGTGGTTTTTAATAGAAAATCGCTCTTTTTCCATCCTTACGAGTTACGATGCAATTTTAATTAGTTCGGGTGGCTACCTCTAACCCTAAATGTTATTTCTATCCCTCCTCCCAAATTTAGGGGTTGAGTCAGCCACCCGAACTAATTGAAATTGCATCGTAACTCGTAAGAATGGAAAAAGAGCGATTTTCTACTAAAAACCACCTAATTTTCGGCCGCCGTTTTTGAAAAATTTCTATTAAAATCCAAAAATGGATACCACCATGTAATTCAGCATCGAAAATTAATGAAAATACATGTATGACACTTGGGGTCTACAATCCAGGGGTTGCTAATGTTGTTTGCACGCTAACTGGACAGGTTGTGCGTAACCATAAAAATCGGTTGAGGAATCTAAAATTCATGAAATTTCACGTAGAATCCTAATTTGCAATTACAAAAATAGGGGTTCCCACTATCTGGACGAATTTAGCAGGGGGGGAGGGGGAACTCGCGAGCCACCCTGTATGCTTATTACTTACTCCAACATTCCTCTCCTACCTCCCTATCCTTTTTCTTCCCCTCCCCCAATTCATTCCTATCACCTACATTTTAATGAATCTCGTGTTATTACCTTGCAGTTTCTTCAACGTTATACTGAAACACCATACTTCTATAATTTCATTTATATAACCTCTGCCCGCCCATAGCTCGATGACGATCAGTAACCCTTCTACGGGCAACCTACAGTTACCTATTTACTACGTGGTGCTGAAGCCCTTGTTGGCCACCTCAACAACATCTGCCAATCAGCGCAATCTTGAGCTCTAGTCCTCCATCTCACAGCATTCTCCTCTCAGGTCCCTCCAGACATCTTATCCTGAGGTTGTTCCATTATCGACGGCCTCCTGGAATACTCTCTTCATGGCTCTAATTTTATTTCCTTCAATTTGGCCACAGTATTTCCACAGAAATTACGGAGCACATCATTTGTGGTGATCAGTTACCACCAATGCAGCAAGCGCCGAATATCGCAAAGAATCTTCATTTCGACTATTTTCCAGGTATTCTTCGTTTCTGAGTCCTGAAAGATCGGGATGAACAGACTGAGAAATAAAAAAAAAGAGATTTATGTATTCGTAAATTAATATTAGAAGCGATTTATTTACTGTATTCACTCTCAAACATTTCGCATTTCAAACCGATTTCAATATTACTTTGCTCTTCCAGTTCAGTGATAAGAGCCAAACAAGTCAGATTGTCGGAATTATCTTTGGAATTTTAAAGCAAACATAATATTATTAACATAATAATATTATTATGTGGGGTACCTATGCAATAAAAAAAAGCTTAACGCTTCGTGATTTTTTAATTACCAAAAGTAATCTCTTTCAGTAATCTATTTTCAGAAGTAACATGTAGAATTATATATTATGTGATTCTACATGTTACTTCTGAAAATAGATTACTGAAAGAGATTACTTTTGGTAATTAAAATCCTCCATGATAAACTTCATGTAAAAAAAAAAAACAGAAAAAAACGCTTGCATACGAGTCTGCAATGCATTGGGACATTTTCATGTCTTTACCTATTGATTTTTACCTCACTATAGGATTTTATAACCCACCCTCTGTTGTTGTCAGAATGTAAAACGAATCATTAACATAATAACTATCTATAGCTATTTGTTGTATTTTTCAAACCTCACAATACGTTGCTGTTGTAAACAAAATATGAGAACAGTTATGCCCATAGCTCCGCTATTCGTATAGTCAATATGTTATGGAGAACATGAAAATGTTCGTTAAATCGAGAGCTTTCCAACGAGTGGTGAACGATTTTTGTGGGTTAAAAAGTGTAGAAAAGGAACAAACCTAACAACGGGGTCGTTGTAAGCGGAAATCATTATAAAGGCACTGTAACACAATTTCGTTACGCAATTTCGTGACAGTTTTTTGTGCTATGTGCCAGGGCAAAGACATGAAAATGTCAAAAATCACGAAGCGTTAAGCTTTTTTTATTGCATAGGTACCCCACATCACCCAGTTCCGGAGTTGATAACATACATTGAAGTAGATGAAAGGAGTTTTCCCCACTGAAGTAAAAGTTTGCACGATCAAAGGAGATCCTACCTCAGGAAATTTTCAAGGGGCGATCAGCGGATAATCAAGTGCTTTAAGAGTTCATCCGGGACATAATGAATCTACTTAAGGGTTGCGCTCCATTGTCGCCTTGTATAAAGAGAACCGCCTGCTTTTCCAGATGATTTCTACCTCCGCCCTTAATCAATTACCCACTTAAATATCATTTTGTGGGTACTGTATAATATATTATAACTCAATGGAGGTTATGGGGTCAGCGGGGTAAGAGGTCGCCTATAATAGATTCATCGAGAAAAGGGCAAACTAAGAGGTCTAGAAACTACCACCACAATATTGGGTTGCTTGAGAACTGATTTCCTTTGATGCTAAGTCTGATTTGTAATTAAGTTGGGAAATTATTCTCGAGTATTTTGTTGCAACTCCAGGCTATTTCCGAGGCAAACTTCTGCATCAACTACCACATTCAGAAAAATGTCATTCAGCTGAAGAATATCACTGATAAAAGTCTGTTTCACCGAATATTATGGCAACAGATCTCGTCACCACATTCAGTTATCGACTCCAGGACTGTTTGATTTGTGGTATAATAACAAAGCTAAATTTTATATAATAATATTACCGGTTATTATAATAATATTACCGGTTTACATTGCGAAACAACTCTCACTGAAAAATAATTACGGACTGGAACTCGCGCTTTCATTACAAAAGCGATAAGTAATTATCTACCTCTGCTTTAAAATTCCAAAGGAAATTCCGACAACGTGACCACGCATTTGTTTTGCTTCAATTACAGAAACGGAAAGGCAAAGGAGTATTGCTGAAATCGGCTTGAAAGAAGAAACTTATTTTCGTTTAAAAATACATACCTACATAAATCTCTTTGTCAGTTTGTCCATAATCGATTATAGCCTTTATGGTTCATCCTATATTCATTAAAAATGTACTTTGAGAGAGGCACCAGTTATTGAACGCTCCGTAATATTATCTGAATTTGTAAGAACATGGACAAGAGTTTTATTGCGAAACTATTGTAGTAGTTAGAAGAACTTTCCTGGATCGCACTGATATAAATTTAAAATATCCAGAATGCTTTTACAATTTCTAGTGTGCTTTGAAAATTATGTGGTCCCGTCGGTCGTGTTTCGTGATTTCTTGATTTCTTGATCAGATTTAAGAAATCTGATCCTAATCATTAAGGATTTTTCATACTTCATCACTGATTTTATTAGTTAGTTGAGTTAGTTTCTGTTAGGCGAGTAATTTTCCGAGCTAATGGTGTGTAGAAATTGTAGTTTTATCGTTTTTAATTTAATACAAGAGGCGTGTCCAATAACTGGAACCAGAAAATTGATGATGCCCACTTATTAGACGGGTGTTCAATAACTGGCGAAGTGTTGATTTTCCCTAGGTTCCATTTATTGGACAGTGATTGGGAATTGGCTGAGAGTCTTTTTCCGAGTCTCTTCATCAAATTTTAGTGGGTTTCCGACCTGAATATTTTTTATATATATAAGATCAGATCTAGATGGTCAGATAAGAGAAAGATCTAACCCAAAAAGGAGAAAGTTAATCAGGAATCAACAACAAGCTCAAGCAAGACAGGATATAAAAATCCAAAGAATTCACCTACCTAGGATACGGTGTTGCTACCTACAGGTAGGTAGGAACCATCACCGTTGCTAAGGCGAGCGTTTTGTATTGCAAAAATGTGTGAATTTCACTTTGTGAATTTCCCATTGTGAATATCAAGAAATAATGTCATCCACCGGAAGGTCAAAACGTCAGCGTCAGTCCCAAGGTCAGGCAAAGGAACAAGAACAATTAATAGAGTTGAACACGCCATTCTCATCTACTTCAAAAGAGGAAATACTGGCCGATCCATCGCCACTGACAGCCATGCAGCAGTTCGGGTCAGAAAGAGATGCCTACTTCATCGATGCCTTAGACCAATCCACCTGGGCCAATAAGAAAGTGAGTAATAACCATTGAATGAAGTGATTGTCGACAACCACTTGATGGGTGTAAGAACTGGGAATACAGTACGTTCTGTACCTTCTTCGTACTAAACAATAACTTCTGCTCCACAGCTCGTCAATACTTCTTTGATAGTGAACCTGAGGGATAACCTGCAGAAACAGCGTGTAGAAGCGGAGCGCGCTGTGAGGTGGCGAGACCAGCGTATTGCCTCATTAAGCGCCTCCCTCTCCAAAGAAAAGGAATTAAGGGCTCAGAGCCTGAGGGTGCAGCGCTCAGCGGAGACTTTATTAAATTCATTGAAGGAGCATTTAGCTTAATAATTTTATGTTTCATTTTTCAATAAAACAACAAATTTCGTGACGATTTTTTTTTTTATGTGCCATATGAAAGACATGAAAATGTCAATAAACCGTCGTTTTTCTATTGATTTGCGCACGTTTGTATTGATTGTCACATACAAGAATGCGGATTATCGTGGTGGATCGTGCATTGATTCCATATTCGCCCGCCATATCAATAACATCGTTAGTGTACGCTAATGCACGTTTGATATTCACCGTTGAACGTTCAGCAGTTCAGCGTCCAATCGAGGCTAAAGCGTATTCTACGTTTCTATACTTGTAGCAGCAGGCTCTAAATAAAAACATTCATCTGTCGCGGTAACACTGAGTAATGGGCGGTGATGAGAAAAGTATGAAAGCTGGGAGCTCGATTTTCGCCTCAGCTGATCTGGGAGCTCGATTTTCGACTCAGCTGATCTGGGAGCTCGATTTTCGACTCAGCTGATCTGGGAGCTCGATTTTCGACTCAGCTGATCTGGGAGCTCGATTTTCGACTCAGCTGATCTGGGAGCTCGATTTTCGACTCAGCTGATCTGGGAGCTCGATTTTCGACTCAGCTGATCTGGGAGCTCGATTTTCGACTCAGCTGATCTGGGAGCTCGATTTTCGACTCAGCTGATCTGGGAGCTCAATTTTCGACTCAGCTGATCTGGTAATATCAAACTGTAAAGTACCTACCTAACTGTAAAGTACCTACCTGTAAAGTATCTAACAACTTCACTTCTGATGGTCATCATCATCATTGTGGCGACTTGGGACAATTTTCGTCGCAACAAATTTCGTGACGATTTTTTTTTTTTTAACTGTAAATTACCTACCTAACTGTAAAGTACCTACCTGTAAAGTACCTAACAACTTCACTTCTGATGGTCATAATCATCATTGTGGCGACTTGGGACAATTTTCGTCGCAACAAATTTCGTGACGATTTTTTTTTTTAAACTGTAAAGTACCTACCTAACTGTAAAGTACCTACCTGTAAAGTACCTAACAACTTCACTTCTGATGGTCATAATCATCATTGTGGCGACTTGGGACAAATTTCGTTAGCAAATTTCGTTAGCAAATTTCGTCGCAACAAATTTCGTGACGATTTTTTTTTATGTGCCATATGAAAGACATGAAAATGTCAAAAACGGTTTATTCATGTGTCCAATAACTGGTTCTCAGGCGTCCAATAGCAAAGGTAAAAACGTAACGTAACGTTGGGGTAAACACGTTTTCCAGTCAAAAATTATTCGTATAAAGATGAATTCGTTCTCATTTTGAAAATTTGATATTCCAATCAACTACGAAGTTACTGTAGAGCACAAAAAAAATGTCAGCAATTCTGGAAAGCGAAATGGCGATAGTCAAAGTTTCAACTTGAGTGTCCAATAACTAGTGCCTTTCTCCTATTATGAATGTGTTGTGCGCAATTGTGCTTTACTTTAAAGTTGCTTTTAAACTACAAAGTTTAGCAAGACCATGTCTAGTGATCTTGGATGAGCGATCAAACAAAGAGATATTCTTGGTATCGTATAACCTTAATCGAAGGTTCATACCTTTATTTTACACTTAAATAAGTTAGTTTTTGAGAAATTCAATGGATACACATTGTTTGCAAACACTGGGTCAAAACATCCTCAAAAATATTATATTTTTCTCAATGCTAGGTAGAATTTTCTCCATCGATATTTTCATATTCTTCCTTCCTGCTCCCAACTGTTGTAACTCTCAAGACACTGAACTACATTATCGACCCCACGATGGGAAGCTGCTCTGTAATGAAAATGCCGGACACGTCGTGATGAGGATATTACCGGCTTAGGATCCAAAACAACTCCCGTTGAAAGGGAATTGCAGAGCGTGGGGCTAGCCCTAGCCCTTGCCCTCACCTCAGAAGTAGTAATTTGCCTTGGAGAGGCTGGTTCCTTCCCAGTTATTATTCAAAAGGGACGCTTATTTCTGGAGGAAAAGGGCACCGGGACACACATAATTTATGGATTCGGACGGTGACGGGTTAGTATGACCGCGAGCCCGTTCCACGTCCGCTTTGAAAGTCATTCTGAACGGGGAAACATTAAATTCCCTCCTGTATTAATAATTCATATAATCATCATCAACAATGATGTCACAAATGTCCGGAAATCTCGCTACTGTATCCAAATCGTCCGTAATGTTTCCGCGAACCGATCGAGATTCTCTGAAGCTCACTGATTCGGATTCTCTTCTGCATAATAATTCAATTTTGGTTTATTATTTTCAATAATAAGCCTTTGGAATCGAGCAAGAAAAAAAAAATTTTAACCCCCCCTCAAAATTTGATGTTTTACGTTTCAAGGTACGTAGAATCCGAAAATCGAATAAAAAAATTTCCGTCCGTCCGCCGTACGCCGTACGCGGCACTTTTCTTAGCAACACTGGACCGATTTGGTTCAAATTTGGTATATGGGCTCCATTTGGGGTCTAGCTGTGCCGCGAAGCTTTTGGTTGATGTAGGTCACTTCTAAGGGGTGAAAATTAAGGGTTGAAATTTTCAAGAGTGCCCCAGCTCGAAAACTCTCGAAATAAAGGTATCGTTTTTTCACCAATTTTAAATAGTATTGAATTTTTTAAAATTTTTGAGACCACCCGGAGCTCTGTAGGACAAACCGTTCGGTCCCTACGAGTACTTGAAGGTTTTCCTTCGATAAAACAGAATCATGATTGTGAATCGCAAAAGAGGTCTTATCTCCATTCAAATTTTATCGGACTAAAATGCGATCGCTGTTCATTTCTTCGATTTGTATACAGTTTTGCCTTCTGCGTAACCAGTAATCAAATTTCCATATGAAGCTTTCTATTTTTCCAATCGAGTGTGAAGCGTTTAGTTCTTTCTAATAAACTTGATTGTGAAGGTGTGAAGCCAGTATGGTGTGATAGGTAGTACCTAGCTGGTAGGTAAAAAAAAGTTGGTAGGTAAAAAAAATGTTGGTGGGTAAAAACCGCTGCAAATTATTGCTCAAAGGCTCTTCAGATCACTGATCAGCTGAGTGAGCTCCGAAGCCATTTTCGATCCTTTTGAATGGAAGTGCTCTTCCAGGCGTCTCCAGCATTCGAGGAGATCTTCTTCACTCTTCAGATCACGGATCAGCTGAGTGAGCTCCAAAGCCAATTTTTACTCCTATTGAATGGAAGTGCTCTTCCAGGCGTCTCCAGCATTCGAGGAGATCTTCTTCACTCTTCAGATCACGGATCAGCTGAGTGAGCTCCAAAGCCAATTTTTACTCCTATTGAATGGAAGTGCTCTTCCAGGCGTCTCCAGCATTCGAGGAGGTCTTCTTCACTCTTCAGATCACTGATCAGCTGAGTGAGCTCCGAAGCCATTTTCAATCCTTTTGAATGGAAGTGCTCTTCCAGGCGTCTCCAGCATTCGAGGAGATCTTCTTCACTCTTCAGATCACTGATCAGCTGAGTGAGCTCCAAAGCCAATTTTTACTCCTATTGAATGGAAGTGCTCTTCCAGGCTTCTCCAGCATTCGAGAAGATCTTCTTCACTTTTCAGATCGCTGATCAGCTGAGTGAGCTCCAAAGCCATTTTTACTCCTATTGAATGGAAGTGCTCTTCCAGGCGTCTCCAGCATTCGAGGAGATCTTTTTCACTCTTCAGATCACTGATCAGCTGAGTGAGCTCCGAAGCCATTTTCAATCCTATTGAACGCAGGAAGCTGAAATTTGAGAGGGAAGGTCAAGGTAGAATACAAATGGTGGTAGGTGCTATTGATGGAGAACCAGTGATCTATACAGAAGGGTGATCTATACAGAAAATAATAAACCTTTGAGCAATGATTTGCAGCGTTTTTGAATTCCTGCCCATAACAGTCTTCAAGGGAGATGGTACATGAAAAATGGTCTGTTTAGGTGAAATATTTCGATATTATAACATTAATTGCCACTCAATAAATAAGACCATGATAATTTTTTTTAAATTCTCTCTAACATTAATCTATCTATATACATAAAACCCCAACCGTACGTACGTACGTGCGTACGTATGTCGCCCGAACGTGGGGGTCCCGGGTTCGATTCCAGGCCGCGATTCCATTTCCTCTCCTGTTGAACGCAGGAACCTGAAATTTGAGAGGGCGGGTCAATGGAGAATGCTGAAGGCGCCTGAGTGATTACTGATCAGCTGAGTGAGCTCCAAGGCCATTTTCTTTCCTGTTGAACGCAGGAAGCTGAAATTTGAGAGGCAGGGTCAATGGAGAATGCTGAAGGTGCCTGAGTGGTCACTGATCAGCTGAGTGAGCTCCAAGGCCATTTCCTCTCCTGTTGA
This sequence comes from Apolygus lucorum, assembly GCA_009739505.2. Classification (NCBI taxonomy): domain Eukaryota; kingdom Metazoa; phylum Arthropoda; class Insecta; order Hemiptera; family Miridae; genus Apolygus; species Apolygus lucorum. The sequence continues at coordinate 22,788,956 of CM019179.2, forward strand.
ACGCAAGAACCTGAAATTTGAGAGGGCGGGTCAATGGAGAATGCTGAAGGCGCCTGAGTGATCACTGATCAGCTGAGTGAGCTCCAAGGCCATTTTCTCTCCTGTTGAACGCAGGAAGCTGAAATTTGAGAGGCAGGGTCAATGGAGAATGCTGAAGGTGCTTGAGTGGTCACTGATCAGCTGAGTGAGCTCTGTAACGATCTAGATCGATTATTAATCTAGATCGATTAACTTGATGACGTCAGGCTTGAATAAACGGGCACTTCTTTCTCTACCATCAAACCGTGTAGTTGTATACCCTTACTCCCCTCATATTTAATATCACAGTCGTGTATTATTACATGGTGTCAGGTTTTTTGTCGAACCTAGTGAAATTGTGAGTTATTACAGAACCGCGTCGCCGCGCCGATCCCGCGAATCCGTAAAATCGAGCCGCCGATACCGAGAAAAGTATTGACGTAGCCAAGATGTCGGACGCCAGGACACCTCGGGCATTTGAGTTCGAATCCGAAAACTTAAAAAAAGAATGGTGCGACTGGTCACAAAACTTCAACATATACCTCATCGCGACAAAGAAAAAAAAGGAATCCGATGAGATAAAAGTAGCAACACTATTGAATCAACTCGGGCACAGAGGAGTAGAAATCTACAATACCCTCAGACAAGATGCTGCCCAACAAACAACAGAAGACGAAGATCCTAAGCAAGAGGAAGATGTTCTACTGAAGTATGACGAAGTAGTAGCCGCATTCACAAGGTACTTCGCACCGAAAAAAAATGTAGTACATGAAAGATGCAAATTTAACAAATTAGTTCTGACGCCAGGACAATCATACATTCAGTTCATCACGGCTTTGAAAATGGCGGCGGCGTCATGTGAATTTGCTGAACGAGACAACATGATCCGAGATCGACTGGTATCCCAAATATCCGACCACACTCTTCTAAACCAAATGCTGGATGAAGGAGAAGCATTGACGCTGGAACGAGCGGTGGAACTGTGTAAGCGAAGCGAAGCTAGGAAGCAAGAAATAGTGGACTTCGAAGAAAACAGGACCAGCAAAGACGACCAGCAGAAGATAGATGCGATGCGTCGGAGAGACAGAACGAGCCAAGATAGAGGTACCAATTCAAGATCTAACAAACAAAAAATGCACGATGTTAAATCAAATGATGAGGGAAACAAAATTAGAAAGTATTTTTGTAGAAAATGTTATACAGAGCATGCAGCCTATAATTGTCCGGCTTATGGTAACCAATGCGATCTATGTAAAAAATTTAATCATTACGAAAAATGCTGTCGCAGAAATAGAAGAAATAGGACGAAAAATAATACTAATCGTAAAACGTATGTACTGGAAGAAAAAAGCTCCGGTGAAGACAGCGATGAATTGTTTTATCTTGATTCACTAAATGTAAATAAAATTGAAAGCATTGAAAAGGATTGGAGTATAATAGGAAAAATTAAAAATGTAAATATTAAATTTAAAGTAGACTCAGGGAGTCATGTAAACGTGCTACCACTGAGAATATTCACTATGCTAAATGTAGAGAGGAAACTACAGAAGTGTAATATAAGACTGTCGGCATACAATAGCAACTTATTGAAAATTGAGGGAAAAACAATTCTACCCACTAAATTTAAACACATTATTGACGGAGTTGAGTACATCATAATTGATACAAATGATAAACCGATATTAGGTTTAGAAACTTCTGAGAAGCTAGGAATAATTAAAAAACTAGCAAAAATAAAGAGTCAAACCATTGTTAACAAATTTAACAATAAAGAGGAAATCATCGAAAAATACAAAAGTGTATTTACTGGCGTAGGAAAATTCCCAGGAGATCCTTATAAAATAAAATTGAAGGAGAATGCCACTCCAGTATGCCACTCCCCACGACGAGTGCCAATGAAATTACAGAGTAAGCTAAAAACCCATTTAGAAAGACTAGAAAAGGATAAAATAATTGAAAAAATCAATGGCCCCTGTTTATGGCAAAATCCACTGGTAATCATCGAGAAAGATGACAAATCCCTAAGATTATGTTTAGATCCAAAAGACCTTAATGAACAAATTTACGACGATAAATTCCAAATCCCAACGCAAGAGCAAATTTTTGACGACCTAAATGGCCAGAAATTCTTTTCACTATTAGACTTGAAAGAAGGGTTCTATCAATGCCCAATAGATGAGCAGTCATCCGAATATTGCAGCTTCGGTTCACCATTTGGAAGATACAAATTTCTAAGACTCCCATTTGGAGTAAAAATTTGTGCGGAGGTGTTCCAAAAAAAAACTCAGAACTATTTGAAGATTGTGAAGGAGTAAAAATTTATATCGACGATCTTATAATATACGGTCGTACCAAAGAAGATCATGATAATGCACTAAAAAAGGTTTTAGAAAAAGCTAAAACCTTTTTTAGTGCATTATCATGATGATCCCTGCGGTTCTTACGGTATTCCGAATTGTTTTTACCCTTGATCCACCATGACCTGGGAGTATCATGAATATGTAGTTCATAAGTTAGTAAAAACGGTACTGTCCAATGAAAAACAGGAAAGATTCGCTAAGGCTACTGATAGTGATCCTGTATTGAATAAAATAGTATCTTTTGTTAAAAGTAAATGGCCTGATAACAAAATATCAGGAGAAATGGGGCGTTATATGGCTATAAAAGATAATCTCTCGGTATATTTAAACCTCATATACTATCAGGATCGATTAGTCGTTCCAAAATCTGAACGGAAATGGTTAATAAATAAATTACACGAAGGACACTTGGGAATAGCCAAAACCCTAGCAAAAGCGAGAAGGCTGTTCTACTGGCCGGGTATGTCGGAGGATATAAACATATTGTTTAGTAATGCATGCATTCCAGGGGACGTCCCATTGGATAAGCATTAGATCAGTTTAACCAGTTGTTAAGTGATAAAACTGTTTCACTCGATGTAATTTATTTATTACTTTAGGCAAGAAATACTGACCCCCCCCCCCCCCACCATTATCCACCTTAACATTTCTAGCGGCATGGGAGCCTCGAATCTGAAGAGCATTTTAAAATCCATGCTCTACGATACCCAACATGCGAATTCGAGTTCACCCCCCCCTCCTCCTCCTCCAATGGTGCCGGTCTGGCACCAAAGCGGAAATACGTCGTAACATTGAACTTTCATCTGTTAGTTTTGGTAGGCAGTCCGTCAAATTCACATCCGTATTCAAGGTGAAACACAAAAAAAAAAAAAAAAAAAAAAACACGAAATAAGCGGTTTATGGCATCATGGCACCATGGTGGCACCAATATTAGTTCCATGGTGGTACAGAGAATAATTCATGAAAATCCGGAGGTATAATGAGAATTTTTCCTCAATTTCAAAGCTTGAGGACAGTTAGTAAGCAGTAATAAAGGAACCGAAATATTGAACAATCGGATATTTTGTGAATATTATCCCCCCACTCACCCCCTCCCCTTGCGAATTTTGGTACTCTGGTAAAATCATGTACAACTCGGAAGTTATTTGAGTCAAACAAAAAAAGAAACACGCAAATCGGTTGGAAATTGAGGTCTGGGCAGAGTTTACAAGATTATGCCCGCAAACGCACGTTTTTTAAGCATTAACCCCCCCTTTCCCCCTCTTAAAAAGCAAAATCCGAAATTCCGGCGCCGTAGTGCACAACTAGATAGTATTCCGCGTCAAACGAAAAAAGAACCACGAAAATCGTTTGAGAACTAAGGCCTGGGCAGAGTACACAAGATTATGCCCAAAAACGCATGTTTTTCGAGCATTAACCCCCCCTTTCCTCCCCTTAAAAGGCAAAATTCGAAATTCCGGCGACGTAGTGCACAACTAGATAGTTTTCCGCGTCGAACAAAAAAAGAACCAGGAAAATCGATTGAGAACTAAGGGCTGTGCAGACGACACAAGATTTTGTCACACACACACACACATACACACATACACACATACACACACACACACACACAGACATACACCTATGGTTTTTTTCGCGGATTTAGATTCAGAATGGTCTAAAACGGATTACTGTGTGGTTATTTTTTTTTTCTGTTGAGTGTTGTCCAACTTTACCCCAGATCGATCGCATAAGGACGCCCAAGTCTTACTGTGGGACGTCCTAAAAAATTGTGTCTCAAATTGCAATGTGTGCTTAGAAAGTAGAAACAAAAATGCCAAAGAACCTATGTTACCTTCCGACATCAACATACGACCATGGTCAAAACTAGGAATGGACATCATGGAATTTAGGAGTAAATGTTACCTAATTACCATAGATTATTTTTCAAAATGGGTGGAATTTGAGAGAATAAGAACAAAAGAAACACAAAGTATTATCAAGGTATGCCAAACAATGTTTGCTAGGTTCGGATTCCCGGATGAGATTGTTTCCGACAATAACCCATTTGGAAGCAACCAATTTAGGAACTATTTGAAAGGCAAAGGAATTAAATTGACTACTAGTAGCCCGAATTATAGCCAGGGTCATGCGTTAGCAGAAACGGGAGTAAAAATAATTAAAAACATGATGCGAAAATGTGAGAAATCCCAACAGGACGTCAACATTCTCCTAATGCACTACCGTAACAACATCATTCCGAGCTTAGGATATTCCCCAAGCCAGTTGATGCTAGGTAGATGGTTGAAAGACGAGGTAACTATTAATGAATCGGACCTGATAATAAAACCGATCGATCCTGATAGAATAAGACGGCAAATAAACAAAGCTCAAACCAATCAAAAAAGACATTATGATAAAAATAGTAAAAACCTACCTCAAGCTCATGAGTCTGAACCGGTGATTTATCGGCACAAAAATTCATGGCATCATGGCAGAATATTGAGGAGTGCCAATACTCCCAGGTCATGGTGGATCAAGGGTAAAAACAATTCGGAATACCGTAAGAACCGCAGGGATTTTATTACAACAGGAGATAATATTAATTTACAAAATAACCAATCAAGATCACCACAAACGTACCAACTCCGCGACAGAACACAAATAAGCAAACCGACGCGATACGGTATGGTCACCTACACTGAGAACGATTTCCACTGAACAACGAGAGATTTCATTTTACTATTTTATCCAATTCCAATAGGTATTTTGTATTTTAACACCAAATTTAGGCAACGTCTAGGTAGTCAAGGTAATAATTATAAACATGCCGTAACCTCAACCTCTTCTTCTTCTTCTTCTTCTTTTTTCTGGAATTAGATGTCACAGCTGCTGCTATGTGGGACATATGTTTTTCGTTTTGCTATTCTTGGCATATGTATTGTTGATTTTGCTATTCTTGCTTTGTTTTGAAATTGTTGAAATTGTTGCGGAGGTTGAGAGGATTATAGTTGCAAATTGTTGTTCCTCACAAAATGATATATTTTGGTGAGGATGTCTGGATCTAAGCCCCGTTGTAGTCTATCTTGTATGTTGTTAGATAGAGGTATTTGCAGATCGTCATACAGTACTCTGCGTGCGGCGTGGTAATTGTTACAGTTGTTTAGCAGGTGATTGATGCTTCCCGTCTCCTGATCGTCCTGGCAGTCGTCGCAAAAGGGGTCCTCCTTATGTCCCATAAGGTGCTTGAAGGCTGGAGTGTTGCCGTGTCCTGACAGTATCCGATTGATGGTTGTGTAGTATTGTTGTTTTTCATGGGTGCCTTTGTACCATGGAGTGCGTGTGGGATCGCTTATGATTGATTTGGTCCAGTGTCCATGGATGAGGGTTCTCTCTTCATGGGTTTCTCTCCAGTGATCATCTCTCCTTTTTTTCAGGACCTTGACAAAGTCTGGATAACTGGTATATCCGGCCTTCTGTATGGTGTTATTGCTTGTTGCGATGGATTTTACTATTCTGTCTATTTCCTCGTTGTAATGTATATATGAATGTCCCGGTACCCACTGTAGTACAGTGGAGGTTCCAGTTTCGTTACGGAGGTGTTCGATGGAGTTGATAATTTTCTGCAGGATGTGTGGGGGGTTGTCGCCCACCTTGAGATTCGTGAGTTGTTCGAGCGCCGCCTTGGAATCGGTGAGGATGAGAAGGCCTGTGGGAAGATTTGCAGGTGTATTAATCTGTTTGCTGAGACAATTGGAGATTGCTATTAATTCGGCTTGATAAATGCTATTGGCCGGATGAATTTTGCATCCAGAGGATGAATGATCTGAAACTTTAAGGTGAGCAGAGGCGGTATCCCCATTTTGAAACTTGGAACCATCTGTGTACATATGTTCAAGGAAATTTTTATTATTATATTCAACTAGTTGCTCTTTGAAGTATGCTGCTATTTGAAGAAGATTAGTTTCGTTTTTTTTTGTGATGCCCGGAATATTAGAGGAGACCTTGATTTTATGATTTGGTCTTACTCGAAATGCGTTTTCTGCTGGAGTGTTTAAATGTACATCATTTTCCATAAGGAGTTGTTTAACGTTTGATACCAAAGGTCTGTAGTGGTTCCATGGCGGTTTACCACTGTGGGGAGGATGAATGTATTTGTTAACGGCGTTTCTTATGGTTTCGTCCGTAATGAGCAGACGAGATAGGCTTCGTTCGGTTTCGAATTTTGCAGTTACTGACATGTATGGGATGCAGCTTATTGCGTGTAGAGAGGCAACAGGAGTGGTTTTCACTGAGCTGAGTATTTGGCGTATGGCAGTATTTTGTAATTTTTGGAGTTTGTTTACGTTATTTTTAAGTCCCCAAATGAAAATGTGTATTGCATAGGTAATTTTAGGCAATACAGCGTGCCTATATAGCGCCTCTTGTACATCTGGATTGTTACCCCAGGAGGATCCTTTCATGCATTTCATAGCGTTTACATCTTTGGTTGCTCTAAGTATTACTGTTGACACGTGTGCCGCTCCTCTAAGATTTTCATCGATGGTAATCCCAAGATATTTGTGTTGATTCGTTATGTTTATAATTCTTCCATTGAGAGAGATTTGAAGTTCGTTTTTTTGATGTGCGGGTATTTTGTCGAAAAAAGACATGGTTTTTGTTTTTGAATAGTTTAGTTTCAGATCTATTTGATCCATTTCATTACTGACTGAATGTATCAAAGAGGATAGGGTCTCTTTATTCAGTTGAGGGTCCCTGTTTTGAGTTACTATCAAGAAGTCATCGGCGTACGATAAAATGTATGAAGAGGGGCTGTTGTTGGTTATATCATGTATATGATTAACATATATGTTGAAAAGGAGAGGCGATAGGATGCTTCCTTGATCGAGCCCTTGGGAGCCGTTACTATTATTGATTCCATCTGTATAATGCTTGTTGGAAAAGAATAAATTTATCCATGCCGCTAGATGGGGAGGAAATCCGTTCATCATTAGTGTGGATGTTAGTTTTGAGATATTCACGTCATTGAAGGCCCCTGAAATATCCAGGTAGCAGCACATTGTGGAGAGTCCCTCATCTCTTCCAGCCAGAATTGTTAATTGTAGGTATGTCAAGCAGTGCAGACATGAATGCTTTTTCCTGAAGCCGTGTTGGAATGGGGATAGCATTTGTTTAGTTTCTGTTTCTATTTCTAATCTGGTGTTAATCATACTGTTCATAATTTTGACAACACAAGATATGAGTGAAAGGGGTCTTGCAGAGTCTATGTTGACTTCAGAGGAGTTGCCTTTTTTTAGATAAAGAACACGAATTGTAAGCCACTGGTGAGGAGCACAGTTATTCGCAAAGCAGAAGTTATAGTAGGCCAATAGAAAGGATTTGGCTCGATAAGGCAGGTTTTTCAACATTGAATATACTATTCGATCTTCTCCCGGGCAGGTGTCCCGTTTTCTTTTTGATAGGCTTGATTCCAATTCTCTCATTGTGAAGCCTGGGGGAGGATGAGAGGGATCCAATATAATGACTGATGAATTAGCAGGCTGTTTTGTTATTTTGTTCAATATTTCTTGACAGGTTTGAGGGTGCAGTTCTGATTGTATGAATTTGTTTTTTGAATTGGTTTTCCCATTTAATATTGAAAGCATTCTCCAAGCAGAGAGGTGTTGCGTGTGCGCTACATTAGTGGTTAATTCTTCGCATAGATTGTGCCATGCTTTTCGCTGTTCTTCGATTATTATTTTCTCTGTTATTTGTTGTTGTTGTTTGAGTAAATTCCAATTTATTAGTGTTTTGTTGTTTCTGTAATTAATTAGAGTATCTCTCTTTTTCTTGACAGCATTCTCACATGTCGAGTTCCACCATTTATTGCTTTTAGTGTGATTACAGTGTTTTTTTTCAGGAATTGATTCTGATGCCGCTCTCAAGATCAAAGATTCCCAGTTGTCATAAATTTGCTGATAAGTATCAGGGGATATTGCAGTAGAGATGTCAATGATACCCTCCTCAATGATGTGTGAAAATTTGTTCCAATCTGCTTCTTTTAGTTTCCATCTAATGTGAGGTTTGACGGGAATTTGGCTGACATTTTCTATCGATGCTAGCATTATTTTGTGATCGCTCCCTACCGTATCTTCTACGATCTGCAGCTTTGAATTAGAGAATATTGAAGCCGTGGAGAAGGCTATGTCTGTTGCCGATTGGGATTGATCTGGGGGGGTAATTCTGGTTGCCTCATCATTGGGATGAAGTACGTAGTTAGAGTCCATCATAGCATCGAAAATGCATTGACCCCTAGAATCGACAAAAGTTGAGCCCCAAGTATTATGGTGTGCGTTAAAGTCGCCCATTATTAAGGCATGAGGACACAAATCTGCAAAAAGATCGTCCCATACTCGACTAGGGATTCTAATTCCAGGAGGGCAGTATACATTTATCAGGTAAATGCGTTTTTCTTTAAGTTTGATTTCAGCGCATAGAATTTCCATTGGGTTGTGATCCCTTATGTGAAGATCAATTATGCGGAAGGGGATGTCATTTTTTATCAAAGTGATTAGGCCTCTTCGTCCTGGGATTTGTAAATTGTCCTTTCTGATTATATTGTAGTTTGGGAATTTAATTTGTTTTTCTGGTGTGAGCCATGTTTCTTGTATCATGGCTGCTGCAATATGATTGTTATCAATATATTGTTTTATCTCTGCTTCTTTGGGTTTGAGACTCCTTGCATTCCAACTGATGATGTTAACAGTTGATGAATTATTCATTGTTATGATAATGCAATGAAATGATTGATTTCATGAGGTTTATGGTATGCTGAATGAAATCATAAATGGATTCCGGTATGTTATTTTTTATCTCATTAAGGAAATCCAGATTGATAAGATTTTGAGAAACGATTTTGGTATCGTTGTTTATTGGGGTGTGTTCAGATTGGTCAGTTACTTTTATGTTGCATCTGAATGTTGATGGTTTAGGACTGATTCCATTAAAATATAGTTGTATAAGCTTCTTAACTTTGACTTTACGATTGTAAATTTCTTCCCCGTGAGGCATCAGGAACTGGAGCAAGGGGCATGTTTTATTTCCCACGATGTGACTTGAATTATTGCATGCAAGGCATTTTGACTTTTGGCATACATGATTTTCATTTGTATCTCCACATTTTCTACATCTAGGTTTAGCCCTGCATGTGTGAGAGAGATGACCGTATCTATGGCATTGGGTACATACACGGATTTTTGGAATGTATGGAGAGACGAGGTATTCAAATTCTCCGATCGCTATGTTGGTGCGGATGGTAGTTCCTGCAAAATGGATTTTGATTTGTGAAGTTTTTTGGTTGATGCCGTTAACCTTTCTACATATGTATTCTGCACAGTTTATGTTTTCGTTAGTTTCTGCAAGATGGAGAAGAGGGTCCTCGTTGTCATGTAATTTTATCACTCCTATGTATTCTGTTAGATTGGACGGAACTGTGACTTTGTATCTGTCCTCTATTTCTTTGGACGTTCTAACAATTCCGTAAATGGACGGATCTCTAGTACTGACTGTATATCTATTATTCCCAGTTTTGTTAATCTCTATGTGTGCCTGTTGTGGCAAGATTTTTCGGGTAATACTAAATAGATCAGCTTCAGATTTCGTTTCAGCTTTGGAATCTAGAATGAGAATGTAGGATCCCGCGAAGTTTGGGGGATATTCTCTTTCTGCTAGTTCTATACAGTGAGTGTTCCTTGCTTTTGAGGATTTTGACGATGGAGGGGAGAGTTGTTTGAAAGATTTGGATGTATTCGAGAAAATTACAGTATTTCTGGTTGGATTGTTACTGTAAATTGTTCTTGTTCTTTTTACTATTAAATTGTCAGGTTTTCTATCTACTCTTTTGATTATTTTTGGAGTATAATCGTGTCCATTTTCGATCTCAACGATGGGAGTGATCAAGGAACTTGTTGTGGTGTCCAACTCAGTAGAATTTGGAACAGAGTTGGAATGCTCGATTTTTTTTGAAGCTAAAGTCAAAAGTTTGCATACGTGATAAAGCGGATTCTGAGAGGATTCAGGAGTACTTATTAGACTTCCGTTAGAACATTGAGTAATATGGGAGTCATTTGTTGGAGTGGAATATATGGATTCATCCTGTGCTTCTGAATCTTGAGTGTACTGGTAGTTCAGTGATGTATCTATACTGATAGGTGGAGCTCCTACATGTACCACTGTGTTTCCTGAACTAAGTGAATGGTTTTTGGTGCAAGCAGGGGAAATTGCCTCTATCCTCAACCTTTTCTTATATTTCGTTTTAGATTCAGTTATGTATCTGAAAGAATGTGGAGGGGTGGAGAGATCCACTTTATACGGCCTTCCACTTCTCAAAACCATCTAATCAGCAAATTGGGCTCTTCATGCATTAATATGATATCACAGTTTTAATCGAGAAGGGAGATGTAAGTGTGAATCGAGATATACCAGTTCTCGTTGGGAGGAGGTTAGGTATCTCGGGATACCTCCGACCTATTTGGAGTAACCCTATTCCACTCCCTAATTTCACTCGCGAATCAACTTTACTTTCAATCGCACTGCTTTAAATGAAAAGATACTTTCTATTTGGATTAAAATTTCCCAAAGTGCTATAACCACCGGGTAGTGGACAACGAGGTCCTAGTGAGATCACTATTTTCTGTCAAGAGTTCCTATTTCACTCGCGTTTATGTTTTTAAACACTTCGCACAGACTAATAGTACTAAAATAAGTGAGAATATTCACTAAATTAGTTATAATATTTAGGATGAACGCGGATAAAGATTGGAGAGAAAAAAGCTACATTGGACGTCGAGAACCTCCAAACCTCAACCTCAACTAAATAGCCGATTTATAGATCGATGTATGACGATTACCGATGTATCGATGTTATATGATTACTATCGATAAGTTCATGGAAGGCGATTAACATGGATGTTGCACTGGTGGCTCCGCGAGAGCGCGCAGCCATAGCATAAGGGCCTTGCACCTACCAAGAGAATCGTAATTTACTTTATTGTAGAAGGTTGATTGATTTATTTATCTTTGTTTTGTAATTATTAGGAAAGGAAAGATGTAACGATCTAGATCGATTATTAATCTAGATCGATTAACTTGATGACATCAGGCTTGAATAAACGGGCACTTCTTTCTCTACCATCAAACCGTGTAGTTGTATACCCTTACTCCCCTCATATTTAATATCACAGTCGTGTATTATTACAAGCTCCAAGGCCATTTCCTCTCCTGTTGAACGCAGGAACCTGAAATTTGAGAGGGCGGGTCAATGGAGAATGCTGAAGGCGCCTGAGTGATCACTGATCAGCTGAGTGAGCTCCAAGGCCATTTTCTCTCCTGTTGAACGCAGGAAGCTGAAATTTGAGAGGGCGGGTCAATGGAGAATGCTGAAGGTGCCTGAGTGCTCACTGATCAGCTGAGTGAGCTCCAAGGCCATTTCCTCTCCTGTTGAACGCAGGAAGCTGAAATTTGAGAGGGCGGGTCAATGGAGAATGCTGAAGGTGCCTGAGTGGTCACTGATCAGCTGAGTGAGCTCCAAGGCCATTATGAATAAGGAGGTATCTTAAATATTACAGTGGAAGAAAGATAAAGAGGGAGAGGGAGCAAAAACCTTTTCAAGTTATGTCACATTTTAGCCACTAGGCTCTAAGCGGAAATCATCCGGGGGTGCAGGGGACGAAGCCCCCGCCGAGGCGCGCAGCGCCGAGTTCTTACATATCTACAATTTTTTTGCCTGCTTTTAGCAGGCTTTTCAGCTAGTTACCAATAATTGACTAAATTCATACTTCCACATAACTTTATTTTCACCCAATGAAACTTCAAAATCTGTTTACATAATAACTTTGTTATCATTCGATTCAGTAAATATTACAAGTGAAGAGATCTCCCGTATAACCTAATCTCATCAACGAACAATTTCACGTATTTCGCCTTTTTGAGAAGTACAGAATTGGAGGAACTTTATGGAAAGTTAATTAGTTACGAATATATTTTGTTCATTCTAGTTGCGTCAAAGCAAATACAAAAACAAATTTCTAATGATGTATTGGTATATATTTTATTTTTTTTTATTCTATTGAGTAGTTCATTAAAAGGGCTGAGGTTTGTTCAACGCTACTTGTAAAAACCCTAAATTTCACTACATTCATCCTATCTCGTTGAAAGTTTTAGAACTTTTTCAGTTTGAGTATCCTTGATATAATTTTCCCTATTCATACCAATTCCTCATACGCCATGTAGCCATAGCAGCTCACAACTTAATTGTCCAATTTTTGCTTCCGAGATTACCGAGGTAGCGGACGCTTTGTTTTCACTTTTCAAGGTTGAAAGAAAAGTTCTCCAAAATTGAAATTTCCACACGCGTTTTACGTTTCAGACCTTTCTGAACAATTTTGGTTCCGTGCCTGTCTGTGTGTCTGTCATGAAATCCTTGTAACGCGCATAACTATACGAAGTTATAGTCTGATTTCGATGAAATTTTCAGGGATTGTGCGGGTTGGCGTGTAGAAAAAAAAAACGCTGCAAATTATTGCACAATGGTTTATTGTTTTTCTATATAGATCACTCGTCTGCAAAGCCACCAACCATCCAACATGAAGAAAAACATCGATCGTATTTCGGTCAGCTATAATTTGAACGGAGATAAGGCCTCTTTTAAGATTCACACTCGTGTTTCTGATTTATCGTACGTCCAACCCTTATATTCTAGTAGGGAGCGAACGGTTTGCCCTACAGGGCTCCACGTGGTCTCAAAAATTCTATACTATCTTAAATTGATGGGAAAACAATACCTATATATCAAAATTTTTTGAGTTAGGGCGTTTTCAAAATTTCAACATTTATTTTTGAACCCTTAGAAGTGACCTACATCAACCAAAATCTTCGGGGTACAACTAGAACCCAAATGGAGCCTACATACCGAATTTCATCAAAATCAGTCAATGCTAAGTGGGGAAAAAGCCGCGGACGGCGGACGAACGGCCAAATTTTTATTCGATTTTTGGATTCTACGTACCTACCTTGAAACGTAAACCAACAAATTTTGAGGGGGTGTTGAAAATTTTTTTTCTTGGTCGATTCCAAAGGTTCATTATTGAAAATAATAAACCAAAATGAAAGCCATCACCCCCGGACTGACAGTAGCCTCTGCGCATGCGCAAACGGAAAATCCTTGTATCAGCCATAACACTTATTTTTTCCATCCGATTTCGACGAAATTTCTCAGGATTGTTCAGATTGGCGTATAGATGGTCCCCTATGAGGGTAGTGGATGGTACTTAGAGATGGATGTTTTGAGATTAACTACTATGCATCGGATCATCTGTACAATTGGGTTATGGATACGAGGAAGCTACGTGCCACACCCACTTGGCAGACGTTTTTTAATTTGATGGGTGTTGAGCTGACTTTTTGTCGAACCCCTGCAAAGCGTGGGTAGCATGTCTATATGCACGATGACTCATCAATTGATTCTACTACTTTATGCATTCCACTTGTCTCTAGACGAGTGTTAGCACGTGGGATATTGTAACATTCAGGCATGAATATAGGAAATAGTATATTACTCAGCTGGCCACCCTATTCGCCCAGCAGTCACAGCCCCAGCAACCGAAAGCTCTCATCCTCAAACCATTGAAAGAGCGAAGGAAACAAAAATCAAAATAATTATTTAAAAAACGCTGCAAATCATTGCTCAAAGGTTTATTATTTTCTGTATAGATCACCCTTCTGTATAGATCACTGGTTCTCCATCAATAGCACCTACCACCATTTGTATTCTACCTTGACCTTCCCTCTCAAATTTCAGCTTCCTGCGTTCAATAGGATTGAAAATGGCTTCGGAGCTCACTCAGCTGATCAGTGATCTGAAGAGTGAAAAAGATCTCCTCGAATGCTGGAGACGCCTGGAAGAGCACTTCCATTCAATAGGAGTAAAAATGGCTTTGGAGCTCACTCAGCTGATCAGCGATCTGAAAAGTGAAGAAGATCTTCTCGAATGCTGGAGAAGCCTGGAAGAGCACTTCCATTCAATAGGAGTAAAAATTGGCTTTGGAGCTCACTCAGCTGATCAGTGATCTGAAGAGTGAAGAAGATCTCCTCGAATGCTGGAGACGCCTGGAAGAGCACTTCCATTCAAAAGGATTGAAAATGGCTTCGGAGCTCACTCAGCTGATCAGTGATCTGAAGAGTGAAGAAGATCTCCTCGAATGCTGGAGACGCCTGGAAGAGCACTTCCATTCAATAGGAGTAAAAATTGGCTTTGGAGCTCACTCAGCTGATCCGTGATCTGAAGAGTGAAGAAGATCTCCTCGAATGCTGGAGACGCCTGGAAGAGCACTTCCATTCAATAGGAGTAAAAATTGGCTTTGGAGCTCACTCAGCTGATCCGTGATCTGAAGAGTGAAGAAGATCTCCTCGAATGCTGGAGACGCCTGGAAGAGCACTTCCATTCAAAAGGATCGAAAATGGCTTCGGAGCTCACTCAGCTGATCAGTGATCTGAAGAGCCTTTGAGCAATAATTTGCAGCGGTTTTTACCCACCAACATTGTTTTTACCTACCAACTTTTTTTTACCTACCAGCTAGGTACTACCTATCACACCATACTGGCTTCACACCTTCACAATCAAGTTTATTAGAAAGAACTAAACGCTTCACACTCGATTGGCAAAATAGAAAGCTTCATATGGAAATTTGATTACTGGTTACGCAGAAGGCAAAACTGTATACAAATCGAAGAAATGAACAGCGATCGCATTTTAGTCCGATAAAATTTGAATGGAGATAAGACCTCTTTTGCGATTCACAATCATGATTCTGTTTTATCGAAGGAAAACCTTCAAGTACTCGTAGGGACCGAACGGTTTGTCCTACAGAGCTCCGGGTGGTCTCAAAAATTTTAAAAAATTCAATACTATTTAAAATTGGTGAAAAAACGATACCTTTATTTCGAGAGTTTTCGAGCTGGGGCACTCTTGAAAATTTCAACCCTTAATTTTCACCTCTTAGAAGTGACCTACATCAACCAAAAGCTTCGCGGCACAACTAAACCCCAAATGGAGCCCATATACCAAATTTGAACCAAATCGGTCCAGTGTTGCTAAGAAAAGTGCCGCGTACGGCGTACGGCGTACGGCGGACGGACGGAAATTTTTTTATTCGATTTTCGGATTCTACGTACCTTGAAACGTAAAACATCAAATTTTGAGGGGGGGTTAAAATTTTTTTTTTCTTGCTCGATTCCAAAGGCTTATTATTGAAAATAATAAACCAAAAATATGGTATCCAATAGTTTGTTCTCTCATTGTCATCACTCCCTCAGTACCAAACATTTTCTTGTAATGTTGTGAATTACGCCATCATTCGATATTGCCTTTGCCTACACACTCCACTCAGCTTCATGATTATAAGCTAATTATCCCAGTCCGAACAATATTGGTTATCCTACGGTAATGAGTTGGTCCATTATATATGGTTTGAAGCCAGGTTATTATGCCCACTGCTCTCCAGGGATAGCCTGGGTTTGCCTGTACTCTAATCATGATCTCCAGCTCACCAACCTGAAAACATGTGCAATATACTTGGGTGACTACTAATATACTATTGAGTGATGTACTCAAATTATACTGCCGAGTCCTACGAATATTGTGGACAACTTGTGAGAATGTTATGTAAAATAAAGTTGTTTGTGTTGAAACAAAAAACGCGCAAATTATTTCACAAAGGTTTATCATTTGTTTCAGTATAATTTACTCGTCTGCAAAGAACACAGGTTTGCCATTGTCACCACTTACAAACCATACTTTCACTTCACAATCAAGTTTGTTTTGAAGAAATAAAAGCTTCTCACTTGATTCGAAGGAATAGGGAGTTTTGGGTGCCTTCATTGGAAGATTTGATAACCGGTTGCTAAGGACGCAAAACTGAGTACTACCCGGAGAAAAGGACAACAATCGCATTTTTTAGGCCTCTCGCTATTCACACATGTGTTTCTGATTTATTACAAGTCCAACCCTTAAGTTTTCATGGGGAGCGAACGGTTGGTCCTACTGAGCTCTGGGTGGTCTCATTCGATTCGAAAAATTCCATACTATTTTAAATTGATGAAAAAACAATAGTTTCATATCAAAAGTTTTTGAACTGGGGCGCTTTCGAAAAATACAACTCCAATTGACATCAACCAAGAGCATCAGGGCACAACTAGACCCCAGAATGGACACCATATATATCAAACATCATTGAAATCGGTCCAGTGTTGCTAAGGAAAGTGCCGCGTACGGCGGACGGATTGAAAATTTTTTATTGGATTTTAGAATTCTACGTACCTTAGGATCCTATGTAAACTTTCAAATTTTGAGGGAAGTTAGAAATTCATTTTTCCTGCTCGATCCCAAAGGTTCATTATTGAAAATAATAAACCAAAATTGTTCATAAAGCACTACAACGCAAAATGGTAGAGAAAGTTTTTATTTTTAATTTTTATTCTTAACCTTTTTTTTGTTTATTGTTTTCAATAATGAACCTTTGGAATCGACCAAGAAAATTTCTAATCACCCTCAAAATTTGATGGTTTACGTTTCAAGGTACGTAGAATCTAAATATCGAATACCAATTTTGCTGTCCGTCCGCCTTACGCGTCACATTCCTTAGTTACCATGGGCTGATTTCGAGGAAATTTGATATAATATATCATGGGCTCCATAATATATCATATATCTGGGGTCTAGTTTTGCCCCGAAGCTTTTGGTTGTTGTCAGTCACTTCTAAGGAGTGAAAAATAAGGGCCAAATTTTTCAAAACGCCTTAGCTCAAAACTGCATTTTTAGAATTGAATGAGACCTCTCAGAGCTCTGTAGGACCAACCGTTCGCTCCCTACAAGGAATCGAAATTTGAACGAATAATAAATCCGAAACACGAGTGTGAATTGCAAAAGAAAGTTCACATACGGAAATTGGCCGAATCTCTGTTCAAAATAAAGCTGATAAAATGTGACTGTTTTTCGTTTCTGCGAACAGAACCAACAACTCTCGGATAAGAGTGTTGATGCAGTTGTAGGTAGATACCTACTTTCTATCAAAATACGTTGTGATGATAATATCATATAACTATTATAGTTATTATAACTATAGCCGGGTATAACTAATTCCCGGCTCGCAGTTACCTGTCATGTCATGTGTTTTCCACTCTCTATCGAAGATAAGATAAGCAGTTCAAAGTCGCTGCAAGCTATTACACAACGGTTTATTATATTCCTGTGTAGAAACCCGCCTGCAAAGAACACTGCTTTTCCATTATCATTACCACCTTTTTACATTATCAGTATGGAAAAGCAGTGTTCTTTACAGACGGGTTTCTACACAGGAATATAATAAACCGTTGTGTGATAGCTTGCAGCGACTTTGAACTGCTTATCTTATCTTCGATAGAGAGTGGAAAACACATGACATGACAGGTAACTGCGAGCCGGGAATACCTTCTTTGTCGTTTCGCTAAATACTCGTAGTTACCCAAAAAAATCTGTACGTAAGTACAGGTAGGCGACACGGATAATTCAGTAGGCCTTGGAGACATCATATTGAGAAGGCCACGTCCTTAATAGAATGACGAAGTCCGCCCTGTGCATATCTTGCCCGTATATCACAGTTATTCGAGTCATGTCCGCCAAGGCTTCGAAGCATTTCTGCGTAGAATCGAAGGCATCTCGGAATCCAACCGAACAAGAGAAGCCGGGGATTCTCAGTGCGTTTGACATGTCCGACGTTATATTGGATATGCCCTCTGGGAAAAGATGAAGTGGTGAGAGGGGAGACGATTTTCGATGTCCTTATTACTGAAATAGATATACAGGAATAGGTATTTCATTCATACTCGTGAGTTATACTTCGTAGGATTTACAATAACTCGTAGGAAGATATCTAGAACGAGAGTTAATCTATTCCAAGGAATTATCCGATCAATCTATTGGTCGGTGGAATGTTATTAACGCATATATTATAAACCAACGAATGTTTATTGATGTTTTCTGAAATTATTTATACGTTCAGTTCGGTTCAGATCAACAAGACTGTCAATCTATTGCGCTGATTTTAATAGTCGATAAGGTTAAATGAATGACATAAGATTATGATAACAAATAATCCTTTTAAGCCTTTTGGCGCCAAAACTTAGGTTATAACCTAAGTAATCTGTGCTAAGATGGAAAAATGTGATACGTCACTTTTTCTCATTTTTTCAGAGCAACAATTTTAAAGTTTTCCTACCTCTCAAAAATCGAGGAATGCTCTCATATTATTGTTTTGGTTTAATATTTTCAATAATGAACCTTTGGAATCGACAAAGAAAAAAAAATTTTACCTCCCCCCTTCCCCCTCAAAATTTGTTGGTTTACGTTTCAAGGTACGTAGAATCCAAAAATCGAATAAGAATTTGGCCGTCCATCTGCCGTACACCGGACGCGGCACTTTCCCCACTTACCATTGACCGATTTTGATGAAATTTGGCATGTAGGATCCATTTGGGGTCTAGTTGTGTCCCGGTCACCTCTAAGGGTTGAAAAATAAGGTTTGAAATTTTGAAAACCCTAACTCAAAAAAATTGTGATATAAAGGTATTGTTTTTCCATCAATTTAAGATAGTATAGAATTTTTAGAATTTTTTGAGACCACGCGGACCCCTGTAGGACAAACCGTTCGCTCCCTACGAGAAATTGGTTGGACTTACGATAGATCAGAAACACGCGTGTGAATCGCAAAAGAGGCCTAATCCCCGTTCAAATGTTAGCTGACCGAAATGCGATCGATGTTTTTCTTCAAGTTGGTTGGTGGTAACAACGACAAAGCCGTGTTCTTTACAGACGAGTGATCTATATAGAAAAATAATAAACCTTTGTGGAATAATTTGCAGCGTTTTCTTTTCTACAGTTGCTTAGAGTAACTAGCCGTTAAGTAGTCATGTGGTTTTCAATATCAAATCTTGGAATGAATTTTTCACATTTTCGAAAAACACTCCTGACAAATAAGTTTTTGCCACCTTCCAAATAACTCGAATTTACAATTTTTGCAGTTCACGTCTATCACTCATTCCTCAAATTAGCAGTTTCCAGACTTGAGGTCCTGCGTAAATTGAATAATTTTGATGAAATTGAGTGGGTAGGTACTCAAAAAAAAATTGGTTGCCTGTAAAGTCGGTATACGGGCGAAAGTTTTATTACGTGACAACGACTTTGAGTGGTAAAATAATTTTAATGTTAATATTCATTGGTATAGTAGGAAGAAGGATAAATGTAAAGAAGAAGAAGAAGATGAACCGGTGTGTATGCCTATCTCTCTCGCTCTGTCTCTCTCGCTCTTAGGCGGGCTAACTGTGCTCGAGTGGAAGGGACGCGTGCCTCTCACTCGCTCTCATTGTGAGCGCATAACGTGAGCGGAGCGTAACGCAGTTTCTTGAAGTGTCACCCGGCAAACCAATTTATAAGACGTTGTCACGTCAAAATGATATAGGAAATGAACATACCAAAACATTCTTTATTATCAATTCAATTTTGCTTCCTGGTCTACCAAGGTAGCTTTCACTTTTCAAGAAAAAAAAATATTCTCCAAAATCAAAATTTCCACTCGCGTTTTGGGTTTCAGATCTTCCTGAACAATTTTGGCTCTGTGTCTGTCTGTCTGTCATGGAATCCTTTCCACAGCCATAACTTCTACAATTCTCATCCGATTTCGATGAAATTTTCAGGGGTTGTGTTTTTGCGGGTTCTCGTGTAGATAGTCCCCAATGAAGATCATCACCCGCGGACTGATAGTAGCCGTTGCGCATGCGCAAACGTGCTTTTCCTTATAACAGCCATAATAATTTTCACATTTTCTATCAGATTTCGATGAAATTTTCAGGGATTATGCGGATTAGGTTATAGATGGTCCTCATTGAAAATCAAGGCCATAAAATATACAGTAGCCTCCGTGCATGCGCAACGTAAAATCCTGGTATCAGCCATAACACTTACATTTTTCATCCGAATCTGATGAAATTTTCTAGGATTGTTCAGATTAGCGCGTACTTGGAAGGTACTTAGAAATTAATGTTTTGAGATTAACTGCTATGCATCGAATCATCTATACAATCGGGTTATGGATACGAAGAAGCTATGTGCCACACCCACATTTATTTTATCAACAATTCTTGAAACTTGAACTTCAAATATAATTTCTCGAAAGTTGAGACTTTCAACTTGCCACTGACTATTCTTGAAGTGCGATATTTACCCGAAATCACGTGGGTGTGAACCCTCTTTTTGGGGCACGCAAGCTGATCAACCAGAACTCAAAATTTCCGAGTTAAAGTCCCGTTATGGTTTAAAAGGGAACTTTTGACCCTTCCTCTATTCTTCCTAGTGAACCAGACGTGACCGCAAACAACTATCGATTAGATTTCCCCACTATAATTATTGTTGTGCGGACCCGGAACGGCGCGAACTAGTGGAGATCGTGTTTCTGCCCTGACCCAACACAATCGCCCCTGCTCCTTGCCAATTCCTGTTCTCCCCTGCTCGACTCCACATTGTCGTTCCCGTGTTGTTCCTTTCAGAAAGCGAGGGCCGTGGAAATGGGCGTCGGGATCCGATGGGGGCAACGCCCCCCTGGCCTCCCCTCAAAAGCCGCGTGGCGAAAACAAAAGGCTTTTTCCCCCTATGCTATTATTACCCTGTCCAGGAAACCCCGGTGACAATTTATGGACTATAGTTTAGTCGCCTCCAATATTTTTAATCGATACGAAAGCGAGAAAGGTTTCGGCAGTCGGACTGGCTCCGAGGGAAACTGGAGCGGAAACTGAGGCAATCAACAGTTTTGTAAAGGTTTAGTTCTCACTTGATATTGCCATCGTTCGGCTTCAAATCCTTGATTTCTTTCCACATACATCACTGTTGGATAGATTGGCTCTGGAATTTCCGTGCGTACCACCCAACTCTATGGTCATCATGAGACCAAGTTTGACCAAATGGAACCAAATTCGAGTTGATTTCAGAACTAATGGGCGGTTAATTCCACAATTATACTCGGTATCAACAAAATAGATCTCATTCCTTCAAGGGATCGATTTTACAACTAATTTGCAACAAAAAGTGCCTATTGAAGTTTTTTTTTAAACGCTTCCGTTTTCCAACGCCCATAATGTCCTAATAATTCGAGATGATGAACTATTGCCGGTAAGCCTAAAAACTGCGCCAGAACCTCAGCTTAAATATTAATAATAAAAAAATGTTGTACAATGGAACTTAAGGGAGAAATTTATGTTTGAACACGGAAAAACGTGAATTTTTCCAACGAAATCGACGTTTTGACGAGAGGATTCTGAGTTTTCCTCCGCCACCATTCCTCCCACTCTCCATCCGTCAAAACTTCGATTTCGTTGGAAAAATCACTTTTTCCGCCTTCAAACACAAACTTCTCCTCCATGTTCCATTGTAAAACATTTTTTGATCATACCGTTCTTATACCGTTGATTGAACCCAGATGAACAGAAGCCACTGCGCATGCGCAAACGTGTATTTTCTTGTTAAATCCATAACGTCTACATTTCTTATCGGATTTCGATGAAATTTTCAGGAATTATGCGAGTTGGAGTGGAGATGGTCCCCCACGAAGATCATGACACTCAAAATGAAAGTATTTTGTGAGCATGCGCAAACGTAAAATCCTTGTCACAGCCATAACTTCTACATTTTCCAACAATATTCAGAGATTACACGGATTGATGTGTAAATATTGATTGTGGTAAGTACTTAGAGATTGAAGTTTTGAGATTACCTACTTACATCGGATCATCTATACAATCGGGTTATGGATACGAGGAAGCTATGTGCCACACCCACGTGGCAGACGCTTTTTTCTCTTCCGTTGAGTGACGTCCTCCTCCATCCCAGATTGATCGCATAAGGACACCAAAGTCTTTCCATGGGACGTCCTAAAAATTGGTATAAAAGGTCCAGAAATGAAGCAAGTTCCTGTCTTTCTTCTGTTCTCATCTCACAACCCGTCGTTTACCTAAAAGAGGGGACCTCGAATTTCATTCGTAGAGTAATTGATGAGGTACCCATTCAGATGGATGAAATTACTGAGAAAGGTTCAATTTAAATCCCATTGGCTCAGAGACTTGTAATGGGCGGGAGGATCAACTAATGCCAATCAAGGCTGACAAATTTCTACGAGAGGCCAATCAACTGTGATGTACCTTCAGTTCTCGTTTGTTACTGGTTAGAACCTCATCTTCGAAACCAATACCGAAACCAACTACGCTATGAATAGCCCTCTCACACGATTTCAACGGACAGCGAACGAGTCACCGGTCGACATTGATCCGTTTTTCGACAATGTAAATAACATTAAGTCCATGCTATCTAAATTTTACCTGCAGCATTGGATTAGTTTACTTGTGACAAATTTAATTTCTTATTTATCACTTTCATTTTTTTTTTCACTCACTAGCTGAGAATTGTTGAACAATTCTTATATGTAATTGGGAATAAAATCCCGTAATGTTTAATAAATAAATAAATAAATAAATAAATATAACATAGTAACTCACTTTTCGTGGAAATAGACAAAATTCTATAAACACTTTTGGTTTATTATTTTCAATAATGAACCTTTGGAATCAACCAAGAAAAGAATTGTTTTAACCCCCCCCCCCTCAAAATTTGTTGGTTTACGTTTCAAGGTACGTAGAATCCAAAAATCGAATAAAAATTTGGCCGTCCGTCCACCCTACGCGGCACTTCCCACACTTATCATTGACCGAGTTTGATGACATTTGGTATGCAGGCTCCATTTGGGGTCTAGTTGTGCCCCGAAGATTTTGGTTTTGGTTCGTGTGATTTGTTGATGACCCTTCTAAGGGTTGAAAAATAAGGTTTGAAATTTTGAAAACGCCCTAACTCAAAAAATTTTGATCTAAAGGTATTGTTTTTCCTTCAATTTAAGATAGTATAGAATTTTTTGAGACCACGCGGAGCCCTGTAGGACAAACCGTTCGCTCCCTACGAGAATTAAAGGGTTAAACTTACGATAAATCAGAAACACGAGTGTGAATCGCAACAGAGGCTTAATCTCCGTTCAAATATTAGCTGACCGAAATATGATCGATGTTTTTCTTCAAGTTGGTTGGTGGTAACAATGGCAAAGCCGTGTTTTTTGCAGACGAGTGATCTATATAGAAAAATAATAAACCTTTGTATAATAATTAGCAGCGTTTTCTTGTTTAAGGAATTTTTTTTTGTCCATAATAATCTGTTTATTATTAAAACTGTGTACAATACATCTAGTAATTTCTCTTTAAATACCTGTGGTTCATAGATCACTACCTACTTCCACATCACACTACACACTTCTCTTCTAGAGGTTGGTGACAAGGGCTTGGTCCTCTTCAATCGTCGTACGTTCCTGCTGTTCTCCAGCAGATTCAATACTTCGATGTTTGGATGTTTGTATGTTTGTGGAGCCGAGTTTTGCTGTCCACAGCTCTTCTTTTTATGACCTCATTCACCATCTCAACTTTGAGGTCGCGGAAGAGGTCATTTGTTCGAATGTTCCAGGGGGCATTAACTAGGCTCCTGATTATTTAGTTCTGTCATCTGCAAATGTTCAAGGAACTGGTATATAAAAGGATTCTCAGGGAATTCACTGACACTTATTGCTTTTCATGGATGATCCGTGCGGCAGTAACGGTTCAGTAGCCCTTCAAACTATCAATTAGTCAGCTGAAGATTTAGATGAGTGCTCCACCATAGTCTGCAAAGATGAGGGATCACTTCTCTTTATGGAACCTGTTCAGCTACAGATAATATTCAGGTTGAACAAGACGTTTTGTCTGGCTTAGGTGGAGAAATTTGGAATTGATCAGACTGTAAGACAAAGTTCTATCCAATGATTCAACAAGTTTTTAATTTTTCCTTTATAAGTAGGCTACCTTTCGGGAAGCCAAGGGCCACATTGGCCTGTAGTGCTGTGTAATTAGTTAGTTAGTTAAGTAGGCCACCTCAAGTACAAGTTGAAATTGGATTCTATTCATCACCTACTACCTGTTCCCAGGTAGCCAAGTCGTGCGTTGCATATTTCATTTCCTTTCAATTTTACAGAAAACTGAGAAGATAAAGTCTAACTTTGACCTTTGACGCTCCTGGGGGACTCGACCTCATTTAGGACGCCGTCGTCATACCAACCACCCAACAGAGAGTTAACTATTACTCGGGGAAATATCGAAGGATTATTCTATCATTTATATGTACGACTGTGCGGCAGGAGAATAATTTCGAATGCAGAAAGGAGGCGGTGGCAGGTGAGCGCGCTGGATATTCGCTGTCAGCTTATCCGACTCTCACTGACAGACGCTCGACGGACAGACACGCGATGTTTCTGCATTTGGCTTTTCCGACCTCAGGAGGTCTGTCTGGCGGTTCCAGGTCAAACTTCCCCGTCGGATTCACCTTTTTTTCACTTCACTCATTTGAATATGAAAACTAGAAACACCAACCTGTGCATCAACCTCTAGAAGTTAGCTTGAAAACGCGTAATTTAGGTACTATCTTTCTCCTCAAAAAATAAACTAAACAATTAATTTGAAAATTATCTATAATCCATTTTGATTCTACACTATCGAAAAAATTGCCTCGTATTCCTATTTTCAGAAGCAAAACAAATGGACCTCCAACAATCAGAATTATTATGTAGGTACATATTGCGTTTATGAACTTTCTGAACAATTTATATCTCAGTGTTTCCACCAGTTTATCGGTAGATCCGCTAACTTGGTAGAATCGGCAGAGTAAATAAGGCTTCTTTAGGACTCTAACTTTACGATCCTTAAGAAATAACAACGAAATAATAAAACGATTAAATCTATAATTATTATGAAAACAAATTTAAGGACTAATATTCGGGGGAATTGGACTGAGGGCTAATTTTTGAGGAGGAGGTTCAATCCAAGAGTGTCAGTAGGCAGTCTCTCAAAACTATACTTGATAGAATTCGTCCATTTTCATGTAAATAATAATGATAATAATAATGGGTAATTATTTCCAGTAAGTATAATCCAAAAATAGAATAAAAAATGTTCCATCCGTCCGCCATGCGCGGCACTTTTAATATTTCCCATCAACCGATTTTGATGAAATGTATTTTTCAAAATGCCCTAGCTAGAACACTTTCAGTATAAGGTTTTTTAACGAATTTAAAATAGAGTTGAATTTTGGTTTATTATTATCAATAATAAGCCATTGGAATCGAGCAAGAAAAAAAAAGTTTAACCCCCTCAAAATTTGATGTTTTACGTTTCAAGGTACGTAGAATCCGAAAGTCGAATAACAAATTTTCCATCCGTCCGCCGTACGCGGCACTTTTCTTAGCAATCCTGGACCGATTTGGTTCAAATTGACCACATCAGTGCCGTAAAGTCGAAAACGCGAGAGAAAGAAAGGCATTTTGATTAGGTTAAAAGAAAATGGCTAATATACATTTGTGTTGGAAATACCTAGTAGAATCGAACCTTGAAGTTATGCCCATCTTGAGTGATGACACCAGTATATGCAGCGTTTTTCGAATATAAACCCACATTTTTGCGTTCTGTCGAAAGGCAAAGTTTTAGAAACACAGGGGTTACCTCGGAGTAACGGGTTACCTTGGTCTTTCAAAAGAGACCTTAAACAGTTTATCACCAGTAAAATTTCGTGCCACCCATGCGGGGAAACGTTTTGTCTTTTGTGCCAAAGGCGGTCAAACGTCGAGCTACCAATGAGTGATGTTTCCATAATTTTCACGACTGCGAAAAGCCGGTGTATCAATCGGCTGGAACAAAAGCTCCTTTTCAGACTACCTCCGGAAAACCCGTGTTGATGTGACAGCGTTGAGTTTGAATCGGACCCGAACGAGTAAAAAAAAAAGAAGAAAAATAGGAGGGAGTTTGCCGTCTCCATTTTCCCTATGGCGGACAAAGAGACAAAACTCATGCATTATTCGCTCGCCACCTGCGCGCCCACAGCACTAATTCAAAGGCCCTCAACTGATTGAATGGCTTTCACGACTTTTTTTGCACCGTTTTCGCCCGCTCGCTTGGATCATAACCTTTCTTCCTGTGGCCGCAGAGCTGAAAGTATAACTGCGTATCGAGCTCGAAACGGCTCAACCTGCCACACCAAAAGGAGGTCGGAACTATTACTGAACGGTTGATATTCACGTTCTGCGAGCCAGCGGTTCTGGACATTTTCCATCGTATGGAGAGAGTGTGAAGTGTGAAGCCGTAACGTGAGTAATAAATTGAGAAAAATATGAGCACAGCTGGAGATCGTTGTATTCCTTTGTTTTTTTCGGCAAAGGTTGTAAATTTATTAACATGTTTAATGTTTTAGGGCTGGGGGTCATTCTGTGAATTCCGACACGCAAATTTGCAACGGGCAAAACTATACTAACCTGTGGTCCGATTTTGATGAAATTTTCAGGGATTGTGCGGGTTAGGTCCTAGACGGTCCCCTATAAATTTCAGCACCTTCGGACCAATAGGAGCGAGTGCGCATGCGCAAACGTGAATTTCCTGGGACCTCGGTTTCTCGGTTTCTAATGAACCAATTTTGCTCAAATTTGGAGGTTAGTTAGGGACTAACTTCTAAGAGACACCCTATAAGTTTCAATCAAATTGGTCAAGCAATAGCCGCTGCGCATGCGCGAACTTTAAATTTATTGTTACAACCAAAACTCCGCAACTATTCAACCGATTTCGATGAAATTTTCAGGGATTGTGTGGGTTAGGTCCTAGACGGTGGACCGCTAATATTTTGGTATTCAATAACTCTTTGAATCATAATTTTTTCGCCAACTGATTCTATACGTCCATGTTACAATGAGTGAGGAAGCTATACTGCCCACCCAACTTGGCAGACTTTTTTCTCTCCTATTCAACGCAGGAAGGTGAAATTTGAGAGGCAGGGTCAATGGAGAATGCT
This sequence comes from Apolygus lucorum, assembly GCA_009739505.2. Taxonomy (NCBI): domain Eukaryota; kingdom Metazoa; phylum Arthropoda; class Insecta; order Hemiptera; family Miridae; genus Apolygus; species Apolygus lucorum. The sequence continues at coordinate 22,816,328 of CM019179.2, forward strand.
GAAGGCGCCTGAGTGGTCACTGATCGGCTGAGTGAGCTCCAAGGCCATTTTCTCTCCTGTTGAACGCAGGAAGCTAAAATTTGAGAGGCAGGGTCAATGGAGAATGCTGAAGGCGCCTGAAGGGTGACTGATCAGCTGAGTGAGCTCCAAAGCCATTTTCTCTCCTGTTGAACGCAGGAAGCTGAAATTTGAGAAGCAGGGTCAATGGAGAATGCTGAAGGCGCCTGAGTGGTCACTGATCAGCTGAGTGAGCTCCAAGGCCATTTTCTCTCCTGTTGAACGCAGGAAGCTGAAATTTGAGAAGCAGGGTCAATGGAGAATGCTGAAGGCGCCTGAGTGGTCACTGATCAGCTGAGTGACCTCCAAGGCCATTTTCTCTCCTGTTGAACGCAGAAAGCTGAAATTTGAGAGGCAGGGTCAATGGAGAATGCTGAAGGCGCCTGAAGGGTGACTGATCAGCTGAGTGAGCTCCAAAGCCATTTTCTCTCCTGTTGAACGCAGGAAGCTGAAATTTGAGAAGCAGGGTCAATGGAGAATGCTGAAGGCGCCTGAGTGGTCACTGATCAGCTGAGTTTCTCCCTTGCGAGGGAAAAACATTAAACATGATTTAATGTTTTTCCCTCGCAAGGGAGAAATTTAACATTATACATTATGTCTTCGTAGTAAATGAATAACTCACTTACTTTGTGATTTTCCAATCGAGTGTGAAGCGTTTAGTTCTTTCTAATAAACTTGATTGTGAAGGTGTGAAGCCAGTATGGTGTGGTAGGTAGTACCTAGCTGGTAGGTAAAAAAAAGTTGGTAGGTAAAAAAAATGTTGGTGGGTAGAAAACGCTGCAAATCATTGCTCAAAAGCTTCTTCATTCTTCAGATCACTGATCAGCTGAGTGAGCTCCGAAGCCATTTTCAATCCTATTGAATGAAAGTGCTCTTCCAGGCGTCTCCAGCATTCGAGGAGATCTTCACTCCTCAGATCACTGATCAGCTGAGTGAGCTCCAAGGCCATTTTAACGTATTGTTTACCACGATCAAATATTACCCTTCGATACATTTATTTTTCTTTCGGTTTTTATAATGTCCTAATTGCACCATGCTGGTATGAGCGTACAAAAAATCATCTATATACTCAATAGACCCGAACCGGCCTCTGCGTGAAGGCCGTGAGTTCAAATTTCGTTCACCAGGCGTGTTTTCGTGCGTTCGCGACTCTGAAAATAGTGGCGTTAATGGCGTTTTGAGTCAAAAGTTCGAGAACAAGAAGAATAACTTTAAAGTGAAAAAATCGTATACAAAATAAATATACAAAAGGACATTTATTGTCTCAAATTAGTTGTGAAATCGACCCCTGGCCGGTGGTGTGACCTTAACGTTTACCTGGTGGTTTGATTATGATGGTTGGTACGCTTAGCGGACTTGTATCCTCCTTTGAAATGACGCTAATTTCAAATGTCTTGGTGAATCCAAATCATTACTTTTCAAACTTTGTGTAGATGGCTACCACTGGTGGGGGTGGCTACTTCCTGTGCCTCAGAAACGAAAAACGTTGTGAGGCAGTAAAGCTCCCCGACAGTGAATAACAGGAATTCCTGTTCATGAAAACAACGATCAGCGTTGATCAGGGCACTAATAGATTACCTGGATACGTTGTAATGAAACATCACCTTCACTATCAAGTTCCTGGTTTCCAACATTAAAAACAACAACAGAACAATTCCCAATGTATGTCAATTTTTCGGAATGTTTTGGAGCCCTCCCAGAAGTTCAATGTTGACTGGATTACTGTAATACCGATCATCTACTATTCTGGAACCAATATCTATCTCCTCTCCAAATTGGAGGGAAATAAATGTTCTGGAAAATTCGAAGCTGTCAAGTGTGAAATTTGTATGGCACCATCCAGGAATTGGGCTCAAAGGTAATGCCTTAATATCGGATCACACTTGGAGGACCTGAATTTTTGCACGAATACAGATCTTTCTAGGGTTAAATTGATAGTGAGAAAGAAAATTTTATTCAAGTCCAAAATGGATATAAAATTTGTATCATCATATAAAGGTACTTTGGAAATGCAATCACTTTTTGGAATAGATAACAGCGCGAAGTTGTGTATATCAACAGAAAACCCGAAATATGGGGAAAATACGCTATTTTGAATCTATGCGATCCCTTCGTAGACTACGCACGGATAAAACAAACACTACATGGGATGTCAGGACGTTAGAAGCAGATGTTGACTCGCTGTTCGTGTATCCCAAACTCTTCTCTAAACAGTTTGAAGGGCGAAGGGGTTGTTTCCGTAGGAGTCGGAGCTCATCAGACAAACGCAACACCGCTATTGTGACAGCGTTCTCATCCCTCGGGATCAGAATCTCTTTTTCTGAATTAAATCACAAAGTTTCTTATTGTTCGTCGTCAGTTTTGAACACGAAATGGGTGGGTCGAACAAGGCGTTTCCGGTCATTCGCTAGATGAGTTTAGAGATGGTTCCTACGAGTCTGGACGACAGCCTTTCTGTTGTAGACAATACAGAAGTCCATCGTTATGGTGGATTTTGTAGCAGTTTCATGCCTTCGAGCTATTCTAGTTGTAAGTATTCGATATTGGTGATACTCACAGCGAATGCGGGTATGTAGGGTTGGTACTTGAAGTCATTCAAGTGCTGCCCCGTTCTGTCCCGATTTATTAATGCAACTTCGCTCAATTGCAAACCAGAACATAAGAACCAGTACGAGTACATTTTAGTTCAATGAAAGAACATTATAAGTACGGTAAATAAGTTCATTTCCCCGAAAGTGCTAAGTCAGAGTGGAACACCATTTGCAACTGCCTACCCCGTTCCGCCATCTTCCTCAATCCAGATCTCAATGTAGAACTATCTCCCCGTTTACATTTGAGTGCTGCTTATTTTCTATTATACCGCAATTATTCTGTACAATAAATCCGTTTTTGTACAGTGCCATGATCATTCTCCCGATTCCCGGGGTAAAAACAGACACACTTTGTAATTCCATATTGATTTTCATTGTGATTTTCGTTACTGTCTTATTGTCTTAATGAGGAATTTCCTATTTTTGACCCCAAAATCGGATGCAGCACCTCGAAAAAATCCCTACAGCAAACTTTCAGCCCGTACTTCCTAATTCACAAATAAACAAAACAGTGTAGAAAATACGGACGATTAAAAAAACCGGGAGGATGACGTCAACCAGGAATAGTTCATATACGGCCGCTTGAAGCGCTGAGATCGTGAAATCTTACTTCCTATTGTTCTCAGAGGTAACATTTCACAAAAAAAAAATGTTGTCGTTCCATCTGACAACGCAGAGAAGGGACAGTGATCTGAACAGCCAATCAGCGAGCGTTTTCCCGCTTCACGTTGAAGAGGTCCGTTTTCCCGGTTACCTATTTTTTGAAATCATAAATTGTTAATGTCTCCCAAAAATAACAGGAGACTTATTTTCCAAAATCAACCCGATTTTCATCTATCCCACACCTTGCAAATCAGGAAAAATGCAAAGAAAATTCGGTGAAATTCCTCATTATGTCATGGCCTTGTTTGCTTGATTTTCTTCGGCGTTTACCTTTCTTCACTCTGCATTCAGATTCTGAAAACCAACTCCAAGCAAAGGAGTTAAATTGCTATAGTAGTCTAATTGTTTGCAGGGTTTTTAGAAACGAAGAAAACCATTCAGACTTCTGAAAGATCAACCATTGCTGTATGATTTTTGATTGTGAAATTAATCGGAATTTCACGTGGCTCCTTGAAGTCACATAGTTCACACCCCACAATCCCCGGACCAAAGAAGTTATAGGTTAATTTCCATCTTTGACATGTGTACATTTTAATAATTTTATCAACATCATAATTTAACCTTCAAAAACACAACAAGAACTTGAAATTTCATCTGAATTTGAATAGTTAACTATGATTTTTTTTCACAGAATGTCCCAAAGAAAACAATGAAACATTTCCGGTATTGTTTCATTTTTCAAACAGTTCGTCGTCTTTTTTATGCAATTCACTAAAACAAAAGTAACGTTACGTTTCAATTCTCGAAACAAGAGGGATGCTTCGGGGCATTTCACAACCTAGTTAGAACGAGAAGCGGTCCCATTACTTTATACTAAATAAAGATTCCTTTTGTGTTCGAGAATGTAATAACATTCAAACGCAATGAGCAACGTTGTAATAAACGAATGAAAACAGGAGCAGGAGTAGACAAAGTAATTTAATTTTCCCGGTATGATACCATTCCTCCGGGCGCCCCCCTCATTCTCACATACCTTATTTTCACACAAAAAGTTAGTTTATTCTGACGAATAACATCCATTTATCTCATTTGTACTCTGCCTAAGTACTCGTACGAGAGTTTCACTCGCTTAACCCCTATCTTCTAGTTGTTTCTCCTATTCTACTCATACTCACTGACAGATCAATATTCCACTACTTCATCAGTCGTACGACCGAAGAGGTGAAAATCCTGAATTGAACGATTCGAATTTCTCAAGATTCAATTTAGTGATACTTTGGAGAACGAGATTGTAAGAATGTGCTTTATCATTTGTTCCTTTCCCTCTGTGAAATTGATTGTTAATTTCAATTCAGTCAGTTTTAATGCAAATAGGGTGCATGAAGAAATTTGGCTGTTGGTACCAGGAAAGTCCGCTTCGCCTGAGGTTGAGGTGATATGAACTCCACTCGGTTCTGTCACATACGACTATGACAGCCCGTGAAGATTAGGTTTATATTGGAGAGTTTGAATTTAATGAGAAATTCAAGTTTCGCTTGGTACTTGTCACCTACGACTGTGACTGCCCATCAAGTTGAGGAACAATGTACATAGTTAAGTTAAGGGTTTCTAAAATAGACCAATTTAAATTAAATAGTGTAAGCAAATTTTTAGGTAGGTTTTTGGGTTGATAGAGAATACGACTTTGTTTCAGTAAGATAATAGGCTCAAGATCTTCCACCAGACTAACTCCTAGAGCCTTGAAACTTAGGTAATTTTTCTCCCCACTCTAGCCCTGGGGGTTGAAACCCCCAAAGGATGAAAAACCCAAGGGGTTGAATGGCCATTCCATTTTTGATAATTTCTATGAACAAACTGTCCATTTTTGACATGCACACCTATGCATGGCACAATATTGGGTGGTGCATGATCCAATTTGAAGGCTCGTGACAATAGTGAAAAAATCAGGTGTCCATGAAACAAATTTCCTACTGATAACTGAAGTGCCCCAAAATGCTGTTGTTGAATATCGCTGAGCCTAGAAATGGTCTTAGTCTTCGGATTTCGAATTATAACTCTGATACGTACTAATAAACCTTGGGATACAATGAAGTAATACCACCATGGTGTCAGGGAACGTATTGCGGTGCCAGAAATCGTGTTTGAACAAATAAAAAGTAAATCATTGGTTTTAGGGTCTTCCACAAAATGCAGAGATGTCTTCCACAGACCTCAAATTGTCCACCAATGTGACCAATGGACCCCAGTCGTGGTGCCAGACTGACAGCTAGGATGTCGTTTTGGGCATCTATGGAATGCTGTTTAGTTATCGTAACTGCCATTAGAGCTGTGATCGTGCTTCAAGAATCCTGCTCACCAACATAACATCGGGTGTAACTTGTGACGATCCTACTTTTACAGAAAGGACTTTGGTTTGTTCCCGATTTGTTGGAGCTACGCCTAGGGGGATATTTGATTCATAGAGATATGAATCGATATCCTCTTCAGGCCTGCTGATTAATCTAATCACTGGTTTGAAGGGGTAGGGTCGTCACCCTCCTCTGACTAACCTATGAACAATTAGGTGAATTTCTATCTGAAATTCAACCTATATTGTTACATGGTAGCAGAGCGTGGTTCGGTGGAAATGCACTGAATTTATTTCATCACTTCCCCTCCACTTTTTCTTGGGTATTCCAGAAGGAATTACTCAAAGAGATATCCAGAAGGAATCTCTATATTAAATTCATTCCTTTCTTCCACTTCGTCAATCCGGCAATTAAATTCATTCATTAAACTTCGCCAATCCGGCAATTAAATTTCAGTCTCTTGTTAGGCTTTGCCAATCTGGCATTTAATTAATTTCAATTACGTTTTTCTTTTATATAAGCCTTTTCTGCATTTGCCTTTTCAATCATTACACTTGAATGTTTCGTCGTTCGTATTCTTTATTTAGTTTGCTTTCTCCTCAGTTCCATTGATTTATTCTTTTATGTATAAATGGCCCATTCGTGGCATAAATGACCCATTCGTGGCATTCTTCTTCTTCTTCTTCTTCTTTTGCAATAGTACCATTACGATGGAGGAATTTCCTTGAAGCTTCCAGACGTCCTTTCCTGGGCTTCATACTATTTTTCAGTCCCTTTGACTTGTTTTCAAACATACCTCTGTTTGAAACCCAGAAGTATGTTTTAGGGAGGGGAGTGTGACGATCCTACTTTTACAGAAGGGACAAACCGATTTGGTTTGTTCCCGATTTGTTGGAGCAACGCCTAGGGAGATATTTGATTCATAGAGATATGAATCGATATCCTCTTCAGGCCTGCTGATTAATCTAATCACTGGTTTGGGGGGGTAGGGTCGTCACACCCTCCTCTGTCTCATATATGGGCAATTAGGTGTATTTCTCATTTGTTGTACAGATGGAAATTCAACCTATATTGTTACAAACTATTTTGAGATGCAGTTGGTACCGACCTACCCCATAATGTTTTGTAACAAATTGGCTGGAAGTATAAAGCGAAGAGAAGTTCTCCTGAAATGCTATTCAAACGAGACAGCTGCTCGGGAAGATCCTGCTTCTCTTTTTGCAAATTATGTTAAATTTGTCCGACTACTCGTAGTTACATTGCACTGTGTAGTTAGGCTACGTCACGATACATTTTTTGAAAATTCGTCTCCAACGGTCTTCTTTACCAAACGATGGAGAGGATCTGAGCTGCACTGACTTAGCTACTAAAGACAGGGCTTCATAGTTTGAGCTATTTGTGTCGGCAAGCTCTAAACTTCCAGTGAATTGCTCACGACTAAACTTCTCGCCTCCTCATATAATGAACCTTCCTGAGTACGAGCTTATCAGTAAGCCAAGGAGCACTTAGAGATTACACACAGGCAACGTACTCGTACCATAAGATGCAAATAAGTGCTATTGACTACAAGGATGCTGGAAAATTTTCACTCCTTGCACATTCTCATCTGCACAATTGGATACATCGATGTGCCACTTCCAAAAAATTCACTCAACATGCCTACTCTTCCAGTAATGTTTTTCCATTTTGCAACACTGGTAGTAAACTTTCTATTACTTTGAAAAGGATATTGTAACACCTCCAGTCTACTTTCTACAGCCTGAAAATTAGATCGTGATTTCACCTACCTAGAGCAGCTGCCTTTTGCTGTTTCTGTGCCTTTTGCAAAAAATTGTGTCATATTTGATGCCCTGTTCTGCTCTACGCCTCAATATGTGCCTTCCTTTTGGTATGTAGAGTCACAAGAACTGCTTCGCGTCTCAATTTGCACCCTTTGAAATGGTATTCCCGCCACCAAGATTATGAGGGAATGTGACGTACTTTCCGCCGTAGCAAAGCTCCGGTGCGAAATGTGAAGGATCGCCTTTGAGGCTGCCACTCTTCACGCTTCTCATCCTCTTCGAGATTCCGAAGTCGCAGAGTTTGATGACACCGGTTGAGCAGATGACGACGTTTCTCGCGCATATATCTCTGTGAATGATCTCCCTCCTGTGCAAGTACTCCACCGCTGCAACTATCTACAACAATAAAATTATGTTACCTATCTACTGTCTTGTATTAAAAAAAAACTGTTGTTCGTATACAGGGCGTATCAGACTTGATACTCCAAACAACAGGGATAGATTCTCCATCTAATTTTTAACATCTTTGTTCCCCTAAAATTTTCTTATAACTCCACTAAAAACCGTCGTTTTTGAATTACTTACGATACTAAAATGGTCATAACTGCCTCGACATTTAAGGAAATCAACTCTGATATCACTGTTGGAATAAGCGTTAAGTTTCCAATCTCCTAAACGTCAAACAATTAGACGAATTTGATAGATTTAGAAAGTAAAAAATCATAACTTTCTTTGAGCCGAAGTGGGTCTCAATAGCCGCCTTCCAATCTCTCTCAGGCAAGGGAAAAACATGAACGGTTCACTCAATAAAAGAAAAATGATGGGGGAAAATTCAGTAAGTTCAAAATTAAGTGATTTCCCCCTCAAAATCGACACAAATTTGACAGAGGATTACCGAGAATAAGAGTAATCAGAAAATCAAATTATAATTCCTATTGGGCTCAGATACAAAATCAATGGTAAACCTAGCAAGATTAGGCACTTACAAATCAAAACACACCCCCGGTACTCACCCTCACAATTCACACTTGGACCTTTCTAATGCTCCTACTCTACCGAACTATCCAAATACTACCCATTCAAATAACCTTGGTTCCCGTGGACCACCCTGTATTACGAGAACTTGTTCATTCAAACGAAGTTGAAGAATATAAAGTGTTTTTTTCTCTCTCATATAAAGTATTCTATCTTGTTTTAACAGTAGCGATAGAAAATCACAAAAAAAGTCGCGTTTCCAAGAGTTGCAAAATTATTTATTAAAATTTTGCTGATCTTTCATCTCAGGATTCCTACCAAATCAAACTCCTCCTTCTAAGAAATTGTATTTTCTCTGAGCACGCCTCGACTCGCCTTTCTCCCGAAAAGAAAGACTTTATTCAAGGAAGAATGAACTGCTTAGAATATTCGTTCAGGTAAGCCACCACGCTCCATTAGCCTCTTCCGAGAGAAGAAGAAAGCTCCTGAGGTACAAGTAAAGAGACGGGGTATAGCGGGTCCCAACTCGCTAGGAATTTAGATTTCATTTCTGTCCCCCTCTTTTTCCGACTGTTCCACCTCATTCCTCGTATTACCTTTTAACCTGAACCTCGAGGCACCTGAGAGGTAAAATAAAGGGCGAACTGGAGCGGAGTTGCGCGATTGTGTTAAATTGAATCAGTTTCGGAAGAGAGCGACTTGAAGAAAGAGGTTAAAGAGGGTGAGCGACAGCTAAGCACGAAAATGTCTGTTATTTCGAATAAAATCGACCCCCTCTTTCTCTTTCGAAAGGTTTCTCTTTACGTCTGGTTATAAAAGTCCTCTGAAGGACGAAAAAACCGTTTGATGATAAGTTGAAATACGCCGGACAAAATTACTTTCGGCGCAGAATTATTAGATTTTTTTCAAGATGAAACAAGAAGATTAATACTTGGCGATGGAGGAGTTTAGATCATACTTAGTTATTTATGTTTTTCAAAGGGAGAAGAGGAACAAAATGAAGCACTAGAGAGCATTTTTTTCAACCTATAACCGAACCTAATTTATTGAAGGGCGTAAGTGCCTTTTCGTATACTCGACAGGAAAATGTAATGTTTACTTCAAAATGACAATATACGTTATTATTATCAAAGTGACTTTATAAGGATATGTCTGTTGGAGTGTTTGTTCAATTAAAACTGTGTTCTGAAGACAAGTTGAGGGATTAGCTGTATGCTTAGCTAAAGAAGAGAATGATATCGTTTTGGAAGCAAGGGCAGAATAAAACAGAATGGAACTGAGAGTATGAGTGTTGGGTAGCCATTATCAATATTATGAGTTGGGTGTCGTCTCATGGGGCTGTGAGTGCAAAAAATTGGTACGAGAAAAAGATATGAAGGGAAAAGAGGAAGGGAGGAATTCACCGCTCGACCTGATTTTTTCCCCAACTTGGCCATTACCAGCATCGACAATGTCCCGCTGTCATCCTCACGCTTCCTCCACAATAATTCTATTTTTCCTTCGGAAGTTCCTTCCCGCACTTTTCACCATCTCGACCTATAAAGCTTTCGAAGTTTCCCGTTTTCAAAACTCGACGAGGTAAGCCTTAAAGAGTGCTCGATTAGAAGCGACGAGGCGTGCAACAAATGAGATATTGAGCGTCGACCAGTGAACAGACATTTCCACATCCATTCCCAGGAGTTGGATCTTCGTATTTTTCAGGTACATGCATCATTTCCGCTACGTTTCCTTTGATAATTTATTGGTGGCTTCAGAGAGAAATGATTTGTCGCCTCATGGTGCTTTGCAAGTCAGGAAGCTCCAGTTCAAATGGATAATTTGGTTTGCTTACTGCACATTGGTAGATTTTCTCAATTCAGCTCATATAAACGCTGCAGATTATCTGTGAAGATCACCCATCTGCGAAGAACGTGGTTTCTTCGTTTGCCTTTAGTGACCAGGTGGGGTATGGGGTCTGTGGCTCCTCTCGTGTTAGTATTCCGATAAATTTGACAATAATTGCTCATTTAACTATATTTGATCATCTGAGTGCTATCATTCGTTTATATTGAACACTATCTCAAATCAATGAATAACCTGCATAAACCTTTACTAATTAGGTGATTAATTATCCTCATTAGGTGATCGGTTGGTCCCGCAGAGCCCTACGTAGTGTCAAAAAATTCTTCAAAATCTACGCTATTTTAAATTAATGGAAAAACAATATTTACCTGCTTATTGGAAGATTTTTTTCACACCTTCCAGAGCTCTGCCGTATCAACCGTTTGTCTAATGAAGATAATTAACTCTAATTAGACCATGGTGTCACTAGAGTCACTGAAAATATCTTGGGAACTCCACAGCTGTCCTAGATTAACCACAGTGTCGCCAGATTAACTTGATTTAAATTGCAATTTAAAAATTAATGGACAGAGCTGAATTTGTTGAACCATTGTTTGAAAGTTATTAAAAATCAACAAATTATGTTATGACAAAAATTTTGAACATTTTGTCATCAATTTCCTTGGAACTTTTTGACATGACTCTATTTTGAGGCTTCCAATAGCCCAAAAAATGCTGCTATCCATTAAATTTAAAATTTTTATAATATTTTTTTTTTTTTGCAATTCGATTTTGGTTACTCCGGTGACTCTTTGGGATAACCGTGGAATTCATAGTGGTTTTCGGTGACACTAGTGATACTATGGTCCAATTAGGGTTACCTAACTACCTAATCAGTGATGTTCATGTCGTTTTTTCAACATTTCAACGCAGCGTTCATTTCTAGGAATGAAATGGTACCACCATGACTATCGAAAACAGGTAAATTCGCGTTCATTGTGAAATTTATCAGAACACGCGGGCGCCAACCAGGCCAGATTGGGGACCCAAATCCCTTCCCCCCACCACCCACTGGTCCTGAGAAGGTAGTTGAAAGTTTTATCAGTTACTGTGTGTTGGACATGTGATTAGTAAGAAACATGAGTGTGACTTGCACATGAAGTGAGCCAAATTTCTGCAAATTTCAAGTGCGATATTTTTTCATTTGTTCGAAGAGAATTTCATCTCGCTCACTTGTGCTTCCTTAACAACCGAGAATCAAATCGATTGAAAGCACCAACAACTACGGAATAACGATTTTTACCTGATAGGACCTTTCTGCCAAAATATACTTGAATGTTACAATTAATGGAACAATATAGTTGGTAGGTAAAAATAATGGAAAACCCGCGTTCTTCCCAGATGGGTGATCTTTACAGAAAAATAATAATTTGCAGCGTTTTTTAGTCCCTAGTCCTCATATACACTGGGGCGTATTCTTCTTCAGCGAGGAACGCTGTTATGTTAGCTTGCACTACCAGTGTAGTAGATGAGAGATCAGGGTAAACGCGTGAAACGCCGTTTTTCATCCGAGTTCATCCGAATTATAGAACAATTCTAAGTGAAATTTTTCGGTGTTTCCTTATCTTGTAAGTTGTGCGAAGTTTTTAAAAAAGTTGAGTCGCGAGTGAGTTCAAGGATATAGGGACAGCCCGATAGGGAAAAGGTGTTCTCCTGTCACCTAACCTACTCCGTTTCCGCGTCGTCTGGCTTTCTTCGTTGGGCTGGCAAGAGGACATTCTTGGCATACGTCCGAGGGAAATACGATAGCGATTGAGTCGCTCGCTGGCGAAAGAGGTCCGTATTGAGGGAAACCGAACATCGAGGGTTGGGCTGCAAACCTACAGAGAGGGTGAGTCTCAGTTTTAATTTTCTTTGCTGTTGCATGAACGCCTGCTCATCATCTGCTGATATCATCGCTTAACGTTTGCACAACCGCATGGTATGATATAGCCTTCAAACGCCTGAACAATCGCATGTTCCCCCCCCCCCCCCTACTACTTATTGCATGAAATCTTGCTCATCACCTGCTAATATTAACGCTCTTCACATGGTTGAATAATCGCATGGTTGCATAATCGCATGATACGAGTAGAAAAGGAGGAAGCATGTCTAGACGCATCAAACAACCTACTCCTACTCCCAGAAGGTCCTTTACCCTCACATTTACTCCTAAACATCCCGTTATGGCATCAATGTGTCCTCATACCACATCGAGATCCGTAAATGAGGGGAAGAGCTCAACACAGCAGGTAGCTCAGGAACAGAATAGCAAAAGCCCCATGGGATCACTTAATAACAATATCACTACCATGGAGTGCAACTCAACCCCAAATACTCACAAGTGGAGTGAGGAAATCGGGGAAACCCCATTTATTGCAACACAGCCACAACCGCTCACAAACCAGTCGATTGAAGAGGTGTCTAGGAGACTACTTTCATCTTTCTCAAGCCGCACACCCCCCACATTGTCGCCTACGCACAATTTAGGGATTCTAGCCACGGTTGGCGCTAAATTGAGCCAAGAACTAGATGCTGATAAACACGATAAATGCATAAAACGCACGCAACACGGAGTAATTATGAAACAAAGGGAGTTTGCTAATCCACATGCCGACGAATTTGTAATGATTTTCGACGCTAGAAACCAAGCATTCCCCACTGAAATGGAGGTAGGCTCATTGCTTTGCGGAGAAACAAGTGATGATGAGGTATGCATTGAAAAAACAGGGAGACAGAGATTTATAATTAAAACCAAAAATTATGAAACGGCCGAGTCTTTGGCAAAAAACAGAAATTTAAACATGGCTTTTACTGTAACGATACCTTCGCAAGGCAATGAGTTCGTAGGTGTGATATCAACAGGGGGAGCTCTGGACATACTAACTGATATCGAGGATTCTCAGAACCCAGACATCAATGCAGCATATTTCATCTGCAAAAACAACCCCAATGGCCTTATGAATACAAACAAGCTCAGGATACACTTCCAAGGGCCTGAAACCAGGAAGTATGTACATATAGGACATGTTAGATACTCTGTAGAAAAATACAAACCTATGGTAAAATTGTGCAAAAATTGCCATAGATACGGTCATCTATTCAGATCATGCAAGGCTCAACCAAGATGTAAAATGTGTGGTAGCCTGGGTGATAAGCATGACCGATGCAATCCAGATAAAGTCAAGTGCCTGGAATGCCATAACAAAAACCATATAGTTGGCAACAAGACGTGCCCCATTCTACAGTTACTGCAGAATAATATAGACGACATTCAACAGAGGAAAGCTAATCCAAGGGTTCTAATAGGGAGGTATATGAAGGAAAAACGACAAAGGCTCTCATACGCACAGGCCACGGCCACAGGGATCCATCAACGTACACCTACTCCGGACAATTCCGATTCAGAGCCTGGACCAGCACAAGGGGTACATCAAATGGACTGGGAAGCAGAGCACCAACATACTCCCACACAGCTATATAAAAGACGCTCAGAAGGGCATCAAGAACACAGCATTACCAAACAGGCACCTGTCAATCATGAACTCGCAAACCACAAACAAAACAAATATATGCAGATTCGTGATACCAACAGAACCAGGGAGGTAATAGCTAGTGACATGTATTACAACAACCACAAAAAACAAAATCAAAAGTTCCCTCAGATATACCCGAAAGGCACGCCACAAATCTCCAACTCCATTCCACCAAATCTTGTCGGCATCATTCCACCAAATCTATGGGATATAATCAGCGCTACTGTATCCAACATCATTGCACAATTCTACTCTAATGGACAACAACAACTGTAATAATATTAACCATAACAACTTTAATTTAATATCTTGGAATGCCCAAGGTATATTGGGAAAGAAGGATGAATTTAGAAACACTCTCTACAATGAGCAAATATCTGTAGCGCTGATACAGGAAACCTGGCTAAAACAAGAGCAAAACTTTCAAATAACGGGATATACCGTAATACGAGCAGATAGCGTGGCAATTCCCGGTCGAAGAGGGCTGGCAATTATAATTAAAAATGGAATACATTTCAAAGCTATCAACAACCCTCTCGCGCAATTCCAAACGCCAGAAATTATCATGACAGAATTGAAACTTCAGGACATCACTCTTATAATAGTAAATATATATGCCCCAAGTCAGCTAATTCCCAACGAATTCTGGACCCAACTTTTCGAAATATACCATGAGGATAAATGCCTCATTTCAGGCGACTTCAATGGACAGAATGTTGCTTGGGGTTCAGGGTGCACTAACTACAGAGGAAGAATAATTTTAGAGAAAAGTATTGACAGCAGCTATATCTATCTGAACTCTGGCGAAGAGACAAGAATCACCATGCCACAACAAAACAAATCAGTGACAGATCTGTCATTCGCTTCTACCAGTCTGGTCAACATCTGTACATGGTCGGTCATTCCTGACACACTTGGCAGCGATCATTTCTTGATTAAAATGTCTCTATGTCCCATCACACGCATGCGAAGTACTCCAGTCAGCAAATGGAATATAAAAAAGGCAGACTGGGAAAAATACACAGAAATCATAAGGGACCGGATTGCTCCAATGGACGTAGAAAACTATGCGAACGACCCACAAAAGGCCTACAATGCACTCGAAACATACATAAACGAGGCGGCCAAAGAAGCTATTCCACAGAAAAGGTATTCAGAATTCACAAAATGCAATCGCTGGTGGAATGAGGCATGCGAGCAGGCAGCTAATGAACGAAGGCAGGCCATCAGAAACTACAGAAATCACAAATCACTGGGTAACATTAAGATAATCAAGGAAAAAACCAAACAAGGGAAAATAGTGAGAGACAAACAAAAAAGAGAGTCCTGGGAGAACTTATGCGCAGAGGCAGACACCAGCCCAAATTCCTGCCCATCAGCTTTCAAATTGTTGTCCTTATTTAACGGCAAGGCACGCGAAACATCACTCGTTCAACCACAATCCTGCCCTGAGATATGCAGAGAAATTATGTACAATACGACCAGGAACACTGACCCTAAAACAGCTATACTGTTGCAGAATTACCAAAAACCACCGCCATTTACTTTGAACGAATTGGAAAGTGCCATCAATAAGAGGAAAAAGGACACGGCACCTGGATTTGACTCCATAGTATACTCTATGCTACGCCATTTGCCGAACAAAGCTAAGAAAATGCTACTGGGCGTATACAACGCATGCGTCACAGGCAACTTTGTATGCTCACAATGGGAGAAGGTACATGTCATCTACCTCAAGAAGCCAGGTTCCAAAGAACTCACACCTTCTACCATCAGACCACTTGTGCTAATATCTGCGGGAGTCAAATTACTCAACTCAATGATAAAGACTAGGCTGGAGGTAGCAGTTGAAACCAAAATGATGCTATCCGACAAGCAATATGGATTTAGGAAAAGTATGTCAACCATCAACAATCTGACGTTGTTACAGCTTGAAATTATCAACGCCAAAGCAAAAGGACACACCTCTTTGGTGACTTTTTTGGATTTGACCGGTGCATACAATTCAGTCAGAATAGACAAATTAGTGAGTCAACTAATGCACAAAGGCATCGAACCCTACTTCGTGGCATGGATTCAGAGGTTCTTCGGAGAAAAGGCATACTCTGATGGGATGAACAGCATCAATGGCACACAAGGATTAGACCAGGGGAGCGTCCTATCCCCCACCCTTTTCAACCTATACATCACTGATGCACACAACTTACTACCCAATACAGAGGTGTCCTTCTCATCGTACGCTGATGACATTCGAATTTTATCGCACGCTTCAGATGTCAACTCAAACATACAAAGTATGACTATGCTAATACAGAGCATAACAACATTCCTTACAAATTTGAACCTTGAGGTAAATTTCCAGAAAACGTGCGCTGTATCATTTTTCGACTCACTTACAGAACATGAAAGAAATAGCCTGAGCATAAAAATACATGGACAGCCGGAGATAAAAATAGCACAAAGCCACAAATACTTAGGAATATATCTTGACGCCAGTATGAATGGAGTAAGACAAACACAGTACGTGGTAGACAGATGCAACAGGGACATAAATGCGATGAAGATGCTCAAAGGCACGTCATGGGGCAACCATCCTACGACACAACTAAACCTGTACAAAGGAGTCATACTTCCAAAAATGAAATACGGCATGCATATGTACGCCCTGGGACATAAACGGAATTTAAACAAACTGCAAGTAGTACAGAATAATGCCTTGCGACAGATCTCAGGTGCAGTCAAGTCCACGCCCATCCCATCAATGCACACAATTTGTAGAACGCAGTATATAGCTGCCACAGCTCAGTACACTGCTCAAAGCACCATGCTGCGCATGATAGTGCAAGACCCTACCATCAGAGGACTAGTTCATGAATTGGCTTCAGGAGGGGGCATGGCCGTGAACAGAATGACTAACCTACGGGAACTGTACCAGCAAGTACAGCATTTTGTTACCACACAGAACATTGTGGTGCACACGGAAAGAAACAATAGCTTCAGAGTACCCCTCCAAAGGAAATTCAAGGCCATCGACAAAGTACCTGGTATTGACACAAAAAGAACATCTCTCCCCTCAGAAATGAAACAGAGCACCATACGACACATAAATGACAAATACTCGGATCACATCAAGTTGTACACCGACGGATCTAAACAGCCCAGTGGAAGCGCTGCATCAGCTTTCTACTGCGACAAACACAGAACAGGAGAAGGCTTCCGTATCAGCCACCTGTGTTCAAATTACTCCGCTGAAGTAAACGCCGTCCTCCTAGCCCTAAAACACCTAACCTCCTTTCACACTGATAGCATAGAAGATGCATGCATACTAACAGACTCACAAGCCTTGGTATCCTTCTTGAAAAACTTGAAAATAGGAGATAGCCCTCCAATACTCATTAACAAAATACTGGAGTTGGTGAACCTTTACAATCTTGAAACTAACAAAAATGTTTATTTTCAGTGGATACCGGCACACGTAGAAGTGCCAAAGAACTCTTTTTGCGACAAGCTGGCGAAACTCTGCACTGAAAGGGGCGAATTGTGCACATTCCCGACGGCCACTGAAGGAGAACTCAGAACCACACTGGCGGAGACGTCACTGGCCACTCACCAAAAAGAACACGAGCTCAGACTACAAGACGCTGGAAGCTGGACCAATAACATACTATCCACAAACGACCAACACGAGGTATGGTTCAAGGACATAACAAAGGGGAACAAACTAATAACCACGATCAACAGAATATTATACGGACACGCCAACAATAGATACTTCAGGTATCTGATGAGAATAGAGCAAGATCCAATATGTGAATGCAGAAAAGGATTGGATGAACTCGACCACATATTGAACGAATGCGAGCTAAAGGAGGAGGCCAGAGCGCGCATCTTCGACAAATACGAAGCCTCATCATTCCAGGAAATACTCAAAAAATGCCTCACGCCAACGACTCAACCGGAGCTAATTGAAGAAATATATAAATACATACAAGAGAACAACATTGCCGTATGAAAACACCTCAAGTACCAAGTGCGCCATGGCAACAGCCGGCACTATAAAAGTGAATACCGACCGACCGACCGCTTGCACTACCCTCCGGTATGTGCAGATAGCGCGCTCCCGATCCTTACGTGACCACCAATATTGTCGAGCCAGCCTAAATATTGGTACCCAGAGTCCAGAGGGCACACAAACGAGGATCTACGAAGTAACGATAAGATTCCCCTCCCTAACGATAAGAAATATTGAAATACGTAGAGGGCCACCTAATATGTAACCAACGCAATCCGTTAAAATACTATATTGTAAGTGCCATTAACTTAGGATTTGCATACAGACTGTAGACAGGCACAAAACCAAATTATAGCCTGGATGATTAATAAAAAATAAAACATTCCACCCAACTTTGGGTGGGCAGTTTTATTTCATCACACGGAACATCATGGCTTTACAATATCACACCATCATTACGTCATTACACAGCACCACTAATGAATTTCCCAATACAGAAAATTTGATTTTCACGATTATGTTGCTGGATTTCCGAGTTGAAAAAACTGCAACTTGACTGTAAAGTTGTTCGCGGTTATGTTGATTATTTTAGTTGACTTTTTATATTAATTTATTTTTTTTTAATGAAGCCACAGCGCGGATTCAAAACTTTTAGCATGGAACTTTTTGAAAAATGTTCTCTCTGAAATCCGTTTTGGACTTTTCCAAAACTATTCCTGAAACTTTTCTATTAAATAGAAAAGTTTCAGGAATAGTTTTGGAAAAAAAATTTTGGAAATTAAATTTCAATAAAATTTATATTTATTTATATCATTTGTGACGCTTAATTGCTCAAGTCATCGTCCAAAATGACGTTTATAAATGCATATACATATGATTTCTATAAAAACTTCAGAAATCGTTTTAGAATCTTCAAAAACCGATTTCAGTGGGAAAAAAAGCTCATGCTAAAAATGTCAAGTCCATTCTAATAACTAAAAAGTTCATGCGAATATTTCAAGTTGTTGCCAAAATGTTCATGCGAATGAAATATAAGTTGACGAATGACGAATGAAATGACGAGTTCTACAGCCGGGAATGTTGGGGTTAAAGTTTCAAAAAACTGTATCAACTTGTTTTTAGGGTTTTTGTGGACATTACCAACAAAACCATCGAAATCACAAAGTTTATTTAGGTTTAACTAGATATATTTAGATTAAAAGATTAACTAAGTTTATTTAGATTTAACCTAGAGGTGCGATTTCAGAAATAAAAACGCTGCAAATCATTGCTCAAAGGTTTATTATTTTCTGTATAGATCATCCTTCTGTATAGATCACTGGTTCTCCATCAATAGCACCTACCACCATCTGTATTCTCCCTTGACCTTCCCTCTCAAATTTCAGCTCCTGCGTTCAATAGGATTGAAAATGGCTTCGGAGCTCACTCAGCTGATCAGTGATCAGAAGAGTGAAGAAGATCTCCTCGAATGCTGGAGACGCCTGGAAGAGCACTTCCATTCAATAGGATTGAAAATGGCTTTCGAGCTCACTCAGCTGATCAGTGATGTGAGGAGTGAAGAAGATATCCTCGAATGCTGGAGACGCCTGGAAGAGCACCTCCATTCAATAGGATTGAAAATGGCTTTCGAGCTCACTCAGCTGATCAGTGATGTGAGGAGTGATGAAGATCTCCTCGAATGCTGGAGACGCCTGGAAGAGCACTTCCATTCAATAGCATTGAAAATGGCTTCGGAGCTCACTCAGCTGATCAGTGATCTGATCAGTGAGCAATGATTTGCAGCGTTTTTTACCTACAAACATTGTTTTTACCTACCAATTTTTTTTTACCTACCAACTATTGGTAGGTACTACCTACCACACTATAATGGCTTCACACCTTCACAATCATGTTTATTAGAAAGAACTAAACGCTTCACACTCGATTCGAAAAATAGAAAGCTTGATATGGAAATTTGATTACTGGTTACGCAGAAGGCAAAACTGTATACAAATCGAAGAAATGAACAGCGATCGCATTTTAGTCAGATAAAATTTGAACGGCGATTAGACCTCTTTTGCGATTCACACTCATGATTCTGTTTTATCGAAGGAAAACCTTCAAATACTCGTAGGGACCGAACGGTTTGTCCTACAGAGCTCCGGGTGGTCTCAAAAATTTTTAAAAATTCTGTACTATTTAAAATTGGTGAAAAAACGATACCTTTATTTCGAGAGTTTTCGAGCTAGGGCACTCTTGAAAATTTCAACCCTTAATTTTCACCCCTTAGAAGTGACCTACATCAACCAAAAGCTTCGCGGCACAACTAGACCCCAAATGGAGCCCATATACCAAATTTGAACCAAATCGGTCCAGTGTTGCTAAGAAAAGTGCCGCGTACGGCGTACGGCGGACGGCGGACGGACGGAAATTTTTTTATTCGATTTTCGGATTCTACGTACCTTGAAACGTAAAACATCAAATTTTGAGGGGGGGTTAAAATTTTTTTTTCTTGCTCGATTCCAAAGGCTTATTATTGAAAATAATAAACCAAAATTGTTCAAAAATTGTGTATATATTATATTTATTTTTATGTTTTTATTATAATGAAAATCTTTTTATACTAAATTATTTACATTTATTATAAGCAAAAGGTTTATGATAGAGGTACGATTAATACATAAATTAATACTAAGTAATAACATAACAAGTATTAACAACTTAGTAATAACAAGTCTTGTTCAAAATTTGCGAATAATGTCTATAAAATTGATTTATATTTATTATAATGAAAACCTACTCATACTTATATACTTATATTTTGTGTACCCAAAAATTCAATTTACGCGTGGGTACTCAATGAGTTCTAGGTCTCGAAAAGAGTATTTTTGAAGTAAAAAACGCTTCAAATTATTACATAAAGGTTTACTATTTTTCTATAGATCACTCATCTGCAAAGAACACGGCTTGCTATTCTCACTACCTACCTACTTCACAATCAAGTTTATATGAAAGAAATAAACCCTACACACTCAGTTTGAAGAAACAGGGAGTTGTGGGTGCCTTCATGAGGAAATTTGATTGCTGTTTGCTAAGGACGCAAAAATAAAAAATAAAAATTCTACAAACTCAATACTATCTTGAATTGATGGAGAAACAATGTAAATCAAAATTTTTTAACTAGGGCGTTTTCGAATTTTAACTCTTAGGTATTTTTCAACCCTTAGAAGTGACTGACATCAACCAAAACCTTCGGGGCACAACTAGACCCCAAATGGAGCCCGTATGCTAAATTTTATCAAAATCGGTTCTTGGGAACTAAGAAAAATGCTGCTTTCGGCGGACGAAAAAAATTTTATTCGATTTTCGGATTCTACATACCCTACCTTGAAACGTAAACCAACAAATTTTGAGGGGAGGTAAAAAATTTGTTTCATCGTCGATTCCAAAGATTTGTTATTGAAAATAATTAACCAAAAATGGAAATTTAAAAATTTGCTCATTACTCCTGTCTTCTACTGGTCGGATCATGACGATGTTGATCCTATCAGTCCCGGAAATCATATCAACTATGGGCTGACTGAGACCTTTGATACTGAAACGAGAATGAACACGGAAGTCCCTTGATTGGTTTAATTTGCTTTCTATTATATTCTCCCTTTTCTAAAGTCCTACAACAAGTACTACAAAGGGAATCGAAGTGGAAAGAGTGACTTAGTACGTATGATAGGAAAATGGTCATCGTTATACCTTCACTGCTCATACTCCTTCGTTTCATCATTATTTCAAGGAACTCGGGTTTTGTCTTTGAAGTTGATATAACAATATTTATTAGCCCCGTACAGCTCAAAGTTGTTTCATTCTCTGCTGAATGCTCCTCGGTCTGAATGAAACAATAATACAAAGCAGCAAATGCCTGATATTCGATGATTAATCCAAGTTCTCTCGAACACTGACTCTACATTACGTACTTAACGGAGAGAACAAAAGATTAAAATATTGACATTCCATTCTGTCTAGTCAAGCAGTTTTCCCCAAAGGCTGACGCTTAATCAAGAGCTCTACCCCCGCAAGCCTAATTATTATTTGTAGAAAAAGCAGAATCTCTCTCAACCCCATTTGAATCCCCTGTCTCCATTTTCTTGCTTTTCTTCGTATTTTCAAGCTTAAAGGATCGGAAAATATCGGGCAAAGACGAAAAAGGAAGGAATTCATTTCAGCCACCCCTCCCTTACCGTCGATTGCTTCCCCTTTTCATAGCGTCTCCAGAAATTCATTTTCAACTTTCATGATTAATTTTACTTCCTGTATAAAGTCGGCTTTCCGAAGTCTGGTTCATTGAATCTCTTTCCTCTCCTATTGCACTCCCCCTCCAGCCATCATATTTCCGTCGTTCGTCTACATCTGCAGATTATTGTGAGCTTCTCTAAGGAAGTTTATTAACTTCAAAGGCTGTTGGGGTCTGTAAGAAACCCAACCCCTCATATTTCGGCTATCACAATTTTATAGGAGCTGTCTTTATTCTGTCATTTTTCTCCAAATAAACACCGTTTTGTTGTGAGTGAAAGGTTTAAAGATCTTGGATACTTTGGCTCTTTAGACCCTGTGACATTCTTGGTCACGAAGGCATCAGGGATACGTTCCCCTTGCAGGACTCACCTGTCAATGAGGAAGCACGTGGCATATCAGTTATGATGAGAATCCTGTCTTTACCCATAAAAAGATATGGTGTCCCCTTACTCAAATCTACATCATGATAGATGCTACTCTAGAACTAAGGGTTTCTCTGAATTGGTCGGGTTCTTGTGCAAAAAAAATTTTGCTTGCCAAGACAAAATGGACCCCCAACCCTCTTCCCCCTGATCGTGGCACAAGCAGTACAGGTACTTAGGGTCAGGAGCAACCTTTTTATTAATGAAATTCAAGGAATATTACACCGTTCGTTGAGCAGAACTCTACCACCCAGCTGTTCCTTTAAAAAATACCAACAAAAACTAACTCTCTAAAAGGCAAAATAACAAGCAAAACAATGAAAATCACAAATAAGGATCACCATAATTAATTATATCACTCCAAGGAGGTGTTAGATCATGCCAGAAGAGTCTCAATGCATCGCCTAGGTTGTCGCAGACCGAGCGCTCCTAGCGGCAATATGTGTAACAAAATCTAGTCTGCCTGAGTTCCTTACCGAATGTTATCATTCATTTTTCACAGTCACTTCAAATACAAGGAAAATAACGATTTTAGGTTTTTAACGCGTTTTCTAATCATGTTGATAGTGAACTAGTCGGTAGTCTAGATTTCCAAAAAAAACCTACTCACAAGGGTATAAAGTTGGTTCCATCGCAGGTACGCTACCAATTACATAAATGTTTGTCTCTCATTTGAGAAAAAAAGAAAAAGTCAGCCGGCATTCATTCATGCTATCTATTAACTTTATTTAAGTTTGCCAACCGGAGCTAAATGCTGCAACATTGAAAGTCCGTCCACAATTTTGATGTCTCTTCTGTTCTGAGAATCTGTAGAGCATTTACAAGTCTCTGGTTCAGCAGCACAAGTAATAAGAGGAACTATTCCGATATACCATCAGGCACTCAAACGTATCAAGGATTCGTATTAGGAAGGCAGAGGCATTGTCCATTGGAAAGAAGGAAGAGCGGGAGGAGACCATCTGTAGATGGCAAGCAGACCTTGATAGTGAAGCCCGCGAACGGTGGATAGCCCTCATAATAGACGATCTAAAGGCTTGGCTGGAGAGAGAACACGGTGATATTAATTATTACCTGACTCAATTCCATTCAGGGCATTGATATTCCGCTCTTTCTTAGTAAAGATTGGGAAAGCCACTGACCCAGAGTGTAGATACTGTCGGATAGAAGAGGATGTCTGCCACACCTTATTCACATTCTCACAATTGGAGAATATGAAGAGGAGTGCAGAAAAGGTCATTGGAACATTGCATCCAAACACAATCATACAGGAGATGATTAGGAACAAGTGGAACTGGGACGCAGTGGCGGTATTTGTCACTGCAGTCCTTAAAGCAAAGAAGCTGGATGGAAGAATGGAGGAAGAAGAAGAGGAATAGGATTCATGGAGAGATTGAATATCTGAACTGATAGCAACAGTAGCAGCAGTCTTTAGGCAAAAAAAAATGGCTCAACCTGAAGTAATACTGTACACGTGGTTCTGGAATGAGTCCTAAGCAGAGAGAGTTGGCTTTCGTTACACAATTTTCCACCAGGAGCGCAAGGTTCACGACAATCTTGGCGCTCCATTGAGACTATCCTGTCAGGCCGGGATATCCGGCTCCAAGGTCCTGAAAGTGACGAGGTGGAGTCAATTAGACCCTTTTGCTCCAAAAACGCTCAGCGAAGAGCCAGGCGTCGTAGTTATATTGAACTTGGTCTCATGGTATAACGGGAAATGGGCCCACAACGTGCGGTATTTTAGTTTATTGAAACGCCACTAAAACTTAATGATGTTGCACACTTCTAGAGTTTGAAAGTCTTACCTAAGTGAATCTGTATTCATATGGGATTATCCAATTACTGAACTGTCTAAATTGTACCGTTATACTGTGAAAGTTAAAAGTGAGCACAGCAAACATGAAAATTTCCAGAGAAATATTTTTTGATTCTACCTCAACGAAAATCTTGAGTGCTTCGGATTCTTCGAAATGGCTCTCTCGCTTGGAAATGAGGTTTTCAAGATTGCCTCCTTCGGCAAACTCCATGGCAATCGTGAGCAAATCTGGGGTCTCCCAGTGGTTCAAATACCTAAAAATTTGTCAAAATATCTTCAATAGGTGAATATTAATAAGAACGCAGTGGTAGATTGGTCGAAGTATATGCGTGAATTTTGTGCTGACGCCTCATAGTGCGTCAGTCACATTGAAGAAAATTTCTTATTTCCACAGATGTTTATAAGAAATTTCTCGAGTTAAGTATATATTGATAGTTAGGAAGCAAAGGTCCTTTATGAGAGCAAATTGAACGTAGTGAATAAGATGTACTAAATACGGTTTGTAGTTCCAATGAAGAAGTACTATACATTATTTTACAGCTATTAAATGGGATGTTTTGAAAAATACGTGAAATCATACTATTTTTCAGGAAAAATTGAAAACGTGAAGCTATTGGCAAATAACAATCAACTTTTTTTCTTGTTCGATTCCAAAGATTTTTTATTGAAAATAAAAGATCAAAACCTCATGACATTAGAATTGAAGAATAGT
Organism: Apolygus lucorum; assembly: GCA_009739505.2. Taxonomy (NCBI): domain Eukaryota; kingdom Metazoa; phylum Arthropoda; class Insecta; order Hemiptera; family Miridae; genus Apolygus; species Apolygus lucorum. The sequence goes on from CM019179.2 coordinate 22,841,307, forward strand.
GAAACATGAAGACTATCGGAAGTACTAAACTAGTTTTGAGTGGATAATATTTTTACACATTTTTATCATTATTTTACATCTCCGCAGTCAAAAGGTTGTCCACGATTTTCAATACAAGGAAACCTTCAATTACACAAAAACAATTCAAAAATACGGTTGTTTACAGGCGCAAACACTTGGGACAACCGATTTCACGTTTACGTGAGAATGACCCATACAAGTAATTACTACGAAATTCATTGATGTTACCTTATTATGTGTGGATGACTGAGGGAACTAAGCAGCTCGGCTTCTTTCCTCGTGACCTTTACGTCTGCTTCTTCCTGGTTAGCAAGAATGATCTCCTTGAGCACCACTTGCACCCCCTGGCGGGTTTTGGCTTTGTATATGGTCCCGTAGCCACCCAAGGCCATCAAATGTACCTTGGTGTACTTATCCATTCCATCGACCCATGTACACTATATTTTATAGATACTCTGTAATAAGAAAATTCCACATATCATGGATCTTCAAGTAAAAGCTATTTAAATACCAGTAATGATGGAGACAAACAAGGGGGTCGGTTGGCAGAATATGTATACTACTCCTTTAATTCCTTGATACCTGAGAAAAATAGTGTCATGTGAACAGTTAAGGCAGTTGATTCTACGTATTAGTACAAAATTTGTACATTTAATGTACAAATTGTACCATTTTTTAAACAATTTTTTGACACGCAACCTTCAGTGCTGTGAATTGAATCTGAACGATATGGTCAAAACTTTTAATGCTTGAAAAAAAGCTAAATTTAATGCTGGAAAAATGTACTTTGTCTATCTAAGTGACCATGGAATTTAGTGAATTAATTTTTTTTTTTTCAATTTGATGTTGAAGAAGGTAAAGTTGAGAGGAAGTGGTGTGTCTTGTGTGTAAAATACCAAAGTTGAGGGTTAAGTGCTGAATTGAACTCAACTTGGGTATTCCTCTTTTGTCCCACCCATGAGACATGTTATTTCTTCTCAAAGCAACTAAGAAACGTCTACCAATTTAGATGGGCAGTATAGCTATAGCACATAGCTAGCTGCTTTTCTTTCATAAAATAATATGGACATTAAGTTTGTGCAATCATTTCCGAAACTTTTGCATTTTCCACTCGTCGATGGAACACACGGACGTGCTTGAGCCCTGTTCACGCAAAACTGTGTCCAATACCTGGAAAGTGGGTTGGACATTTCGGCATTCACATTTGACGCCTACTCCAGGTACCTGCAGAGGCTCGCCTGCCTGATCATCGTCTACCAAAGATCTTTCTGAGGGAAATGATAGGTAGAGGAGTTTCATGGTATTTCTAGATGGATTGTGGAGGCAAGAGTTCCATGGGCGGGTTATGGTGCAAGTAATCTTTCCTAGAATTTTCTATTTCAACCAAATAGTCAACACCAGCATGTTAACACCAACCAACACGAAGAAAAACATCGATCGCATTTCGGTCAACTAAAACTTGAACGGTGATTAGGCCTCTTTTTGCAATTCACGCTCGCGTTTCTGATTTATCGTAACTCCAACCCTTAAGTTCGGGTAGCGGTTTGTCCTACAGAGCTCCACGTGGTCTCTAAAAATTCTAAAAATTCAATACTATCTTAAATTGATGGAAAAACAGTACCTTTCGATCGAAATTTTTTGAGTTAGGGCGTTTTCAAAATTTCAACCCTTAGAAGTGACCTACATCAGCCAGAAGCTTCGGGCACAACTACACCCCAAATGGAGCCCACATACCAAATTCCATCAAAATCGGTCAATACTGAAGACAGTGCCGCGTACGGCGGACGGACGGCCGAATTTTTATTCGATTTTGGTTTATTATTTTCAATAATGAACCTTTGGAATCGACCAAGAAAAAAATCGTTCAACACCTCCTCAAAATTTGTTGGTTCACGTTTCAAGGTACGTAGAATCCAAAAATCATTGTGGAGTCAATGTGCTCTCTTTCAAAGCTTCCCTCCAAAACCGATGTTGTAAATCGATTTTAGATACTATCAAGTAAAATCACTAATAATAAAATTAAAAAAACTTTCGTTGGTCACAATTTGTTTAGAATAAATTTAGGTTGTGTCACTATTGAATGCAGTGGACACTACAATGTAGTATTTATATGTAGTATTTATATGTCATATAAATGGACAAATCAATTTTGATTGAAAGAAGTGGGGAGGTGAAAATTGACAATACCCAACTAACAGATAACTCATAACTAGCGACAAGGTGAGGTTTCAGTGCTTTGATCGATCCACACTAAACAATCGGAGGCGGTTCATCAATCAAAAACTCCTGGGAAATGTTCTCAGTTTGCCTTATCGTAATTAATTCCTACAATATACCTGATCAACTATACAGTAACTACTTTTTAATTACGAGTCGAAAAAAGTTCCAATATTCACGATAAGCTGGAAAAAAATATTGAGCTTACCGTTAAAAAAAGTCAAGATCGTCGAGAGAAACTTCCGTCGACATTTCACAAACTGACGAGTTGATAACAACTTTTTTTCCAGATCTCTGCATCCGATCAGAGGATTATTACGACTTTTGTTTACCCTCGGGTGAGTACGCCAACTCCGTTTTCGTTCATAGTACACCGTTCCGTTTGTTATCATCATTCCTGTAGGCACAAGTTGCGATATCTGAATTCCTCGGAATAACCTCCAGCGTTTGCTCACGAGAACTTCGGCATGATTTATTTGAACTCCCCTTGTTTTTCATGAGCACTCGAGTTGAATCTCTTTGCCAAAATACACTTTCAATTTCAATTTTTCAGGGTAAATTCTGCTTCATTCCGATAAAAACTAGTACAAAACATCAATAAGTATGTATCGTTTGGCGATTCCACATAACCGGTGAAAGAATGATTTATTTGTATGAGCTAAATGCCGACACGAGAGTTGGCAACAAAAGAAAACATACTATTGTTTGGTAATGCGTGCATTCCAGGGGACGTCCCATTGGAAGAGGATTAGTTCAATTTCAACCAGCAAGCAACAAAACGTACATTCTTCTACCTTTCTTCTGCGCAAAATAGTTTACTATATCGATAATATGGATTTACTGTATCGAGTTTAGCTTTATGAGAGCCCGAGGAAATTTTGTTATCGGAAAAATGGTTCCCCCTCATATTTCTAGCAACTTGCGAGCCTCAAATTTGGAATATCGGCTCCATTTGGGGTCTAGTTGTGCACCCGAAGCTTTGGGTTATTGTCGGTCACTTCTGAAAGGTGGAAACGCTGCAAAATATTACACAATGGTTTATTATTTTAGTGTACAAATGACCCATCTGCAGAGAACGCGACTTTTTCATTAAAACTACCTACTATGGGAAACATCATAGCTATCCGAGGGTTGTGGGTTCCTCAATTCCAAAATTATATTCTTGGTTCTTAAAGAGAAACAACTTAGTACAAAAAATGTCAAATGTAGCTAACATCTTAATCCAAATTAAGTTTTGCTTACGAGCCTACCAAGGCTTTTCACTATTCAAGGTTGAAAAAAGTCTCCAAAATCAAAATATTCCTCGCGCGTTTTACGTTTTGGGCCTTCCTGAATAATTTTGGTTCCGTGTCTGTCTGTCCGTGTGTCTGTGTGTTTGTCTATCATGAAATTTTTAGCGGTTGTGCGGGTTGGAGTGTAGACGGTCCCCATCAAAATCATCGCTCCCAGACTAATGGTAGGCATTGCGCATGCGCAAACGTGTTTTTCTAGTATTATAGAGATGATTTACGGCAAACGGTGTCGAGGCTAAAAGGAGTGGCACCCATCAACATCAGGTTGATGGTTTCAACCATGTCGTAGCGCGGAGTTTGGTGCGGGAAAACTACCACGGAATAGCGCGAGTTGGGCATCTCAGTAGGTGTACTCCATGGTGTCACCAGACGCGTACTGCTCGGCTCATATTTAAACTGGTGGTCATGTTATAGAGGCACTTCCCTTCATCCCTCTCTCCCATCTACACCTCCTTCATCATCACTCCTGGAGTGAATCCTGGGCGTTCTCCGCATTAATAATTGATTTATTTTTTATTTTTCAATAATAAAAGCCATAACTTCTACATTTCACATCTGATTCCGAAGAGATTTTCAGGGATTATGCGGATTGGAGTGTAGATGGTTCCCTATGAAAATCATCGGCTCGGAACTGGTAGTATCTGAAGTAAAGATGTGTATAGTCTACTTTCTTTATCAGCTTCTTTTCTTCTATGTAAACACATCTTACACTTCGTTTTTTGGATGAACATTTTTATTCTCAAACTCTGAACTTTTTAATCTTACTCGTGAAACACAATTACAACCAATTTATATAACCACATGAAAACTAATTTAGGGCCAAAATTATCGCAAGAAGAAATTAAACCTTAAAATTTGAGCATAAAAGTTTGATGCCAAAAATTATTTGAATATATTGAAGTATCGCTTTCGCGACAGTGGCCTCTGCGCACGCGCAAACGTTAATTTCCTTGTAACTGCCATAACTTCTACATTTCCCATCCGACTTCGAAGAAATATTTGGAGATTATGCAGGTTGGCTTGTAGATGATCCCTTGATAGGATAGTGCAAGGTTCTTGGAGATTGATGTTTGAGATTAGCTACAATGCATCGGATCATCTATACAATCGGGTTATGGATACGAAGAAGCTATGTGCCACACCCATCTGGCAGACTTTCTTTGATGTGTTGAGTTGATAGTTAACGGACTTTAAAGTGCTGAAAATGGGGTAAAACCTCAGATCTGTACCCAAGAAACCCCAGTTTTTGATGGACGAATAACAGCGGGGTTTATCTGTTCGCAGGTGTCGTGGATGAGGAAGCGGGACCTCCACATCCTCACGTCCAACATTTTCACGTACACGGGAGACGCGAGGTTCAGCGTGATCCACCCCGACCCCGGCGACGACTGGAACCTCCGGATCGAGTACGTTCAGAAACGGGACTCCGGCATCTACGAGTGCCAAGTGAACACGGAGCCGAAAATCAACCTCGCCATCTTCCTCAGCGTGGAAGGTGAGCTTCTTCGTTAACTTTCCCCTCCAACCCGATATACATAAACCTACCTGTATACATAATACCTCTCTTATACATACATAGCGAGTCTTGCGCCGACAGTAGCAACGTTAACGCCCTTTTGCCTCCAATCCTCAAACCCCACAACAATAATCTAACATACAAGGTGTCCCATTTATTACTTCACCAACCACAACTCCAATAAAATACGTTCTGGAAAAAAGTAAAAACCCAATCGAATAGTCGCCTTCTTCCACTTTTTGCTTGGATTTTGAATTTGAGAACAACATTTGAAAATAAGCGGAGAGGGAGCAGCTTGCATTCAGAGCTCAGCTTAGTTAGACCCAAAAATCCATGACGCCAAAAAATATCAAAATTTTCCGACTTTTCCTAGTTCATTTTCCTATATAGCTTTTTCCAGTAAAAACCATAATTTTTTCAGTAATTTCATAATTTTTCAAACCAATTACACAATTTTGTCAATCAATTTCATAATTTTTTCCAACCAACTAAAAACTTTTTAACCAATTTTTAAACTTTTTCGACCAATTTTACAATTCATAATAAATTTCAAGTTTTATACTCCAATTCTTAATTTTTTCAACCAATTTCATTATTTTATCATAGAATTTTATTATTCATTAGCCAATTTCATAATTTTTTCAATCAATTTTTTTCAACTAATTATATAATTTTTTTACCGAATTTTTAATTTTTTAATCAATTCAACAATTCCTAATACATTTTAAGTTTTATTCTCCAATTCATTGAGGACCATCCGCTAATTCCGAGGTTCCCCTATGAATAGGAGGATGGTATCCTATGAATGAAGAATGAATGATTGAATTAAGAATGGTCCTCTATGAATTGGAGAATGAAACTTAAAATGTATGAAAAATTGTAAAATTGGTTTAAAAAGTTTTAAATTTGGTTGAAAAATTATAAAATTGGTTGAAAAAAGAAGTGTAGGATACAACCTGAACTGCATTATTAATATGGTTGAAATTTGGTTGAAAATGGTAAAATTGAAAATTGAAAATTGAAAATGGTTGAAAAATTTGGTTGGAAATTGGTTGAAAATTTATGAAATTGGTAGACAAAATGATGAAATTGATTAATAATTTTGAAATTGGTAGAAAAAATTACAAAAATTGGTCAAAGTCTTTGGACAAAATTATGAAAGTGGTTGACCAAATTATGAAAGTGGTTGGAAAAATTATGAAATTGGTTGGAAAAATTATGATTTTTACTGGAAAAAACTATGTTAAAATAAGTTATATTAAAAAGGGCATAGTTTGAGAATAACCGCACAATAGTAAATTGGAAGACGACGTTTAGCGTCTATTAAAAGAAAAAAAAACCTAAATTGGCTCAGTAATAGAAATTTGTTTAAAATGTTTCAAACTTTGCCAAAAATTGTGTTTTAAACGTCCAACAACAAAAGTAATACACCTTTAGTCACTAATGACGCCGTCCGTTCCAGAATATTGAGTAGGTACCTACTAATACATGCATCACAAGTGCACTCACCGGCCCCAAAGAACCTAGTATGAGAAAATTGGGTTCTTGAAGATGAAGTTATCGTCTTCGTTCATCCCCTAAATGTTGACTTCGGACTCCAAATCTTCTCGGAAACTGAACGGGGGTTGACATTTGACAATCAAATCAATTTGTCGTCAATTTTGCCTTTTGAGAATGTTCAGGGAGTTCATGGGTGGTAAGTAGTACCTGGGATGCCCCGGATCACCTGTTCACTAAATACTGGTAATTTCACTGAAGGGTCCACTCTAGTAATTTCCTTCAAGTAGGGAGATAGAGCTTTGAAATAACGAACACTACCTGTCATGTAGATCTCGATTAAAACTTCCGAAATTCGTGATTTTTTTTTTTTTTTTTCAATCAATGCAACAATTTGTAATATTTGACAGAAAAACTGCTTCAACTAAAAAGCTGACGATTGTGATCCTAAATAATATTTTTAGATGTGCTGAATTTTTTTGCATCAGTTGCAACTCTCTGCACTAGTTTTTCCTTTGACACGTTGACTGCCAATCTGATATATACGGAAACTTAGCCCCAGGCCCAACAATTTTTTGGTTACACCCGTTTATGGTTTTACTGCTCCTACAGAAGATATTTATCGCCCCGGGCCATAAGACCCGAGATGGACCTAACCAAAACACAGGTCAAATAAGGTTGGAGGGACAACAAAAGAAGGAAAAAAGGAGAAATACTTATCCCTTCTAGCTCTTTCAGACTATATCAGATACAGGCTCATCTGAGCCTCTTATTCTTTCTTCCTTCAAACATCACATCGAAGAACAATCGTTAAAGAAACGGTCAAAGAAAAAACGTCGTCACACTTAAAATGAAAGAAGAAACATCTCGATGATACTGGTAGGTCGGTAACTGAACATAAAGGGATCAGACAAAGAAAAATCATCAAATTTCTCTCTTGATGGGGAAAAACAATGAAGCATGGATATGGGTATTATTTTCCCAATTGAAGGGAGAAATTAGATGAAGGTTAATGCCTCAAACGAAAGTATGTAGATGTAGGCTGGGAGAGAAAACAACAAAATCTATACATAAGATCCCAACCGTACGTGTACGTCGCCAATCTTCTGGGAAACTCGGGTTCGATTCCAGGCCATGGCATCAAATGTTTTCATAATTTAATAATTTACGTGTTTATTTATAATTTTGTTTTTGACATTTTAAGTCACGGTATTACGCTTTTCTTTTCAAATATCTACGAATTGTTATTGCCTGCTTTTAGCAGGCTTTTCAGCTAGTTATACAGGGTGTCCCACGAAACGAAGACCCCCCCTCTAAAACCGTTATTTCAGTGGTAAAATTAAATTTTTTTTTTTTGAATCCGCATGTTTTTTCCAAGGATCTCAAATATGACCACGTTGCGCATTGCGCATTGCGCAAATCGTGCGCAATGCACACCAACTTCGTTTTTTCAAATGAGACCCCCCATTTTTTATTGCAGATTTGGATGTGGGTCTATGCTGTGACCTACGCTTTTATGCTAGTTTAGTGCTCGTAGCGATAATATTTACCGTTACATCTCGCTAATGACAACTTTTAACATTCATTGCTAATCTTATCATCAAAATAATGTGTGAAGCGGGTTCATTAGCAGTCAACTCCATCTTCACTTGATGATTTTTTAACTCAGGAATGTTTTTAACATAGGTACGTCTTTTCGATTGAGGACTGTGAAAAAATTATCAACGTGAGGCAAACAAATTTTGTAATTAGACTGCAAGAAGCGTTCGTCTGGGAGACCAGGGTTCGATTCCACGCCATGACATCATACATTTTTTTGTAATTTATCAAAACACGTATTAATATACAGGGTGTCCCATGAAACGAAGACCCCCCCCCCTCTAAAACCGTTATTTCAGTGGTAAAATTAAATTTTTTTTTTGAATCCGCATGTTTATTCCCAAGGACTTCAAATATGACCACGTTGAGCATTGCGCAAATCGTGCGCAATGCACACCAACTTCGTTTTTTCAAATGAGACCCCCCCATTTTTATTGCAGATTTGGATTCTACGCAAAATTTCATGAATTTTTCACTCCTCAAACGATTTTTTGTTTCAGACCCAGCCGGCACAGGAGGCGTCCAAAGTTGCGCAATCGTGAATTTGCGCAATTTGGAATATTTTTGGTTAGTCCAAGTGTGGCACATGACTGCACTATTTTTCAACGCTGATTCACGTGGTGACGTCTGTTTTTCGATTGGTTAAGGTTCTAGTGCAATTCTTGAAGGGTATTAGGTTGAAATTCCCGTTTATGCTGTATTTCCTTCCCCTCCACTCTCTGGGAACTGGAATTTTTTAGAAGGCGATTTTATCTCTTTTAACTCCACCATATCCAGTTCCCAGAGAGTGGAGGGGAAGGAAATACAGCATAAACGGGAATTTCAACCTAATTTCCTTCAAGAATTGCACTAGAACCTTAACCAATCGAAAAACAGACGTCACCACGTGAATCAGCGTTGAAAAATAGTGCTAAGTCATGTGCCACACTTGGCCTAACCAAAAATATTCCAAATTGCGCAAATTCACGATTGCGCAACTTTGGACGCCTCCTGTGCCGGCTGGGTCTGAAATAAAAAATCGTTTGAGGAGTGAAAAATTCATGAAATTTTGCGTAGAATCCAAATCTGCAATAAAAAATGGGGGGTCTCATTTGAAAAAACGAAGTTGGTGTGCATTGCGCACGATTTGCGCAATGCCCAACGTGGTCATATTTGAGGTCCTTGGAAAAAAACATGCGGATTCAAAAAAAAAATTTAATTTTACCACTGAAATAACGGTTTTAGAGGGGGGGGGGGGTCTTCGTTTCGTGGGACACCCTGTATATTAATACGTGTTTTGATAAATTACAAAAAAATGTATGATGTCATGGCGTGGAATCGAACCCTGGTCTCCCAGACGAACGCTTCTTGCAGTCTAATTACAAAATTTGTTTGCCTCACGTTGATAATTTTTTCACAGTCCCCAATCGAAAAGACGTACCTATGTTAAAAACATTCCTGAGTTAAAAAATCATCAAGTGAAGATGGAGTTGACTGCTAATGAACCCGCTTCACACATTATTTTGATGATAAGATTAGCAATGAATGTTAAAAGTTGTCATTAGCGAGATGTAACGGTAAATATTATCGCTACGAGCACTAAACTAGCATAAAAGCGTAGGTCACAGCATAGACCCACATTGGGTCTTATAGCCTGAAGGGAGAGTCCTGCTTGTCCCATTTTGGGTATAGTTGGCAGTCAACGTGTTAAGGAGGGAAACTAATACCATACGAATAACCACCGTTTTGGATCATCTCGATATAAATAATTTTCTCAAGTCAATTTTCCACCAAAGTTTTGTGAATTTATAAAACACTTGATTAAGACAAACTACATTTATTACCAAACACCTACGAATATGGTTCGTTTTACCGCTGAATTTATTCATGTCTTCAACAGCATTCCCTATATTATGATCGAAACCGAACCCCGGTCAGTTTCCTAACTTCCCACAAACGAAGTTCGGGTCGTAACTTCCACTTTTCCAACATTTCCAATCACGAAGTTCGATATTGAATTCGAGATCTACACCAACCTGGTTCTTTTTTTTTTTTCAAAGTTTTTCTAAACCACTAATTATTGGGGAATTGAATACAATTCATGAAATACTCAGTACACTCTATACTCTTTTTTTGTGAACAAAATCACCCAACTCTACCTTCAGTCACACCAAAACCAGTGGTGAGTGAAGTTCATAATATTGATGCCTGAGAATTTGCAGAGTAGTCTTCAGTCCATTTATGCACCTTAATATCCCGAGGAATCTTTTTGGAATTCCAATTTTCCCCTGCAACAGTTTATCCAATTTTGAACCAAAACTGATAGCCGTTGCCGGACTGTAATAGAGCCTCCGAGGTAACTTCTACCCTCATTTCTCACCTAGTAGGCCATTAGTTAGGTTTCCTCGTCAGAGATGGCTCCACTGTCTAAGGCAGTTCAGATCCCTCTATAAAGTGAACCGACTCCACCTTATTCTTTGGTTCTGTTCTTTACGAGAAATAAAATCCTAACATTCCACCGAGGATTTGTCCAAGTTTTCTTCTTATATTCCAACAAAATTGAGTTTATAGACATTTCTGCTGACCCAAACACCTCTAGTGTGGCCCTTGGAAAGATCATTCTTGATCTGACGTACTGTCAGACATACTTGGCCTTTGAGGTACCTTCTGCTCAAATATTCTAAAGATTTGTCGAAATACATCTTAATTAAATAAAAAATTCGAAAAAAACAATTTTTACGAACAAGTGGGAAGTTAAGGGTTAACGTGAATGATCCTACCATACAATAACTGCATTCTAACCTAGTGTCAATGATGCCATTGCTTACAGCAATTAGGTACTAAATTTTCCTTAGATGGAAATATTTTAATCCACAACACAAATTCTTATATGAAAATAAAATAATCGCCCTCAAGGCACCACCCATTGATGTTTAACAAACTTTTCAGCAGGACCAATACACTTTTTTCCTTGATTTTCACCCTGGGACTCAGTCCCCCCCCCCTCCCCTTGGTTTTCCCTTAGTATTGTTTTTACCGTGCTAACTGGGTCGATAGATGTTGCCCAAAGTTATAGATAGGTGGTGCCTTCTAGATAACCCAATTCAAAATCATGTCATTATTATTCAAAACGGAGCTAAGATTGATAAAGAGAAAATATGATGAATCTGAGAACCTAGTCATATTCATTTTCATGTTCAGGCTGAAAAAATTTCGGCTAAAATGAAAAAATAATATTGTTCAATGGAAGCAATTCTAGGAGGAAAATGAGGCCCCCCAGTGGGACTCGAACCTACAACCTTCAGGTCTCCAGACAGGTGCCATTGAGACCAAGTGGGAAAAGGATAGTGGTAGTAAGAGGAAATGGGGGTCCAGGCACAATTGTGACGTCATATTGGAGATTACAACACATCTTGAGAACTCCTATAAAGATAATCAAAATACATCGAATCATACATTTGTTTTCTATAATCATTAGATTATTGCTATTTGAGTTAATTCCCATAGCACAACACTTCAAATGATTGAAGCTCAAATCATAGAACCATATCTATGAAGAAAATTACTCTCTTTCTGAAGGACTGAAGACTTAACTCTACCTCAGTACACATTAATTTATGTTTATTCATGAATTGTTTTCGAATGGTTTCCCAATACAATTACTGAGATGTAGTTTTTGACATTTAGAAGCCATTTAGCCCACCTTGCAAGCTGATCACACCACTATTATTGTAGAAAACGATAAAAATATTAGATCTAATACAATTCATACTTCTCTCGAAAAACATAGTTCAGCAGATAGATCCCTAGTAAGATTAGGTCATAATCTTTCATCTCTAAAATTATTTAAAAAAATAGGTAATAGTTCAGTTTCATAATTTGATCCGGTCATTGCATAATGTTTTCCACCCGTTAAAACTAAGTACTTAGGTCTTTATAATATGAGTAGATGCCTTTGGAACTTTGGACATGTGGTAGGCTCTCCTACTACGGGAACTATTCTAGACTCTGTAGTGCAATAGAAACCAACCAAGTAGATGGAGGAAGTAAAATATAATTTCTTTCCGCATTTCCGCGTTTCACTTTACAAATTTGATTTACGGGTTGTCTCAGCTTTAGTGAATCCCGAAATTCCTATCTTCGCAAAATAAAAATAGAACAAGACCACTGGTGATTTTCATAATTTTTTGCGTGAAATTCAACCATATTTTTGCGCAAAGACCGAATGCTCGACCGTGCGCAATTGACACCACCTTAGTTTTCTTCTCAAAGGAGAGCCCCAATTATTTATTGCTGATCTAGATTTTAGGTGAAGTTCCATGAATTTTTGAACCCCAAATTGCGCACGTCCACGATTTTACCAAAATTAGTTTTTTGAGAACACTCAGTATGGCACATGTTTTTCCATTATTTTACATCTCTGAATCACTCGGTTATAACCATTTTTTAATTGGTCATTTGGCTTTTTTTTTCAATGGCGACCAAAAATTGGGTACTTTTAAACCAAAAAATTGCTTTTTTATTCTTATGAGGCGATAGTAATTATTTAGACTAAATTTCATGAATTGTAATTAGCAATTTAACATTTGTGAACATTCCAGGTCCTACTCGGAACTATATAACACATTGCCTCTTAATTTTCATCGAACATGTGACGACAAATTTTGAGCGTTCAATGAGCCAGATTACGCGCAATAAAAAAATCAAGTAGGAATCAAAAATTCATGAATTTTTAAGTTAAATCCGAATTTGCGAAAACCAAATTTCTAAACAAAAAAAGAGTGTCTTTTGAGACATAAACTTCTGACTAGTGTTCAAAAAAGTTAAATTAGTGATAAATAGGCAAAATTTGACTAAAATTTTATTTTAGTACATTTTGATAATAAATTGAACTTGGAATTTACTCAGGTAAAGAAAGAGGAGGATTTTTTAGATGAAAATGTTTAATACTGTTAAAGGTATCAAGTCCGGCTCGAAACCGGTAAATGATGAAAATTTGGTGGGTAGGATGATTTTCGCAGCCAAAAAAAATTTAGAAACGTTAAATTGTTCGTTCAAGAGAAAATTTATTTGTCAAACTAAATGTACTTCTACTCTATGTAGAAGTTATAGTTGTTACAGTGTCAATCGCGCACAGTTGCGAAATTGTGCAGTGGACAGAAATATCATGGTTGAATTCCTAGCAAAAAAATATGAAGGTTTGGTCTTGATGCATCCGAATCTACCAAGGTAGCGGAAGCTTTGTTTTCACTTTTCAAGGTTGTACAAAAATGTATTCCAAAATCCAAATTTCCACTCATGTTATACGTTTCAGGTGTTTCTGAACGATTTTGGTTCCGGTGTCTGTGTGTGTTTCTCTCAACAAGTCCTTGTAACGAGCAGAACTATTTCCATGAAATTTTCAGGGATTATGCTGGTTAGGGTGTAGATGGTCCAGAATGAAGGACCATCCAATGAGGTATTGGAGATTGATGTTTTCAGATTATCTTCTATTCATAGGATCATCTACACAATCTGATAATGGATACAAGGAAGCTATGTGCCACACCCATTGGGCAGTGTGTAGTGATAAGGAGGGAGGGGGGTTCCATTGAGACTGAGGCTTTGATTTTTCTATTTCCAAAAAATCCCTGTTTATGGCAAAAACGAAATTTGTAATTTTTGTTCGTTTCCATGAAGTTTGCTGGGGATGAGGAGATACTTTTGACTAATATCAAATCAATTGGTAAGATTATGAGGTCTTTCAGTCCTCTACGATGTTGGAGTCACCCAAACAGATGGCTCATAATAATGGTTACCGATTTCAGCGTCGATGAATTGGAAGAGCCGGTAAAACGTGACCATAAACTGGCTACGAAGTGGTTGGGGAGAGGGATAGGCGGTTAAAAGTGGAATGAGAGGAAGTGGTTAGAGGAAGGGGGGTCGGTTTAATAGGGAAAAATTAACAGGGACCGCCCCGTCCTTAAAAAGCCGTTTACAGTTCAGATGAAAAGCGGGAGGTGGGGGAAAAAGCCCTCAAAAATATTTATGGGGAAAAACGGGGAGGAAAAGCTTCGGTCCGTTAACAGCTCCATTATGTCGGCCACTTCATATTACAGGGGCTCCCGACATTCGCCGTTTCATTACTTCCTCTCGATGGGTGATGTGGGGGGTGGGCTATGAGAGGTTGATGGTCGGGTAAGAGCGTCAATATTGGGAGTCAATGGGGGATTGAAGGGAGTCAATTTCCCGAGAAGTTTCGACGGTGAGATGATCTGGTTGTCGAAGACTTGTGTTCAGAAGTTGGTCGGATTGGGGGGTCACGAACGACAGTTCCCGACAGCCTCGGTCAACCGAAATCGATAATTAATTGATCAACTTATCGCGTCGTGATTGATCACAGGCCTGAGCACTGAACCAGGACTTCAGGGTACACAGGAACCACTGAATATTCAAAGGTTCGTCTAATCTGTCTGGTTTGGGATTTGAGACTCGTCCCTTGAGATGAAACCAATTTTTAAACACCCTTTGAACCGAAACAAAATATTTTCGAAAATACTTGAAGTAGCAAGGCATTCAAAAATTGTATTTTCGGGACCCCATTCTCGGAAACTCCCTGATACCATTTTTTAGCCTTGAATTAGATTACCTACCGTTATAAGGACAATAAAAAACAGACAGGTGATTCCTCAAAATCTGAGCTCCGCTAAGTGCACTTAGATGCTGCAATAATCTTATTTTGATACGAATGTGTTTTATTCCCAAAAATGTGATGGCCGATTCGCCAGATTATCTCTTGATAGGCTAGTCCCCAACTCACATTGGTAAGCTAGGTCCCAACTTCCTTCGGTGGGTTGGTATTTCAACTTCCATAGGTTGGTTAGTCTTCCAACTTCCCTCAGCGGGTTATCAACTTCCTTCAGCGGGCATAAACCCCAACTTCCCTCACAGTTTTATCAAAGCCCTTCAGTAGGGTTAGGCCCCAACTTCCCTCAGTGGGTTATCAACTTCCTTCATTGAGCTAGACCCCAACTTCCTTCGGTTGGCTGGTTTCCCAACTTCATTTGGTGGGCTAGACCTCAACTTCCTTCGGTTGGCGGTTTTCACAACTTCCTTTGGTGGGCTAGACCCCAACTTATCTCGGTGGAGATTCAACATTCCTCAGTGATCTAGACATCTACTTCTCTCGGATGTCTAGCCTCCCAACTTCCCTCGGATAGCTAGAACCCAATTTCTAAACCCTGACTTCCCTATTTGGGCATATTCCATCACCCTCCAAAATACGTACCCATGAACCAATAAATGAAGTCAGTTACACATAAAATAGGCTACACCAGTTTTGATTATTGCTGCTTTTTGAACAAAAGTGAGGAACCTTCAGCGGGACTTTTTCTATTATTCATTAATAAAGTAACGTGATTTGTTAAAATTTCATTCGACAAACCGCAATCAAATTTGGTCGAAATCGTTAAGGAATGCAGGAAAAACTAAAGTATCACAATCAGGCACATTGAACATAGGAGTGAACTGAAACTTGTTGTAAAACTATAGTAAACATAAAATATTTCACAGAACAAACACCCTCGTTATACTTTTGGTGCCACCTAACAATCCAAGTGATGTTTTCAGCATGCAAGGTTGTAAAAAATAATGAAATCCACATCCTCCCACTCCCTAAAAAATCAAGTTCCAAATTCAATTACCACCAATCCTGACTTCGAAAAATATGCCAGTTGCTTGAGACAGCATTAGTTGTAATGAATGCCTAACTTCTGTACATATTTTCTATTGCATAATTTTATGTTATTACACAATCTTATTTTTTCCTAATTTTTATTTACGTATTACTAATCTGATACCATCAAATTACAATTTATTTTTATAACTTCCATTCTCTTATTTTGATACATTTTTGAGTTTATTCCTACTTTTGTTGCAATATTGCTTTCAAGTGTTTGGATAGGTTGTACATACTGTCTCCAGCGTTTGTTGATATTATTTGATTTTGTACGTTTCCACTCTTTTCATTGCCTTGAGAAGATGCTCATCAGAGTTTTGTGGTATGCATTGATTGCTTGTACATAATTTTGTGTTTTGGTAAAATTAAGATTATTCTGTAATGATTCTTGATTGTACGTGAAAGGATTGAATCTCTCGAGTTGATGGGGTCTCTACGTTTCGATTTGCCATTTTAGTTTAGATCACGTTTAAGTTTTGGATTAACACACTAAGAAACGCCCACGTCTAAGTATAAGACGTATAAGTTACGTCTGAGTATAAGTTGTAGAACGTATTAACTAATCATAATTCGTCGTTATGACACGACTTTCAGTGCTCTACAATCAAGGTGAGTAGAGGAGAAGTTGAGCTCACGCTGCCGGGTGGGGGAAACGTGACATCACCAAAGTCCCGACCGCCTCGCCACCAGCTGTCTCTGGTACTTCGCTCGGGCGTCCATTGTTTATAAATACATACGCGGTATAATATTATACCGTTTGTTCTGTTTACATTTCGGTTTCTGAGGTTGAACGCAACTTTCTTCAATCCAGAAAAATTTGTAAATATTAGACAATTTTGAGGTATTCTACAGCTCGAGAGATTTATTGAATTCCACCACAACTTGCTGGTTGAAGCATCTACAACATTTTTAAAACGGGAAAAGCGGTAGGGCGAGACTGGCGCGCCGGAGGACTCTGGTGACGTCACGTCCCTTTCCATGGAGCGTAAGCACACCTCCCCTATACTCACCTTGCTCTACAATAGTATTACGATTGGATTTAACTTGTGAACTATCACCAAGCTAACCTCCCTTCGTGGTGTTTCCGAACGGAGCTCCGTTTCCACTCGATACATCGATATGCCAGTCCTGTATCGATTGCTCATTCATTCAATCCATCAAAAAGCTGATACAGAGATCCTATTATATTTCAGTGTTGCCTAATTTGAATATTGGTGTCGCCGCCGACATGCATACATAGCTACTTCCGTATACCTCAATATTTATTTTAGTTTCCTATATAATTTTTTTTTTAATCGTTATCAAGACTTCACCAAAAATTAGTGAAAATCGAATTTGTTGATTCACTGCTCATTGGTGGATTAGTATTGACAACTGCTGATTGTCTGAAAATTTTGATTATACATACTAAAGGCCCGTAGCCAGGACATGGTTTCGCGGGCGATTTCTCCGGTAGAAAACCCCAAATCAAGGTCATTGAAAACTTTCAAACAGAATTTTGTTGCTATTGATTACAGGATGATATTCTAAACTTCATCATCAAATAAATGTTTTAATAGGTACCAATTTCCTGATGACTTTATTATTCTTCCTCATGAGGCTTCCCAATTATCCCAATAAGAGCTAATTACACCTGCCAGGATAAGCCCTACGTCCGGAATTCATCCAAATCCTCTGAGAGTTCTAAAAAATAATCACAATAAAAATGAAGTTTTTCACCGGTCTATCGAATTGGTACATGCAGATATTCGTTCGATACCCTTTGATTGAGCAGATCAATCGAACTGATCTCATCCAGTCAGACGTGTTCAATGTAAGGTTTTTGGAGATCTTAAATGATCTAAAATACCCGATCTTTCGATGGAACAAAAGGCAGGTTCCTACTAGGAGCATTGAAACTCGTAACTTCAGTACCCAGGAAAATTCAGACGATCTGAGTCCTCTTCGTGACATTCTCTACAACGGAGGTAAAAGGATAGCAGATAAAAGAATCCGAACCGCTGAGAAATGATTTTACTGGATGAAAAACAGTACCAAGTTAAGCAAATTTATGTTCCCTTCAATATCTACTACGAGTTTATAAGCACTAGTAAATTATGAAACAACAAACGACGAAGAATATTAAAGCGAAAGTGAGGCGGATTGTTAACCAAGATGCTTCGTCACTGAATAAATCAGATTTTCGAATAAACAATTCTTAATTATTTATTATTTATAATTAGGTCTTTTTAACTAGGTTTTATAACTTTTTTCCCGTCGTTTTCTCCTTTTGGTTTATTATTTTCTATGATGAACCTTTAGAATCGACAAAAAAAAACTCCCCCCACCATTTGAAAATTTCTTGGTTAACGTTTCAATGTGTGTGGAATCCGAAAATAGGATAGACATTTTTCCGTCCGCCCGCCGTACGCGGCACTTTCCTTAGTTACCGTGGACCGATCATGATGAAATTTGATGTATGGGCTCCATTTGGGGTCTAGTTGTGCTCTGAAGCTTTTGTTTTATGTAAGTCACTTCTAAGGATTGAAATTTTGAAAACATCCTCGCTCAAGAAAAGTTTGGTATGAAGGTATGGGTTTTCCATCAATTTAAGATAGTATTGCATTTTTAGAATCGAATAAGACCACCCAGAGCTCTGTAGGACCAACCGTTCGCTCCCTATGAGAACTTAAGAGTTGGACTTACTATGAATCAGAAACACGAGTGTGAATCGCATAAGAGGCCATAATATGCGAAGATTGAAAACACCCTCGCTCAAGAAAAGTTTGGTATGAAGGTATGGGTTTTCCATCAATTTAAGATAGTATTGCATTTTTAGAATCGAATAAGACCATCCAGAGCTCTGTAGGACCAACCGTTCGCTCCCTATGAGAACTTAAGAGTTGGACTTACTATGAATCAGAAACACGAGTGTGAATCGCATAAGAGGCCATAATATGCGAAGATAATATTATTATCTTCGCTCAAATTTTAGCTGATCGAAATTCGATCGCTGTTTGTTTATTCGAGTTGTACTCAGTTTTGCGTCCTTAGCAACCAGTAATAATAAACCTTGTGTAATAATTTGCAGCTTTTGTGTACGGATTTTGGATTGTACTGATCAAGAATAATCGCTTGTATATTTCAGCGAAATAAAAAAAAAGCTGCAAGTTATTACACAAAGGTTTTTCTATATACGAGTAGATCACTCGTCTGCAAAGAACACGGCTTTGCCATTCTCATCATCTACCAACCGTAGATACTACCTACTTTCCACATACCTACTTCACAATCAAGTTTATTTGGAAGAAATAAATGTTTCCCACTTAGTTCGAAGAAACAGAGAGTTGAGGTTCCCCTGATTATTAGGCAATTCGATTACTGGTTGCTGGAAAAGTCTTTTGTTTTTGTTTGAGTTGTGAGCCTGATGCTATATTTTTTTATTTTGAAAGTTTTCGACTTTCTTTACAAATTTAATGAGAACCAGATAATGAGATGAGTTGGTTGGTGCTCTCTCCTCATGCTGCCGTTGAACCCTTATGAAGGGTATAATATACCATATTATATTTTCTTTATTACTATATTTATATTTTTTATACCATATTTATATTTATATTTTTTATTTATATTTATATTTATATTCTTATACCATATTTATATTATTTTATATTACCAGAAAATATATTATATTTTCTGAAAGCTGAGCGGTAACAGCGTTTCTTTCTGGATGACCCCAGTCTGGATATTTGACAAGTTCTTCATACCGTAGATCGATACAGACAACATCTTATGCTACATGTAACGCCGTTTTTGAAAGCTGTCCGTTAAAGCTGCAGTTTCCAAGTTCTACTAGGGTGGATTCCCGCGATCTATCGCCTTAACGTCTTCTCCAGAGTCACCAGGAAAGTCCGAAACGAGGCGGTCGCTGTGGCGTGGAGGGTTAAACCTGCTTCCTCCTTCCTTCCGCCACAAGGCCCCGTCCGCACCTCGAAAATCCGTCGAGAGAAATATCACCGGCCGTAAATCACGCGATATTGGGCAAATCTACTGATAAAACGTGACAGTATCATTATACGACGCTCAATTTATTACTGGCCGCCCGGGCGGGCCGAAACGGGTTAAAATGTATATTATGGTTTTATCAGGTGCGGCAGATCTGTCGCGGGTTGGTGCTCAGGTGTCCACCTTTCTTGTTAATTTGAGGATTAAAGGTACGGTGATAATAAAGTATATAATTTATTACTATTTAATTCGAACATCGATATCACAATCCCATAAGAATTACGCCAATGTTACCTTTTTAGCCTCGGATATTAGTCGTATTATAAGTAGGAATTTTAAATGAGACCTTATTTATAAAAATCCTCTACAAGGCAAAGTTTCATAAAGTACCTATAAGGGGATAAACATATGTATAATGAATAGTAATGCATGAGTACTCATTGTAATACCTCAATTGTGCTTCCGAGTCTACCAAGGTACCGGAAATTTTTATATGTTTATTTCGCGACAAAATTTGTCGGGTGCTTGCAAAAAGTGACCAAGTGACATTTTCTCGAAATCGAGGTTTTGATGTCAGGTGATAGAAAATAACGTTGCCTACGTAATTCTATGAGTTTAAAATGATTATTTTCATTATTTAAAAGAATATGAGGGTAATTCAATTTTTACTGCCGAAAAATGTAGCAAATCGTGACCAAGTGGCACTTGAGCACGATTACCTGGGAAAACTTAGTCATCGGAATGAGTAAATGCGTGCTGCAAAAACTGACCATTTTCCAGAAGATATTTTTTATGGGCAAGAAAAGACGTAAAAGGAGTTGTTTTCCATACCGGTAAAATTGACCAAATGCCAACCGATAAGTTTTTCCAGGGAAGAAAAGTGATGCCATCTAAGAAGTCGATCTTGGAAAAAGTGACAAAGTACCAGAAAGGCGAAGGTTATGGTTGAAACAAATGCTTGGTGCGTGAATATGTTCACTGGAAAAACTGACCAAGTGGGAGATAGTCACTATTTTTAAAATTTGAACTAGGAAAAACAATGGCTTCAAGCAGGGAACAGTTGATCAAATACCACATGATCAAACAATTCCAGGCTGCAGGTTTACCTTCAGCAGTGAAAACCAAGGAACGCGCCCCAGAGCCAAGTTTTTCCGAAAATGACGAAGACATGGAAAAGTAAAGCTCCAATTTTACAATTCAACTTCAAAAAATAATAATTTTTCCTTGATTCTCAAAGAACTCAAACTTTTTTTTTAAATAAGTTTTTGTACAATAAAGTTTATATTCGAATTGATATCATTCAACTGCTCAGTTTTTTTCAGTTATTAGGACGTCCCACAGTAAGACTTTGGCGTCCTTATGCGATCGATCTGGGGTGGAGGAGGTCAACACTCAACAGAAAAGAAAAATAACCACACAGTAATCCGTTTTAGACCATTCTGAATCCAAATCCGCAAAAAAAAACCATAGGTGAATGTCTGTGTGTGTGACAAAATCTTGTGTCGTCTGCCCAGGCCTCTATTTTCAACCGATTTTCGTGGTTCTTATTTTGTTCGACGCGGAAAACTATCTAGTTGTGCACTACGTCACCAGAATTTCGAATTTTTCTTTTTAAGGGGAGGGGAAAAGGGGGGGGGGTTAATGCTCAAAAAAGTGCGTTATTGGGCCTAATATTGTGAACTCTACCCAGGCCTCAATTTCCAACCGATTTTCGTGGTTCTTTTTTTATTCGACCTATCTAGTTGTGCAATACTCACCGGAATTTCAAATTTTGAATTTTAAGGGGGGTAAAGGGGGGGTTATTACTCAAAAACATGCGTTTGCGGGCATAATCCTGTAAAATTTGCCCAAGCCTCTATTTCCAACTGTTTTGAGTGTTTCTTTTGTTCGACTCATAAATCTTCCAAATTGCACACTATTTCACCAGAGTATCAAAATTCGCATGAGGAGGGGGTGAGTGGGGGGATGGAATTCACAAAATATCCAATTTTTCAATATTTCAGTTCCTTTATAGCTTACCTACTAATTGTATCTAAGCTTTGAAATTGAGAAAAAATTCTCGTTATACCTCCGGATTTTCATGAATTATTCTCTGTCCCACCATGGAACTAATAGTGCCAGGGCACCATAAACCGCATATTTCATGGGTTTTTAACAGTTTATTTCGTGTTTCACCTTGAATACGGAATTGAACTTCAACGGACTGCCTACCAAAACAAATAGATGAAAGTTCAACGTTACGAAGTATTACCGCTTTGGTGCCAGACTGGCACCATTGCCGAGGGGGGGGGGGGGGGATTCGAATTCGCATGTTGGGTGTCGTAGATCATGGTTTTAAAATGCTCTTTAAATTCGAGGCTCCCATGCCGCTAGAAGTGATATGGTGGATAAGGGTGAGGGGGGGGGTCACTATTTCTTGCCTAAAATACCTAATAAATTACATCGAGTGAACCGTTTTTCCCCTAACCAAATGGTATTAATTGACCCAATGCTTATCGAATGGGACGTCCCCTGCAATGCATGCATTACTAAACAAAATGTTTTTTAATGTTGACGTACAAATTTTAGTAAAAACCTAAGATAGGATTCAAGCCTGCGATGGTGAGTGTTCTACGAAAAAACGAGAGGGCTGAAAGTTGCACTCTCAAGAGAAGCCACTCATTCCACTTCAATTTCATGTTGTTGTTGTAGTGGTCGATTTTTTTTTCTCCTAAGATTGGCATCCCAAGTTATGAAGCTACAGTCTAGCATCGTTTTGATAGAGTTTTCCACCGTTTTTCCTCAAAATACGAAGTTTTCTCAAACGCTGATCAAGTGCTGTTCTGAGGCCAGAGTTTCCCGGTAAAACTGACCAAGTAAAATTTCGAGAATTTTAGGGCTTTCTATAGTAATTTCTAGCCAATAACGATAACCACGCCTCGATGAGACTTCAATTTGACGAAACATAAAAAATCATGATGATTATTATTGAATAATCACCATGCGACCCGATTTGCAGGAATGATCAAGTGAACCGTTTTCCTGAAAATTTCCTGGAAAAAATGACCAAGTCCTAATGTTCTAGAAAAAGAACTATTATGACAAAATGACGTGAAAAATTCATTAATTTCGAATACAATAAGCATTCAGAGGTCCCTAGGAATATGGTATAATAGTTTTTGAAGTTACAGACTGTTTTTTATATGCTAATTTTCTGACTGGAAAAAGTGGTAAACTTCAGACGGCTCTCCTGAAAACTAGCGAAATGTCACTTGGTCACTTTTTGCAATCACCCGACGAAATGTTCACATGAAATTTGAACATGGTAACGCTTTCGTGAGTTATGACAAAATGAACGAGAAAATTAAGAAAATTAAAATGTGAAAAATGAACGTGGTGACGCTTTTGGTTTATCATTTTCAATAATAAACCTTTGGAATCGACCATGAAAAAAAAATTTTTAACACCCCATCAAAATTTGTTGGTACACGTTTCAGGGTACGTAGAATCCAAAAATCGAATACAAAAATTCCCCACTTAGCATTGACCGATTTTGATGAAATTTGGTATGTAGGCTCCATTTGGGGTCTGGTTGTGCCCCGAAGATTTTGGTTGATGTAGGTCACTTCTAAGGGTCGAAAAATAAATTTTGAAATTTTGAAAATGCCTAACTCAAAAAATTTTGATATACAAGTATTTTTTTCCATCAATTTAAGATAGTATAGAATTTTTAGAGACCACGCGGAGCTCTGTAGGACAAACCGTTCGCTCCCTACGAGAATTTAAGGGTTGGACGTACGATAAATCAGAAACACGCGTGTTAATCGCAAAAGAGGCCTAATCTCCGTTCAAATTTTAGCTGATCGATGTTTTTCTTCATGTTGGATGGTTGGTGGCTTTGCAGACGAGTGATCTATATAGAAAAATCATAAACCATTGTGTAATAATTTGCAGCGTTTTTGAGTCGTGTCGTGATGATCGGACGCGGAGGTGCGATTTTCAACGTGACGTAACGGTCAAATGTGACATAGCTTTCTAGTATCCATAACCCGATTGTATGGATGATCCAATACATGTAGCTAATCTCTAAAGATCAGTCTCTAAGTACCTTGCACTACCTACTAGCGGACAATTGCACCGTAACTCGCAGAATCCCTGAAAATTTCATCGAATTCGGGTGAAAAATGTAGAAGTTATCGCTGTTACAAGGTTTCTGCGTTTGCGCATGCGCACAGGTACCTAATAGTTCAAGGACAATGGTTTTCATAGGGCACCATCTTCATCCCAACCTGCACAGTTCCTGGAAAATTTCATCGAAGTAGGACCATAACTTCACATAGTGCCTGTTACAAGGGTTTAATGACAGACACGTCACTAAAATTGTGGAAAATCTGAAACGTAAACGCGAGTGAAATTTTTGGATGTTGAGAACTTTCTTTGACCTTCAAAAGTGAGAACAACGTTTCCGCCACCTTGGTAGAACTCAACGCAAGAGCATTTACGTTTTAGGCCTTCCTGAATAATTTTGGTTCCGTGTCTGTCTGTCATGAAACTTGTAACGATCAAAACTAAACGATGGAATTGTCCGATTTCGATAAAATCTTCAGGGATGTGACAATTGGCGTATAGATGGTCCCCAATGAAAATCATCGCTCCGACTGACAGTAGCCACTGCGCATGCGTAAACGTGAATTCCTTGTAACATCCATGATTCCTACATTTTTCATCTGAATTTGTACATTTTCAGAGATTGTGTGGATTAGCGTGCAGATGCATGAAGATAGCGCAAGTTACTCAGAAATTAATTATTTGACATTATCTATTATGCATCGGAGTTATGGATACGAGGAAGCTATGTGCCACACCCACTTGACAAACTTTTATATGTGAATGCTTTCACTGTTCGTGCCCTACTCACTACCTACCCCAACTTTCTTCCATTTTCATGAAGCGCGATCTTTCCTCTACGCTCAACAAATTCAACATGTTTTGGTTCCTTACTTTCAATAATGAGCCTTTGGAATCGAGCAAGGAAAAAATATTACCCCCTCCCTCCCTCATAATTTGCAGGGTTGATTACAAGGTACGTAATATCCAACAATCTAATAAAAATTTGTCCGCCATTCTCGGCACTTTCCTTAGTTCCCATGGACCGCTTTTGATGAAATTTGGTATATGGGGTAATTTGGGGTCTAGTTGTTCCACTAAACGTTTGGTTAATTATAAAAAGGTTTTGATTTTTGATCAATTCAAAATAGTATGAATTTTTAGAATCGAATAAGACGACCCGGAGCTCTGTAAGACAAACCATTCGCTACCTATGAGAACTTAAGGGTTGGTCTTACAATAAATCAGAAACACGAGTGTGAGTCGATTTTTTTCCTTTATTAAGGCACATGCAACTTTTAAGTGGTCATGGGTGCCAAATTAAATGGTTACATTAAATTATTGATTAACAGTCGAAAAAGTGAGAAAAACAAAAGCTTTTACAGTTTGTAGAATAGTGACAAAGTTCTCAATTTATCGAAGATAACGTTCAACCAAGCTGAATTGTTACCCAGGAGCTCTTCTAAATTCTTCGGTGTTTCGGATGGGAGGTTGATGAGAATTTGGCATTCAGTCGGCAAGTGGGTAACAGTCAGAGGGCATATACAGGTCGAGCAGTTGGGGGGAGGTGTTGCTTTTCGTTCCATGAGGTGGACATGCGTTAGGCGGGTATGTCCTATCCGGAGGCGAGTGAGGACTACTTCCTCCCAGCGTCGGTTAATCACAGTACCATCCGGATGCTTTTTCGTACGACATGACGACGACCAATTCTTCACAGCCCATAGCTTTTGGTGACCCATGATCTGCCATTCGGTTCTCCAACTGTTCCAGTCTTCTCAATTTATTGGACATTGGTAGTCAGGGCATACATGCGGAAATGTGGAAGTGGGCTCCTGCAATTTTTGCACAATTCGTTCAAATTTCAGATGATCAAATAAAATCGGTGTTTGTTTCTTTGAATAGAATTTCGTGTTGCACTCAGTTGTGCTTTCGACGGAAGCCTTCCGTAGCAACCAAGAAACAAATTTCGATATGAATATGAGGGCACTCGAAGATCCTAGATAACGATTTTCACTGTTGAATTCTTTCTGTGAAAATAAAATGTATAGTGAACCTTGAGCGAAAATATTGTTGAAAGGTACTAATACTGGAAATTTGAACTTACAAAAAATAATGAACCTTTGTGTAATATTTTCCAGTGTTTTTTAGGTACAAAATTATGAGCGCTCAGACGATGACTGGGGACATTTTCAAATTTCCGAATATGTATTTCCCCTGAAGTTTGGCCGGAAAAGAAAAGACTGAAGAAAAACTCGGCGCTTTGCGCCTCGGCGGGGGGCTCCGCCCCCCTGCACCCCCCGGTTTATTTCTTTTTCCATACTCTGTATGAAATCATAGGAACACAGAATGTGTTTTTGCGATACTAGTCATCCGTTAAATAAAAAACAACAATAATAAATGTGGAGTTGACATTAACATGACAACCAATAAACATATCACCAGATGTTTTTTCTGTCGCTTTTTCGTGACGATTTTTTTTCGGTAGGTCATCGCAAAAACACATTCTGTGTTAAAAAATCGGTTGTCGGATGAGTTCGGTAGAATTTGGCAGAGCATGTCGGGTATTGTGTGAACAATTCGATCGAATTACGTTCAAATTTGGACTTTTGTTGCCCACCCGATGTCGGCCGAACTTCACCGACTGAATAATCGGCCGAATTCCGGCTGCACGGAGGCTTCGGTGTGAGGAAGTTCCCGAGTTTCCACACGTACTATTCAAGCCCACCAGCTGGTGATCCCTCGACTCCGGCGAATGGCTTTGGAGCGGGCGCGGCGCTCCTGACCTCTGCCTGCTCCCGCGCGAAAGGGAGCGCCGGCGGATCGATCGCTCTCCTCCCGCCGCCCTCGCGCTCAGAGGACCCCTACCGCCGCCCACCCCTCCACCCCCTCGGTGACCGGTAAACAGCGGTAATTCGTCTCCTCTCCCCGCCAGGATATCCCGTGGGAACCCCCACATGCTTCTTCACTCTTTGTCGCTACATTCAATTAGTTTTTTATTTATAAGAAAAACCTTTTTTATATTTTCATATTTTGGGATTATGGATTTCATTCAAGCCTTCCACCTAAAGAAAAAAATTCCCCTTGTAACGAGGAAAATCTAAATGGATCAACAAAACATTGTGGAAAAAAAATTACACCGGAAAAATCCTGCAAATAATTTTTCTAGTATTTATTATTTTTCGGTAAAAGCCACTCACCTGTACAGAAAGTGGCATTTCCATCGGCCAGTACTGGTGCATTTTTGGCTCATTATTTTCAATAATGAACCTTTGAAATCGACCAAGAAAACACATTTTTTAACCCCCCTCAAAATTTGTTGGTTTACGTTTCAAGGTACGTAGAATCAAAAAATCGAATAAAAATTTGGCCGTCCGTCCGCCGTACGCGGCACTCTCCTCAAATAGCATTGACTGATTTTAATGAAATTTGGCATGCGGACTCCATTTGGGGTGTAGTTGTGCCCCGAAGCTTTTGGTCGATGTAGGTCACTTCTAAGGGTTGAAATTTTGAAAACGCCCTAACTCGAAAAATTTAGATATTAAGGTATGAATTTTTATAATTTTTAGAGACCACGCGGAGCCCTGTAGGACCTACGATAAATCAGAAACACGAGTGTGAACCGCAAAAGAGGCCCAATCTCCGTTCATTTGAACGAAATGCGATCGGTGTTTTTCTTCATGTTGGTTGGTGGTAACAATGGCAAAGCCGTGTTCTTTTCAGACGAGTGATCTAATAATAAAAATAAATAATAAATAAAGAAAATAATAAACGTTTTTTGTAATAATTTGCAGCTTTTTAACTTTATGTTCATGATCGTTACATCATAATAGGGGTCTCACAGAACAGTTGAATCGAGACAAACATTTCTTTGCTGTCGTAATTCTTATATGAACCCGTTTTTTGGTTTATTATTTTCAATAATGACCCATTGGAATCGAGCCAGAAATAAATAAACATAAACAATAATTGTTATTTCTGGCTCTGGGTAAATTATTTACCCCTCCCCTCAAAATTTGATGTTTTACTTTTCAAAGTACGTAGAATCCGACATTTTCCATCCGTCCGCCGTACGCGGCACTTTCCTCCCATGGACCGATTTGGTTGATATTTGTTATATATAAATATATTTATGCTCTATTCGGGGTCTAGTTGTGCCGCGAAGCTTTTGGTTGATGGCAGTCACTTCTAAGGGGTGAATATTAATGGTTGAAATTTTCAAAAGTGCCCTAGCTCAAAAACTTGCGAAATAAAGGTATAGTTTTTTCACTAATTTAATTAATTTAATACCCACTCGTAAATTGTTATTCCTCCCCTATTTTCAGTACACCATATTTTCAGTATACCTACCAACATACTGTATGCACCGGGTATGTTTTGAAGATGTTAGGAGTCCATATTCATGTCCTACTCGTCTCCATGAACTCATAGACTACCCACTCGGCTATTGCTTTGTTGGGTACAACAAATATACGAGGTTTTTCATTATTTACATAAATTGTTTTTATTCTTTACAATTTACTTACATTTTTCCATTTCTGAAGTAGTATTTATATCAGAAATTTTGTGATGAATCCGAGTATACCATAATGTTACGATGAGTATACTAATGAATATCGAAAATCCTTCAAAATTTCAAATTTGAGCACCGGTTCTTGAGAGAAATACTAACCCGGAACGAGGAATGAAGGGCGACCGACAGAAACTCCCTCAACGGTTGGTCCCACAGAACTCTGGGTGGTCTCATTCGGTTCCACTTCATTCAATCAGTTCCTTCTCCATGAACCTATATTTTACCTCCGTTGCGGGATTTTCCTAATGCACTTCCTTCAAGCCTCTCATATCCGAATAATCCTTTGTAATGGAGGAAAACCTTGAAGCTCCGCAAATATTAGAAAAGAGGAATAGAACGGAAGAAAGAGATAAAAATAATTCGAGTGGTAAAATGGCTTTCTATAAAAACGATGAAAACCACTGAATCTCAAATAAAACGAAAAAATACCGTTATTGTGAACGATCGATCACCGAACACCCTGTGGTTCTGCACTTCTCGATCGAATGAGACCATCAGCAGCAGTATACAACTGTACAACCGACCGTCTGCTCCTCCTGAGGTTTAATTGAGGGTGAAAAGGCTTCTCACTGCTTATCCTTCCACATAACAGATAAGATGATACATGTTTTGGGATCGAGTGTGAGTTTTTTAGGAACACGACGACATAATTGGTGAATTGGTGACTCATCACCGTCATCGTTACTAAATGTTCCTGATGTGTATGTTCCTACACCAATCAGTAATATCTCAAAAATCGATTCTTCAACTAATTTGCAAAAACATTTCCCTCTTAGCACTTTTTTAAAGCTCTTCTTAAAATGCCACTTTTTTCATCAGTAGTAAGGTGTAAAAATAATCTTCGTCCCATGACCGGAAAGATTAACTTTTTCTTCGCGCCTAAGGGTGGTTTCAAGTTTGTCAATTTTCGCTGAAATAACACGTTTGTCGCATTCAAACACCATTCCCTCAAAGTAAACCTAAAAAATGAGTTACCTTTGGAAAGCTGGTGAAACATAATGTTTTAAGCTTTTGAGGGTCTCTGAAGAAGATTATGTTTCAGCAATAAAAATTCACCAAAACGTTTGAAAAAAAATGACAATATTCAAAGTTTTATTTGAAAAGACTATCCTAGTGTATATTTGCCTCAACAAGAGCTTATCGTGTTGAAAATTTAACGCTCTTCCCAACAGGGTAATCAGATTTAAATTTGCATGGAAGATTAGGGCGTAATGACTATTGTTGCGTGGAAGAACACCCGAAAAAGTTGGCATTTCAAGCGGAGTGAAAAACAGTACTGAGAGGAAAAATTTGCTGCAAATCAATGATTGTAGAATCGATTTTTTACGTATTGTTGATTGATTTTGGGATACCTTGTGTATTTATACAATTTTTCGTTGTAGGGGTGTATGATGTGACCATATTTTTGAGTAGAGAATTTTAGAGTCTGTTTTTTATGTCTTTATTGGGGTAAATGTTTCGACGTACACCTTCGCCTTCTTCAGCGTTCATAAAACTGACCTGGTACTCGTCCCGTGGGCTGTTACATTTTCGTTTCGTCCAATTTCAGTAATGTTGATGTCATCCATTCATCAACTCTACTCGTTTTGTGTTTCCACGTCATGTTCTCCATCTCATCTATTTTGAACCTCCATATCATCAGTTTATCAAATACATAGTAGCAGTTGTTATACTTGAGAATTGCTTTGGAAAAATATGTTCAAAATGGGTAATTTTTTCCAAAAAGTGAATTTGTCGATTTGAGGCTGTGTATTGAGCCTCAAACTCGCAAAACTACTGATTTTAGAAAGAAGTAAAGAAGGGGAATTTGAATCGGTTGTAATCAGCTTCAATTAAAACCTGAGTCATAGATACTTTTATCAACAATGGTTAAAAATCAGTATAAAAATATTACCTACTTTAAGAATAGAAGGTACTTTAACATCAGAAGTTTTCCGCAAACCAAAAAATTCAATAAGAACGAAATTGAGAAAACTCGGATTTTAAACAATACAGACACTTCGTAGGGATTGTCTAATCTCTTCTGTTTACTAGAAAATCTACAAAAAAGGATGAAAAAGACCGTGTTGTCATGCTGAAATGTTGGGAAATCAGTGTTGTTTTGATGGAACCCCTTTTTCTTCCAGACACAGTTATCTGAGAGATAGCTACCCAAGAGGTATCTACCTGAGAGGTAAAATTAATGAAATTTAATGTTGATCGATAAACAGCAAGTGTGATGATCGACCCAACAAATAGATAATAGACCTATTAATAGATCAGATAATAGATCTATGATCATTGTAATGTAATTAATACTGTTTTCCCAAGGCTGTTGTATCCTAGTATTGATGTAGCTGACATAATGTTTTAATTTGATTGACGCTGATGTGATGCTCACACAGTAATACATCTTTTGAGCCTTGAGGAAGGCGATAAATTCACCAAAAGCTCGGCAAAAGAGGAGTTTGTTTCTGAGAACCCCATTCCCAATCAGTTGACTGATAATTGATTGATAAACGCCTTGACAAACTTGTCCGCTCGGTACAGGAAACCCCCTTTGTTGACAGGGGGTCCGGTGAAGCCGGGGTCGCTGCGGCGCGCGTTCTTTGATGACGGGATTCGAACCGACTCCTGCGGGAGTCGTAGGTTCGATTACCGCAGCCGAGGTTCGTGAGTTTGTTCGTCCGGAACTCATCATTCCCCTTGTCCTAACCCAGCGGAAGCTTCCCAATGGGAAGCCATGATCAGAACAAATTCTGATCTTCCCTTCGGAAGACAGCTGATGACGTCCGCGACGCCAGGAATGGCAGACGGACGAAAATCCAACCTGAAATGGTTGTTTACTTTACTTTTTCACTTTACTACCTAGGTGATATATTCCCAATTGATAAACGGGCCCTTAGTGTGGATCACACTGTGAGAAGTTAACACATTTTGGTTTATCATTTTCGATAATGAACCTTTGGAATCGACCAAGAAGAAGAAAAATTTAACACCCCCTCAAAATTTGATGGTTTACGTTTCAAGGTACGTAGAATCCAAAAATCGAATAAAAATTTGGCCGTCCGTCCGCCGTACGCGGCACTTTAGCCACTTAGCAATGACCGACTTTGATGAAATTTGGTATGTAGGCTCCATTTGGGGTCTAGTTGTGCCCCGAAGATTTTGGTTGATGTAGGTCACTTCTAAGGGTTCCAAAATCCATTTTGAAAACGCCCTAACTAAAAAATTTTTATATAAAGGTATTTTTTTCCTTCAATTTAAGATTCTATAGAATTTTTAGAATTTTTTGAAACCACCGGGAGCTCTGTAGGACAAACCGTTCGCTCACTACGAGAATTTAAAGTTTGGACGTACGATAAATCAGAAACACGAGAGTGAATCGCGAAAGAGGCCTAATCTCCGTTCAAATTAAAGCTGACCGAAATGCGATCGATGTTTTCCTTCATGTTGGATGGTTGGTGGCTTTGCAGACGAGTGATCTATATAGAAAAATGAAAAATAATAAACCATTGCATATATAATTTGCAGCATTTTAGAACTCTCTTGACAATAATTTTTTTTTTTTTCACTACCCATTATTATTATCATTTTGTTTCTTTTTGCTAAATTGTATAACTTTCTATGTGCTTTGGATTCTAATTTATGCCACTTGCCTAAACAAGGAACCGCTTATCACTCAGGCAAATTTTCTGATTCTGATGGAATAACCAGCTCTTATTTCTACCGAATGATTGAACATAATTTGAAGTTATAAATTAACTAAATATGTGTAGATATGAATGGGTATGGTTCAATAACAAATCGGAGTGTGGTTTATATGGATAAACTCTTTAATCGTACATAGGTTCGGAATGAAATGAAAATGGATTTTGAGTATCGAGGGAAACCGCAAAATATTCAATAATGTGAAGAGATCAGGAGCAAGGCAGGAAAGTGACTGACTTCCGAGCTAGTTCCCAGTCTAGGATCGCAGCGACGCCTCCACAGGCATAGTTCGCGGA
This sequence comes from Apolygus lucorum, assembly GCA_009739505.2. Lineage (NCBI taxonomy): Eukaryota > Metazoa > Arthropoda > Insecta > Hemiptera > Miridae > Apolygus > Apolygus lucorum. The sequence continues at coordinate 22,873,768 of CM019179.2, forward strand.
GCAGTTCGTGGAACTGTTACACTCTTCTGACATAGAATGCTGAGAGAAATGAACGAACGCTTCATAGCTTTATTTTGTGATTAAAATCTCAAGAAAAACGCAAATATATAACAAAGTGAACTATTTGTGAGGCAATAATAAAATACGAATGAAGGATGGATGTTACTGGTTCGGAATATGATGCAGGAAGTTGTGAGCTGTACAGTCTATCTCGTATCCCTTGTGCAAAATACTCCCCAAATGTGTCCATTCCCTGTGCGAAAAAGGGTAAGTGAATGAGATTGTTGCAGAATTTCCATTGCGCGCCGCGTAGAACTATAGCGATTACTTCACCATCGCAGGCGAGGGGTGCCCCGCGATCTTGGTCACATACGCTTCCTACTTTGGCCCTCGTTGTGAAACACTTGGCTTTCGAAATTTCGATTTGTTCCAGCCTCAACCCGCTACAAGGTTCATTCGGTGAGCACAGAAACTTCAAAGATTCGAAGCACGTGGTCAAGGGAGTGGAGTAAACACGGTATTGAACTTTGAAGTAATCTGTTTCCAGTGGCTGCGGGTTGTTGAAAGACTTCCTGCCAAACGTCCCGACCCAACAGGTAGTCCGTGCAAATCTGGGTAGACTCTGATCCGGAAACACCCAAGGACGGATTTTTTGATTTTTGTAGTCTACAGCGATCGGCATTATTCCGATGTAAGGCACGAGTGGGAAAATCGGGACGGTCACTTCCAAAATACTCACGTCCCAATCGATTTTGGATGGAGAACACTGCCGATTGACCGTCACATTTCTCTTGTTCACCTCCCGCACACCGCGTACACCTTCGACGTCGTAAATATTTAGCTGTGATCTAATCAAATGGTCTTCGAACAAAAAATGTGTGGCGAAAGCAATGTACGATCCTTTTTCGTATTTTATGAAGAAAGCGACACGACAGTTTGATAGAATAAACTTCTCGGAGATTATGTTGCCGATAGCTCCTTCTTGATGTTCTGGAACTACCAAAAAGACAATCCAATTGAACGCCAAACGTGGGGCGTAAATAAGACCTGCAACAAAAAAATACGACTTCGTTCATCTTTTATACACGTGTTTACGTCTTAAGGGCAACAAATTTTTCTATTCAATGCAAAATTACATCACAATAATCCTAAGAATATGCCCTCTCCCTTCTATAACTATTTCAGCGTTGATCTGTTATTCACTTTTCTGCTTTTATGTGGTTTAATAACTCTTTCTATTATGCAATTCTCTTTATCCTTTTCAATTCCCTTCATTATAATATAATGAAATTAAAATATTATTTTTTAAACGCTGCAAATTATTACACAAAGGCTCATTATTTTTCTGAACAGACCGCCGCGCAAACCGCGCGCAGACCGCGCGCGTTCTTTGCGCGCTCGCTGCAAAGAACACATATTTGTCATTGTCACTACCTACCAACTATATTTTAATTTCACAATCAAGTTTATTTTGAAGAAATAAATTCTTCACACTCAACTAGAGTTGTGGCTGCCTTCGTTGTGAAATTTTATTACTGGAAGCTAAGGACGCAAAACCGGTTACAACTCGAAGAAACGAACAACGATCGCAGCAACGATGATGGTCAGCTAAAATTTGAACGAATATTGAGCCTCATTTAAGATTTCTGATTTTTCGTAAGTTCAACAGTTAAGTGCTCATAGGAAGCGAACAGTTGGTCCTACAGAGCTCTGGGGGTCTCATTCGATTCTAAAAATTGAACTGAAAAACTGAAATACTGAAAAATTGAGTGACTGACAATAACCGAAAGCTTAGGGGCACAACTAGATCCTACTTTTTTAGTTACTTTTTTTTTCCTTGGTCGATTCCAAAGGTGCATTACTGAAAATAATAAACCAAAATCAGTCACATGCTTTAAAATTTATTGAAATTGATCATTTTAATGCTTTATGCTCAGCATGACTGATTGAATGAATTTTTAACGAATTATAATTTTTGAAGTAGACAATTTGTACTCCTTTGATTCATCAAAACGCTGCAAATTATTACACAAAGGTTTGTTATTTTTCTATATAGATCACTCGTCTGCAAAGAACACAGCTTTGCCACTGTCAACACCTGCCTACCACGTACCTACAGCAATCCCATTCTGGTCAGCTAAAATTTGAACGGAGATTAGGCCTCTTTTGCAATTTACACTCGTATTTATCGTAAGCCCAACCCTTAAGGCTAAATGTCACCATGTTTTAGTGTGATTCTGATATAAGAGATGGCAGCACCATCGGTGCCAAATTTCGTTTACTTCTCATTTGAGAACGGATCGAGATATTTTAGTTCCGCAAACGGATTTCTCTTCAATATCACCGTAGAGGGAGATCAGAATTTGTTCTGATGATTTCGCTCATGGCTTCCCAAACATCACCGCCCTGGGTTGGAACGAGAGATTGCCGATCGTCTAATAGACAGAAAACTTTCTGCTGGCGACCAGACTCGAACTCGCATCCCCGCTAGACGGTTCTTATCTTATCACCGCAGTCGGGTACACTGTCCACTAGACCACCGACGCCCACAAATGGGGAGGTCCGATGCGATCCATGTGTCACGACGTCAGCAATGACGAAGCATATGAATTCAGTAATTGATACAAGTAACTCAGCTATGAATATAGTAAAATTCAATACTATCTTAAATTGATGAAAAAACAATACCTTTATATCAAAATTTTTTGAGCTAGGGCGTTTTCCAAATTTCAACCATCATTTTTCTACCCTTAGAAGTGACCGACATCACCCAAAAGCTTCGGGGCACAACTAGACCCCAAATGGAACCCGTATACTAAATTTCATCAAAATCGCTCTATGCCAACAGAAGAAAGTGCCGCGTACGGCGAACAGATGGAAAATTTTTTAATCGATTTTCGGATTCTACCTAACTTGAAACGTAAACCAACAAATTTTGAGAGGAGGGGGGTAAAAAGAAATTTTTTTCTTGGGCGATTCCAAAGGTTTATTATTGAAAATAATAAACCAAAATCTGGCTCCTCGTCTGTTCATTCAAAGATTGGATTGGCCTCTCGTTTAGTTTGAATTTCCGTACGTTTCCGTTTGATATACGAAGTATTTGAACAAATCCTGCTCTCTAATTTGAGAGGTATTTTGCCCTAATTGGTGATAGAATTGGATCATAATGGGGTACCTGTGTGTGATCCTAGGGAACTCGGGGTCCGGTTTTATCTGCACAGTCCCGAAAAAAGGCATTATCTCCTTCTAGTCTCACTTGTCACTATCTTCCCATTAGAAGTTGTACTATCCCCCCCCCCCTCATTCGCCTGTGGATAGTTTTTAATCATGTTACTTATATTACTTCCGATCTACCAAGCAATATTTTTACTTTCCACTTTTCTCTGCCCCCACACAGTCGAGTGTCTACTGTTCGCTCGGTGGCAGAGAAAACCCAAGAGAACGTACATTCCGTTTTGTAGCAAAGCTGAGGAGACAAACAACAAAATTATTGCAGAAATTATGGAAACGTAGTGGATCACTAGGTACCCAGTTTCTGGGATTTTTGGGGTACAAGTTCCATTCTTAATAAACTAACTTCCCACACACCTAGAGTGTTCATAGTGATTCGGACATGGAGTGGACGTATTCCAGACGATTTCCACACAAGGACGGCCTTGATTAATTGTTCGTTGCCGCTCCCTATTAATCACCTGAGAAACCCTCATCTTTTTGGTTTATGGTCGGAAGCAGGGTGAATTCTGGCGTGTTCTCGTTCAACCAGTTCAACTGCTTAAATTGTAAGGTGCCTACTGTTGGTTTTCACTTCCTAATGGAATTAAAATGCAAGAAGTAGTTAGATTCTGTCGGTTTCCGCCTATAAATTTGAATGGCGTAGCGAAGTGATTCCAACACCCCAGCATTTCAAGAAGAAGGAAAGGGGTTTTTCTCTTTAAAGAAATTATTTTAATAATTATGAATCTGTGTGAATGAATGTACTGCTCGGCTCATACTTCAACTGATGGTGTTTCATTTTCTTTTGTGGGGGGGGGGGGGGCTCTTCCTCTCCCTATCACCTACCCCCAACTTCCTACACTTCCCTTACTCCAAGAACAGGCAAATAGTCACTCCTGGGCCCGTTACAATTTGATTTAATTATTCACTTTTATAGTGCTTTATTGGTTTTATGGTGGTCTATTGATTCATAGTTTTATTGAAATTGGACTGCCTTCGAGGGGCGTTAAAAAAACTATTTGTTAGGTTATACTATCTCTGTTTAAATCACCCATAGTATAGGTCCAAAATTTTTGGCTAATTATCCAAAAGGACCGTCGCCACTACTTGCTCAATAAAATCACTAGTTGAGCCCAAATCTGTCTTATTTCATATCAAAAAACCACAACAAATCCATAACCAACCAATCAAGTACGGACACCTCTAACAATTTATAATTAGTATCTGAAAATCTGTTATATGAACAGGCAATAAGTTGCTGGATTAGTGTTAAGCCCCTCCGACCCATCTATATACTGTGCATTAGATATTAAGTACCAGTGTAATTGGCCTTATCATTCTTGTTTCTCCACAAATTCGATGAAGGATCTGGCGTTTGCGATTGGACTTCGGGTTCAGGTCCCCAAGGATGTCTTTCTGTTGAAGACCAAGACTGACACTTCACGAAAGTGACGAGTAGTAATTGACTCAACACCAACATAACAGCGTTCGTCTCCATTCTCTCTGAATATGTTCTGAGAACAATCTTTTCTATGTCTGTTTGTAGGCAGAGAAACCATAGGTTCGATGCGATGCTTCTTCTTGGTAAACTTTTGTCCTTATCGCCGAATGTTGAGCGTGCGCGAGGTGCCTACTATCTTACGATGAGATTTTCGCTTCTGATGTGATGTTTTCATGCTTCTATGACAGAGACACGTAGTCAATGGAAACAAAAATGATCAATTCGAGTAGACGGGTAGGAATTAATCCCAAAACTCAGAGATGGCACGGCTTGAAACATGTCGACGGGCTGTAAACTTTTGAGATGAAAATCCATCTTCCGTATTATCCAAAGGTTGGGCTGGTCCAAAAAAATTGTTTTATAATTCTCATTTGTCTTGTTTTATTCTTATAGTAGTTTCCTATTTTCATATTCTAATCCCATTCTCATAGTCTTCTTCCTCCTATTCTTACAGTGTTCTCCTACTCTTATAGCCCCCTTTTATTCTTTTATTATCCTCCTATTCTTATAGTTTCCTTCTTTTACATATGGTTGCGCTCCATTATTTAGCGTACAACTATAACCAGTTAAATTATTTACATTTTACATTAGAACATCATTACAATTGTTTTTTTTTTTTAAGAAAATCAGTTATGAAAGATTGATATAATATTTGAAACTGCATTTTTCAAAAAGGAAAATAATTGTTTTTTGTCTTTCAGTTTGGTGGTTTTCAAGAAATTGGGTAGATTTTGATTATTTCTTAGGGGCGGGATGTGTGTTCTTTCCTCTTCGTACAATAGACATAGGGTCACTTTAAATTCAATATCCTCCACTGCATTTTCACAATATTTGCGAAATTCCGAGTCTGCTGAACTGATCATTTTCATACAAAGATTAATCCCATTCAATCCCATTAATCCCGGTTCAAACCCTCATTATTTGTTGCTGTTTGGGCATTTTCGTTACCAAGGTCTTGATTTGGTATTGGTATGCTCCTATTGCAAGTGATTCGTTGTCATACCATGATTACGGGGAGTCGTGTGTTCAAGACTCGCTGCCGGGCGTGTTCTCGTACGAGATGGGCTCATCACTCCCCTGTTCACAGGTGAGGCAATGGGAAGCCATGAGCGATACATCAGAACAAATTATGATCTTCCCTTTGGAATACAGCTGATGACGTACGCGATGCCAGGAATGGCAGTCGAACGAAAATCCAACCTGAAATGGTTGTTTACTTTTTTTACCACAATGGCCATTCCTTGTAAATTTGGGCTTTCACCATAATTATGGCGTCTGTTAAAGTTAGTAAAAACGTATGTGGGCCGTTGATTGGAATAGTTTTCGCCTATTCTTATACCTCTTTTTATTATAATTAAAGTATTCTCCTTCACTCATAGTCTCCTACTATTCCTACAGAATTTTCCTATTCCTATGATCTCATGAGAATCCCAGTAAGATGAATTTGGGATCAGTACATCGAATACTCCAGCAAAACTAGAGTTCTCAAAATGCATATTTGAGGACTTCCAAATTCTGTCCACAGTTTTTCCTTTATAATGGGCCGATCAATAATGATACGTAGGTACAGATATGATACTCACAGTTATGTTACGGCTGATGCTACGACCTTTACCTATTTATGGTTTTTATCAGCTGAGAGAGCGATGTACTCTGGAATTGCATCCGATACAGACCACCTTGAAGATCACTGAAAGTGATTGGAAATTCATGGAGCTCTGTGACTTCTCCTTCTTCTTTGGCTCTACAGTCCTGGGTGGACCATGGCCTCCTCAACAAGCTTTCGCCAGATGCCTCGATCCTTCGCCAGCGTCCTCCAGCCTCTACAACCCATCTGCCGGAGATCCTCCTCCACTCCATCCAACCATCTCAACTTCGGACGACCACATCCTGTACGCCCTCCAGGATCACCAGTAAACAGCTTTTTGAGCACCTCTGACTCAGAAATTCTCATTACATGACCAGCCCATCTAAGCCTTGCAGACTTGCGGAACAGGAGGGTCCTCATACATTTCGTACAGCTCAGCATTGTACCTTTTTCCATGAGTCAGTCCGGCTTTTTGACATTTTCATGTCTGCTTTGGCACATAAACTGAAAAATCGTCACGAAAACTTGCTCACGCGATACCAATAAATAAAATAGACTCACTGTGTTGCGTAGAGAACAATCAACTGTTTTCTTATTTTGATGCTTGGGTACATGAACTAACAACCTTACTTCACTACCTTGTTGTGAAGTGGTTGACATTTTGTTTTGGTTTATTAGTTTCAACCATTTCCGTACTTCTTCCACTTCAAAACGATCAGTGAACAAACGCGAGAGTATCGTGAGCGAAAAAGAATGACGATGGACAAATGTACGCCCCGCCGTGCAATGCACGGGTGAGATCTGCCTAGTAATAAATACAATAAGAAAACACACATGAAAATGTCCCAATGCAAGCAGACGATGTAGACGAGGTGATGTCTGCGTTGCCGACTCGTATGCAAGCATTTGTAGATCATTTAAAATGTAGGATTAGATACCTAAAATTACGTAAGGTGGAACTTCCTTTAAATAAAATTCCATCCGAGATTGAATTAATTCTCTCTCGGTTGCTGGTATTTTGATAAATTGGGCGGATAGCCTGACAGTTCCCAGGGACACCAGCTTGACAATTTTTTCTGTATAGATCCCTCCCTACTAACCATAGGTACCTACTACCTACTTGGGCATTTTTGAAAATTTCAACTGAGTCGGAAAGGGTTACTTCTGCTTGGCAATTAAAAAAACGCAGAATACACGAGAGGTTTTATTTATAACTCAATTGCAAAAACTGATGAGATTACGCGAAAAATATCAAATTTCGAGTTGCATCCCTTCTGAACTGAGAAGTGCTCAAGCAGTTACACCAAAGTTTTGGTTCTCAAAGGCGCAACAAATCTACAATACCAAGCGAGCGTAAGATAATGAAGTTTATCAAATTCCTAACAGGGTTGGTTCGTCGACGTTCCGAGCCTCAATTACTTATTCGTGATTAGCCCATCCGAACCGCCATTACCATTTCACCCTCAACAAATGTTATCTCGTGCCATTCAGCAGTTCTGAGGAAATAGTCCGGCGCACTATTATTATCACAAGTTACTACGGGAAGGAGAATCAGCACCCCGGAACGATTTTCGCCTCAGCGCATATTCGGATCGACTCCCGACCCAGTTCTCCGCTCTGGAGAGGTTTCTAATCGGACAAGGCAAATTCACAAGGCAAACAAGATGAATAAATCTCCGAAAGGGAAGTTTAGGGCTGCGATGATTTCTCACAGCTGAGACTATATAGACCTTGCGCTCCTCATAAATGAAAACTGCCACGGTAGGTGGATTCAATCTCGCTTTTATTTTTCATCCCTACCTTCGTTTTTCCACTTTTTTTTGTCCTTTCAAACGAGAGATTTCCTCGATTTCTATCTGTTTTAACTGGTTGTCGGAGGAAGGCTTTGCGGTGAGTAAAGATAAAAAATTTCGTGTTTGAGGCCGGGAAACTTGTACCTGCTGTCGCTCCCAGATGGTGTTTGGCCGACCTATTTAATTATCTACCACGAATCCAATGAGCTCTTGTTTATTTTTGCTGATGGAAACGATTAAACGACGGTTTCAATGTTTTAAACAAATTCGCCCGCAATTTCAATGCAATACATACAAATGTACGAGTGATTCGTTGAGGTAGGGTGGTCTCTTTTGTCTAGAAAGTCGATGATAAATTGTTTGTTTTTTTTAACACAGAATGTGTTTTTGCGATGACCTACCGAAAAAAAATCGTCACGAAAAAGCGACAGAAAAAACCGTTACGCGCCTTTTATAATGATTTTCACGTGCAACCAAGCCGTTGGTAAGGAAATAGAACTCCCGCAGTGTTCATTGCACAGAAATTGTTCACCATTCGTTGGAAAGCTCTCAATTTATATGGTATTTTTCTTGTAGTTACATATTTATTTATATAACATCTATAGGGTTTTAGACCAAATTAAATGTCTAACAATTATTTATTTTATTATTGCCAAAGACTCCACATTTATTATTGTTGTTTTTTATTTAACGGATGACTAGCATCGCAAAAACACATTCTGTGTTTCTATGATTTCATACAGAGTATGGAAAAAGAAATAAACCGGGGGGTGCAGGGGGGCGGAGCCCCCCGCCGAGGCGCAAAGCGCCGAGTTTTTTTTTTTGTTTTTTTCAAATCGATATATTTTATTAAAATATCAGTAACATAACAACAGAGCATTTGTGCCCATCAAGCTAATTTCTATGCATACAATATTTACACTTTTTAGAGTTCGCAGCCCAATGGCTGTGCTCTAGAAGAGAACACCCCACGCACTACACTGAGTCATGTCACAAGTTCATAAGGTTTTTTTCTATCCAGTCGCCGGACGGCATTTGTATTGTCTAGGATACGGAGAACTTCGGGGTTTTTATGACCATGAAGCCGATGTTCGTGTTTAATAGCATGTTGCTTGATCGCTTCGCTGACGGTTTCCATTTTAAGATCACGATGGAGGTCGTCGTTGCGCACCATGTTGCCCATGTTGCTATTCTGAATGTATTCTGCATTTTCATGACTTTCTTAATGTTGGCTTAATTTTCATACTCTTTTCGAGTACGCTGACTCTTTCAATCAGGAGTTTATTGGTTACTTTTTGTTCGTTAACCATTTCGAATAGCAAGGTGAGCATCTTGTCAACCGGTGAACTGATATGTTGACTGCGCACAGTATCGGCATAAGATACCGTTGATTTTTTACTAGTACCAAATTTTTTCAAGTTACTATTTTCGTTGGGGGGTTTTTGATCTTTTTTTGATAATTGACTCGCTTCAGGCTTCCCAATCTTGGAGCCTTTTGTCTTATCTTTCATTTTCTGTAGCTCCCTGGCTACCTCACACCCACGATATTTCGCTGGATGCGCATCTCCACAATTGACGCATTTTGCCGGTCCTTCATTGTGGGAGCAGCTCGTGGCTTCATGCTTTCCTGCACACTTCACGCACCTTGCCTCTCTCTGACAGTAGGTTTTTGTGTGGTTGTACCCCTGACATTTTTTGCACTGAAGAATAAGGTTTGAGGTCTTCCTCAGTGGCTCAATCTTAACTCTGATGTTTAGAATAGATTGGATCTCGTATAACTTACCAACCACTTCAGTATTTTCGAAGCTGAGAATAAAGAGGGGAAGATTCCGTTTGACCAAAACGGAATCACCTTTATCATCAAGCTCCCTGGTTTTTTTAATGAGATTAACTGCCTCGTGATTTTGTATCCTTTTCCTTGAAGGTCAGATACAATGTCCTCTGTTAGACATGAGTGGTGCAACCCTCTAGCAACTACTCTAAAGGGCCGTTCATTTTTATTCTCGTAGGTGTACCACGGGAGGCTCTGTTCATTCAGACCTTTCGTGAGTGCACGGTACGAGTCACTATCTTTGGCAAAAATTTTCCAAACATTGTTTGAGAGTGCCTTAATGGTGCTCTCTTTGGTGGTTTCCGCACTTTTGATTACATTTTGAATGGTATCGTAAGCAGCAACACCAGTAACTGTTATGGGAGGCGGCGTTGATTCTTTTTTAGCTATTTTTTGCTGGACTAGGGAAGGTCTAGCATTACTTTTACTTGGTTTGGTTGAACCAATTATTATTTCCGGAGAGGAGGTTGCTTTACGCTTCTTTTTATTTCTCTTGAGGATCCAATTTGTTTCTCGTTCGATGACCTCCACGTCCGTAGAATATTCATTTGTGTTCGTCAAGAACATTCATCACAACATTCATTCATGTTCAAATGAACGTCAAAAACTATTTTGACTTCCTCGCAATCACATAAAGTGGTCCCTTTACCATCCACAGTGCACTGAAATGGACGGAAGCCAAAACCAGAGCCCATTAATTTGCTTACACCGTCACAGACCTCCCCTGTGAGGAGTTTGCTGGTCTCTCATCAGCAGAGACGAGTAACATTTGTCATTTATTATTGCGATTTATGTCATTCATGTCATTTATTTTAGTCACTTATCCTATCACTTATCCTATCAAAATGGCCATTTTATGTCATTTATAAATTATTTCATATCATTTATTTTTCAAGTTTTGGCTACCCTAGTAAGTTCTAAATCATTGTAAAACCTGGGAAAAAGGAAGGAAAACTTACAAACACGTTCTGTAGGCATAATTCTGATTTATTTCAATAATACTGTTATGAATAATTTACAAAATTTACAAGGAAAATCATTCTAGAATCATAAGAACTACGTATTTACAAGTTTAAATCATTATTAAAATATTAAATCATATGGGATTCCAGGTTTTCAACGATAAAATTAGTTCTCTTTTCACTGAAAAACATTTTATATTTTGAAAATGATCTCTCAACATCAGCAGAGGATGCAGGAGCATATTTCATAAGCAGAACATGTTTTGCCGTCCATCCTTCAGGTAACGTTTCTTCTTCTCCACCTCTCAGCCTCGCTGCTATTGCACGGATGTCCTCCCAAGCTGGATTACGTTTGAGTACAGCCTCAAGCTTGTCCTTTGCCTTCTTCCCCATCTGTCCAGCCCACTTCTCCTTGCCGAACTCTTCAACGGTTTCCACTGCTTCGATGAACACTGACGTGTTCTGCCGCTGGAGCAATTCAATCTTGTCTGGCAGTGCCCCAAAATTGCTGTCAATGTAGTGTAGTTGGGTATACAATTCAGAAGCCGCCAACGCTTTCTTAGCCCGAGCAATTGATTCATCATCTTCGGAATCAAGCAATGTGAAAACCTGGAGAAAAAACACTATCAATTAGCTAAGGTTCAGTAACCACTTTTGCAAGTAGTGGTGGATAATTTAGTGTTTACTTTGGACAAAGAAGCTGAAATTTGGCCACTCAAGTAAAAATTAAAAACTTGTAATACATAAAAATGAAAATAGGACAATTCTGGTTCTTACCTCACGAATACCATTCAAGTTTTTTGCATAGTAGTTGACAGCAGTCAGCCATGTGCCCCATCGAGTGATGACGGGTTCGGGAGGGAGTGGTACTTCTTTCAGAGTACTGCGAAACAGATCCACTCTAGTAGGTGCCTTTAAAAACACCTTCTTAACCGATAATATCAATTTGTTGACATTCTTGTACTCGTCCCGTACTGTCTCTGCGGCGTTTATGTCATTTAATCGAAAAATTGCCATTTTATGTCATTTTAGTATGTCATTTAACATTTATGTCATTTACTCGTCTCTGCTCATCAGGCACCTCCCTGGGTGGTGGATCGGGGAATGCTCACCAGATATGGTATACCCTGGGCTGGGACAGCGGTGTGGCTACGGTCGGTGGGTCGTCGTTGTATGGCGGTGGACTTTGGACCGACCTCTACGGGGATCGTGAATTCAAGGCTCATCGCCCCCCTCGTCACAACCCAGGGCGGTGAGGCAATGGGAAGCCATGAGCGAAATCATCAGAACAAATTCTGATCTTCCCGTTGGAAGACAGCTGATGACGTTCACGACGCAAGGAATGGCAGTCGAACGAAAATCCAAACTGAAATGGTTGTTTACTACTACCAGGGGTGGACCAAAACCAGCTGCTGCTGCCTTGCAATGCTTGTCTATGGCTCGTCAAAGGCTGGAGGGTGTGGACCTTGATCAAAAACCACCCTCCTGGTAGGGGGTTGAGCGTGGGGCGAACGGCTCCTCCTCGTGAAAAACCATTGTTATGAAAACTCAAAAGAAAATTTAGGAACTTTCTTCTTTATCTTGTCTGTCAATGCGTCGATCCAAATCCAAGAAATTTTCGTTCCTTACTCTATTACTTAAACTTGTTAGTGAGTCATTCTGCTTTCTTTGCATAAATGTTTTACCTACCTCCTACCTCATTATAATGTTGTCAGGACGAATCTGTCTGCGATCCAAGTTCTACTCAAAGGGGATATTGCTGATAGTTATTCTTTTAATAACAATATATTTATGGTAGGCACGCTTAAAACTGGCGTTTTGTAGGTGACCAAATTTCGATTGGAATCAAGTTCTGATCTTTTTCATTTTTAACTGTTTTTGAATTTATTTGGTCCTCTGGTTTAATAATATTTTTACTGAACCATACTATTTCTGCTAAACAAAAACGCTGCAAATCATTGCCCAAAGGTTTATTATTTACTGTATAGATCACCCTTCTGTATAGATCCCTCTCCACCAACCATAGGTGCATACTACCTACTGGAGCATTTTTGAAAATTTCAACCCCAACCACCAGTCAAATGGAAATGAAGGGTCGAAATTTTCAAAAATGCCCCTATAGGTAGTAGGTACCTATGGTTGGTAGGGAGGGATCTATACAGCAGGGTGATCTATACAGAAAATAATAAACCTTTGGGCGATGATTTGCAGCGTTTTGTTGAATTAATTGTACTTAATGGTTAAAACATCCGTGGGTTTATGAATAAACACTGGAGCAATATTTATTTAATCAATAGTTTCCATGCGAATTTCGGTATTCTGAACTGTAAGGTAGACTTTGAAGGGCGGTTCACCTCAAAGAAGTGAAAAGAGACATTCCAGTGAGTGTCCAGGGGGGAGGCAATATGCGGGAAATCGGCGGCTAGCAAACGCGTTCGAGAATTAGGCGGGATCCCGCACTAAATGCATTGCCCCCCATAAATAGGGTTCAGCAATAACGGCTTGGGGTAATGGCCCCGCTAAACGTCCTTGGTGGTGGGGGGGGGGGCGCCTCGAAACGATTAGGAATTCAGTCCGATTAGATCAGCAGTTATTTGGGGCAGTTAGGGTGCTGAAATGGGGAAAGGTGGTTCGAAGGGGGGGCAATGCCTCCCGCCGCGCCCCCGTCTGTAGTACATCAACCCTCCGGCCCACCCAGGAAACTCCGTTCGCCGACAACGGAATGAAATTTCATCAAGATCCATCTTTATTACGGATCCCGAGGCGGTCGACGAGGGGGAATCGGTGGGTGGTTGATGGAAAGCGGGCAAGTTGGGTCTGCTGGAATTATTTGTTGTCAGAGGGAATCCCGAGAAGAGGAGGGGGGGGGTTCCATTTAGCGAGGTTTGAAGAGGAGCGACCGTGAGGGAGGGAGAGCGGCAAAGGTTAAGCTCGGCTTTCGCGGTGTAATGATTCATCTGTCCCGAGCTTACGGCTTAAGCTCCGCCTGAGAAAACGCCTGATGATCGAAGGTCGGAAGACGAAACGGTGACATCGCATCCTCTCCTCCACTCTCCAAGTTCAACCTCGCGTACAGAGGACCTGACAGAATTCTAGGATAGCTTTGGAAAATTCTATACAGGGTGTCCCAGTAACAGAGCTGTTAAAATACGAATTCCAATTCCCATTACCAATTCCAATTACTTTAGGATCAAAGTGATTGCCATTACCATTACCCATTCCTGTAATGGGAATGGAGCTTTCAATTACTTTTTCCAATTCCTTGTAATGGTAATGGTTTTTCCAATTCCCCATTACTCATAGTTGGAAAAGTAATGGGTCCTTCCAATTACCCATGGGAAATTAGTCCTTCTTCATTCCCCATTACCACCATTCAATCAGTAAGTTGACCATACTCCAATTCGTAGGGGACCATCCTCCAACTCATAGGGGACCATCCTCCAATTAATAGGGGACCATCCTCCAATTCATAGGGGACCATCCCACTATCCATTTCGTTGGGGACCACCCTCCCAACTCATAGGGGGCCATCCCATCATCCAATACATCGGGGACCATCCTCCAATTTATAGGGGACCATTCCCAAATTCCTTGGGGACCAACCTCCCAACTCATAGGGGGCCATCCCATCATCCAATATATTCTATATTATAATATAATTATAATATATAATATTAATATAATTATAATTATATATATAATAATATATAAATTATATATATAATTATAATATATAATATATTATATATATAATTATATATTATAATTATATAATAATAATATATAATTATATATAAATATAATTATAATATATTATAATATATAATATATTATATATAAGAATATATTATATTCTTATATTATTATCATTCTTATATTATTATTATCTTATATTCTTATATATATTATATATATTATATATATTATATTTATTCTATATATATTCTATATTATCCCATTATCCAATACATCGGGGACCATCCTCCAATTTATAGGGGACCATCCCACCAACCATTTCGTTAGGGACCATCCTCCAATTTATAGGGGACCATTCCCAAATTCCTAGGGGACCACCCTCCCAATTCATAGGAGGCCATCCCACCAACCATTTCGTTAGGGACCATCCTACAATTCAAGGGGGACCATTCCAAAATTCCTTGGGGACTACCCTCCCAATTCATAAGGGGCCATCCCACAATCCATTTCGTTAGGGACCATCCTACAATTCATAGGGGACCATTCCCAAATTCCTTGGGGACTAACCTCCCAATTCGTAAGGGAGCATTCCACGATCCTAGTCTTTGGGGACCATCCTTCAATTCATAGGGGACCATCATAGGGGTAGTCGCCAAGGAATTTCGGAATGATCACCTATGAATTGTAGGATGGTCCCCAACGAATTGGATGGTGAGATGGTGGTATGAATTGGGAGGGTAGTTCCCAAGGAATTTTGGAATGATCACCTATGAATTGTAGGATGGTCCCCAACGAATTGGATGGTGAGATGGTGGTATGAATTGGGAGGGTAGTCTCCAAGGAATTTTGGAATGGTCCCCTATGAATTGGAGGAGGGTCCTTCCAATTACCCATTACAGGAAGAGTAATTGCTAATGGGAACCCATTCCCCATCACCACCCTTCAATCAGTAAGTTGACCATCCTCCAATTCATAGGGGACCATCCTCCAATTCATAGGGGACCATCCCACCATCCATTTCATTAGGGACCATCCTACAATTCAAGGGGGACCATTCCAAAATTCCTCGGGGACTACCCTCCCGATCCTTAGGGGACCGTCCCAACATCCAATTCGTTGGGGACCATCCTACAATTCATAGAGGGCCATTCTCAAATTCATAGGGTACCATCCTCCAATTCATAGGGGACCATCATAGGGGTAGTCCCTAAGGAATTTTGGAATGGTCCCCTATGAATTGTAGGATGGTCCCCAACGAATTGGATGGTGGGATGGCCCAGTATGAATTGGGAGGGTAGTCCCCAAGGAATCCTGGAATGGTCCCCTATGAATTAGAGGTTGGACCCCTATGAAATGGAGGATGGTCCCCTCTGAATTGGAGGATGGTCAACTTACTGATTGAATGGTGGTAATGGGGAATGGGTTCCCATTACCCATCACTCTTCCCGTAATGGGTAATTGGAAGGACCCATTACTTTTCCAACTACGAGTAATGGGGAATTGGAAAAACCATTACCATTACAAGGAATTGGAAAAAGTAATTGAAAATTCCATTCCCACTGCAGGAATGCGTAATGGTGATGGCAATTACTTTGGATTAAAGTGTCTCTCAAAACCCCAGTTATTGGTTTTAAGGGAAGTAATTTTGAAAAGTAATCCTTATCCCGGGTTAACCGTAGTTTTGAAGATTTCTTTGAAAATTCGCTCATTAACTGCATGAATGGACTCTTTTCTACATAAATATTAATATTTTATGATTAGTGATGAAGCGTTTTTCGACGATTCGCTGCAACGTAAGTTTTTGTCGTTTCTTCCATGACCTTACTTTATGTCGCGGAATAATGAGCACATTTCGAATCACTTTTCTAAACATTAAGTTGGAGCAAGAAGCCCTTTTTAAGCTGCACCCTCGCACTTACACAACCTGGGCCGTTTTTTTATTTTCAGTTTTCTCCCTTTTTTTGTTGAAACTGTAAAATAAAAATGCTAATTTCTCCCAGCGCCCTCTATGCTCTGCGTTGAGAAAAGTCTTGGTTTAGTACGTGGCGCTTAGAGAGCGAAAAAAAAAAAAAAAAATCCAGAAGGGTCGGCCTCTACGGAACTTAACATATATTCATACTTTACCCCTAGAGTTTCCTTATGGGGATCCCCTCTCTTATTTTCAAAATCTTTATAGTTCCGACCTTCCTCTTCTGCAACCTCCAGCTTTGAAAACGACGTGATTATCCTAACCAGCTTGCTCTCCGTTCCACCTTTCGAGTTTTCCCTTTTCAAGATGGAAAGGAGAATTTTTTGAAAGATTAACGGGGCGAGGGGAAGAATGTTGAAGATTCGGAGTCTGTGAATCTGGAGCGGAGGAGCCTCCAGGTTTTCTCGTATCTTTTTCAGACTCCTAATGATGACAACCTTTTAGCTGAGTTTTAGCTCTGACTTGTCGCGACGTGTTTGTGCTCTCTGGAGACCTAAAAAGAACGTACCGACTTGTTGACATCAGGTTTTCTCTTTTTCTATTTTTATCTCTCTTTCTCGACGACGTTTTCTTCGAGTTTTTCCACTTTTTTCCACCTATTTTTTATTTGTCTACATCGACGGCCTAAGAGCATGTTCGATTACAAACAAAATTTTTTGTCAGATCAATACATGCCAGCCTGATAGTTGAATTGGAGGGTTGGCTGACCATTTACAAAGCTACAGACACATCATCACTATCGATCCGAGAAACTCTCAAAACTACCTGTCGGTAAATGTGTCGCAGTGGCGGCTCCTGCCCCGAAACTCAGGGGGTGCAAAGAAAACAGGAGAAGCTATCGAGAAGGGAAAGAATAGGTGCTCTTCTCTGCCAAATAGACATTTCAACGATATGCAAATGGGATAAATCTTGGTAACTTTTTCATCTTAAAATTGCAAACGGAACTAAATTCATAGGTACAATAGACACGAAAAATAATGTTCTCTAACAGAAACTCTGAAATACATTATCATCGAAGGTCTAAACCCAATAAATGCATCCATCTAATTGCAATAGCTGAAATGTATATTTGCCCGTGACGATTCAAAACATTGTCCAATTCGGAAGAAACTCGGCGCTTTGCGCCTCGGCGGGGGGCTCCGCCCCCCTGCACCCCCCGGTTTATTTCTTTTTCCATACTCTGTATGAAATCATAGGAACACAGAATGTGTTTTTGCGATGCTAGTCATCCGTTAAATAAAAAACAACAATAGTAAATGTGGTCTAACAACAAAATAATTGTTAGACATTTAATTTGGTCTAAAACCCTATAAATGTTATATAAATAAATATGTAACTACAAGAAAAATACTATATAAATAGAGAGCTTTCCAACGAATGGTGAACAATTTCTGTGCAATGAACACTGCGGGAGTTCTATTTCCTTACCAACGGCTTGGTTGCACGTGAAAATCATTATAAAAGGCGCGTAACGGTTTTTTCTGTCGCTTTTTCGTGACGATTTTTTTTCGGTAGGTCATCGCAAAAACACATTCTGTGTTAAAATCAAAATCACCAACCATCGATCGCATTTTGGTCAGCTCTAATTTGAACGGAAATTAGGCCTCTTTTGCTATTCACACTCGTGTTTTGATTTATATATAATAATATAAAACGCCAACCGTACGTACGTACGTACGTACGTATGTCGCCCGAACGTGGGGGTCCCGGGTTCGATTCCAGGCCGCGATATCAAAATCACCAACCATCGATCGCATTTTGGTCAGCTCTAATTTGAACGGAAATTAGGCCTCTTTTGCTATTCACACTCGTGTTTTGATTTATATCTAATAATATAAAACGCCAACCGTACGTACGTACGTACGTACGTATGTCGCCCGAACGTGGGGGTCCCGGGTTCGATTCCAGGCCGCGATATCAATTTTTTTAACCTTGAAAAGGTTTTAGCGATGGGACCCCCCACCGAAAAACGAACAGGAGAGGATGTCAAGCATATTTGTCGTCAAGCATATGATAAATCATAGCGCTACTTTCCTGTCGCTTTTTCCTGTCGCTTTTGACATTTTCATCAGCTGAGATCAGCTGAGTCGAAAATTGAGCTCCCAGATCAGCTGAGCCAAAAATCGAGCTCCCAGATCAGCTGAGTCAAAAATCGAGCTCCCAGATCAGCTGAGTCGAAAATCGAGCTCCCAGATCATCTGAGTCGAAAATCGAGCTCCTAGATCAGCTGAGTCGAAAATCGAGCTCCCAGATCAGCTGAGTCGAAATTCGAGCTCCCTGATCAGCTGAGTCGAAAATCGAGCTCCCAGATCAGCTGAGTCGAAAATCGAGCTCCCAGATGTCTCGGGAGGGGAGCGGGGGGGGGGGGCATGAAAATGTTTCAATGTGTTGCAGACTAGGGATGGGTATCGTTATAAAAGTATCGATATTTTGTATCGATACTGTATCGTATCTGAGTATCGATATCCCAGGTATCGTTGGGCACGAGTATCGATATTTTAAAATATCGAGTATCGATACTTTCGTGTCACAAACTACCAATATCATCCAATTTTCTCAAGAAAAATAATTTTTTCAACAACTTTTATTCATTTTACACTATCAAGAGTACAGGTAGAGTGATTTATTCCATGATATAAACGTTATTTGTGCAACCAAAGAGTAATGACCCAAAAGCCTCACTATCTTCTTCATTTTTAGTCATTATGTTGAATTTTCCGCGAGAACAGTATCGATATTCGATATTTAGAAATATCGGATCCAAAGTATCGATATCCAATAATATCGGATAGTGCAGTATCGATACTAAAATATCGAGTATCGGTACGAAAGTATCGATATTTTGAAATATCGAGTATCGATACCCATCCCTATTGCAGACTCGTATGCAAGCGTTTACTTAGAATGGCTGTCCGGGTCCTTTCTGATGCTTCTTCGTGCAGAGTGTTGTAATCCCCGCCCGATATTCACCTATACCTTCCTATTTCCCCACGAAATATAAAGAAATAATGGAAATGAAAGATAAGAATGCTGCTCGAACGAATTCGGGATCACAATTCTCATTTTATTAATTTAAAATCCACATGGTTTAATTTGGATAAAAATAAATGAACTGGATGTAACATCCTCCGAACTACCAGGCAAAAGGCTGGACGGTTGAGCTCTCCGCATGCTGGTCCCATCCTGTGCCGTGATCTCCAGAGAGTAGAGTGTCGAAATCAGTCTTTGTTGACTTGATGTCTTGAATGAAGAGCTTCGGGGAGATCGGTTGTAGCTCCTCTGCTTCCTCTGCGACGTAAGTGAGAGGCCGGGCGTTGATCACCGCCTCGATGTCACAGATGACGGTTGTCAGCTCTTCATAAGTGAGTGCCGCTTGTCCCAGATTCCTCCTCAACAGCTCCTTGATCATCCGAACCACACGTTCCCACCATCCTCCCCACCAGGCTGCAATGGGAGGATTGAATTTCTGATCTGAAAAGGAGCAAATTTTGTCCCAATTAACCAAGTACGACAACGTTTTAGAGGCTTCAAAACCCGGAAGTTGAAAGTGATGAAAAAAGTTCGTAATGCACCCCACGATATACTGCACATGTAAACAGCACCACTCACACCTTATCTGTCTTTTCAATAATCGTTTGGACGAGTTGCCCACGCTAGTACCTTCTGTTCTCTTGATTTCATCTAAATCCATTTCCTTCTTGTCAAAATCCTTTTCTATCTTGAGCCTAAAAATTCTTTTTCGATTCTTGAAAACAATCAAACGTTCTTGCCCCACCTCTTGTTGTTTCCTACTTCTTTTTCGGCTCTTCCAAAAACGTATAACCCAAGCTACCATTCTGTCAATCCGCGAATATCTTGAAAAATATGCAAACCGCTCGGAAAATTGTTCTTCACCTACTCTGAGGAGCCTCTTAGTGGTGCTGAACAATCTCTGTGTTATGCCCAGATCACAACTGAGTTGGGGCCTACCTGTCAACCATGGTAACTGCACCTCGTATCGCCCATCCTTTCCCTGCGTAACTGTACGCTGGAAATTCTCCCAGGTGTTGTTTGAATCCGGTCTTGTATCGCTAGTTGGAATGCCTAACGTCTCAAGATCCCACAAATCCGAAATATTGAGATTTGACGAACATACCAGAGCTAGGTCACGTTGTGCATACTCTCCCATTGCTGTCCATCCGAGTATTGTTTCGACGAAGACCATCCCCGTACTATCTAACGTTTCTATGCGCCCAGTTAGTAGCTTGCCTATCACATCTGCGCCTAATAGTAGAGTTATGTTTGGTACCTCAGGCCCTACATCGGTGAGTACAATATTTTTGGTATTCAACTCCTGTAGCCTATCAAAGTTGTGGATCCTAGGCACAGAGTTGCAAATAACTGACTGGTCAAGGACCTGGATCTTGATACTTTTGTCTCCCTTCAAACTAGCTAACTCGACCTCATATAGCGAATGTTCTTCGGGTTTGGATGTAACCCCTCCAAACAAACAATGGGTTATTGCCTCCTTCCTAATGTTCTTTAGCTTCAATTCCTTTGCAATAGAAGAGGCGACGTAGGACCTTTGTGAACCAGAATCCAATAATACCCTCAAAACTTTACTTTTGTGACTGCCTTTGGCGTTGACAAGAAGTGTCTGCAGTACAATTCCACTACTTGGTTTACTGGTGTTATTCTGGTTCACAGAAGTCGAATGTTTTCTATGTTCTTCAGGTGTTCTATTCTTCAATATCTCTGCACAAACTATGGCATAATGTTTCCTTGAACAAACCGGACAACGTACGAATGACCTGCATCGATCTGCTGAATGTCCCTCTTTGAGGCAAGAAAAACAGGCATTTTTCTTAACCACTATTTCCCTACGGGCTTTCAATTGCATATTGAGAGCTTTGCCGCAATCCTGACTGTTGTGAGAGCTCTTGCCACAGAAAATACAACTAAAGACTCGAGGTTTCGCGCTATTCTCGACTGATAGGATTGTGGCAGCTGTAGGAATTGCCTCTGATCTCTTAGCACTAGTCTTAGTTTCTGCGGAGAACCCATCTGAAGCGAGCCTGATTCTTTCGTCGTTTTCGACCTCTGCCTTGAGGAAGTCCATGAGGTTGGTCAGCATCGAGTCCGGAGTTTTCTGAGATCCGATGTCCGCAGCTGTTGGTGTGAGCCAAAACCTGCCCCAGGCCTTCAAGATGTCCACTGGTAGACAGGACTCCACCATCGGGAAGAGCATAGCCGCGTACTTCTCTTTTGTTACTCCTAGGGACTCCAACGCTCGAAGTTGCGTAGACAATCTGTCGAAAAGATCTGACAACGAAATATCTGTTTTACAAGAAGCTTGTTGAATGACTAATGTTAACAATTCTCGATAGTAGGCTTCTATGAGAAATTCATCCTTGGCGAAACGTTCCTTCAGGTAGGCTAAAGCTTTATGATAATTCTCGCCTGATGGCGGAAAACCTTCTACTACCTGTCGTGCCTTAGACCCAACTACTGTCCCCTGAAGCAAATATTGAAATTTGTCTGAATCGGTTATGTCGGGGCTTTCATCAATAACCTTGAACTGTCCCCAGAAACCTAGCCAGTTCCTCAATTCCCCATCAAACTTTTTCTGCTCAATCTTCGGCAATTTGAAATTTCTCTTGCTTTTCATAACGTGCTGCCCGTCAACTGAAACTACTGAGTTCGCATCTACATATTCTCTTGTCTCCTTTACTGATCTATCATACGTTTCGAACTTTTGACTGAATAGAAAGAACTTACTTCTGTAGTCGCTCATGTCCTCAAACTCTTTCACCTGATCTTCTTCGTCTATTTCTTCTGCAAACAACGCCGCCTTCATCACCTCATCTATCTCGAACAACTTCTGGGCTTCGTATTCCACTGTCCTCATCTTCGCACATGCCGACTCGTAATCCACTTCTTCCTTCTTCAATTCTTGATCCAACGCGGTACACGCCCGTGAAAATATACGCCTCTGGTTGGTAGGTAAAAACAAAAAAAACGCTGCAAATTATTACACAATGGTTTATTATTTTCTATATAGATCACTCGTCTACAAAATCACCATCCATCCAATATAAAAAAAAAAAAATCAAAAAAAAAATTCAAAAAAAAATCGGAAAAAAAAATCAAAAAAAAATTTAAATGACCAACCATCGATCCAACCATCCGATTTGAAGAAAAACATCGATCGCATTTCGGTCAGCTACCTACAATTTGAACGGAGATTAGGCCTCTTTTGCATTCACACTCGTGTTTCTGATTTATCGTACGTCCAACCCTTAAAATTTAATTATCGTAGGGAGCGAACGGTTTGGCCTACAGAGCTCCGCTTGGTCTCAAAAAATTCTAAAAATTCTATAGAATCTTAAATTGAAGGAAAAACAATACCTTTATATCGAATTTTTTTGAGTTAGGGCGTTTTTTTCGGTAGGTCATCGCAAAAACACATTCTGTGTTAAAATTTCCGTCCGTCCGCCGTACGCCGTACGCGGCACTTTTCTTAGCAACACTGGACCGATTTGGTTCAAATTTGGTATATGGGCTCCATTTGGGGTCTAGTTGTGCCGCGAAGCTTTTGGTTGATGTAGGTCACTTCTAAGGGGTAAAAATTAAGGGTTGAAATTTTCAAGAGTGCCCTAGCTCGAAAACTCTCGAAATAAAGGTATCGTTTTTTCACCAATTTTAAATAGTATTGAATTTTTAAAAAATTTTTTACTGTCGATTTTTACTGTCGCTTTTTACTGTCGATTTTTCCTGTCGTTTTTCGGTGGGGGGTCCCATCGCTAAAACCTTTTCAAGGTTAAAAAAATTGATATCGCGGCCTGGAATCGAACCCGGGACCCCCACGTTCGGGCGACATACGTACGTACGTACGTACGTACGGTTGGCGTTTTATATTATTAGATGCTTGACGACAAATATGCTTGACATCCTCTCCTGTTGAACGCAGGAAGCTGAAATTTGAGCTGTAATTCGGGTCAATGGAGAATGCTGAAGGTGCCTGAGTGGTCACTGATCAGCTGAGTGAGCTTAAATATTACAGTGGAAGAAAGATAAAGAGGGAGAGGGAGCAAAAACCTTTTCAAGGTATGTCACATTTTTTTTGTCCTACAGAGCTCCGCGTGGTCTCAAAAAATTCTAAAAATTCTATGAAATCTTAAATTGAAGGAAAAACAATACCTTTATATCGAAATTTTTTGAGTTAGGGCGTTTTCAAAATTTCAAAATTGATTTTGGAACCCTTAGAAGTGACCTACATCAACCAAAAGCTTCGGGCACAACTAGACCCCAAATGGAGCCTACATACCAAATTTCATAAAAATCGGTCAATGCTAAGTGGCAAAAGTGCCGCGTACGGCGTACGGCGGACGGACGGCCAAATTTTTATTCGATTATTGGATTCTACGTACCTTGAAACGTAAACCATCAATTTTTGAGGGGGTGTTAAAATTTTTTTTTCTTGGTCGATTCCAAAGGTTCATTATCGAAAATAATAAACCAAAAACATGTTTACCCCCTCAAAATATGTTGGTTTACGTTTCAAGGTACGTAGAATCCGAAAATCTAATAAAAAATTTTCCGTCCGTCCACCGTACCGGCACCTTCCTTAGTTCCCATGGACCGATTTTGATGAAATTTGGTTTGTGGGCTTTATTTGGGGTCTAGTTGTGCTCCAAAGCTTTTGGTTGACGTCGGTCACTTCTAAGGGTTGAAAAATAAAGATTGAAATTTTGAAAACGCCCTAGCTCAAAAAATGTCGATATGAAGGTATTGTTTTCCATCAATTTAAGATAGTATTGCATTTTTAGATTCGAATGAGACCACCCAGAGCTCTGAGGACCAACCGTGTGCAACCGGAGGTTGGTGTGGGGGAAGATGGTCGAAAAACCATGAATCATGAAAAAGCTGATTTGAATGAACAGCTTCGAGAAGAATGGTGTATATCACTTATAGAATTCCAACAGGCAATGTGGGAGGATTTTCTCAACTATTTAAATGAATTTAAGATTTCGATAGAGTTACAAACAAGAGATAGAGGTGCATGTCATTGTTCTGTAGTCCGATAAACCAGGGCACATGGAAGCCACTTGTCCCAGTCCCTCGTTTCGGAGTCCCACGGGAAATCCACAGTGATCAGGGGGCTGGGTTTGAGGCCGCAGTTTTCCAGGAGGTTATGGCACTCTTGCAGGTAACGAAGAATAGGACGAGCCCACTGCACCCACAAAGCAACGGTTTAGTGGATTGCTTCAATCGTACACTATGGGGTATGCTATCAAAAATGGTTGGTCGAAATCAGCGGGACTGGGACAAGTGGCTTCCATGAGTCCTGCTGGCTTATCGGGCTCAACAACCGGAGCTGAACTTCCATCTCCTCTCTGGCTCTGATCCTGGAATGCAGTCAAAAGCTGACAATTCCAAGCAACTTCAAGAACATATAGTAGAAACGCATGAGTTGGCAAGACAAAGGCTATTGGCTGCATTTAATGAAGCGAATATAAGATACGATGTAAATGCTGTGTCACCACGATACAAGATTGGAGATCGTGTTTGGTTTTTCTGACCTCTTCGTGCAGTGGGGAGCTGTCCAAAGCTTCTGTGTCCATGGGTTGGACCCTGTGTTGTGATGAAACCGATTTCTGATGTAGTATTTCGGATTCGACCACCGAATGGCCGGCCACGAGTTGTTCATGCCGACAGATTGGTGCCGTACGCAAGAAAGGAGAAAGGGGATGATGTAAAGGAAACTACATCAACCTGATAGTTTATAATTATTATCATGTGTCTAGTTTGGTTGCTAGAATCAATTAAACTTCACTTCAGTTTTCCAATTGTACAAAGTGATCATATCTTTATAACATACTATAAAAATAAATACAAACCATAAAAATATAGGTTCGGCAGTCTGAAGGATTTCATGACTGGCACAGGGACAGACAGACACGGAACCAAAATTGTTAAGAAAGACCTAAAAAGTAAAACGCGAGTTGAAATTTGGAGATCAAAATAAAAAGATGAGACAAAGATGTTTTCAACAAAAAACTTTGTTTCAAGGAATCCAATAAACCACAAAGAAATGATTCAAACAAAATACCTCTGTAAAAACATATTGTGTGTTAAAATTGTAAAATAGATGTAGAAACTTTCAAATGTTTAAAGAACAGAAAAATTATGATATTCAGATCCCACGGTGTTCGGCTCCAGTTACCCACACGGAAGTCTGAAATAGAATAGGTAAGCTGATGGGCGTGTACAGTATCTCCTAGCTCGTAGAAAATACAATCTCTCCTGTGAACTCATCAATTTCTCACCTTCCATGATAGTTCTCCACTGTTTCAACACCATCTTGACACTTGAATTATTTTGCAACCCCTCGCCCTTCCATTCACTCGACATTCCTCATCATCCCATCGAAATTGCTTCATTTCCCACTCAACTCGAAGCCAAGATGAACCTGACGAGCTATCAGTTCTCATCCATTCGCTCACTAGCGCCCCACGGACGATTCCCCTGGTTGATAAATGACACACGATGACACTCTTCCCAAGAACGTCTATCGCTCTTCCTTAGTTTTTTCCCTTTTGGTTTTTTCTTCCTCTCGCCGAACCGAACGACAGAACTTTCACCCGGTGAACACCCAAGAAACACCATTATTTGTTCGGATACGCCCTTCGAACGGTGGTGACAGGCAGATAAGAAGTGACGGTCGCATTTTCACTTCAGAATGAGATTCTGAAGAACAAACTTCTCTCTCCCCCGCGTATTGGACGCGAGGAAAAAATTATTAAAACAAAAGCCCTGATAAATATGAAAGGTTTCGGTGGAAGTTGATATCGCACGTACTGAAAGTCAATATTTGAGCCCCTCATCTCGGAAACCGGTCTCAACTTATTGGAAGTATTGGAAGCACCTTTACAGGGTGAATTGGAACGTTATACTTCGGTATGTATCATAATACTACGATTCAATTTCAGATGGCCTGATAGTCGAGTGAAATGAACACAATGAATACATTCGTATTTCTATCTCGTATTACAACATACATTGTAGATTGTGAGTCTGTCCATTTGTTACTCCGCAGCGCTTCTACTAACCGATTTCGATGGGGAATTTAGGAAAATGATGGTTTAAAAGACCGAAAATTGTAGAATTGACCTTCTTAGTGACATTGACTTAGTAAAAAGGGGAGATTCGTGACATTTTTCGTTGCTTTCTATATCATCCTTAGTTCATGGAATTTGTTCAGCTTGGACACACATAAGTGATCGGGATGAATCAGGTCAGCAGGGTTCAGTTATTAGAGAGTTGCTAGTGGGTTTGGTTCGGCTTAGATACGGCGTGACGTATCACTCACACACTCTCAATGCGGCGCCGTATTTTGATGAGAACGCGCCGTATCCGATCCGGCGCCGTAATATTACGGTAGAACACGTCACTGGGAGGCAATCCGGCGCGCCGTATTGAAAACATGGCGAACGATCCGGCTACGGCGCGCCGTATCTTAGCTGAAATAAACCTACTAGTTCATTGTGGAACGATGGAAATTTAGAAGATCTTAACGTTATTGAAGCAGTCTAATCATCAAATAAGATATCTTTGTGAACCTGGGTAACCGCGTAGTACTAGTGGTTCTTTATCTTCATCATTCGCACAGCTGACGCTCGAGGCAGTGTCCAATTTCAGTGTTCTATTAAAAACGCTGCAAATTATTACACCATGGTTTATTAATTTCTATATAGATCACTCGTCTACAAAATCACCATCCATCAAAAAATCAAAAAAAAAAATATAAAAAAATCAAAAAAAATCCAAATCACCAACCATCGATCGCTTTTTGGTCAGCTCTAATTTGAACGGAGATTAGGCCTCTTTTGCGATTCACACTCGTGTTTTGATTTATATATATATATTTCAATTTAAACGCTTAAATTTTCGTAGGGAGCGAACGGTTTGTCCTACAGAGCTCCACGTGGTCTCAAAAAATTCTATAGAATCCTAAATTGAAGGAAAAACAATACCTTTATATCAAAATTTTTTGAGTTAGGGCGTTTTCAAAATTTCAAAATTGATTTTGGAACCCTTAGAAGTGAC
Source organism: Apolygus lucorum (assembly GCA_009739505.2). NCBI lineage: Eukaryota > Metazoa > Arthropoda > Insecta > Hemiptera > Miridae > Apolygus > Apolygus lucorum. The sequence continues at coordinate 22,901,409 of CM019179.2, forward strand.
CTACATCAACCAAAAGCTTCGGGGCACAACTAGACCCCAAATGGAGCCTACATACCAAATTTCATCAAAATCGGACAATGCTAAGTGGCAAAAGTGCCGCGTACGGCGTACGGCGGACGGACGGCCAAATATTGGTTTATTATTTTCAATAATGAACCTTTGGAATCGACCAAGAAAAAAAAAATTTTAACACCCCTCAAAATTTGATGGTTTAGGTTTCAAGGTACGTATAATCCAAAAATCGAATAAAAATTTGGCCGTCCGTCCGCCGTCCGCCGTACGCCGTACGCGGCACTTTTGCCACTTAGCATTGACCGATTTTGATGAAATTTGGTATGTAGGCTCCATTCGGGGTCTAGTTGTGCCCCGAAGCTTTTGGTTGATGTAGGTCACTTCTAAGGGTTCCAAAATCAATTTTGAAATTTTGAAAACGTCCTAACTCAACAAATTTTGATATAAAGGTATTGTTTTTCCTTCAATTTAAGATTCTATAGAATTTTTTGAGACCGCGCGGAGCTCTGTACGACAAACCGTTCGCTCACTACGAGAATTTAAGGGTTTATATTGAAATATATATATATAAATCAAAACACGAGTGTGAATCGCAAAAGAGGCCTAATCTCCGTTCAAATTAGAGCTGACCGAAATGCGATCGATGGTTGGTGATTTTGATTTTTTTTTCCCCTTCATATTGGATGGTTGGTGATTTTGTAGACGAGTGATCTATATAGAAAAATAATAAACCATTGTGTAATAATTTGCAGCGTTTTATTCGATTTTTGGATTCTACGTACCTTGAAACGTAAACCATCAAATTTTGAGGGGGTGTTAAAATTTTTTTTTTCTTGGTCGATTCCAAAGGTTCATTATTGAAAATAATAAACCAAAACATATTGTTTAGTAGGTAATACATGCATTCCAGGGGACGTCCCATTGGATAAGCATTAGGTCAATTAATACCAGTTGGTAAGCGAAAAAAAATGTTCACTCGATGTAATTTATTAAGTATTTTAGGCAAGAAATAGAGACCCCCCCCCCTCACCATTATCCACCACAACATTTCTAGCGGCATGGGAGCACACCAACAACCACTAATGGTGCCAGTCTGGCACCAATGCGGAAATACTTCGTAAAGTTGAACTTTCATCTATTTGTTTTGGTAGGCAGTCCGTCAAAGTTCATTTCCGAATTCAAGTTGAAACACAAAAAAAAAACACGAAATAACCGGTTTATGGTGCCCTGGCACCATGGTGGCACCACTATTAGTTCCATGGTGGTACAGAGAATATTTCATGAAAATCCGGAGGTTTGATGAGAATTTTTTATCAATTTCAAAGCTTGGATACAATTAGTAAGCTCTAAGGGAACCGTAATATTGAAAAATTGGATGTTTTCTCAATTATATCCCCCCACTCGCCCCCTCCCCATGATAATTTCGATACTCTGGTGGAATAGTGTGCAATTTGGAATATTTCTGAGTCGAACAATAAAATAAACACTCAAATCGGTTGGAAATTGAGGCCTGGGCAGATTTTACACGATTATGACCGCAAACACACGATTTTCAGCATTTCCCCCCCCCCCCCTTTAAAGGAAAAAATCGAAATTCTGGTGACGTAGTGCACAACTAGATAGATTTTCACGTCAAATAAATAAAGAACCATGAAAATCGTACGGAAATTGAGGCCTGGGCAGAATACACAAGATTATGCCCAAAAACGCACGTTTTTTGAGCATTAACCCCCCTTCCCCCCCCCATAAAATGCAAAATTCGAAATTCCGACGACGTAGTGCACAACTAGATAGTTCTTCGCCACGTACAAAACAAACCCTCGAAAATCGGTTGAGAACTAAGGGCTGGGCAGACGACACAAGATTTTGTCACACACACACAGACATTCACCTATGATTTTTTCGTGGATTTGGATTATGAAAGGTCTAAAACGGATTAGTGAGTGGTTATTTTTTTTCTGATGAGTGTTGTCCAACTTAACCCCAGATCGATCGCATAAGGACGCCCAAGTCTTACTGTGGGACGTCCTAACCAGGGAGGATTCATTCATTCGTTTCACAAGTTAGCTGGGTCCCACAGCTGCTTATACCAATCACTTCTTACTGTATCGTCGTTATATCAAATTTCAGTGCTCTAGGTCATTATGAAAGGAGTTGGATGTCACTCACACACTGATAATATGATTTGTGGTCAGAAAATGCACAGCTCCAAGATGACAGAAGTGGGCAATTTTACGCACATATTACGATTACTTCAAGTGGCTTTTCTTCTTCAATGCCGTTATCGACAGGGCTTTAGCAACTATAATGTTATGGGTTGCTTTCCGAAATATTGGCTCATTTGTCTCTCCAAATCACAGGCGCAGGGTGCAAAGCCAAAATATCCACCTTCGGTCACGCTCACGTCGTCCATATAATATAGGTATACTGCCCTGAAGAATGTTGTGGAAACACTGATAATTCATTATCAAGTAACCAACGTACTTCTACTTTCTTCTCTTCGCCGTGGTCAGAAATTCTCTTTTCCCAACCTGACCACGACTTCAGAATATTTGTGATAGAATCCTCCGGTACGACTCCATTTCAAATGCTTCAAAGCGCTCAAACATTCAAATACGCTACCTCAAATCCAGAGGGAGCTCTCCGCTTGTGAGCACGCCACTCATTCTTGTAAAGTACAGAACCTGCCCGCTCAATGCGAGACGACTCTCACCCCTATTTTTCCCTCAGTAACCATCGTACAGAGGTACCCAAACGAAGAAACCCTCATAATGCTCCATCTACCATCAATTGCTCATATTATTACTCGGATCCTGACTATGAGTTCAGCAAAATGACGTTAGTTAGATTGAAAGAGTCAATTTTAATTACGATGATAATTTCGTAACTATCAAATTTTGACTTACTTCTTTTAGGTCTTGACAAAAAATGTGAAGAAGAAATTTGAAATTTGCGAGGGAAATTTTCGACTGGCCCGTAGATGAGTGAGAAAAAAGTTGCTCACTCTGCTGACAAAACTTCCTCACATTCCCTTCCTGATATCCCCTAGAGGTTTTGTACTAAATTTCGGTGTTCTTACATAGTTATAAAAGAATTGTCTTTCAGGCTCACAATACTAACCTGACTTCCTTCCAATCACTCCTCAATGCTGCCTACCTACCTAATCTAATCGAGACAAAAATCAATGAGAAACCTCAAATTTGACGTGTGAATTTTATGTACAAAGGCAGGGCATAATAGTCTGAATTCCATATCAAGCACATAGTACTCCCTTAATCCCAATTTCCATCGTTTTTTCAACAAGGAAAACGAAAAAAAAGTTCTGGCTCTACGACCAGGTAATCTCCGCGATCGTCCTGAGTTATGCGGGGGATCCGCGATGTTGCTCTTTCTCCAGTCGTTGGAGTGAATACGGCGGCACTTAGTCGAGATTTAGATATCCTCACCTTAATATCCGTTGTAGCTTAATACCCACTTAGTCTAAGCCCGACCCGCCCCATAATTCTCGCTGATTGCATCCCGCGTTTTCTCCCTTCGTTCTCGATTTCCACGTCATTTTCCTCTCTTTTTCGCTCTCTGGCGGTTTTTATTATAACATCAGCATCGGATCATTCGGGGTTTTCTCTCTTGCGATTCTTTTTGACTGTGGTTTCTTTTTTTCTTTTTTTTTTCGGGCTGACGACGTGAATTTCCCGGTGGATGGTTCAAAAGACCAAGATGTAGGTAAAAGCTGGGAAATGAGATACTTGAAAGGGTGAGCTATGTGGTAAAGTCACAGCTACCCGCAACCTTGAGCAGTCGTGACACCTTCGCGCTAACAATATAACGTATAAGGGTCATTCTCAGAAAGACGTAAAATTTGTGACCTTTTCCGTCTCACAGTATACAAACTTCAAGTGGTAAGCCCTCTTTACTGTGCTGCATGTCCTCACTACTGCTATATTATACAGCCTGAGTATAGCAATATGGCCTTCGGATCGTAAACAACACCTATGACCCCTTATGTCCCCATTAGTTGGTATGCTATGGGCTAGTTTTCGGCGTGGCTAAGGTATATCCAAAAATAATTAGCGTGTCAAAAATGTCACCATTATTCCAGGGAAGAGAGCAGATAAAGGGGATATAAATCGCTTAACTACGCTCAAACGGCTGAAACGTGCTCAAACCTCGATCAAATTACGTCCAAAAGGATGAATCTCTCCAAATCGGTTGAACAAGAAACTTCAGCAGAGATATTTATTACAACGTACATTTGAGAGTCAATTAGAGTGTACAGGTTGACCTTGCTTGCGGTTCGGCCGCAACATTGGCCCGGATGGCAACCCACGTCTTCATTTAATTGCCAATCAAAAAGTATCACCTCTATCGTTTCCAAACTCTTACAATATAATCTACACTACTGCATTTAGATACTGTAAAAAAGTGAAAAAACAATTTCAGAAACAAACATAATAAAAATCGTCAAAATCAGATCTCCAAACTGCACAATTCGCTATTTTCAAGTACATTTTCTCTGAAACTATGCAAGCCAGTAAAACTATGTTTTGAAATTATGTAAAATATAATATAAAAATATTGGCGCAATTAGTTTGACGAAAAAAAATCGGGGGGCAAGGAACAATAAAATATCTAAAGTATCAAATTATTCGATTTTTTCATGGATTCAAACAGCCGTATCTCTTTTTAAGGGAATTATTTTGAAAAACTAGCCGCGCCAGATTATGTGCGAAGACTTAACCTAAAAACGCTAAAAATTATTACACAATGGTTTATTATTTTTCTTTAGATCACTTGTCTGCAAAGCCACCAAACATCCAACATGAAGAAAAACATCGATCGCAATTCGGTCAGCTAACATTTGAACGGAGATTAGGCCTCTTTTGCGATTCACACTCGTGTTTCTGATTTATCGTACGTTCAAACTTAAAATTCTCGTAGTGAGCGAACGGCTTGTCCTACAGAGCTCTGGGTGGTCTCAAAAAATTCTAAAAATTCTGTAGAATCTTAAAATGAAGGAAAAACAATACCTTTTTATCGAAATTTTTTGACTTAGGGCGTTTTCAAAATTTCAAAATTGATTTTGGAACCCTTAGAAGTGACCTACATCAACCAAAATCTTCGGGGCACAACTAGACCCCAAATGGAGCCTACATACCAAATTTCATCAAAATCGGTCAATGCTAAGTGGCAAAAGTGCCGCGTACGGCGTACGGCGGACGGACGGCAAAATTTTTATTCGATTTTTGGATTCTACGTACCTTGAAACGTGAACCATCAAATTTTGAGGGGGTGTTGAATTTTTTTTTTTTTTTTTCTTGGTCGATTCCAAAGGTTCATTATTGAAAATAATAAAACAAAAACAATAAAAAAGTAAGTGGATAGCTCCAGCAGTTTCCGAGATTTGTGTTCCTGAACGTAGAAAAACAACACTTTTCAGGGCAGCAGATTTTTAGAAGGCGCGGCAAATCATGCTTATGCTACCTAGCGAGTTTGCGGCTTCACACTCGTGTCTAATTTTAGCGAATTTTCGAAGAAAATGATGCTATTGCAATGGCCTCAAAATTTTTAGAATCGACTTTTTCGAAAAATTTTTTCACTGAAATCCGTTTTGGAACATTCTGAAACGATCCCTGAAGTTTCGCCAAAAATCATATGTATATATATATATATATATATGTCATTCCGCACGATAACTTGAGTAATTATTTGAATTTTTTTTTTAAGTTTTCGCCAAAATGTTCGTAACAACAAACGAAAGGTCAAGTTCGTTAGCCAGAAATTTTGGACAATCCAAAGTGGTCCAAATTTCAAAAAAAGTGAAAAAAAAGTCCAAAAAAACGAGTTTTTTCCGTTTTTTGTGGTTAATACCTTCACAATCATCATAATAAATGGTATATTCGGATTCAGCACAAAATTTCTGATATAATGCGTTTTTCAAAAATGAAAATTGTCCAAAAATTAAGAAAATTATGGATATATTCATATATATAATGAAAACGCGCGTATATTTGTCGTACTCAGAAATAGAGTAGCCGTGTGGATACTCTATGAGTTCGTAGAGACGAGTAGAACATGAATATGGACTCCTAAGATCTTCAAAGCATACCCAGTGCATACAGTATGTTGGTATGGTATACTGATAATAGAAAATAATGAAAACGCGCGTATATTTGTTGTACCCAGAAATGGAGTAGCCGTGTGGGTACTCTATGAGTTCGTAGAGACGAGTAGAACATGAATATGGACTCCTAAGATCTTCAAAGCATACCCAGTGCATACAGTATGTTGGTATGGTATACTGAAAATAGAAAAAAACCAACAATAGCCATGTGGGTACTCTATGAGTTCGTAGAGACGAGTAGAACATGAATATGGACTCCTAAGATCTTCAAAGCATACCCAGTGCATACAGTATGTTGGTATGGTATACTGAAAATAGAAAAAACCAACAATAGGATATGGTGTTGACATGGAGTGGAGTGGTAAATGCAGTGGTTAAGATCTTAACCATAGCTTCAACTGAGAGATTTCTTTGAAAATTCGCTCATTAATTCATGCTGCATGAATGGACTTTTCAATCCTTCTCTGTGTAGATATTTATTTTTCTATTTAGTTTCGCTACTTCCATTCTTATAGTGTCCATGTTTCAAAATCTGTAGGTAACATTGAAGAAGAATAAAGGGATGTTTTGATTTTGAGTAGGTAAAGGTTTTGTTTTGTTTCTGGTTTTTCTGTATTACCAAAGCAATTCTTCGTTGACATCAAGACGACGTTGACACTTGAGGCTCACGAAGCTGTCCTAAAATTCTACGAGGGAAACATTGGAAAATGCAAGGTGCTTTTGGCTTTGGGTTAGCAGCCAGCTCAATTCTGATTAAATATGAATGTAGCTCTAGAGATGACGAATGAGAAAGAGTCTAGACAGAAAAGATCTGAGAGCTATGAGCAAATTGGAAGATCAGTGGCAGTGGGAAAAAAGCGACACTACATCGTACGCTCCGGACGGATTCAAACCTATGATTGGAAGGTTAGGAAAAGGTCTTCCAATTGGAATTTTGCGTTGCTTTTATTAAAAATGTGCAGAATAAATTCAATGTTAGTAAGAAATTAAAAACCCAAAATCCCATACGATAATACTCATACGGCTAAATATGGCTGTTTTTAGGCTTGTAATGCTATCAGTATGATACTTACGTCTCCGAATAAAATCACTCGCGATGAGATTGTGGAAAACCATTTTAATAAAAACGGAGTTGAGTAGAACGTTGTCTATTTCCACGAAAATAATGAGTTACAAGTTAAATCTATTTCGACGGTTAAGTCATCATCAGTAGTTATTGTTTGTTACTGATGATGACCTAACCGTCGAAATCGATTTAACTTGTAACTCATTATTTTCGTGGAAATAGACAACGTTCTACCCAACTCAGTTTTTCTTACGCCTCCCTTCAAAACAGAAGCGTCTTGCGGCATCAAAATATGTCGGAAAGCTTCATTTTCCCATTTTCCCACAAAACTTTCCGTTAAGTAAGTAAAATCATTCGATGTTCCACGGATGTTGTTCGTACAGCAAGAGCTCCTAAGTTACTCTTTACTCTTCAATGGTGACGGTTTTGGTACAAACAAACTCCTACAGCGTCTGTATTGACTCTGAGCTGAACGTTGAGCAACTAGCTCGTCCCCTTCCCACTCGCTCGGAATGAGATTTGGTCGCTTGCCAAGTCAGAGTGTTGCCTCAATTTACAACTGCGTTATTTACAACTTACAAGTTAGTTTCCAGCCCTCGAGAGTGTCGACGAAATAGACCATTCACCTTATGTTCACTAGTAAGTAGAATCTTATCTGAATAACTTGTAACTTGCATTTTCTTCTTTTTATCAGTTTCTCATAATCATTTTCGAGGTCGGTCCATTTTTTGTTAGAAAGGTTTTTATTTTATTATTATTTTTAATTGAGAATACCGTCTGTATTTCTTATTCGAACTTTGTCTCGAGTTTCTAAGAAAAATATTGTTTTTCTTCGAATCGTTTGCCTCCTTCAAAGGAGCTCAGCTTTCTCTTCAAAGTCCTCATCCTCAAAACACTGAATTAATTGGCCTCAAAAGGGCGAAAAAGTTGGAGTGGAGAGCAGTGAATTTCGCTTGCTAACGTATCGCACTAGGTAGTACCACTTATAAGTGGGGAAATTTTTTATTCGATTTTTGGTTTATTATTTTCAATAATGAACCTTTGGAATCGACCAAGAAAAACAATTAACACCCCTTCAAAATTTGATGGTTTACGTTTCAAGGTACGTAGAATCTAAAGATCGAATAAAAATTTGGCCGTCCGTCCACCGTAATATAATTTCCATTCTGCATTTGTCTTCTTGTTCAGTAAAAAATCTTATTGGAGCTACCAAACGATATAAAAATTATAACTAGAATGAGATTGGCTCGGGAATTAACTGCTTCAAATCCTGGTAGGATTTTCCTTGAAAACGAGTGTCTTGTTTCTCTCAAAGTGAATAAAGTGATTCATGGCAAATTTCGGCTTAATCCTCTGCCGTGAAATAAATGGATAACCCCCATCAATATGCCGACGAATTACATTTGGAACGAAAAAACAAGGTTTCTTAAAAGAGAAGAAAAATTGATGACTAATGATGCTTATGAGTTAAAGTTTGAATCAAAAATGATTACAGTAATTCTTCCCCAATACATAAATATATATACTTAGTTAGTGTGATCACCAGAAGATTTGAGATTTTTCAATATGATATACTAACTACAAGTTTGACCTCGCAGCAACGAAGGTAGGGGAGCTCTGAAATCGTGCAGTAGGTATGACGAACAAGTCTACTAAGTTGGGTAATTGAACGCAATAGTGTGGAGGATGGTTACCCGTGGCCTTAAGACCTTGTTTTTCTACACCATTTTTCACAAGGGATCTAGGTATGCTTACCTTTTCAAGCTCGAACTACGATGATTTCCTCTCTCCCACCCCAGCAAAAAAAAATCCAGAAACAGAGGCAGACCACCGCCCAATTACATTTCCGTTAGTGGTTGTACGCCAGTTCCAGAAAATCATAGGAAAGCGTCTAGAGCCTTCGGTTACTCATGTTGAGCAACAAAAAGGTATCCGCAGAAAAAGAAGCACTCTACCAACTGTTGGTCGAAGCTAACAGAAAAAGGAGAGCTTTACATTGCAGTTGTCGATAGTAGACATTTAATAGTAGGCATTTCATTTCATTTTTTCATTTTTCGATAGTGGGCATTTCATTTTCACAGTGTCTCATTTTGCTATATTTTATCATAAAGTGAAGACATAGCTGTACTGGTACCTACAGTATGTTGAGTCGATCTATGAAAATGGCTCCATGCTCATTGGGGCAGGCCCCATACTGCAATCCATACTGCAAGAGGCATTTGACAGGGCGATCCCTGTCTTCAACTTTCTTCAATACACTAATGGACCATGTCTTATTGGCGCTCTTCAATAGTGTTAGGGAGCCAACCTGCAAAAATTCCAATGCTGCAAGTCAGGAATATGAAGTTGAAGAACTATTAAAGGCTGCAGCAACGCTTGCCAACATAAGGCAACTAAATAATGTGATTGAGGCAACGACTACCTGGTACATGGCTGGCATAGCAGGACAGTCAAAGATCTGGTACAAGTGGGCTATCTATTTTGGTTTATTATTTTCAATAATGAACCTTTAGAATCGACCAAGAAAAAAAAAAGTTCAACACCCCCTCAAAATTTGTTGGTTTACGTTTCAAGGTACGTAGAATCCAAAAATCGAAAAAAAATTGGCCGTCCGTCCGCCGTCCGCGGCTTTTTCCCCACTTAGCATTGACTGATTTTGATGAAATTCGGTATGTAGGTTCTAGTTGGCGGGACTGGGCGGGACTCTCCAACCAACCGTGACGTCATAGACATTCGAAACTTTGAAAAATCATATAAAAAGGTCTTCTCACGCTAGAAGGTCGCGGATGGTGTCAAATTTCTCAGAATAAGGTCTAGTTTAGATTAAAAATAACAATAAACAGTTTCTCTGACCCATGCGCAAACCCCATCCAAAAAATTTAATTTATTCAATAATAAACTATGTTAAAAGATATTACACTGTAGACAGAGATGTGTGACGCAAGATGCAGGATGATGCGATTATTATTGCATCCCTTGTGAATCCTATGGGATTGAGTCCCCTTACAAGCTCTTCAAATAATTGTAATTTACGGTGGTTGCCAACAAAATAATTAGGTATTTAATCATGAGAAAGCTCGGCTAGAATATATATTTGAGTATGATCAGGTTCTTGCGGATTCCATTTTGCTTATTATGAGGAAGAAGGAAATTTTAATCTATCCCTTAATCTTCTCTTCCTGTTAATTTGCGTTCATCATTGTTGGCTTGTTTGAGCAGCGTTCATTATTTCTGCATATTTGGATATTAATCTAATTTCTGCTCCCTCTGCTACTTTGTTTTCAGTAGGCCGGTACCGTTCATCAATTGCTAAGAAGGAGTTGAAATGATAATATCGTCGCTTCAAATCGGCATTGCACATCCAAAAGTTTTTAAAAATAAGGTTTTGATCGATTTTCCTGCCCGATTCGTTGGTAAAGTTGGTTTTTCGATACGGTCACCAGGAGCATTGCAATCTGTAATTTAGTCGTTATCGCACAACAAGATTAATCTGTCAGCATCGCACAGCTACGAGAAATTACCCGATTCAAAGAATGATAGTGTCGTAGCAATATTTCCCAGTTTGACATGAATATGTCTTTTGGCTAGGGGTCACGGATTTTCGACCGACTTCATGCGCGGCGAAGACGCGCCGAAGGAAGGAGGTATACAGTTCGGTGTGTCATGGGACGACGATTTTTTTTTTTTTTTTTTTGTATGTTTGTACCACTAGCAGTTTCTTATTCGGCCACCAATCTGCCTGATTCTTTTCGAAAAGTGTTCTACAAGTATCCATAGTGGTCCCGTTTTAATCAGATTTCATTTTGCTTTGTTAAAAGTATCGAAATTTTGTGAAAATAGTTCAAAAAACGTGTTTTTTCGGAAGATTGTTCCGCATCCTCTCCCCCCGCCCGACTCGTCGAAGCCACCCGCCCGCGTTAACGGTCGGTAACTCAAAAAATACCGACTTTAAACAAACGTACTTGGTAGAAGGTAAATTATGTAAAATTAAAAAAAAAATTATATAATAAAAGTCGAAGAAATTAATGAGTTAAAAATTAAAACGAATGATTTAAAAACTTAAACAAAAGTACTTGGTAGTAGGTAAGTTATGTAAAATTAAAATAATTAAAGTCGAAAAATTAATAAGTTAAAGATTAAATCAAATGATTTAAAAAATTAAATTTTAAAAACCACTAAAAAGTAAAAAATAAAAAATTATGAAGATACAAAAATAGTAAAATAAAAAACTTTTTAACAAAAAAACGGACCGACCTCAAAACTGATGATGGCATCCCACTAAAAAGGAAAAAATAATAACGACAACTTATTCAGTTAGGTTGGTATGTAGGTACGCAGTGAAGTCGCCGCCGTGCCCATCTGCAGAAACAAACATACACAAGTAGATTCCACTTCCATCTGGTTAGTATTACAACATGGGTCGATAGTGCAATACAAAACATGAATGAGAGTGGGTACCTATCATTGAGGTAATGCATGTGTTCCAAAACGATTAGGTAGTACGTCACTGCTGTCGTATGAAGGAGGATGAGAGAGTGACAATAAGTGTGAATCTCAGTAAGAATATTTCCTTTGATAACAGCTGAAGACGTCTGCGTCACCAAAAATGGCAGTTGGATAAAAATTGAACATGAGAAGGTTGTTTACTTACTTACCTACCCTTAATCCTGTTTTGTATTGCACTATCGACGCATGTTGTAACACTAACTGGTTCATTTGAGTATGAACTCATATCACAAACCCACATCATGATCTAGACAATTCTACATTCAATATGCCATACATGGAATATAAGAATAATTAGATATTATGACATAATAATACGTGATCTAATTATACGTGATCAATCTTTGATTACATTGTAATCAAAGATTGATCACGTATAATTAGATAAATAACTATTGGATACTATCTAATCAAGAGAAAGTTTGTTGGAATCCCAACATTTCGTACGGGGATTCACACTTATTGTCACTCTCTCATCCTCCTTCATACGACAGCAGTGACGTACTACCTAATCGTTTTGGAACACATGCATTACCTCAATGATAGGTACCCACTCTCATTCATGTTTTGTATTGCACTATCGACCCATGTTGTAATACTAACCAGATGGAAGTGGAATCTACTTGTGTATGTTTGTTTCTGCAGATGGGCACGGCGGCGACTTCACTGCGTACCTACATACCAACCTAACTGAATAAGTTGTCGTTATTATTTTTTCCTTTTTAGTGGGATGCCATCATCAGTTTTGAGGTCGGTCCGTTTTTTTGTTTTTCGACTCTTCTATTTTGCCACAAAAAATTCAACGCGATACTAGTAAACAAAATCATAGCTACATAATAATATTATGTAGCTATTATAGTACATATTATGTACTACCCATATTATGGGTAGCTAAGAAGCAAGTTTTTCTAGAATACTGCGATATATAACGTGCGATCGAAGAGGTTTTGGTTTATTATTTTCAATAATAAGCCTTTGGAATCGAGCAAGAAAAGAAAATTTAACCCCCCCCCCCCCCCTCAAATTTGATGTTTTACGTTTCAAAGAACGTAGAATCCGAAGAAAATCGAATAAAAAATTTTCCGTCCGTCCGCCGTACGCGACACCTTTCTTAGCAACACTGGACCGATTTGGTTCAAATTTGGTATATGGGCTCCATTTAGGGTCTAATTGTGCCGCGAAGCTTTTGGTTGATGTCAGTCACTTCTAAGGGGTGAAAATTGAGGGTTGAAATTTTCAAGATTACCCTAGCTCGAAAACTCTCGAAGTAAAGGTATCGTTTTTTCACCAATTTTGAATAGTACCTATTGAACTTTTAAAATTTTTTGTGATACCCGGAGCTCTGTAGGACAATCCGTTCGGTCCCTACGAGTACTTAAGGGTTTTCCTTCGATAAAACAGAATCACGAGTGTGATTGACGAAAGAGGTATAATCGCCGTTCAATTTTTTCTGACTAAAATGCGATTGCTGTTCATTTCTTCGATTTGTATTCAGTTTTGCTTTCTGAGCATCCAGTAATCGAATTTCCATAATATGGAAAGCTTCTTATTTTTCGTATCGAGTGTGAAGCGTTTAGTTCTTTCTAATAAACTTTATTGTGAAGGGAAAAAAAAATTTCAACCCCAACCACCAACCAAATGGAAATGAAGGGTTAAAATTTTCAAAAATGCCCTAGTACGTAGTAGGCACCTATGGTTGGTAGGGAAGGATCTATACAGAAGGGTGATCTATACACAAAATAATAAACCTTTGGGCAATGATTTGCAGCGTTTTTTAGCAAAAAAATATGTTTATTTATTGAAACAATGGATGTTCATGATCTATTGTTTTTCCCTCCAAGGGAGAAATTTCTTACTGGGGGATGTCCTAAAAATGAAAGAACACTTCTGTGAAGTAAGGATAGGATTTCAACTAACAATGGTTTTTTTTCTAGGGCGTATGATTAAAATAGCGATTTTTATTTTAATTTCTCGATTAATTTCCGTGATGCAACCGTGACTTTAATAAAGGGGAATTAAATGGAGGGTCAAATCATTTCGATCTCGGTTCACCCAACTTAGAAGTCTTCTCGTATTGTCACTTGTTTCTACCAAATTTGAATGTTAATCGCATTCTAGGGGCCTGATGTTTACTTAAAACTATAAAAATACTCAAAACAACTTAACGCCTACGGCATCAATTATACGAAATTTGGAACATGTTTTAGCCAAATTTAGTGCAGAACCTTTAGTCGTAGGAAGGTATAATACTTAATTTATAACAGTAACATACAGAAACAGCAACATTTATATAAGCAACGTGAAATGCATTTTAAAAAAATACTTCACGACCTACCTACCGATAATAATATGTTTCCTCAATAATTGTTTGTTGGTGTGTAACAAAGCGCATTTTCCAGCCCTTGTAGGGTGAAACGCGAAAAATTGTCAACGTGAATCAGAGTAAAATGTTGAATAAATCAATAGCCTTTCAATGAGTCGTAAACGTTTTCAGTGGGTTGGATAATACAAAAGTTATATTATCCCCAGCAACATATCCACAATGCATTAGATAATTTACAATGTATTAGATTGATATATCTACAATGCATTAGATAATTTTCGTAAACAAAATTTTGTGACCTTTTTGGCCAGTTAGCTTACGGCTTAAACATGTTCCATGTTAAAATTTGCATTTTAAATCCGAGATGTACATGTGCTATTCTGAATAGTTTTGAAAATGTTAGATATTTATGCTTTGCTGTTTAATGTTTCTCACGAAAACGTACATTCTAACTTACTATTCTTACAATCTATACCCTTTTGGTTTATTATTTTCAATAATAAGCCTTTGGAATCGAGCAAGAAAAAAAAATTTTAACCCCCCCTCAAAATTTGATGTTTTACGTTTCAAGGTACGTAGAATACGAAAATCGAATAAAAAAATTTCCGTCCGTCCGCCGTACGCCGTCCGCCGTACGCCGTACGCGGCACTTTTCTTAGCAACACTGGACCGATTTGGTTCAAATTTGGTATATGGGCTCCATTTGGGGTCTAGTTGTGCCGCGAAGCTTTTGGTTGAAGTAGGTCACTTCTAAGGGGTGAAAATTAAGGGTTGAAATTTTCAAGAGTGCCCTAGCTCGAAAACTCTCGAAATAAAAGTATCGTTTTTTCACCAATTTTAAATAGTATTGAATTTTTAAAAATTTTTGAGACCACCCGGAGCTCTGTAGGACAAACCGTTCGGTCCCTACGAGTACTTGAAGGTTTTCCTTCGATAAAACAGAATCATGAGTGTGAATCGCAAAAGAGGTCTAATCTCCATTCAAATTTCATCGGACTAAAATGCGATCGCTGTTCATTTTTTCGATTTGTATACAGTTTTGCCTTCTGCGTAACCAGTAATCAAATTTCCATATGAAGCTTTCTGTTTTTCCAATCGAGTGTGAAGCGTTTAGTTCTTTCTAATAAACTTGATTGTGAAGGTGTGAAGCCAGTATGGTGTGGTAGGTAGTACCTAGCTGGTAGGTAAAAAAAAGTTGGTAGGTAAAAAAAATGTTGGTGGGTAAAAAACGCTGCAAATCATTGCTCAAAGGCTTCTTCACTCTTCAGATCACTGATCAGCTGAGTGAGCTCCGAAGCCATTTTCAATCCTATTGAATGGAAGTGCTCTTCCAGGCGTCTCCAGCATTCGAGGAGATCTTCTTCACTCCTCAGATCACTGATCAGCTGAGTGAGCTCCAAAGCCATTTTCAATCCTATTGAATGGAAGTGGTCTTCCAGGCGTCTCCAGCATTCGAGGAGATCTTCTTCACTCTTCAGATCACTGATCAGCTGAGTGAGCTCCAAAGCCATTTTCAATCCTATTGAATGGAAGTGCTCCTCCAGGCGTCTCCAGCATTCGAGGAGATCTTCTTCACTCCTCAGATCACTGATCAGCTGAGTGAGGTCCGAAGCCATTTTCAATCCTATTGAACGCAGGAAGCTGAAATTTGAGAGGGAAGGGCATGGGAGAATACAGATGGTGGTAGGTGCTATTGATGGAGAACCAGTGATCTATACAGAAGGGTGATCTATACAGAAAATAATAAACCTTTGAGCAATGATTTGCAGCGTTTTTAATGAATGTTTGTTAATTATTATCGTAATTCTCATTATGTCAGCACACCAAATGTACAACCACCTTAAAGTTAGGCCACCTTAATTTTTTATTGCAACGGAATTATCGGCTGAAAGTTTTAACGAGCGAGTATAAATAACTTGAGATCACCAAACAACTTGAGTGGAAACGAAAGATAATAAATACCATGCATATTTATTATGAAACGAACTCACCGATGACAAAGGTCTGGATTCGGGGATTCGAAAATGATTTAGACGAAATAGTGACTTTAAGATTGATAACTAGTTTATTCAATGAATATTAAATGAAAGCAGTATGAAAAGCGTAACCAAGTGAGTCGAAAGACGGTTAGAGACGAAGTGGGATCAGACAGAGGCGTCACAGCGCGTATAATGGTACCAACTACATGATTTGGCTTAAGCTGAACTAGATTGAATTTATATAATTCAAAGCTTGTAAGCATGAACATGTTACTCGCATTGGTAGGTACATTGAATTGTATTAATATTTTCTAAAAAGAAAATATTCAGAATCGAATAATACAATAAATAGTTTAGAATGCAATGATACTCCATGTCGTATGGATACTCGGTACATGGTTGACATGCACTGAAAAACTTGCAAAGCCCTAGTACAAATCAGTTGTTTGCTCTCCTGAAAGTGGACAATCTTTAGATTTGCTATGGGGGTTCTTGAGCGACGATACATACAAAAGTATTTAAGGGCCAGAGAGAATTTTAATTTTTACGTACTTCGGCGTTCAAATTCGGCTGTGCAAATATTTCCGGTGTGAATAATTATTTTAAAAAACGAAAATCTCAAATTCATCTCCTAGTCTCTTGCTGTCACTGATTTATTCTCAAAAACATTCACGGTGTAAGAATTTACGATCCAACCATAATGTATTATTTTCTATATTATAAATAGGAAGTGCGTGAATGGGAAAAACATGAACAGACAAAGTGATATTGGGACATTAAGCCTTCAAATTAGTACCAAAAGAAAAGAATCAGAAATATTCATGATTCTATTATGAACAGGAATAAAATACCGATGTAATTTCGGTATTGGATGTTCACCCACGATGACGGACTAGCACTTAGTCAAGTGAGTGAATTATATATTAGGATATTACCCCCGTAAGGACAAGTACACTCTCTCTGATACATGGTAGAATAGTATATCACATGCTTTCTGTAAATGTCTGAGTCATACCAGTGTTGTCTATATTCATGTATGCGGTAATGTAATATGACCTTATGACCCGGTCACCAGCGAGGTTCGCTTTGAACAGGATAATTATAGCAGCAACAGACTAGCATGCTATCAACGCATCGGTCTGACGGTGATGAAATTCATTAATTTCGATGCATAAATGATTAACCACTGCCAAGTAAATACATTTTGATGGGTTGAAGTTCTCTCCAAGCTCACGTTTCGTTGGTTTCCGTAGATTCCATCGCACTCTTGATGTATAATGTCGTCGTTTTGTCGTAATATTGATGGAAAATACGCCTTCTGCTGAAAATAATCTACCATAATACGTGGAGTTACTAAAAACTCCTGCAAATGGGTTGCCTCAGGTGTATTCATGATAACCTCATACCATTGTGTTTCAGATCAGACCAAATTCAAAATTATTATTATTGGAAATAATATACCAAAAACGCCACACAGTGGAGCAAAATCGCAAATTTCCGGCGAAATTTCCACATGGAAAATAAGTGGGAACGTGGAAAATGGGGAAAACAGCTCAACTTCAAAATTTACTACGGAATATAATAAATTAAAATAAATTATTACTTCTTTCTTTCTTGCTGAAATAAATACCTAAATGTGTACATTATAATTATTGAAAAAATAATAGAATTATAGTCCAGTTGCATAAACAGCGTCTCTTGTTCGAACAATCTAGTGTCAGGTATCTCGCGTGCAGGCGTTCATCTTGAAAGTATCAAGAGAGGAGCTAATTATGATGCTTCTAATACAGTTTTTTCCAGCAAAACTCACAATTTTTTCAACCAGTTTCATAATTTTTCCGAAGAATTTCACAATTTTTTAACCAATTTTATAATTTTGTCAACCAATTTCATAAGTTGTAATACATTTCAAGTTTTATCCTCTAATTCATAAGAGAACATCCTCCAATTCATAAGTGACTATGGTTGGAAAGGGTGACCATGGGTTGGTCCCATATGGTATTGGAGGATAAAACCAAATGTATTATAAATTATGAAAATGTTGAATCTGACGACTTCATCTGACGAAATGAGTGATTGGCACATAAGTTGCTAACGGTTGCAGCAGCAATTTTTGTCGGAGTTTCACTTTCATACTTAGAGTCGGAAAATCCCTAAACCGAACCGGAGGAAAGTGGAGGCATTTTTGAAATCTTTCGAAACCATTGTATCTCTTGTAGTTGTAAAACTGGCTTGAGGGGGTCTCAGAGAATAAACGTGTTTTCCCACTTTTCTCTGGGAATTATTGGTCGATTTTGATGATTCCAGAGGCAATCTTTTGGTTTTTCGATTCCCCAGATAAATACCATAATGAATTTCAAAAACCTTCAAAATTTCAAATTTAGGCACAATTTTTTACTTATGGAATATCATTTTAAGAACTAAACAAATGCAAGGGTGCAGAGATTAAAAAAATTTTAACATGATGGATGACTATTGAAATTAGAATGAAATTGGATGACTATTTCCAGAGAAAGCTGGGAAAAACTGTTGATGAAAACTGACCAGCTATGTGAAGGCTGGGGGTGGTGGGTGGTAATGTTGCTCCTTCAGACGGTGGGTGGGAGAT
Organism: Apolygus lucorum; assembly: GCA_009739505.2. NCBI lineage: Eukaryota > Metazoa > Arthropoda > Insecta > Hemiptera > Miridae > Apolygus > Apolygus lucorum. The sequence continues at coordinate 22,920,024 of CM019179.2, forward strand.
TAGACTAACCCGCAACGAGGAAGGAACCGCGACCGACTGAAACCCCCTTAATTGAAACTTCATTTGTCTGAAACAAATTTACATAAACTACCCTTTAATTGCATCCACGTAAATATATGAGAGTCATGCCAGAAAAGATCCATCCATTTTTCCAATGAAACTACGAGGTAACCATTAAGATAAATTTTCAAAAGCTTTCAATCGGTGATTTGCCGACCTCAAAATATGGTTGCAAACCCAGTCTTTTAGGAAAAACTCATGACGGTTTTTTTCTGCAACTGTTCAAGAGACGTAAAACATCGGACATGATTACAAGTGTAAGTTGATTGAACACGGAAATAGACCATGGTGATCACCCACCTTAATACAAATTATGTTACTAGATGGGATCCGTCAAGCAACAATAATCACGTGAGGGATCGAAGGGGAGGTAATTGAATAGGTCAATGACAAGAGGGGAGGGATGACCTACAAGAGATAAGGGAGGTAACTGCATTATTGGTCTGTCCACCGCAGGACGAGCTCGGGCGGTCCCACACAATACCACACCTACACGTATCGCATACACTATCACCATCTCCTATATTATTACCTAACTACCTCACTACGCCACCAATCTACCTATTCATGTCACTGATCTACTCTTGAATCAATAGCTCTCCGAGTCTTGGTGTCGACGTACCCCTAATAGGCAGGTAATCTGCTAATCCTGATGGGTACTTCCCGCAACATGCACCGACGTACATTTCTACTGCCTCTCCCCAAGACTAACAAGAATCATTTCAGCTAATTTCAAATGAAATACTACTATTTTATTCACATTGGAGTAAACCCAGGATACATTACGTTATGTCGCATTTTAGATACATTTACAGATGTATTGGCACAGAAATAACAGTTTGTACTGAATTGTATAACTCTGGGAAAATTCAAGAACAAAAGTGATGCGCTTTGCTTAGATTTCCTATCCTTCCTTGGTCCGTGTTGTAGTGTTAGATCTTTGCTCGAAGGGATCCCATCTCATGGACGTTTTATTCTGATAAATTTCACAATAAACGAGCATTTAACTATTTTTGACCTCCTAGGTGGTATCATTCAAAAATTGAACACTATCATAAATAGATGAAGAAAAGTCTAGAATCATTCATTAATTAGGTAATTAATTATCCCATTAAGGAATCGGTTGAAAAGAATTTAAAATTTTCAAAAATCGTTGCTATTTTAAATTACTTTGTTTATTAATTAATGTACGTAAATTTACGCGCACGCCCAATTTACATTCTCCATAACGCGTCATTCTAAAGAAGGAACTTCTAATTACAATGAATAAATTAAAATCACAATATTTATAGGGACTTGGGTAGAGGAGTAAGACAAAATGGTAGAGGATTGAAAATAGAATTTATGTTAACTGAACGAGAGGGAGGAAAAGAAATTTGAAATTTTAGATAAGAAGGCAACAAGGAGGTGAGGACTACGGGGTAGCCGGTGAAGGGGAAGACGTGGGTTTTGTGTACGAAAATTTGATTTTGAACAAAATGGATGAGCCGGATCTTCGAGAGCATCAGAGGGTAGTCCAGAATATTGTTCAGAATTTAGTAAAGGATTTATGGAATAACAACACCAGTATATCGAAAAACTTCAAGCTAGGGCATATTGAAAATAATTTTCCGCACTTTCCTCCCCTTAGAAGAGACTGAAAATTACCAAAACCTTCAGGACTCACAAATGGAGAACCAACTAGATCTCAAATGGAGCCGATACCTACCAAATTTCATCAAAATCGGTCCAAGGCAACTGGGCAAAGTGCCGCGTATTGCAGACGGGTGGAAAATTGTTTATTCGATGTTGGATTCTACTGATAGTCATGGAATAGGTCACTACAATTAAATATTATTTATGCCTCCAACGACTGAAATAGAATAAACATGAGTGAAGATAAACGACCATAAACAAAGATCCGAAGATCGAAAGACCGCTCTTCATTTTTTCAGAGCCGCGGTTCACTAGCTCTTTTGAAAACAGCAGCTCAAAGAACTAGTGAGATAGAATTAGTGATCGACCCACCTCCAGTCCACTGATAGCACTACACAGTCCCTTGATAGAAGGGAGTTGCGAATTGAAAAAAAGTTGGTCTCTTTCCAGAGGATTTAGTCTGACTTGAGGCGATATTTTTATCAAATAAATAGTTTTGATTCAGAATTTTCGGGATTCGAGGCGCCCAGCCAGGGAGAAGTTACAAAGTAGTGAAAATCGATCACTGTCTATGATGTCGGGAGACGACTGCGTGATCCGACTAATTCTCTGGATCGGGTTGAGGCAAGGAAGATAGGGAGAGTTGAGATAAATGGTCGTTCTACAACACATCTTGATTTGTGTGGTTACTTGCTTACTCGTGCTACCCACTAGATCTGTGTACGAAAGAGGCGTGCGTACGATTGAGTGAAGGCAACCTTCTCGATGATAGCTTTATTATTTCCTTTTTTCCCTATTCAATAAAAATGGAAGATCAATATTTTATGGAGCTACACTGCATCCCCGGCGCGTTAGCTGACCGTTGGGATGAGTGCAGAGAGGAGAGCTCACCCGCGTACCACGGTGCCTGAACACAGGCCTACCGGAGGGAGGCGGGACATTTACCTTTGAAAGCCGAGAGGTTCGAAAGAGCCCTAAGGGGAGGTAAATGCAGAGCCCGGCACCTTGTGGAGCGAACCGTTTGCTCCGAGGAACTGGGATCGGATGTTTGAGAAAAGGCGAGAAGAAATAACTCTTTGATTTAATGGAGATGACTGCGTGTCGGAAGACCCGTGAGTACGACTTATATATCCCTGATATTATGGTGAGGGGTGGGTAGAGGCATAATGACGTCAGTCAGGATTAACGAGACAGGTTATCCATCTCACACATTCTATTATTTTTTCAAGATAGGTCATTCGGGATTTAGACGATCCATTACTGAGATCACTCACGCTATAATCACCGGAAAAGGTACCATTAAATGCTTCGTGGGGAAGCAGTTAATCCTGTAAAGTCTTTCCGAAAGAAATTAAGGAAGGATGAGCTATGAAGGCACCAAAGAGATTTGTACAAGAAGTCGACCTATTTACAAGCATTACCTAATTTACAATACTATTGTTGAACGGACTTGAATGAAAGTACTCGGTAATTTTTCAACTACTGCTACATTGATTTATCATTACGTAATAAGTATTTTACTTTACTTAAACAAGCAAGATAAATTGTTGCGGGGAACGAAACTATAATAATTTTGATTGCATTATTTCTTGTTACAAAGTATTTGATAGGGAACATTCAAAACTCTTTGAGGATAAAACTATGAATCTCATGTGGGTAGTTCCTAAAAAACAACATGCATCTCATGAGTCAGTCGCAGTACTGTATTCTAGTAAAGCAATACCAGAAGTGGCGCATTGGTACTTCGGTGTAACAAACTATAAAGTACAAGTCCGATGTGGCCCTTGGCTTCCCTCATTCCTACTCTTCGCCTTTCTCGGTCCATGGCCTGCGTCATCCTCAGTCCTATAATAATAGTTTGCAGGTCTCCAGCCACCTCAGCCATCCATCTGTTTGCTCTGAGCATTGCTCTGGGTCTCCACTCTGCACAGCCTGCCAACGTGGCCAAGCGAGTGGAGTCTGCAGGATTTTATGTGGAGCATAATTTCTTCGTTGCCCAAGATGACCAATATCCTCCTATTATTTCTGACTCTCTAGCCACCATTTTCAAATATTCCTTTGTGGATTTTTCTTATAATTCTTCTCTCGAACGTTTTCAGCTGACATCGTCCATTTTTCTGAACGGAAACCAACGAAAGGTCGAATGAGGGTTCTGTTACAGCGTTAAAAAAGTATCGGAAGTAAAAGTTACACCCCTTGGAACTCTTATTCACCCAAAACAATGCTGTCAGAGGGGCTACACTGACGATATCACATTCTCTTAATTGACTGTAGGGGCAAGCTTTTTGCCTTATTCACAGATTTCATCGAAGTCTCCATTAATTAGCCATTTAGCGGCTATATATAATATCCTTAAGCAACAATCAGATTGCATTTATTTACAATGGTGCCGCCCTTGTCTACTCTCCGCAAGACTTATTGGAGTGCAATGTTGAAAATGGTTGCCTACGAATTGCCTTGTCGGACGCCCGACTTCCATGAAAGGAGTTTCTTGTCTTGTTTCCCAAGAGAACTTTGGAAGAATCCTCCCAAAGCGATATAAAAGATAAATGCATCACGCTTCTTAGGCACACCATTCTCCAGAAGTACCTGCATTCACTATTGCTCGTCTAGCCTAGCTGTCGAAGGCCTCTTGGTAGTCCATAAATAGCACATACAGCGGTATACCATGTTCCGTGAACTTTTCAAGAGCTTGTCTAAAGATGAATAGTGCCACTTTCGGGTCTAAAGCCACATTGGGAGTCAGCTAAGAGCTACTCAGAGTAAACTTTGAGTCTCTCCAAGCAAACCAGAGACAGATTCTTGTAAACCACATTAAGCAAGGTAATTACTCGATAACGATGGCAATTCATCTTCACATCTCTAATGGTTTGGCAGTATCAAGCTAGTTCGCCACTCCCCAGGCATCTGCTCCTGCTTCCAGATCTTGAGTATCAGCTGTCATCATCGCATCTCCCGTAATCCAAAGCTCGACTACAATGCTGTCTTCGCCTGGTGACTTGTTGTTTTTCAAGTTTGATAGGGCATTCAATATTCCATTGTATGAGGGCTCCTCAACAAGTGACTTCGGGATCCAATCAGTCAATCCAAACGGCTATCACTCCAACATTCCCTATTTAGCACCTCTTTAAAATGTTTTCTTCAACAAGAATGTTGATGTCCGTATCTTTCCAAACAATAAGCCGTGTTTGAAAGCTCCTCTGGTACCACCTCACGTTCTGGTAAAAATTCCTAAATTCCTGGTACTACGGCTTACCGGGTTATAGCTGTGAAATCGCTGATGTGCATTTCGGTGAGATTGCAGTAGTATAGGTATATCAAAAAACCTTAGGAGTAATTTAACCCAAGTGGCGCACTGGTACTACGCTTTACCAGTTCATAACTCATATCCACAACTTTTTCGAAGGTTACGATTAGTCGGAGTATTTTTCTCAGATACAAATGAGTTGATCAGGCCGAAAGGAAAAGTTTTCTAATCACTTGAAAGGATTGAAAATATTTGTAAAAAAGTTTCTTAGGAGTTCCACACGTAGGACTCCATCACTGAGACATTCAACTTCACAATCGACGAATCCTCCTACGCCCGACGTTTCTGCGTTTTTCCTCGGAAACGGGAAACGCGGAAAATCCTTAAGCTCCGAAACAAAACCCCATTAACTCTAGAGCTTTCTCCTTTTCCAAAGGTATCAGACCGGGCGAAGCGGCTCAGCCGAGCCAACTCAATCAGCGTTAAACTTTGATGGGAAACCAATCGCATCTCTCAAGGCAATCCTGTACATAAACTAATAGCACTTTAGTGTCGTCAAATTAGTGACTCAATGGAGCTTACTAGATCACGAACGGCCCTCATTTCAGAGCTCTGGGTTCATCTTGAACTCCGACTCTGATAGTGTTTTCACGTTTAATTATCATCTATAGGTAACAATGATGAGATGTATTGATCACCTAGTGGTGTAGCTGAAAATGATGACAGTTCTCTCTGGTTAGTTTGAACACATCTTTATTGACCAATTTCACGTTATTTTGATTTTACAAGTTTTTATCACCTCTTTTTCATTACCATTACATCTTGTATTAAAACCTATTTGAACATAAACTGTTCCAAACAATTTTTCAAAATATAGAAGAACATACAAAATACGTATAGCACATAATTTTGGCATGAACATTGTATATTATACAATCATGCAATAATCATTGTATATACGTATTCATATTATGAACCTCGTATTTCTCGTATCCTGCAGTTAATTGAGAAGAGTAGAGTTATTCACACATTTTTCCCAAGAGTATATTGATTAATCATGCCAAAAAACATTTTTACGTTAGGGGTCCACTTCTTTAATGGATAATTGACAGAAAATTAAACGTTACTATGTACAAAAGAAACGTATTTGAACGAATCAGTTTGAAACCATCATCATTCTACTTGTTATTATTAGAACCAATTTTTTAATATGTTAACTCAAACAAAGTATAAAATATCTTAATTAAACGTGGAAAAACTATGGAATTTTCCTGTCTGTCATGTGATATCTAGTGCGCTCTTGCATCTACATAATTGAATGTTTGATTGTATATTTTTTTCTCTCCCTTGTCTTCCCAGAATCCAACCCGGTCCAAATTGGCACAACAGCTCACACCGGCCCGGCTTCACAAGGTTACTCTTCTATCCTTTTTCTATCACACACCTCTATTCTGTCTCTCATCTTCTCTCTCAACTATTGTCTGTTACTGTTTATTTTGATTTTTCGTTTTCTCGAGAAAAAAAAATGAATTAGAGCACCCGTTTTAACCCCCTTTTCATCAATGAGCACTCGGCCATTTTCTAATTTTCTTGTTTTCCGCCTCTGCCCTTTCCTTTTCCTCAAAGTATCGTTGTGCCTACTCTACTTATTTCGAATTTTCTGTTCATCTGCACAAAATAGGTAATGTCATTCCACTTCATGCGAGCACATGGTCATGAGATGTTTTAATGAATTATTTCATGTAATTAAATCATTATTTTCAGGCTACTCTTCAATGCTGGATAACGATTCTTATTACCGTCTATAATTAAATTTTTCTCATTTATTTATGTGTGTAGCTTATCCATAAACAGTCTTTGATGAGTGGGGACTTTCTATAAATGAAGTATTTTACAGGGTAGTATTTCTCGTTTACTAAAACATTGCCCCAAACACGAAGGGACTAAGTATAACGTTGGTATATTATACAGGGTGTCTGATGATGCATAGACATCCTCTTTAAAAAATCGTTAATTTCTATTGTAATTTTTTTTTTTATTCAACTTGTTTTTTTATAAGGAATTTAAATATGTCAATGTTAAGTACTGCGTGCAACGCACATCAACTTTATTTTTCCGAATAGAAACCCTCCTTTTTTATTAAAGATTAAAATTCTACGTAAAATCTCATGAATTTTAGACCTAGTTTTGTTGTTGCTCGCAACCCTTCCAGCGAGCGCACAACCAAAAAATTTCGCCAAAATTCAGATATTGGGAAACCCTAAGTGTATCACAAGAAATTGCCCTATTTTTTATCTAATTTTGATCATTGTTATACTCTAAAACATCAAAATTTATTACCATTTTGGCCAAATTTTCATTACCAATCTACTTATAATTATACATTTATGTCCCTTCATAACGGAACAAGAAATTATAACGGTAGCATTTCGAAATAAAGTGGCCACTGAGCTACCAAAACACTAGTTCCCACAATTTGTGCATTTATTTGATGAAAAACGTAGCTGGATGTGAGAAGGCTTCCTAAATGCTAAAATGAGCAAAATCTTATAAAAACTTGACCGAACCAATCCAGAAAAAGAATCAGCTTATTAACCTACCCAATTTGTTTCAAGAAGAAAAATGAAGTAAAGTAAACAACCATTTCAAATTGTTTTGGCGTAATTTTGTGGCTAACAGGCGAGTTTGGTTATGAATTCTAAAATTCATGAAATTGTCGTACGTAGAACCCGAATTTGCAATAAAAAGGGAGTTTTCTATTCGAAAAACAATGTTGATGTGTTTTTGCACTCAATTCGTAATATTGGACTACTATTATATTTAAATCAATTATAATTCCAAACAAAAATTCGATTGAAAAAATGAAATTTTACCATGGAAAATAACAATTTTTTAATATGAGACGCCCTTTGCAATAGATACACAAACATTGATTCAACTACCCCGTAAATCCATCAAAGCCGCATCATTTTGGGTTTAAGTGCAACGCTACTACTACTAGCTTCATTGTACTAATTTTAGTAGAAATGAGCAAACTCAATTGTTCTTCTTTTATGAGAAAGGAATAAAACCTAGAATCGATTTTCTATTTTTTTAAAGTACCCTCTAAAATGGATTTATTTATTAATTTTTTAAACAATTATAAATTGACCTTCGGAATCTTCGATTTAATCCCACTAGGTATCTTTTTTTTAATATAAATTCATTCCTTTTGAAAACTTCAGTTCATCGTTATTATCATTTCACTGCGACTCGAGATAATTTCCCGACTAACAAAGGTATCATCATTAGTAATCTCTCTAAAGTCACAATATAACTAGTAACAAAGTATGCGACTGATTCAACGACTGAAACTAAGAAGTGTCGCTTTCTGTTGCAGAGACCCACCGAAAATATGGTAAAAACTATGATTTATTATTGTTTCGTCCCTATGATTTACTAAAATAGATTGCAAATATCGAAAACACTGGTGGTGTAGCACTTTCTCTGTTGTATCATTGATTAATTTTGGTATTATTCAATAGGAAGTGACCTCTGAACAGTACACAATGTATTTCATGGCCGAATGTGACGTAACTATGTACATAAATAGTTCCAAACTGTATTTTTGATGAATAATTGGGTCATTTAAATTTTCAATGCGGAGTTTATAGGGAAAATACGTCGGTAGTACGTACTAGTATTGATAATATAAATACAATTTTATCAGCCAAGTTTATTCAGGAGGTCACCACTTTTATTCAACGGGAAAAATTGAATGTTAACCTATCGATAGCGCTACATCAGACATTCATGTTCACGTCCACTCGTCAACATTAAATATCATGAATATTTTTTTTTTACCCCCAAACTCAATTTCTGGAAATAAATCGAAAATAATTTATCAACATAATTATACCGATCAAGTACTCGAAAAAAATACTACCACGTTTGAAGAATGAATCATAGAGATAGTCCCTATCATGCAATTTTTTAATCAGCGAATATTGTGATGACCTTTGAATAAGGAATAAAGGACTGTTTGAATAACTAAGGAATAAAATGTGGTATCCGTCAAGTTGTTGGCCTCAGGTGCTCAAGGTACAATCAGTGAACTTCAATTGCTCCACATGTTTCTAATCCACAAGAAATTTAGTGATTTCTTGAAGGTTTTCATGTTTTTAATGGCGCAAGAGTGTGTAAAGGAGCTATAAAAGAAAATCGTGATTCAAGAGGTTTATCAATCATCAGCACCATTAATTCTTTAATAATACAAATGATACGATTGTGAAATGCTGCACATCATTCAAACATCCGTCACGCTTCTTGCACACCACTCAGTAGACTACCTAGGTGTATCTTGATAATAATCATTCCACCTCATTATGCATCGGCTGAATTTCAGTATGATCATAAACTTTGTTTTTTTCATGAAGTTAACCCAAAACTACAAAGTTAAATACTATTTCGTACTAAATCATTAGCACCGCCTTTCTAATAAAGTTGTTGAGTACTACTTCGATTATTATTGTATTCAATACTGTCAACTCCAATGTCAATCAATACTTCATGCAAATTCTAGGATCGGTAGCTTTGCAATTATCGCTCAACCCTATGACAACATTGAAATGCATCCAACACGTGCTTCTGGGGTATTCCTCAATAATAGCCAGATTATACAGGAGAGAGAACAAAAGCACTCCTCTGTTGAAACAATTGAACAGTTACCTAATCATTTGTTGTTTATTCAGGTGTCCTAACCTGTTGTTTACTCAGATGTCAATGATTTTTTTTTTTTTTAATGTTTGGTAAGACACTTGTTTTTACAAATACGCAAGAGTGCCAATTCGCATACATGAATACCAATCTTATTGATACAATTAACGACTATTGATTCAGATGGAAGCACATTTCATGAGCGGTATTTAATAGGTAGATGTGAAGAGGTTGAATCAGTCTTGTTTCCGGTTGCATTGAGTACTGCAGAAACAAAGATGAAATCCTTCATCTGTCTTGCTACTTTGATCGCTGTTGGTCTTGCCAACGAGATCAGGATCGTCAACCGCTGTCCATTCACTGTCTGGCCCGGTATTCTTGGGAATCCTGGACATGGCCAACCTGAAAATGGAGGATTTGTCCTAGGCGCCAATCAGACCAAAGTGATCAACGTGCCGTTCAACTGGGGAGGAAGGATCTGGCCAAGAACTAAGTGCGACGCTAACGGCCACTGCCAGACTGGAGACTGCGGAAACAGGCTGCAATGCAACGGTAACGGAGGTACCCCTCCAGTTTCACTTGCTGAGATCACCTTCGCTGGAGCTGGTGGACTCGACTTCTACGATATCAGTTTGGTTGACGGATACAACCTTCCCATCAAGATGGCGCCAATCAGCGGATTCACCGGGGGCAATGGACACGCTTACGACTGCAGATCCGCTGGATGCCACGCTGACCTCAACGCCATCTGCCCTCCTGAACTGTCCGTCAAGGATGGACCATACACCATCGCCTGCCTCAGCGCTTGCATGAAGTTCGACACTGACCAGTACTGCTGCCGCAACGCTCACGGCGTCCCAGAGAACTGCAAGAGCACCGACTGGCCTCACAACTACCCAGCCATCTTCAAGCAAGCCTGCCCAGATGCTTACAGCTACGCTTACGATGACACCACAAGTACCTTCACCTGCAGAGGTAACCCAGCCACCAACTACGAAGTCGTCTTCTGCCCTTAAATACGAATATTTATCGAATACAAAAATACACTATCATAACTTCACTATTCAGTAATGACAACATTTCGTGCGACTATTCACCCCATTTCTACTTTTTTATTATTATTATTGTTATTTTTTTAAGCAATGATTTGCACTTGACCCATCACAATTTTACAAATTCATTTTTGAATTCTTACAAATATTTTATAGTTCTATACCTAAATATCTATATACTTCAGATGAAGTATTGCAATGAAAGTAAAAAAAGTTGGTTAACATTTTGCTTTCTCTCTAGGTAGGTATCGAAGGTGGGGAATCTATGTATTTTTGATATTTACTACAATTTGGGAGTATTTAGGAGTAGGTTCAAGAATAATCGGAGATAAAGTTCAGAACAATTCCAAATATATTCTGAAAAATCAGCATGATTGGGTGAAAATTCTACGATTAATTCCTGTGGAAATCCAGCAAAGTGACCGTGAAGTTCATATTTATGGTAACTCGAGGCAATAATTTTCAGTCCAAGTTATCCTTTGCGAGGAACTGCCCACACTACTGCCCACACTAATGACTGTTTTCTTTTGAGGAAAGTGTGGTGTCTCGAGTGTTAAACACTTATTTATATATTAAAGGGAAAAAAAGTGTACTTTTAATGCTAGAATACTGTAAATTGAATACTGCAGGTTGAAAAAGAGTGAACAAAAAAAAGCAACTTGATGAAGCTGTGTGGTGAGCGAAAGGATAGGTAACTACCTAAAGCATGCCTATGAAATAAAATAGGTTATTAACTAATAATATTGGACAACAAGGTGAAAATGGCTTTGATTAGCCTGGTCCGACCTTCTGGGGCTGCATCCGCTCAGACGAGCTCAGACCTCTTAATTTCTTAATTTGCAGAGCTTGGCCTCTACAAATAACTGAACTAAATGAGTAGACCATAGTGCCATTTTACTGGTAGTAACACCTGGTTCGCAGGAGCCCTGAGAGACCATGATTCCATAGAGAGACCTCTGAGACCAGGAATTCGAAGGACACCTGGTCAATCATCAACGACGAACCCAATTGGTCAAACATTTTCAATCGTACGATTTTTGTTCAGGATGGAATTCATGACAAACGTAGTGCGCCATCCTCATTGATATAAAACTACCATACTGAAGAATGAGTTGAGTGCAACAAAGAACGTAGATAATCACACACTAGGTACTTCTAAACATAAACTTGATACGAAGAAAAAGGTAGGTATTTCAAAGCACCTACTCCACCTAAATAAACTACTTGAACGTTTACTTTGAAGGAAATTCCGTGAGCACGGCTGTCAAAACGCAATGGCTGGAGAGGTGGGGGAAACTGGCAAAATAGCCCGTGGAGGAATGGGGGAACGTAAACCCTGAAAAATGTTCAGCTCATAAACTCGAGAGGAGGGGAGAAGAGTCCGAGTTTATGTCCCCTCCCTCCGCCTCAGTTTTTTCTCATTTTGAAGAGAAAAACAAAGAAAAAAACAAAAATAGCCGCGTTTCCGACCATCAACATAAACAAGAAATACAAATTAAATGGGTCCATTCCACCCCTTTCAGTAGCTTACCCTAACCCCCTTTTTTCCCCTCATTACGTAACTCTATTCCAGACGTTTATCACGAACGTTCAAGGTTTCATTCCGTCTGAAATGCCGCGGACGGATTAGTTTTTGTATTCCCTTTTTAAAGTGCTAGAGTTGAATGTTTCAGTCGGGGAGCGAGGCCGCCAGGGAGGAATTCCGAGTATTTATGAGATCAGAAGCTGGTGGTTCACTGCGGGGTAACAAGCCTACTTCTCGACCCTATTTTATGAAGCACGAGTACGTCAGGTTTGGAGTGGTAGGATTATGTTTCTTTTTTTTCGTTGTTAGGAAGCTGATCCTAGTATAATATACTAGGATCATTTTATATTATAAAACCACTAATCGCGCGTTCAATCAAACCATTGTACAGGTGTATATCCATTATGGGGAGGGACTCAATAATTTTTTCTTTTCTTCACGTTATCTTTGAGTGCGTTCATTTTCAAATCTCAGAAACAATTCCTAAAATCATTTTATAATTAACATGTGCACAAACCAAAATTCCAACCAAAAAAAACAAAATTTGTAAAAATTGAATATTTAAATTGTAGTGGAAAAATTGACAAAAACTCGACGTATGTGAAATTGTGGAAAACTAATACTTCCTCTTAATATTCAATGGGCACATAAAGACAAATTTCCGCGATTTTGCAAAATGGCGCTGGAAGGTCGCTCTAGTTTTGTGCGCCCTCTACAGGCCAGAGCTGAACTACATGGCGTCTTCGCCACACAAAAATTAGAAACATGGGGAGACATTTATGCTTACCTTCAACTTCGCTGGATAACCAAGACTTCTACTTATCTGGCAACGTCCCACCATTCTGGGCAAGTCAGAGTCTGGTCTCATTTCTCCTCAACGGGATTTGCGATTGAATTGCTATGAACTTTATCAGCGTCAAGATTATTGGATTCTACTCCTAACTACTCTCCAAATTAATATCAAAAAAAGTAAATATCAAAAATACACATATTCCCCACCTTCGATACCTACCTAGAGAGAAAGAAAAATTTTCAGTTTTTTTGTACTTTCATTGCATTGCTAAGTACCTCTGAAGTATATAAATATTTAGGTACAGCACTATAAAGTACTAGCTGAAAAGCCTGATAAATGTAGGCACAACAAATCGTAGATATGAGAAACAAATTTTGATGTCATGGTCTGGAATCGAGCCCAGGTCTCCCATGTTCGGGGAACTTACTACGGTTGGAATTCTATGTATTAGATTTGTAAGAATTCAAAAATGAATTTGTAAAATTCTTATGTGTTAGGTGGACATCATAGCGTTTAAAAGAAAAAAAGTAGAAATGGGGTGAATAGTCGCACGAAATGTTGTCATTGCTGATTAGTGAAGTTATGATAATGTATTTTTGTATTTGATAAATATTCGTATTTAAGGGCAGAAGACGACTTCGTAGTTGGTGGCTGGGTTACCTCTGCAGGTGAAGGTACTGGTAGTGTCATCGTAAGCGTAGCTGTAAGCATCTGGGCAGGCTTGCTTGAAGATGGCTGGGTAGTTGTGAGGCCAGTCGGTGCTCTTGCAGTTCTCTGGGACGCCGTGAGCGTTGCGGCAGCAGTACTGGTCAGTGTCGAACTTCATGCAAGCGCTGAGGCAGGCGATGGTGTAAGGTCCATCCTTGACGGACAGTTCAGGAGGGCAGATGGCGTTGAGGTCAGCGTGGCATCCAGCGGATCTGCAGTCATAAGCGTGTCCATTACCCCCGGTGAATCCGCTGATTGGTGCCATCTTGATGGGAAGGTTGTATCCATCAACCAAACTGATATCGTAAAAGTCGAGTCCACCAGCTCCAGCGAAGGTGATCTCAGCAAGTGAAACTGGAGGGGTACCTCCGTTACCGTTGCATTGCAGCCTGTTTCCGCAGTCTCCAGTCTGGCAGTGGCCGTTAGCGTCGCACTTAGTTCTTGGCCAGATCCTTCCTCCCCAGTTGAACGGTACGTTGATCACTTTGGTCTGATTGGCGCCCAGGACAAATCCTCCATTTTCAGGTTGGCCGTGTCCAGGATTCCCAAGAATACCGGGCCAGACAGTGAATGGACAGCGGTTGACGATCCTGATCTCGTTGGCAAGACCAACAGCGATCAAAGTAGCAAGACAGATGAAGGATTTCATCTCTGCTATTGCGGAACTGAAAGAGACTAAAAATAAATTGTATTCAACCTGTTCGGCCTTTCCCTTTTATACCCCTCAACAGAAAATATTCCTCCCATCTGAATAAATATGTGAGCGTATCAATGAAGGTTTTGTATAATGTAATTAGCAGAAAGCAATCATAACCAGTACGTGGGAAACGAGTTCCAAGCCTTCTAATGAACATCTGAATCAACAACCTAATTGCCAACATGAAAATCTGTGTAATTACGGATTCCTGAATCGAGCAATCGAGAGTCATCGTTTCAAAAGGTTGGTTACGTTCTTCCAATGAAAGAATTATTCAATTTATTATGCTCACTCAACCCTGTATTGTATTTTCTGTATTTGTAATGGTTTTATCGGTTCCTGTTGCTGACGTTACTTGAGGCTTTTTTCACATTTTGATTTGATTATTTGCACTGTAGCGAATGTCATAAATTCAATTCGGTCGGCCCTAGGTTTACCCCCGAGATATAAATGTAATATAGAAGGAGTGAATATTCTATTTATATCAGCCCTCCATGATGCAGATCTTCAAAACTTGATTGAACCCGTTGCAATCTCAAAACCCATGTTCTATATGCTTGTACAGCCGTATGCAGCTAGCAATTTATACTCATGTTACATATCCTCCTACTGTTGGTTGATCAACCTCCATTAGTTTAGTATCTACATAGCAGGTTCCTGCCTGAGTTCATAATTGATACGCCTTATGCTCCAACAATTACAGCTCTAATTATTGTCAAAACCATAGTAACTAGGAAAATGATATTCAGTCGACTTTCCACCTACAAAAATCGTTGGAAAGCTCTTGAATTATGGCAAAACTTTTTCCTGACTAAAAAGCCGTGTTTTTAATACTAACACTAATATACAATAAAAACGCTTAGTATTGCGGAAATATCGTTTGCAAAATTTTTGGATTGACCCCAGCAAAAAGTCGTATTCATATAAAAAAGATAGGTCGGAAATGCTACTGACCTAAAACATTGACTTATTTTCTCCAAAAATCACATAATATATCGCGCAACAAGAATAAGACTGATGAAAAGTCGAAAGGAGGTCGAAAATCACGACTTTCGGGGAAACGCATTTGAAGGTTTGAGTTCCAGAAATTACATACAAAATCTACATTTTTTGGACGTGAATATATTTTTTGTTGGGTCAATCGACATCTCCCCAATATTAGCGTTTTTTGTCATTAATAATATTAGCATTATTGGTAAAATCACGGCTTTCTATATATCATTCAAATATTTTTATTGTTGAGGCCAAAATGGCAAAAAGTAAACAACAAAGTAAAACACGAAACAAAAAATACAAAATAAAATAGAATGTAGGATGTTAAGGGGGTCTCAGCCGGTCGCCTTTCGTTCCTCTTTCCGGGTCAGTATTTTGCGAAATTGAAGGGGCAAAAACTTGAAAAGTTGTACCTAAATTTGAAATGTTAAAGGATTTTAGAAATTCATTCGTGCTCGGCCCTAGGGAATTGAAAAAACTGAAATATTGCCTCCGGAATCATCAAAATCGAACAATAATTGCTAGAGAAAGATGGGAAAACTACTGAATAAATGGTTTTTCCTAGATTTATCTGGCTATTACTGTTCGATTTTGACGATTCCAGCGGCAATCTTTCAGTTTTTAAATTCCCTAGGGCCTTGCACTAATGAAATTCTAAAATCCTTGAATATTTCAAGTTTAGCTACGTTTTATGGATAAAACATAACTCAATTAACGGTTTTTCCCACTTTCTGTGGCAATTATTGTTCGATTTAGATGATTCCAGCGGCAATATTCAAGTTTTTCAATTCCCTAGGGCCGTGCACTAATGAATTTCTAAAATTCTTTAAGATTTCAAATTTAATTACAACTTTTCAAGTTTTTGCCCCTTCAATTTTTCGAAATATTGACCCGGAACGAGGAAAGAACGGTAACTGACTGAGACCCCCTTAAAAACGACCTGCAACGACCCTTCAAAAAAGTTTCCGGCACAATAATTATCATCATCATGGATATCAAGGTAACTAAAAAACTAAATGGGAAAAAAGTTACTTTTCTACAGTTCTACAGTACAGTTTTGCGTTAATTAACAATAATTTTATTCTACGTTCAAAGGACTTCCTAATGAGGGAACGTACAATGTTTGGGAAAAAATTTAAAAATATGACGTCATTCCGCATCGGGTCACAACGCAAAGAAGTTCGTGTGTTGTGGGAATGTATGTCTACCCCACCCTGAGGAAACAAGAGCACCAATAAGCTCAAGCACGTGTAGCTCGAATAGTTAGGTAATTCAATTCTTCAAAGCTACCACGACAACTTTCCGCATTATCAAGGCACAATATTATTCTAATTGCCGATTTCAGCAGCTTAAAAACAACATCTCATCCATCAGAACATCCCCAAATTATTATTATAGGTAACTAATCAGCATTAGGTTTTGCCATAAATTGAGAGCTTTCCAACGAGTGGTTAACGGTTTTTGTAGATGGAAAACCGACTGAGAAACATCACCCTAGTTACGAGGTTTTAACGTGAATTTTCCTTCCAACATTAGGTATGATCTCTATTATTCTTATAAAAATGTGTGTTTGCAAGTAAGGAGTGTGACAACCAGGGGTCTTTATGAGGAAAAACCAGATGTTTTTTCATGACAGTTCCATTGCAATTGTGACTGTAGCGATGCCGCAAAATGACGTTTCATGTCACAATTATCAGTGTGAAGCGTTGATGCGTTGGTACTTTCCCCAATTTTGACATTTTATGTCTTTACTCTGGCACATGAACGAAAAACGCTGCAAATTATTATACAAAGGTTTATTATTATTATATATAGATCACTCGTCTGCAAAGAACACGGCTTTGCTATTGTTACCACCAACCAACATGTAGAAAAACCGATCGCATTTTTGGATTCTACGTACCTTGAAACGTAAACATTACTAAAAATAATAAACCAAAAACTCACAAAATCGGTCACAAAAAAGCGTTGCAATTAGTTTTTTAATGAATTTTACTTACAACCAAGTCGTTACTACGGAACTTTATCTTAAAAGAACTGTAAACAACATTCGCGGTAACAATTATTGAGAAAGAATATTATTATAAGTAGGTAGCGATCGTAGAATTAAAATGTCCCAATGTGTTGCAGACTCGTATGCAAGCGTTTTAAATTAGTCCTATCTCATAGTTATTATTAGTCACGTTAAGGAATGATTCTTGAAAAAATTGAGTTGTCACGGTTCTATCCAAGCAGAATTGAATCATTGCCTCAAATGTTTACTCTGTTAAACATAGTATGACATACTATCAGTGAAATGATTTTTTTTTAAATTTTAAATAATATTTATGTTTAACTAAAATAAAATTTATGTTTAAATAAAACATTGTTTTATTTAAACATAAATTTTATTTTAGTTAAACATAAATATTATTTAAAAAATTTTTTAAAATCATTTCACTGAATATGAGTTATTCCGGCAATTTGAAATATTATGGGTGACTAGATGAATGAATTGAATATTAAATGCATTGCTTTGGAATTTAATAATTAGGCTACTATCGGTAGGCCCCACACTCAAACTGGGACCGAAGTGACAAATGAATGGGGGAAACCGCCTCAGCGTGACCCCAACTACATACCGTTGAGATGTTGCGCATTTTTTCGGATACAAATTTCATCATAAGTCATGTGTACACAAGGCGGGAACGCTGTTGATAAGAGGTTTATCGGATTTAGGGGTCGAGATTCCTGTTGTTGGGTCGACGACACGGGATCACAATATTGGAGATGAGCCGTGAGGTGGAGCGGGAGATTATAAGCTCAGTTATTGTTACGAGATCCCTTCTAGTCGCGGTTTGTTTGTATTTGTGCGAAGTTACCTCTACCTGCTGTTTATGTAGAATTGCGCCACTCAGTCGTAAATTGTCAACGACGGAATCTCGAGCTAGTCAAACTCAGAGGATGTCAAGCGTGCGGGGTGATGACAGAGCCTTGATTCACACCACTCAACAGCGTCTGGCGAAATTAAATTCCTTGTTGCCCTACGAAATATTTTCCCTCAGTGACAGGAGTTAGTTTCACATCAATTCATTCAGACGATGGAGATTTATTTTGAACATAATGAGGAATTAATATTAAATTCATATTCCCTAGGGTTTGAGTGATTTGCATTACTAGGGGTTATAATAAGTTAATATTATTAACTCCCTACTCTGGAAACAATAATATTGTCTCTTTCATTTCGTAGAAGCCCTTGAGTTACAAATTGCCTTCGGCCTTTCAATAATTAGGTTACAAAATGAAAGTAGAAATACATGTACAAGACCCGTTATGGAGAGGGGATACGTGGGTTTTGAGTTCAAAAGTCCTTGTCCGAGATAATCTTTAAAGTAGAATTAATGTGACTTTACTTTGCCAGTCTTTCCAGTATTTAATTCCCGTTCTTTTCCTTCCCATTCTGGGTCTTTATTTTGAGTAAGTTTTAAGGATCCTATTAAAATGTTCCGGGATCCAACAAATTTCTCACAAAAATATCATCGGTTAAAAAAATCCACCTTTAGAGGTTCAAAATGCTTTAAAGGTACAAGCTGTTCAAATCAAATTGCCTGCAGGACAAAAAACAACGCAGAAGTTCAGTATTGTCCGTCGTCATATTCGTTTGTTACGGCATTAATTGACGAATTTACTTGTCAGGAGAATAAGAGTGCTGGATAAGATTTTCGCCACACTGACGAACTTTTGAAAATGTGCAAACAGCCTTGTGTTCTGTGGGTTCTGTTTCGGCCTGTGGGGTTAAAACATCGAAGAAAAACTGAAAAACTAAGCTACTTAATAGTAATAAAGAACATATCCATTGATATTACATGGAAATTATTCAATATTCAAATTATACATGTATAAGTTTCATTTTTGTGGCCCAACTTGAGGTGGAATGACATTCATTTATTGCCATCCATCACCGCAGTACACATCGAAAACGTTGATATAATTTGTACAATAAGTTCACGGTGCCGTACAAAATGTATATCACCCAAATTTGTATTAGGTGGTACGATGTTGCATGAGCTATTAGACAGCAAACATTTTCAGCAATCTATTCGATAATTTGCTGCACAACGCTAGTGGATCACCAATTATGAGCATGCTCTTGGCTTTATTCGTGCATGCGATTGGTGTTTGTTCTTTACAAATAACCAGAATTTGAATGAGTGAGTCATTTTCAACCAATTAGCCACTGTAAAAATTGCTATTTATGATTTTGTACATTTTTGGATATGCTGTATTATTAAAATAAGATTTATCAAACTCTATATTCTTTCTTGTTTACTGTGATGGACAATACATTCGCGAATGTGATCTTTTTTTCAAATATTATCAGGTAATATGGAACAAAAATTTTTATTACTTCACCCAAAGGTTTGTATACAATCTGTTTTCTTCTTAGAATAGAAGGAGTGATTGTACTAGATTAAGATAAGGAATCGATTTTGGCTGACTTAAAAAAGGACTTTTTTTCCTATCGATTCATGTAGCTAAATGAAAGATCTGCTACCCATCAGAGCCACCAATCAATGGTTTTCTTGAAAATATAAATTGAATAAAGTAGGTATTAACTTCTTCATACATCTTTTTTTTACAAAATTATCCAAATTTTATTATTGTTTAGGTATAGCTTACATTCGGGATCGGGCAAGAAAAAAATTTGAACACCCTCCCCCCTCAAAATTTGATGGTTTACTTTTCAAGATACGTAGAATACAAAAACCAATACAATTTTTTCCGTCCATCTGCCATACGCCAACCTCCTTTGCGGCACTTTCCTTAGTTACTGTGAACCAATTTGGGTTAAATTTGTTTTATGGGATACAAACAAAAAGCTCCCCGAAGCTTTTCGTAAGTGTCTGTCACTCCTTGGAGTGAAAAATTAAGGTTGTAAATTTCAATACGCTCCAGCTCAGATAATCTTTGATATTAAAGTAGTTTTTCATCAATTTAGAATATTACTGAATTTTTTAGAATCTAATGAGACTTGTATTGGTAGAGGTTTGTATCCATAACAAAGGACACTCGCTAGGACACACGGATAGGCTAGGTTCTTCTGCAGCCGAGATCCCAGTCTGAACAAAAAGACTTTCAGCTACAGATTGAGCAGAAAGATCTCCTACTTTGTATTGTAGTAGGAACGATAGATTCAAATCTCGTAGCACATTTCTTGGTCGGGTCCTAAATATAAATCTATAGCAACCAAATGGAATTGCCTAATCTGCCTGATAGATTCGGCGGCAGTGGAGCACGAATGAGCCAAATGTGATGCAGAAGGAGCTCATCGAGGATGTGAAGCGAGCGTTGGATTCTGGGTCACCCCATCTAAAGTCAAAACCTCATCCGTCACCATTTCCAGCCCCGAGGTGTAAAGAATGAAGGAGGAGCGAGTTAGACAATGTTTCAATGGTAAAAGCTTGTATCCATAACATAGGACACTCGCCAGAACACACGGTTAGGCTAGGTTCTTCTGCAGCCGAGATCCCAGTCTGAACAAATAGACTTTCAGCTACAGATTGAGTAGAAAGATCTCCTACTTTGTATTGGCGTAGGAACGAGAGATTCGAATCTCGCAGCACATTTCTTGGTCGGGTCCTAAATATAGATCTATAGCGACCAAATGGAATCGCCTAATCAGCCTGATAGATTCGGCGGCAGTGGAGCACGAAAGAGCCAAATGTGATGCAGAAGAAGCTCATCGAGGATGTGAAGCGAGCGTTGGATTCTGGGTCACCCCATCTAAAGTCAAAACCTCATCCGTCACCATTTCCAGCCCCGAGGTGTAAAGAATGAAGGAGGAGCGAGTGGTTGCGAGGGGAAGAGAAAGTGTTCAGTGTTAGCTTCCTGCTTGCTCACTTTTCCCGACCTGAGAATTTGATAAGGAAATATCGTCGCAATCCCTCACGAGACGAAAGTGATATGAGAGATTGGTCCTCCCTCGCCTGGAGCTCTGAGGTGCCTCAAAACCTTCCGCGACCCGAATCAAAAATTCAATAACATAAACGAAATACGAGCTGTTCCCTCTCCTTGCCTCTACGTTCTCATTTGAGAGACCCATCCACCGCCCTTCCACCACCAATAGCCATTCGTACCTCCGAAATTGCCGTGTCGTTCTCTACATTTTTCGTCTCCTGGATATCCCGACCTGGATTTCGCCCTCTGTTTGCTCTCATGTGTTTGCATATCAATACGGAGAGCTACATTTGTTTTAGGGTCGCCCTGTGAAAATTCGGCCAACGCAGTATTCGTACTCATTTTGTACGCATGCTCGTTAGTTTATTACTTCCAATAAACCTTCGGAATCGAGCCTTACACATTTTAATCCTCCTCCACGCTCCAAAACGGTGTATTTCACATTTAAAATTATGTATATTTTGAAAATCTAATAAGGAAAATTAGAGCCGGGGCTAATGATGAATATACAATAAATCATTAATGAATTTTCGACGTTTACCGTCACCTCTAATATTTTGCTCGTACCTACTAAATAGGTATAACGAAGGTGAATCAGAGCATCAATGTTCGACAAACTATTTTCATGAAGTTTAACAGTCTACCAAATTGGGAGACTACTACAGCCTCATCATATTGTACAACATAGATAATTCCTCAACTTGATGAAGCAAAGTTTAATTAACGGATCACAGCACTAATATGTTAATTCCCTAAGATGAAACATGATTTTAACAATCAAATTGGAAGTTTCATACAATTAAAATTGATTTTACGATGCGTTTCATATATTATTTATTTTTATTCAAGCTGATTTTTAAAGTACCTTGCCGAGGCGATTACAGGTCCAGCTTTTCTTGTTTTTATTTATTATTTTAATTGTTTATTTTATTATTATTGCAATTTTGTTTTGTTTGTGCTCAGTTAGCAGAGGTTTCTAAAGTTCTCCGCAATTCATTTAATAAGCACAGAGAATGATGAATAAACAGTTTTTTTTCTAACGTACGCTGATGGCGCTGTTTTGGTTTATTACGCCGTTGCACTTATCTTAGCAACCATGGACCGATATGGTTGAAATTTGGTTTATATTTATGGGCTCCGTTTGGAGTCTAGTTGTGCTGCGGAGCTTTTGATTGATGTCCTTCACTTCTACGGGTTGAAATTTTCAAGAGTGCCCTGGCTCGAAAACTATCGAAATAAAGGTATTGTTTTTACACCAAGAGACCACCCGGAGCTCTTTAGGACCAACCTTTCGCTCCCTAAGAAGTACTTAAGGGTCGCACTTATGATAAATCGGAATCGCGAGTGAGAATCACCAAAGAGGACTAAACTCCGTTGAAATTTTAGCTAACGAAAATGCAATCGCTGTTCGTTTCTTCGAGAGGAGAGTCTAGCCCCCAGAAAGTGTTGTCGGGTTACAGCGCTACCTACCACCACTTCAACGAACTACCATTTCTGATATCTTATCAGGTGATCACGCTCGCGATTGCATTACCGTCGCTCCTCTGACACAATAACAAGTTCCTTTTCCTCGCAATTTAAAAAGGCAGGGAAGTAAAGCCGCCAAACTTAGAAATTAGAGAGTGGTAAAACCGAGGTGGTAAAATCTAGGTAAGTCTACTTTTCAGAAATGCCGCTTGACCACGCTCTCATCGAACTGAAAAAGGATGGTAGTTCGCTGAAGTGGCGGTAGGTAGCGCTGAAACCCGACAATACTTTCTGGGGGCTAGACTCCAAGTTCTTCGAGTTGTATTCAGTTTGCTTCCTTTGCAACCAGTAATCAAATTTCCATATGAAGGAACCACAATTCTCTATTTTTCGAATCAAGTGTGAAGCGTTCATTTCTTCCATATAAATTGATTGTGAAGGTGTGAAGTATGTAGTAGGAAGGTAGTACCTAGCTATGATGTCCAAGTTGTCAATGGCAGCTTGAACATGCTGCAGACTTGGCGGGCTAAGATAAGGAAATATGACACAAATCAGGTTGGGTGAACTGGTGGTCTTTGTTAGAGGAACTCCCTTTCATCCCTCTCTCCCACCCCACCTTCCCCATCTTCCCTCATCCTGGGCGAACTCCCCATTAATATTTAATTTTTTTTTCTTTTCCATTAGGTTTACAAAAGTTTACAAAATTTCGAAATGTATCGAAAATGATTTCTAAAAGTTTATATAAATAAACAGAGACGTTGTATGACAAGGAGTTGAGATTCCTTGGCTGATCAATGGTCCAAATTTGGATAGGAAGGTCCAAATTCGGTTTCCTCATGGTGTCCCTACCAGGACAACCACCTCCTAATTGTGCCACGTGTACCTGCTAGATGACCGCAACTTCATCATAGAATGGCTTTTTTCTAACTAGCAATGGAAGATCTCGGTTTACTCCATTTATCGACGTGTACATTTACGAGCCTCTTCTGAGCTAAATTGCACGGTATACATGATCGATCCAACACAAAATAGAATCGTCATTCGCTCTGTTTCAGTGCTTTCCAAGCACTTAGAAAAGGGGTAAGATGCACATCCTCTCGTAAAAGTAATAATACTCTTGAGCATTCGTAGACATCTTCAGAATGGAGTGGGAGTGATTTTCTGACGGGTTTCCGGTTATCATGAATATTGTAGGGAATGCAATTTCCCATCATGAAGCCAAGAATACAAGGCAAGAGCTGTAAATTGTGTGGAGCTTCAAAGGAGTCAATTTGCTTGATGGCAAATTAATATTCACTGAAGGACGCAGGCCTAATCTTTCAAATTTAGGCTGACCAAATGCATTTTTATGATCCTTCGAATAGAGTTTCATATCACTCAGTTGTGCTGGCTTAACAACCAAGAATCAAATTTCCTAATGAAAGCATCAACAACTTTTGGATAAGTATGTTCTTGTCGGTTTTTTTTCTCAAAATAACCTTTATTGTTAACCTTGCGTGATAATTATGTTCTTTTAAGTACTATTTATGGAAAAACCGTTGTGTAATAATTATCAACGTTTTTTTCTTAAATCGTCCACAGTACCCAACCTTTTTGTACTCCATATTGATGGGTGTTTGCGGTTGGAAAGTTTGTGTGTTAGAGGACGGTCGAAATATCGAAGATGGCAAGTTTCATCAACTTTATCCTTGTTGTTTCACCCATTTTACGTGAATGGCTGCCAACCAAAGCGTGACGTGTGCGGCTCTACTAGTGCACGGTTTAAGATACGATTTGAATTCATTCCCATAATAGAAGGCAGTCTGCCGGAGATTCAGGGGCTTAAATCATTTATATGGAGATTCGTTCCCGGCATGAAACCCTTTTTAGAGGCCTCAGTTATTGTTTAGGGATTTTCATGCAAATTTCGTAAGCCGTTTACAATTCGTGTGGAGTTTCCAGTCATGTCGGGAGTACTTGTGTTATACTTGATGGAATATTACACCTATCGACTAAACTACTGATAATCCTAATTTCTTACACTGTTTCGTTCCTAGTTTAGTTATCCAAGTAAAATTGGGAGTGATTAATTAATAGCTTTAATTGGATCGAACGTTCCCGAATTATGTATACGTGGATATTAGTGAGAGTGCGGCCTCAAATTGTCCTTAAAGGGGTCGCTAAAGGCTGAAATTTGGCGGGTTGAATAAAGAATGTCTTTCTTTGTCAGTGAAATGAAAAAAATTAAGCCTTTCGATAATTAGGGAAGGAAGTGTGCAGGGTTCACAATTGGGAGTTATTACACAACGGAAAATCGACGTTGGAATCGTGGATTGAAATAGTGATGTTTAATAAAGGATGCCTTTCTTTGTCAGTGAATTTAAATTTAAGGGTTGTCCTTCAATTAGTCTGGGGTGTAGAAATTGAACGAAAAGGCTCTTTAAATGCGTATGTGAAAATGGCCGCCGATGCGAATTTATTAGGTGGAAGGCAGTACGTAATTTCTTTGCACCACGCGTAAGGAGCTCACCGCAGCTCGACAGAAGTAATTGAATTAAACTTGACTTCTAAGCTTGCATTTGCGAGGGAGCTGTAATTTCAATGCAGCTATTCAGGTTACATTATTGAGAAGAAATTACGATCTGCCTCCTACTCGTAAAAATTTCATCGGCGGCTATTTTCACGTACTGTCAGACCTATTTCATTTAATCTCAAACATCGATGTATTAAAACACTCGACATTTCTCACACATTTACTTCTCATTTACTAGGCATATTTCATTAAGCATGTCCCTTACCATATTATTGACTCTACGTCCATTCCTACGGTTTTCGACGACAATATCGATTTCCTATTCTTCCTTTGTGGCATACTCTTATACCATCTTCAACAGGTTATCCTGAAACCAATCAGCAATACTTTAGGTATTGAGTCTACAACTAATTTGCAACAGCCTCCTCTCTTAGCACTTTTTTACTACTCCAAATAAAATGCAACTTTTTTCACTTTAAATAAGGTGAAAAAATACTCAATTTTTGCTAAAATTGCATGTTTTTCCGTACTCAAAAGCATATTTTTCCTTAAATTATATAGTAAACCTTAAAAACCGGGTTATCATTGGAAAGCCGAAAAGCAAAAAGTCACCAAAATGTTTGAAGAAAAACAGAAATTGTGAGGTAGAAAGACGATCCTAGAGTATAGTTTTTCTGAACTGGTCAAGAACCCATCGTACTGGCATGGAAAATTGAACGTCCTTTCCAACGATGTAATCGAGTTTAAGTTAGCAAGGAAAATGAGAAAGATATTCCTATTTTAGTGCTGAAAAATCGTTTGAAAAAAGTCGTATTTCAAGGAGAGCAAAAAGTGCTGTATCAAGGAAAAGTTGTTGCAAACTAGATGTAGAACCTTTGCACCATCCGTGGAATAATTACAACTTCTAGCCTCAGATTGTAGAATTTCCCGACATCTAAATGGGTCCGGTGTAGCCGTGTTCGCTGCGGTGCGCGTCGTTTGGTGGCGATTCTCGGACTGGATACTGCGAGGGGTCATGTGTTCGAGTCACTCCGCCGGGCCGTGGTTTCATGCGTTGGTTTTGGCTCTTCACCCCCCTCGCCCAACCCATGGCGGTGAGGCAATGGGAAGCCATGAGCGAAATCATCAGAACAAATTCTGATCTTCCCTTTGGAATCCAACCTGAAATGCTTGTTTACTTTAATTTGTTTACTTTACTAGATGGAGAATTGATTCCAGTAGTATTGCTGATTGGTTGGGACCCTGCATACTCCTCTAATGGTTGTCATAATTTTCTGAGGTTTAATTATATCTCAACTCTCGCTAGGTAGATGTTAAAATACTCCCACTTTTTACACTTACATTATACGTAGTACATCCAACTTAATATTTCTCATTTTCGATTTTAGTACTTTTTTCAAACTTTTAGAGCGTTCTATGTTTGAAAATTTGACACTCCCTTCAAACATGCATTTTTCGACTTGAACACAGTTTCCAAAATTCATCTCCAATTTGCCTTGAGCATGTCTTTTCCCAGTTAGAATGACATCCATTTATAACAAGCAAAATTCAATATGTTAATTACAAATTGCACCAACGTTCCTATTGTAACCTAGAATACATTAGAAGAGTGGCGGCATGGGAATGTGTAACCAGCATGACCAATTACGACGAATTCCTAGGGCTGAAATCTCATGAACTGTCGACTGGTAAAGGTATGTAGGGATCTCGAGTCAATACTGATGCGTATGAAAGTCCATTCTGTGAAATGCATTATTCTTGAAATAATTATGGCTAGAAAACAGTGAAATTTGATCTACTTTTTAATATACTTCATCATATTTCAGGAGTATAAATAATCCACGTTTAAAACTTGGGAGAACAAATTGGTAACATTTTTTTTCATTAAAAATCATCATTATTGACGAGGGTATTAACAGACACTTGAGAAACTTGAATTTTGAATTTCTATGAGCTATTGGCGGAATAGAGGTTTTGGTGGCAAAAAATGCATTGATTCTGATCAATCGATTGCTACTTGCTGTTATGAAACGATCTTTTGGTCACTCAATCCATCCCACAAGTAGGTTTTATTGCAGATAGTGCCAAGTAATATTTAGACAGGCTCATGCGAGTAACATATATCCCTTCATTGGAGGCAGGTCGAATAATTAGAGAATTTTCAGGATGCCAGCGCCCATAGGCAAGCCCAAAGATTTTTTTAAAATTACTTTTAGTGTAAGAATTGTTTTTGGAACACTCTGCAAAACCCCAATTTGTGGAAGATCTAAAACGTGTACTTGAATAAAACGTTTGGTTGAGTGAAAAATGCAGTATAAAAACGATGCAAATTATTACACAAAGGTTTATTCTATTACTGTATAGATCACTAGTCTGAAAAGAACAAAGCTTTGCCATTGTCAGGGGCAATAGAGAGTGGACCAACCATAGGTATTACCTACTTACTACATACCTACTTCACAATCAAGTTAATTTGGAAGAAATAAACCCTTCTCACTCAATTCGAAGAAATAGGGCCTTCATTAGGAAATTGGATTATGGTTGCTGAGGACCCAAAACTGAGTACAACTCGAAGATACGAACAACGATCGCAGTTAGGTCAGCCAACATTTGAACGGAGATTAGTCCTCTTTTGCGATTCACACTCGTGTTTCTGATTTATCGTAAGACTAACTCTTGAGCTATCAAATGAAGCGAATGGATTGTCCTACAAAGCTCTGGGTGATCTCACTTGATTCTAAAATTCAATAGGTGATACTTTTCCGAGAGTTTTCAAGCTAGGGCGTTTTGGGAATTATAACCCTATTTTTTACCCCGTAGAAGTGACTGACAACAACCAAATACTTCGGGGCACAACTAGACCCCAAATGGAGCCCATATGGGTCATTTTCCCAGAAAGGGCCAATCGTTGTCCAGAGAAGATTCCGAATGCACATTTATGATTTAGGCGTTAAAAAAAATTCTCCATAAACTATCAACTTTGTTCTACTTCGGGCAATCAATAAAATATGCACTTATTCACGCTGAAACATAGAAATTAAAGTTTAAACTGCTAAATGTCCAGTAATCTGCCATGTCCGGACCTCTAGGTAGTCAACTTTGTTTGAACACTGTGAATCACCTATGAAAGCAGTAGCCTGAATTTGTAGTGATTCTTTATTGCATATACCTAGACATGAAAAAAAGGGTTTGCAGATTTTTTCAGAAGCTAATAAAGCGAGCAAGAGGATAAAATGTGCTTGTCCGGAGGTTTCTGTCTTTAATCTGCCTTTTTTTTTTTTTTTGTTTTTGTATTTTGGCGGCTTTTTATTGTTTCCCGCGGTTTTACTACCACTGTAAGAGGTGAGGTTAGTCGTTAGGTTATCAAAGAAAGTGGCGGGAATCGTATTTCTCCTATGTGGAGGCGTGCACAAGTGGTTTCAGTTGCAAAAACGTGGTGTCACAGTCACCGTCTGTCTTCCATCTGCCCTCTGTGAAACGGTAAGAAATCGAAATTATTTTTTATTTTTGGTCTCTAGTTCTAGTTTCTACCGAGCTGGTTCCAGCGATATGGTTACACTTCAGCAGAACAGCACCAGAACGCTGGAAAAGCTGAAAAACCTAAGTGCCACCCAGGAACTTGTGTCTTTCATCTGCCGGTGATGGTGGCAGATAAGAGACCTTTTGGAGAGATGAAAGACTTTTTTCAAGTTGTTAACGATTTAATTTGAATTTTCCGTTGCAATTTAAAAACTTTACATTTTCGACCTCAAAACTGTATTCAGCAACCGTAAAAATCCCTTGGTACCAAGTTTTGACTCGAAACACCGATAAATTGAGATTACTTGGTTACTTTCGGAGGTTTCTAGGTTGCTATAAAAAAAAACCGTGTTCCACGTTGGTTTAATCCTTTTCTACACCTGCTTCCCGCCCTGGTTCAATTTTGGGAATAACTCCCAGTTCTCGCTCCTCATGGAGATGGGGTTCCGAGTATTCTCCTTTACGCGGAAACCACGCCAATAGGTTTTTTTCGATAGGTTTTCTTCTTTAATTTTTAATTAATTAATTAAGCGTCCCACTGTGTGTTCTTTCGTCGAAATTCAATCAGTATGGTGTGAGGTTAATCCCTGATTTTTGGCAGAACTTGAGTCAAACTTCAAGTTTTCTGAAATTTTGGGATACCGATTGTCCCTTTCTAGGAAAATGACTCATAGACTAAATTTCAACCAAATCGGTCCATGATTGCTAAGAAAAGTGACGGACAATTTTTTATTCAATTTTCGGATTCTACGTACGTACGTAAAACATCAAATTTTGAGGGGGGGTAATTTTTTTCTTGCGGAGATTCCAATGGTTTCATTATTGAACATTAGCTGAAAATCCTGCTAAAAGCAGGCAAAAACATATTGTAGATATGTAAAAAAAATTTGCTGTCGCGGCCTGGAATCGAACCCGGGACTCCCACGTTCGGGCGACATACGTAAGTACGGTTGGCGTTTTATGTATATAGATAACAAACCAAAATTCCGCGTACGGCAGATGGACGATTTTTAACACAGAATGTGTTTTTGCGATGACCTACAGAAAAAAATTCGTCACGAAAAAGCGACAGAAAAAACCGTTACGCGCCTTTTATAATGATTTTCACGTGCAACCAAGCCGTTGGTAAGGAAATAGAACTCCCGCAGTGTTCATTGCACAGAAATTGTTCACCATTCGTTGGAAAGCTCTCAATTTATGTAGTATTTTTCTTGTAGTTACATATTTATTTATATAACATTTATAGGGTTTTAGACCAAATTAAATGTCTAACAATTATTAATTTTATTATTGCCAAAGACTCCACATTTATTATTGTTGTTTTTTATTTAACGGATGACTAGCATCGCAAAAACACATTCTGTGTTCCTATGATTTCATACAGAGTATGGAAAAAGAAATAAACCGGGGGGTGCAGGGGGGCGGAGCCCCCCGCCGAGGCGCAAAGCGCCGAGTTTTTCTTCGATTTTTGGATTCTCTGTACCTTGAAACGTAAACACATCGTTTTGGGTTTACATTTTTGTCTCAATTCCAAATGTTTTTTTATACTTAATAATAAATCAAAATAGTTCTAAAAAATCAAAATAAAGTTCGAACAAATTTTGAGAATAATTAGAACAAAAAATGTCGAGTCTACACATACAATGTATGTTTCTCCTATTGTAAGATCACGAACTAGTCGTCAAAAGACTCGTAGTCTAATTTAGGCGGATTTTGTTTGTCGTTTTCCTGCACGAGTACAAGTTTGAATTGGATTCTTGAGTTTACCGAATTGTTAAAATTATTTTCCATTATGCAATAATACGCAAAGTCTGGAAGGAACCATGCGATACCCGAAACTAGACTTGGCAAGTTTACCCACACGACCTGCCTGTATGAGATGGCTCTTGCCAAACCTTCCTAGGCTGGTTCAAGAGGGGTTGTTGCGGTGCCTCCTCGGCTCACACGAAGATCAGACATAATTGAGTTAAGTTGGTGATAAAGATAAGCGGAGGTGCGGTGCAGGCCAGTCAGGCAGGACTCGAAGGTAAACACCTGAG